>PVIW01000014.1:207999-824226 GCA_004026585.1 Noctilio leporinus
ATCAAAAAACTTTGGTACATTTACACAATGGAATTCTATATAGCAGAAAGAAAGAAGGAACTTGTACCCTTTGCAACAACATGGATGGAACTGGAGAGTATTATGCTTAGTGAAATAAGCCAGTCAGTGAAGGACAAATATCATATGATCTCACCCATTATGGGACAATAATGAGCAAAACTAACAACAAGCAAAACAGGACCAAGTATATGAATACAAGGAATAGGCCTTCAGTAGTCAGGGGGAACGGGGTTGGGGGGAGGGGGAAGGCAGAGGCAAGAAAGGGGAGCAGCTTAGACAAGAACCTAGTATAAAGGAACCATGGACATGGACAACAAGTGGGATTGACTTTGGGGGGAATGGGTGGGTGGGGAGGGGGACAGAGGGGAGCAAAAGGGGATGGATGTAATACAACAATAAAATTTTTTAAAAACTGGGCTGAGAAAGCCCTCAATTAGTTCTTGTTTAATAAAATTGAACCATGTAAGAATAGAGGAGGTAGATACTAATCTTGTTTAATTTCTCCTTCTGACCCTTGAGGTTTTAGGTGTGTTTAAAAATAACATGCTCTCTCGATTGAGTCTGCCTGGTGTCCTTTCTCTTCTGACTTTAAAAACTGGAGAAAATGTGGCAATTCATTTTCTGGTTGTTTGCTTAATTAGTAAGGGGAATCAGCCCTGCAACTTGCGAAGATGGGACTACAGTATTTGAGGTGAATAATCTCTAAAATACGGTACCATTTTTTTTTTCAATGAACAAATTACTAAGCTTACTGTTAACCAATTGCTCCAACCTTAACCTCAAGCTGCATCCTGGAGTCATTTCCTACCATGAATGTTACGGCCAAAAGGCCAACCCCAAGGATCCAAGTTACAGTGCCACGAAAGATATTGGGAACGTAGTTTGTTTTGTTCTGAATTTCTTCCAGCTGGGCCAGATGATTACAAGGTTACATGGTCAGAGTTTGCTGGATGCACCAAGGCTTTTTCTATATTAGCTCCAACTTTGCCTTCCATTGTCCTGCACTCTGTGAGAAGCCACCAAAGCTGAGAGAAACCCATCAAATACTTTTCTCCAGGAAATTTTGCTGCTGGAGTCATGGGTGGGCTGTGTGCTCCCCTACTTCCCACCCTTCCCTTCCAGGGCTTACGCACAGTGGTTGGTCAGGCGAAGGAAAGGGTGGCTTCCTACATTTATAAGGTCTAGAATGAAAGGTTATAAAAAATCCAAATGTTCCTGGATGTGGTCTGGCTACAGAGATGGTTTGCCACTCTAAAATCAGGGATTTTTTGGCTAAAAACTAGTGGAGGGCGTCCCTAGGTGGGCTGCAGCCAGTGAGGAACCCCCATTCCAAGATGGACTCAGGGGCAACCTGGCGCCCCTGCCCCTTTGCCTGATGCTGTTGAGGTATATTTTCAGAGAACACTGTAGGGATAGAAAGAATAGCAGTCTTCTGTTGCCTTTGTGAGGAAATAAAATACTTTTTTCAGGTATGACGGTTGGACTAAAACACCAGGATTAACTGCGGTGACTGGAATCTGATTCCTAGACAGAAAGTGTAAACAACTGTGGGGATGGTGTTCACGCAGAATCTTCTGATGGATTCACCTGGAGCTGCTTGGGACCTGTCGCGCATGTCATGTGGCACTGACCCCACAAATTCAATTACTTACGTCGGGGGTGGGCTGGATACTTCTTGGCACCGTAATTTAAAAATCAAATCCAGTGCCCCAGTGCAACTATCTCTTCCCATTTTATTTTATTTATTTTAGTTTATTTTTAAAGATTTTATTTATTATTTTTAGGGAGAGGGGTAGGGAGAGACGCAGAGAGGGGGAGAGAGACATCAGTGTATGGTTGCCTTTCACCTGCCTCCAACCACGGACCTGGCTGGAGACCTGGCTTGCAACCTATCTTCTCCTTTTAGGTGAACATGATCGAGTAAGTTTGGACCACTGAGACATTAAGAATTCAGAGACATTAAGAATTTTGGGTGGTAAAGAAAAAGAAAAGCAATGTGCGAGTTGAGGAGGCTGGGTTAGAGAAAGTGCAAGAGTGGGAAGGGAAATTGAGCCGGGAGGAGTGAGAGGGGAGGAGAAAATTCACTCCAGAGAAGAAGAACATGTGTTTTTGCAAAGGAGTGAGTAGTTAGCTCCAGAGGGAACAATAGGAGTAAGTCAAGCAGAAAAAAAAGAGGGTGGGGATCCGTGATTAAAGATTATTCAACATTTGAAAAATAAAGCATTGGTGGTAGCTACAGTAGCTATTTATTGGCTACCAAGTCATTGGCTAACTGAGCTGTCTCCTCACAAAATAAAAATAGAAAGTACATTGTGGGGGTGAGTAGCTGGGGGTGACTTAAAGGAAGAATTCTTCCAAAATGCTCTTCTGAGCCCTAAAAGTTAAATGTGTAACATGGTGACTATATCAGTATTTAAATTACACCTAAGTGTAAATCCTTAGAGATCCTCTGGTGGACTTTTCACACTCTGAGTGGGAACTTCGCTTGTATAATTGTTATTACATTTGGATCACAGCTATATTATTTTTTCCTTTCCCACCAGATCAGTTTACGGTTTTCCTCTCAATTTTTATTTATGACACGTCATAATTGAATACAAAAATACAATTTTGAAAGAGAAAACATCTTTTACCAGTTTGGTTTACTTGCTAGTTTCCAGTAGTAGAATTCTGTGAAACTAAATACCATGGGAATATTTCAGGGTTTGGAACTTGCGTGTATAAACCAGCTGGGCTTTGTTTAAATGTGAAAGCCTTCAAATATTCCACTGAAAGAAACCCAAGATATCTTTTTTAATAGATGCCAAGGGGTCACATTTTTATTGGTTCATCTGTGTGTCATATAAAGAGTCCCTCATATTTTTAACCATAGCAAGTCTCTAGGTTCCCAGCCCAATCGCCTCAGATCATCAAGAAAGGTTAATTGTGAGTCTCATTTTTATGAAGTATAGTGCTTATTTATGGGAGACACATTTAGTCAAACTTATTCAGCTTTCTAGTAAAAGGAATGTCATAAACAAAAGAAGCAAGATTTTACGGCCAACTTGTTCTACGTAGAGTAACCAGATTGCATTTTAATTTAGATGCACTTGTGCTAAAATAATTTTGAGTATTCGGGGGGAAATCCAGGTTCTGCAACTGTACTTTTCCTCTAACTTTTTAAAATTAAATGTATGTTAAAATTACAGTTGACATACAGTGTTATATTAGTTTTAGGTGTACTACATAGACCCTTAACCTTTATTCTCAATGAAAGCGAAGGTGAAAGTTGTCAGACAAGGGTGCTGGGTTTCTGGGAAAGATTTAAAAAGTGGGGAAATGCATCTCATAGTATCTGGTTGGTGTTTCCCGGTCAAACAGAATTTTAAGGGAAATCTCTCAAGCTTGGGATTCTTTCCATGGTAGTGAAACATACTAAACGGAGGCACATGTAGTATTTTCAGCTATATCCTTGCTTCTCTTCCAACTTGCTATCCACAAGGTTTCTGCACTTAATCTTTATTGTAGTTACTGTTTACAAGCAACACACACACCCATATTCATTCTCTCTCTCTCTCTGTCTCTGTCTCTGTGTCTCATTTTTTCCTGGGACATTTCTGCACCATAGGGCAGTGTTTAGCTTCATTGTACGAAAGAGTTAGATAAATCCAGGCTTACACCTAGCAGAGCCCACAGAGACAGGACTAGTCCCAGACCCAGCGCGAGTGCCCAGAACCCCTGGGGTAAGAGGTGCCCTGTCTGGGAGCCAGAGCTGTATTCATGTAAACAGCTGCAGAATCTAGCAAGGAAATTTATATAATTAGTGAAGCAGGCAAAGATAGGATTCTTGGCTTCAGATTCAAATTCCACTTCATGATTCCGAGGTGGAGAGCGTTTCGTTATCTACCCACATGGGACTGATTTTCCTCCCAGGCCTCTAAGTCCAGTACCAGCTCTGTGGCCCTGGCCCCAAGCAGCAAGGAGGCAGCAAATTCCCCTGTTTCTAAGTGACACTGAAACAGAGGAGCAAAGCTGGGCACATCATACTGCTCCCCTCGGCAGGCGGTGACATCAGCCACCCAGAGGCCCAGGACTGGGTCACCCGGAATGACACTGGGCACTGTCCTCCAGCAGGAAACTGGGAGACAGCTGAGCACTGTGGCTTCGAGGTCCTGGAGCAGTGGCTCCTTCGGCTCCCCTTGCTCTGTGCCCCGACATGAAGCCTGAGCACACTCTCCCTCGCTGGAGGCCGGATCTCATTCAACACCCTCCCTTGTGTTTATTTATTATGCAACTTATCTGTGCATCACCTCAATTATAAACCCAGACAGGGGCTTTCCCCTCCCCCCAGCCCCCGTCCCCAGCGTCTCCTAGCATTCCTGGGTGAGCTGGCACTCGCCCTAGACACGGGCCCCACACAGGCTCCCCGTCTCTGCAGGCGTCACCCAGGGTGAGATCTGCCGCCACCCTGAAGCCCTCGGTGGGTTAGCTGACGCACGGTCCTTGCAACGTTCTTCCAACTGGTGTGTGAGTCGGAAGGGCACGTGGCAAAGCAAAGGAAAGGAGACAGAGGGGAAGAGAGGAAACCTAGCAGGAAAAGGGGACGGGGTGGCCGCAGGACTGTAACGCCAGCTTCCAGCCATGAGCCCTCGAATCATCCAGAACTCTGATGAGTGGACTGTGTGCTGTTTGACTTGGCGATTAAGTATTCCCGTACCTGTCCCAACTTGATGTGACACCCTGACACGTTGCTCGTCACCTGCTCCTGGTTTTCAGGGGTGCTGCCCTCAGATCTGGCGGTTGGGCCCTCTGATCTCCACGGCCCCTCCCCTCGCAGGTGCGCACCCTGGGAGTGAGTGTCTCCCCACTTTCTGCCCCTTTGCTTTGCTGTCTCTTTGTCCTACTTGGCGTCAGGCAAACCTGCAGAATGACTAAGCTCGGAAACCACAGGCAGCTTACTGCACGTTAACTCTGTTAGGAAAAAACTTCTACCCAGATGCACAGAGGGACAGGTAATAGTTGTCAATGTCCTTCCTGGAGGAGGAGCTGGTGATCAGGATGGACTGGGGGTGGCCAGTGGAGAAGCTGGGCCTGGAGAAGATTATTCTGCATCTGAGTTAATCTGATCTCGTTTCCCTCCTCACCAACGATGCCACCTGTGTGCACACGAAGTGGAGGTGAAAACTTGAGGAAGACATTTGTTACCAACCTCACAGCGGCCGCCACAAGAAACCCAAGGACTCCAAGAGTGAAAGCATGACGGTGATCTTTTAGCAGAATCTGTGGGTGCCTTTCAAAGAGCAATTCCTGCCCTTGATTCTGATCCTAACTTCACCCACACACCTCACCCTTGCACTCCTGTCGTGAGAGGGGCGGGTTTTCGTTCCTCTGTTCCTCATGGAAACGTATCACATGCCTGAGAGAACACTCCCTGGCTGGTGTCCCTTGCAAGGTAAAGAATGTATAAAATAAGAGAGTGTTTCTGAGCTTGTGGAATACGAACCCATGTTAGGAACCCTGCACTTCTCATTTAATGCCCATAGATCAATATTTGTTGTATTTGTAGACTGAAGGGACAAACTATTCACTCAGATATGTACATTGTTGTTAAAATACAGGTAGATGCTCTTGTGATGAATGAAATACAAATCCATTCCAAAGTGTACTAGGTTAAAGCAGCTTTTTTTGGTACCATATTTCAATCAACAAAGAATACAAGTGGGGATTTACAAAAGTTTTTTCCTGTAATAAAGGATTTATGCCTGACAGATTGGGACCCACTGCTAAAGAGGGCCTGTCTAGATACTGAGACTTGTGATAAAGCCGAACTCTAGAGTTACTGTTATGGGAACAGCTTTAGTACCTTAAAAAAAAAAAAAACAAAACAGCCCTGGTTGGTGGCTCAGTGGTTTGGTGTTGGCCTGGGAACCTAGGGGTCACTGGTTCAGTTCCCAGTCAGGGCACACACCAGGTCTCCAGCCAGATCTGTGGCTGGAGGCAGGTGAAAGGCAACCACATATTAAACAAACAAACAAACAAAAAAACAAAAAATAAAAAAACCCAAAACATCGTAAGAAAGAGTCTATGAAAAGATAAACAGCTGTATGGCTTGGCAGAGACACTGAAACAATTTTGGAGATTGAAGAATATCAAAGTAAAAGCAGTTATTGTCTTGGGAACGAAATGGTGGTAGGCTATGTAGTTTTAAACAGGCGGGTTTGGGAATTCTTAGATACTTATCAAATTGGCAACCAATCTCTCCAAAAGTCATTGTCTGCACTCGTGTATGAAGTTGATACCATGTAGCCTCCCTAATTAAGCCTTTGAGCCTCCCTAAGTAATAATGAGATCTTATTATTACAGGCATACTCTCAAATGCATACATGAAGAGCTAGCTGAAGGGAGCCAGGTAGCCCCTGATTTTAACCGCAGGTTTAAATATATGCTACCTGGCTGGGAGTCAGCTAGAATCCATCCCCTTATAACATTACCACCCTTTAATAATATAAGTTAAAGTTGCCACATAATACAAATATGATTTCATACCTAGATGGCACTTTTACCTGCATCCTGGGAGTAGGGGATTGTCTGATTGGTGAATTAGCCAATTAAGGTTGTGAGAAAGGGACATCATTTAACTCAGTGCTCAGCACTGCCTGCAGGACCTCCCAGAAAGTCCCCAGAACCAGGAAATGACTTTGAAAATGGATGGCAAGCTCTTTATTCTAGAATTGGCACACACTAAGGTGGAGAAGGAGTGGCATCTAATCTCAACTTGAGAGATTCATTCAGCCAGATGAACTAAACACCGACTGGGGTGGTCCTGCCCCTTGCATGTGCGGGGTACGTGGGAGAGGTCGTGGGTGAAAGAGTGGGAAGAAGGCGAAGAAGTGCTTGCTGTTTCTAGAACGAGGTGACTAAAACTTTTAGTAGGCAGTGTGGGAGGAAGGAGCTAGCAAGATCAAGGTGCTTCTCCCGGTGGTATGATGATCGTCATCCAATCCAAGCAACTGGGTAAGTTGTTAGGAAATAGGCCTGGCCTCTTCCTTTGGTTTCCTAGCATCTTTTTGTGACATCTCAACCTCCTTTGAAGGCTGCCACTGACTAACCAGATCCTTTCTATATAAAAATATTAATTGGGGACCACCACGCACCATTTGATCTGGAGGCTTCACCCTTTTGGAGCTAGCCAGGCATAACCAGAGCGGACATTCATATTTATACAGCAGGAAGAAAATTCCCATAATTATATTTTAGTCTGGGGACGTTTCCTCTGGGACCGCTGCAGATGTTCTGCGCAGAAGCGACTGATGTGTTGCCCAGGATACAGGTTGTTGGTCCGCTTGGGTAATTCAGTGGAATAGCCGGCAGAGCACTAGTGAAAAAGGAGCTGTGATGGTGTCGAAACGAAACCCAAATCAGCAGAGCTTGTGAGTCTAGGTTTCCCATCTCTGGGCGAGGGAGGGCTCCTGTATTCTTCTGCAAGGGCACATGCAGGGGACAGCCCTGGAGATCAGTCCAGGTGCCACCAGAACAGGTGAGTCTCGGCACTGAGACTGGCCTCGCTCTGTGATGGGCTCCTAGTTGTTTTCTCTTTGTACCTGGGCTGCCAGATTAAATGCAGGCTGATCAGTGACATTTGAATTCCAAATAAATAGCAGGTCACTTTTGTAGTATAAGTGCGTCTCATGTGCTATTTGGGACATGGTTCCACTTAAAAATGAAACTAAAACCCCACCTCATTGTTTATCGGACATCCAAATTTCACTGGGTGGTCTGTATTTTCAGTTGCTAGATCCAGCAACCCTACTCTCTGGATGGTGGTCTTACGGGATTCTCAAAGTTAATTTTTACAAAGTAGCTGAAAGAGAGATCATTGGCCTAATTTGGACATGGAGTAAGTAGGCACAGGATTTAGGATTTAGGCAGGATGCCCCGGAAGGACAGAGGCCATGTAACGGACACATGGACTGAGAAGCAGTATTTCTGTATTTCCAGAGATATTCTGACCTTGTCACAAAAGGTTCCAGTCCTGAGCCCTTACTTTCAGCGGCCCGCGAGTGGTCTCTACTCAAATGTTCTGTTGGCACCTCTGACACGGCACTGTTGGCTGTAAAGGTGCCACCTGGCCAGGATTTCTGTTTGCCGCGGCCCTTTTAGAAAGAAAGGTTTGGCTAGGATCCCTGAAACTTAAATAGCTGCTATAATGGCTACATTTTCCTGAAGGGTATAGCCAAAGCAGTGGAAATTCCGATGAAAACATGAGCTTCCTCACCTTCCTGGAGTCCCCTACCCTGGTGTGGAATGGGCTGACCACACATGAGTGCTCTCTTTCCACTCAGTCTTGTGGCTTCAGCTAGAAGTAGAGTGAATGGCCACCTTGGGTCCACTGCCTTAAATATACATGGTTATACTGGCTTATCTGAGTTACTCAGATATCAGCGCCAAGAAAAGGCATTTAATCCAGGTTGGCTGGTGTTACGCCCCCTAATGGCCTGACACAATACCACTAATCATGCCTTTGAATCAGCCAATTTGCTTTTTTGGTGGGAAGGGGACTTTGGAGGTTGGGAAGGGGTTGTTTTTGTACCATAAAATGTTTGGCCAAATCACATACTCCCAACTAAACTCATCATCCTTCCTTCCAGTCTTTCCTTAGTGGCATGATATCATCCAGGTCACCCTGGCATCTTCATGTTATTCTCTTTCCCTATGGCTGATGAGTTATTTGACCCAATACCTTCTACCTCCTCAGTGCATCTTCCACTGTTCTTGCTACCACCCTCCTTGAAGCCATCATTATGTGTCATCAAGAGTATGGACCTTCACTTGTCTCCTTGTATCTGATTTCTCTGCTATGGAAGCCATCTTATTTAAACTGATTAAATAAGCCAAGTTATAGAGACTGCTGACTAATTTTTCTTAAACACACCTCTGATGATGTAGTTGGCTATTTAAAATCCTTCAAAGACTCCCCATGTTGTGCCAAGTGCAGCTACGAGGGAAGAAGGCTGCAGAAGCTGAGAGCCACCAGATGAGTCCAGAGGCTGCTGGGAATTCACTGTCTGTGAGCCTTGAGATCATTCCCTACTCCTCAGGGCTGACAGGAAAGCAGGCGGCTTCCTGAGCCAGGGACCCACTTCCGGATGATGAAAATGAAGAAAGAGTGAGAGAAATTTGGGCTGGTTCATCTCCTTTCAAAAACAAAACAAAACAAACAAACAAAATAAAACAAAACCCTGAAAAATGGGTGGAATTCTGAATGAGCAATAAAAAGGCTCTATGTGAGTTGACCTACACAACCAGAGGCAAGTGAACAAAAGGCCTTTCCTAGTGGCAGGAATCTGTGTACATTTTAGGGTAAACACTTCGTAGGAAGAGAATTCTGAAAATGGTTACAAAGGGAGTAAGAGGGTAAAGGGCATGAAAGCTAACTGAAGTCAACTCGGCTAAGCCTCCCTTTGTCCTAACATTTCTCATGTTCTTAAGTCTAATTGGTTGCGACTTTTCCTGCAAGATTGCAAGGGAATTCAATCTTTCTTTTAGGGATTTGAGGGTTCTTTAGTAAGTGACTCTGATTACATAGAATTACACGCATTATGCGTGTGACCTGGGCCACAGCTCTCCTCGGATTTACCTGTGGTCCTTCCACTCATTTCCCTCCAGATTATGGATTAAAACCGAATGGCTTCTCAGTGGGGAGAGCTGGGTAATTTATGTCCTGGGTCTTGATGTTGTTGTTTGTTGCTTGATTGATGATGCCTGAAATCAGAGCCCAGCTCCTGAGGAGAGCACAGCTTTTCCTGTGGACCTGGCTCTGTGATAAGTCACCGTGGTAGCCGTAGAAGTGAACTCCCCATACCAACTGCCATTGAGCCAGTGACAACTCCAGGAGGAGTTGCAGTTTGATCTATACAGTCCTACAAACTCCATCACCTGCGTGGGTTACTTTAGCTGTGAAATTTCCAAGTGGGCAGTCAACCCTACAGTCACCATTTCATAAAACCAATGCTTTAAAGCAGAAGCACACACTAAACTTATTTTTAGACCGCTCAAAGAATTTGGTTTTCTAGGACTGACAAGATATACTGAGTACCATTTATTTAGTCCATGTAGACTGTTATTTTGTTTCCTAAAAAAAAAAAAAAAAAAAAGGCCAATTCCACATTTTCTGTGTTCTAAGAAAAATTAAGCTTTTGAAAATGAACGTTAGGTTAGAGTTGGTCTCAGATAAGTCTTCTCCATGCCATAATGACAATGTCTTTAATCATGATGGCACACGGTATTCCCTCTCCATTTCTACTTCCTTATCTTTCTTAGAAGGCCACTTGCAAGGCAAAATAAACACTGCCTTTAAGGCTTCTTTTTTGAACGTGCAAAGTAGCGAAATAATCTTTAGCTTAGAATTGCTTCTTGACAAAGAAATGTATTAGCTGGAATACTGGATGGCTTTTCTAAATTTCCAGGGTTGGACCAGTCAGTATTATTTTTTAGATGAAATTCTTCTTCTTCGAGTGCTAGGTCTGCTGTATCTAGATTTTGTGTAGAGACACTTCAGTTCATTGAAACAGCAGATGTCCCAGAGGAAAAGCTCACAGGGCCTTTTAAATCCCTTTCTCCCCTAATAGGAACTTGATGCTCTTTCTGTCATGAAAATAAATGAGACAGGTCCCAGAAATTGATTTTTATGCTTAAAATACATAGATTAATGGTCAGGATATTCCTGCCAATCAGGAAAGGGAGTGGAGAGGAGCAGACACAGGAACCTCAAAGGAAAGGAAAAGACACAGTCTCTTTTGTCTTTTGTTCTGAGATAGAAATAAACTGTCCCCAGGCCCTGATAAGCCCCCTTTTGATCTTCCTCTTGGAAGAAGGAGAGATAAACAACTGGCTGTTTTACATTTGCTTTTCAAATTCAAAGTGAGGCCCCCACCAACCAGTTATTGATGGGCATTATTTCGGTCCTAAAGCCACATCAGTGACCTTCTCGTTATGATATCTAGCTGCTTCCCTAAAAAGGCCCCAAAATCCCCCTCAGTGGTCAGGAAATGGACTCAGTGATTAGACTTCTGTCTCGTTTTTTTGTTTTTTGTTTAAATGGTGACCCTGTGGTTGTGATCGTTAGATAGAAGAGTCTAATTTATTGTTATAATGTTAAGGGGAACACATACTCCTCTTTGCATTGTAGGGAAGGTCATGGGTATAGGAAATGAGGTTTAGAATTTTCTGTGAAGTTCATTGTTAGTCCAGATATAGTACATGGACACATGTCTTTACCTTTGCCCTGGAAGAGGGCTGCAGGAAACATGACACGAAGCACTTGGAAATTTGGGGGTTTTACTACTAGATAGCTCAAGGTTAGGGCCTATGCAGTATTGTTCATTTTTAAGTTTTGATTTATTTGTATCTCACAGAAAAATCAACTATGTCCAATGAGACAGTCTTTTCAGAAGGTTTATATTTTAATATCTAAGTACTAGAAAGAAGCAGTGGAATATAATTTTTTTTTCTTTGCTGTTTGGAATATACAGGATTCAATTCTTGGTTCTATTGTTGCAAGATCTCTAAGAACTTGGCCAAATTTCTTAATCCCTTGAATTTGTAAAATGGGGAAATAATCTGTACTCTATAGGGTTTTATTGTGTTCCAATTTAGAGCTAATATGTGTAAAGGATCTTAGAATATTGCCAGGGTTTTAGTAGAAACTCAGTAAAGAACAATGCGTTTTACTAATGAAACCCACCACTGGTCAGATGTCAGGGTTTCAGTCCATGCTTGGGTCCTGGAACGCTGGTGAAGGTCAAGCCTTAACCTGTGGAACTTTAGCTGACTTCTCTGAAAAATTAAAGAGGTGGTCTAAGAAAAAGCCCCCAGACTGTTGGTGTTACTGCCTTTCATCAAGTTTTCCAGAGGATAAGATCATGGAAGAATATTTCATGACATTTCATGATTTTGGTCCCTTAAGCTCTGAATTCTGTGACTTTTGAAATAAAAGCTGCTATCAAGCTTCTTTAGCATAAAATTAAATAGTTTTGCTTATTATTCTTAGGACATGTTACGCTAGAGAAAGCTATCGAGGTATACTAAAATTCTTTAGAGCTCAAATTATGAAATTCATATCTATGTTTCTTAATATGCGAAAAGCCAACAGTTCTTGTGTGATGAAGCAAACCCCGTACAATGCCTCATTTAAAATGCAGTCATGGTCTTGGAGAAGACAAGTCATTAAACAGCCTTTCACAATAATTAGAAATTAATCGAAGTCTTATGAATTAAATTAGTCAGATGTAAGTGAGCATGCAATGTTGATTCCAGAAAACCACTCTGAAAATTTGTTTCTATACAGCGGAGAAAGCACGAACCAATGTTAGTTTGCAGACACCTAATGTTAGAGTCACTTAGGGCATCTGGTGAGAAAAATGAGAGGTGGTCTCAGTCATGGGCTTTTAACCTGGGGGTTTTAGCCTAAGACTCCAGCCATTCATACACTATTTAAAGGGGTAAGAGCCATAGGAGACCACACAGCTGAGGACTCCTACAGCTCTGAAATTCTCTGAACAACTCATTTCATGCTTATTGTGTATATTAATTTCACTTTTGCTTCCTGGTTATTAGAGCATGCTATGGGTTGCCATCTCAGAAGTGGCAGGATCAGTAGGAAAAAGCGAATTGCTGAGCTTCTGAAAGATTTAGAATCCAACATTCAACGATGTTGGAGAAACAGGCGAATACCCATACCTTCTAGTTAGGATGGGAAACGTGGGCAAGAAAGAAATAGAAAGCTGCTACTAAATGATATCTGCTCCCAATAAAGGGACAAAGGTTTTTTATGAAGGACTAAGGGCAACTTTAAAGGCTGGTACGATTTATGCTATTTGAGGCTGAGCTGACCTAAGTTTATTTTTATTCTCAGTTCATCTGATTTTTAAAAACTTCTAATAGATGGGAAGTCATTGGGGACTGAAAGGTTACTGACCTTCTATATGTAGGTGCTCCACTTTCTTTTGACTAGTAGTTGACAGATAGGAGAAAGTGGGCTTCTATGTAAGGCCTAACATCAAACACCTAATTAAGGCCTTGCCAAAGGTACTGCTAATGATTACTCTGAGCTTGAATTTCTTGAGGGAAGCCAGTGTTTCTAGTTTGGGTGATTCCCCAGGTGAGGACTTGCTGAGCAGGGGAAGAAGTCTGGTCTTAAGGAGAATTGCAAATGAACCCTGTTACTGCAGCTTTGAGAATGCCCGACCTTGGGGACAGGCCTACGTCCCTGGTACAGCAGAGTTCAGGACTGGTTGGCAGGCTCATCATTAAGTCTAAGAAGATCAGTAAGTCTACAAGAGCTCACCCCCATAAAAAATTAATCATAATAACATCCACCCAAGGAGAACAATAATTATGCTTCATCTATATGGCGCCATTCTTTACAGAAAAATGTATTTTTTATAGACATCATTTGGGGTTGCTATTTTTATAACTAATTCATAGAGCCTGGGGAATTAAAGAGGTAATTATTTATTTTAAGACTTACACTCCTAGCCTTGTAGGGTGCTTAAGCAAGTATTTCAGTAGTACACTTTCAACCTCCGTAATAGAGACCCCTGACAAGGTGTGGCCAACAGATCCTCAAAGTCAAATCACTGCTAGGAAAATAACTGAACATAAAAAACTAAAGTAAGGAAATCGACAGTTACTTAATACCCAGAATGTTCCAGACACATACTACTAAGGTATCTCCATTTATTCCTCATATTTAAATATGCCGGTGAGAGAAAGTCATAGTATTTCAGTAAGTGTTATTTTTAGAGTAGGATAAAATGAGGCCATAGATAAAGAATTTAGATTTGGGTGTGGAACACAGCACTCCTTCAATAAGTATTAGCCTTTATTATAATTCATTTTTATAGATGATGCAATTTAGATTCAGTTTAGAGACTTCCCCACCTGCACAATTAGCAGGTGATAAAACATTGGCAAAGTTGCCAGATGTCAGTTCATCAGGAAAATGTACTGCAGTGACATCTGCACTTTGTACTGTCCCAGTGGGGCAAGGACCACATTTCCCTAACTTTCTTGATAATGATGACCAGGGGACCAGAAAGTGCTTGTGACAGGCTCTGGGAGGTCTGACTGCAGGGGGAATGAGAAATAAATTGGTTGTGGGTGGTGATCAGTGCTCATTTCACACCAGGTAGATGCGGGTGCCACTGCTTCTATCCCTGCTCCCCTGTGACGCTGCTCCTGGAAAGGGTGACACTTCCTCTTGAAGGACCTTTGCTCTTCTCTGAACTTCATGACCATCTTCTAGTGTTGGATTTGGCAATTGCTCCTTGCATGTGGAAGCATTGGAAAAGAAAGTGTTTTCGCCTATCTCCTTGTAATAAAACTTGAAAAGAATTGTGCACTTAGGTTTTCATAAACCATCTTTCACACATTGTCTTCCTGGTCTAAAATGTGCTTCTATGGGCAGGAGGGGAAAAAATCTACCTGTTTCAAGGCAGCAGATGAGTTGCAGGACACCTGCCTAGATTCCCCAAATGGCTAAGCTGCAGAGGGGGTCAGAGGCACCCATGACACAACCCCGTTCATGTGAGTTGAGTGCTGACTTGGGCATGGGGAAAGTGTGTCTGCTGCAGGCATGGCCAAATCTGTCCATGTGCACATGGGCCACATCCTTGGGGACATGGATGGTGTGGCAGTGGGCCTAGGAAGGGAAAATCCAGCCCTACAGCTGCCCAGCATTAACCACTAGAGAAATGTTCGTGTTATATCTTTTTGTATTGCCTATGAATTTAATAGAGTGAAGCCTTTGATCAAAATACTCAGGGGATTTTTCTTTAACTATCCCTCATATTTTAATTATGTTAATAGAAGGAGAAGGCTATCATTTTTTGTTTGAAACCTAAACAAGGCTGTCCTGTAAACTATTGTCACCAAAGTCTCCCCTGTTAATTGCACATTCACATTGAATTTCAAAAAACATCAATTCACAAGGGGTGGGGCGGGGGGGAGCAAATGTGCTCTGTTGTTTAAACACTTCCTGTACCATTTTGTCATGTTTGTATTATATTTGAAGGTGTTTAAAAAGGTAAAATGTATGAATAGCTTAACTAAAATAGAACTGAAATATTCATAGAGCTCTTCATACACCATGATGTAAGATGTCAAGTTTGTAATGTTTTGTGATTTCTGTGCATTTTAATATCCTTTTTCAATTATGAACATTTTAATACAATCTTTTTAAAAACAACATCAAAGAATATATGTTGCATTTTGGTCAAACTTCTAATATAGATTTGCATGGCCCACAACCAGGCATGTGCCTTGACTGGAAATCAAACCCATGACCCTTTGGTTCACAGGCCGGCACTCAATCCACTGAGCCACGCTAGCCAGGATGGATGTTCTTCTTCTTGATGTGATCCTTGTTAAATATGCATGTTCAGTTTTTAAATTACTAAGCTGTCCACTTAGGCATGCACTTTTTTGTGTCTCTTTTATTCTTTATTAAAAAGTTTAAATTGCTTAGCCTGATGCTGGGTGTGCCTACTTGGTTTGAGTCTCTTTAAAACATGCCCCAAATGTGCACTTACAGTGGATTTGCTGTGGGTTACTGAGTATCGGTGGCAGCCTTATATGGAAATCTCATTTGTGGTGAAGGTATACATATTATTAGTAATGCAGGTCCTTACCAAATGCAGATTGTGTTTGCAGACATTCCTTTACTTCCTTAATTCATATCTCAAGGTTCCCACTAACGGATATCTCTTTCCTGAAACGGACCTATTGTGTTCAGTCCAAACTCATGGTCGGTTGTTCTGCACTTCCATGGAGCTTTGTTTGTACCTCTGCTATAGCATTTACTCTAATACTTAGGAAGTGTTCCTTAGTTGTTTATGTATCTGTCTTATCTGCTAGACACTTTAGGTCCCTTTACTGCGTCACAGAGCTTATATTGATACGTACCTGATATGAAATGTCGGAGTATCTTTAGTAACTGGGCTTGTAGCTTTATAAAGCCCCACATTGCTAAGTGTGATCTTTAGATATGTTGCACCGTGTTGTATAGGATTCTTAATGCAACTTCAGAAAGTACATATCGTATAAACCACTAAGGTTCTGTGCTGGAGGAAAGCCCCAGAGAGAGTGGGCTTTGTTGCGTTGGCTGTGTTCCTGATTTCCCAGGTGAGAAATGCACAGACCAATGGCCCAAGTCACATAATTTGGATAAGGGACCCTGCCCAAGTGGACATTTGCTTTAGGCATGACCCAATTGTGCATTTTATTGACACAATTATGCTATGAATTTATGACTTATTTATGAACATCAGAATCCACTGACGTGGGGGAAATGGTAGACAGGTAAATTGGCAGAAATAGGTCTCAGCACAAATTCATTTTCTTCCTCACAGAAAATCTTCTCAACTGTTTTGTCCTCTCCCCCAGCTTCTTATTCTATGTGGAAGACCATGATTTCATGTGGCAAGAGTTTAGAGTTTTAAAAAAAGCTTTAGATGAGATGAGAGAAGAATTATGAATTAAAGAAATTAAAGATAAGAACTAGGCCTGAAAAAAGTTGTAGCAGAATGAATGCAAAATGAGCACTTTTCTGAAGCTTCTCTCCTTTTTCAAATGACTTTAAAATCTTTATTAAATATCTATTAATTATCCATTTATCCATCCATCCTTTCATTCACCCATCCATTCATCTATCCATTTATCATCCATCTACCCAGCTTTATTCCCAAAAAAAAAAATTTACCTTGTTAAAAAGAAAGTCCATTTAATTACTTTGGATAGAAAGAACCAAAAGAAGCATTTTGGTTCAAAAGACGTATAATTCTTACATTTCCACCCTTTCTTTTGCACAATTGCTCCCTACAGAATTCTTTCATGATAAATTATTTTTCGATGCAAGGGTTCACATGATAACACCTAAGGGAAAATATATACTTCTCTTAATTTCATACACTTTGCTTAATTTCACAACGGAAACATAAATTTGAAAATTTTCAATGGCTATTAAAGATTAAATAAATGCTTTGCTATTTTCCAAGTGTGCCTTTTAAACTCTTCTCCCACATGACTAGACTGAAAAAGTTTTATGTGGCTTTCAGAATTCAAATTCAAAGTCACCTTTGATTTCCAAGGCTTTTCTTTTTGTAGCCTTGGCAAGTGTTCTATAGTAGATGGCCTTAGGAATTGCCACAGCATGTAATCTTAAACTCTTTATTTAAACGCAGGGAGTCTCACTTTGAAATATTGAAAATAATTCCACCTCTTACAAAAATGTCATGAGGCTAAGTTCCTCAGTAAAGGAGAACTGTGATCATTATGAACCCCAAATGACACACTTTTGGGGGCTGCCCCTATCCAATCCTGAGCAGAAAGAACACAATTTTGGCAATATCTTTCACTAAAAAAGTATCAAGTTGAGTTGAAGAGTTCCTAAAGTGCATGTGATAGGACTGGTCACCAAATTATCTCAATCATGTATAAATACGTGCAATACCATGTTTATTTATGGTACAACTCATCTCAGTTCTTAGCAGGCATATATTGTCCTAAATTAATCAATTTCTCACTAAGAATCCTCTCATTTCACATGAAATGAATTTGGTGAAAACATCTGCTGCCTTTAAACATTGCAATGAGAGCTGCCCTTTATAAGTAAATGTAAACTTCTACTCTCAGGCATAAGATACAGATGAGAATCAACTCTTATTTTCTCATTCAGAATTTCTATTTACTTAATGGTAACCCCATTTTTTTGCTGTTGAAGATGCATGCATATTTATAAACTCATTAGATGCAAGGTCCCATTCATCTGAAATAACTATCTATTAATGTCTGGTATGAAATTTCATAGTGGTGCAAATGATTAATAGGAACAACAGAAAGTTTTCAGAGGTAAGATGTAAGTTAAAATGATATTTTTAGGAGCAGTGGAGCAGAAAGAAGGAAATACTTCAGTAATTTCCTACTTTTTTCGTCGCTTTCATCATGTGCTTATTTACCAGGTGGTCCTCCATCTAATTTATGCACTCTAATAAGTGTAAGCAAAGATTAGATCCCATCCCCTCTTGCCAGTTAAGGACCCCAGCACTCCTCTCCTTTCCTCCTGCATCAGCTAACTTCTCTTTCTTTGAAGCTATTCCATCAGCATAATGACCCTCTTCTGAATCCACTTCCCCCTTTAGGTATTTCAATTCATCTACTTGTTTCCTTTTACTATGAAATTCCTTGAGGGTCTATAACTCTTATTGTCTTCAATTCCACTTCTTCCTTTCTCTCTGAACCCACCCCCATCAGGCTTAAACTTCCTCCACATCACCAGAACGGCTCACCTGGGAGTCATTACTGACTCTGTTACCAGAGCTAATGCCTGGTCCTCCAGGCTTCATCTTCTTGAACAATCAGCATTGTTTGATATGTGAATCACTTTGAACCATCCTTGAGAAACATTTTTTCTCTTGATTCCAAAGCACTGCCCTTCTTAGTTTTCCTCTTGTTTCATTGGCCACGAATTTCAGTCCCTTGCTGGGTGCCACTCTACCTTGTAGACTTTAAATGGTGGGAGACTGGAAAGTTCAGACACCTTTGACATCTTGTCTAATTAAATTCCCTCCTTGGTGAGCTCAGCCAGTCTCATGACCTCACTACCATCCACATAATAATGACTTCTCAGTGTATATCTCTGGTCTAACCTTCTCCCCTGAATTCTACTCAACTGCACATTCACTTGGATGTCTAATAGGCATTTAAAATGTAATTACTGACCCAATAAAGACCTCTTGATCTCCCCTCAAAACCTGCTTCTCCTTTAGTCTTACTATCTTGATCCCTGATAGTTTCATTTTTTTCAAAACACCTCTTAATCATCCTTGACTTCGTTCTTTCTCTGATACCCTAAGACCCTAAAACTAACGTATGGAAACATCAGTAGACCTTGTTGGTTCAACCTTCAGAATATTTCAACAGCTGAACCCTCCCTGCCAACTCCATTGCTGTCAACCTAGTCTAAGCTATTATATCTTGCCTTGATTATTCCGATAGCTTCCTAGCTTCCTTGTTTCACTCTTGTCATTTTGGAGTCTGTTGTCAGTGTAGCTGTTGGAGTGATCCTCATATGAAATCTTACGTTGATACCATCACTCCACTGGTTTGCATCTAAAACAAAACTTGATTCTCATCTAAACACCAAATTCCTTCCAATATCCTTCCAGATTCTTGTTTCTGTCACCTCTCTGACCTTATCTTCTACTATCCTTCCCTTACTCACCCCTCTTCCCAAATTGGCCTCCTGGACGGTCCTTAAATACTTTAGGGACAAAAGGACTGGAGGCTTGTGCTCACTTTGAGGCCTTGGCTTCCTGTTTTATCTGTTTAGAAAGCTCTTCCCCCAGAGAGCCACATGGCTGCTGCCATGCCCTCTCATCTTGACTTGAATGGCACCCACTCAGAGATTCCTTGTCTGATCACCTTATTTCAAATGTCACTCACATTCCCCTTTCCCTCCCCTTTGTTCCCCTTCTCTGTCCCCACCCCCATAGCACTTACTACCTTCTAACAGAGTAATCTATATAGGATTGATTTATATGTATATGGTATTTAGCATAAGTAAAAAAATATATAAATCAATCATATATATAATATTATATATATATATATTTTAACTTATTTTTCCTATTATTTGTGTTTCACTAGTACACTGTAAGCTCTCTGACAGCAGAAATTTTGTCTGTTTTAGTCATTGATATGTCCCCGGAGCCTAACACTTCTTGGCACACAATAGGTACTCGATAAATATTTGTTGAATGAAAGGATTTCTTTAATCTCTCTGCTTTTCTCACTAGAATATAAGTTCTTTTTGGGCAGGGATCATGTCCTATTTATCTTTCTGCTTTCAGAGTTTAATATGGTATCTAGCAGAGTGGGTGGTTATTAATATCTGTTGTAGTGAACTATTGAAGAAAAACACACTATATGATTCTTGGAGTATTGCATTTCAAGGTGGACACAAAGGTGGTAGAGATGGTATAGAGGAGACACAGGGAAAATAGGTTAACCAACAAATGCACAGATATTAAATTTTACATTACATAAAAACGTAGACAGAACTTAGAAAACAAATTGAAGCTAAACAGATTCTGGAGCTTTACTACCCAGACACTCGGAGGGAGAAAATCAATCCTAATCATCTGGAGAGACCTGAGGAATTCAACACTGTTACCCCTTAAGGAGAGCCACTAACATTTGTGGAATATTTATTCTGTGTCAAAATTATTGATGCTACTTCAAGGGAGGATCATTAGTGTTTCTTTGTCCCCCCCACTCTCCAACTCCAGCCTGAGTAGCTGTGTTTCCTCTCCATAGGCCACTTTCTGACATGAAAAGTACAACCATACAAGTTAATAGTATTTTTTTAATCTTGCCTTCTTCCCTTTAATAGAACAGTATCTCCTAAAGGCAGAGCGGTTGCTTGGGGAGTTAGGTAGTTATACAGAATAATTATTTAAAGCAGGTCCATGCAACAGAGGCAGTTCCCCCAACCCCCACAAAACGTTTTAGTTTTCACAGACAAGGAATAATAGAAAATAAAGCTATTATTAGAACCAAAACAATATTTTTGACTAGTAATGCAAGGGAAAGGAAAACAGAGTAAGTACTTCTTGTACTGAAGGCTATTTAAAAGGAGCTGGTATTTAGCATAGAAAAAGGGAACCTAAGTTGAAAGAACAGCCACTGATAAAACAGTGGATTTAGAATGACTGCTACTAGTGAAAGAACACATTATGGCTCCTTCGCAGAGATACTGTGACTCCACAAGTGGCATAGATCTGAGAAGTCTTCATATTCATGCTTTCCAATCCTTTCTCACCTTATGCTCTTGGCCCAAACTGTCCATCCACGTGGTCGTTCAGCTATACATGCATTTGAGACACACAACACTGTGAACCTTCTAAATCATCCTTAATCAAGCATCTGCCTAGTTAAGATTCACAATTTACATTCAAGTTTATATTCTAACTATCAATTTTGTTTAAGCAATTTCTAGTGAAGTATGTAGTAGTTTCCGTTTACCTGTTCCCCTACATTAATTCTGTAAAAGTAATTATATTTTATTGTTGACACTATTACAGATATTTCCCATTTCCCCTCCTTCCACCTAGCCTCTCAACCCTACAGCCTTCACCACATTGCTGTCTGTGTCCATGGGCTATACATATATTGCATACCTGTTCTTTGGCTAATCTAATTAAATTCCAACTAAAAAGAAAGTCATGATAAGCCTACAGTTTAGACAAGAAGTTACCTCTGGGAGGTGGGAGAGATCTAAGTTACCAGAGACACGTAATTTCTTAAGTGGGAGGGTGAGTACAAGGTGCCCATTTTATCTTTTTACATATTTCTATTATATATATATATATATATATATCTTTATAAAATATTAAAAAAGAAACTGCTCCTCTGGGCCAAGGCTCTCCTCAAACAATTATTTAAGATTTTTAACATATATTTGCTCTAAACCCACTGAAGTCACTTCAACAGCATAACAATTTTCCATGATAAAATAATTGTGAGCATTTCAGCTCTTCCTTTGGAAAAATTTTACGTAAGAGACAGTTGGCAACAGCGGTGACAATAGCCTCTTTCTGTTAAGGTTATATATAGATTCATTTTGTTTATAAGTCATTGTTTTCAACTCTAAATATTCCTCTTTCAGCATCAACATGTCTAAAATTTCAGCCAAGAATGAAAAAAAAACAACAACCTACTTAGTTAATAAAAACTTTATTTTTGTGAAAATATTTATGCCCTAAGCACTAAATGTAATTTTAATTAAATAAAAATGCATTCAGATCCAAATTAGGAAGGCAATGGGTGTGGAGGCCCAAGAATGGCCTTGGCTTTCCTGCAGCTGTAGGTTTCATCAGGGTGGGGAAGCATTTGCTATGGCACAGGTGTGTTTGGAGACTTGGGAGCAGTAGCTGTCTAATAGAAATATGATGGGGTTACCTTTGTAATTCTTAACATTCTAGTATCCACTTCCTTATTTAATTTTTAAAAAAGTTTTATGTATTATTTTTAGAGAGAGGGGAGGGGAGAGAGGCAGAGAGGGAGAGAAACATCAATATATGTTTGCTTTCACTTGCCTCCAGCTACGGACCTGGCTGGAGACCTGGCTTGCAACCTGGTTACGTGTCCTGGCTGGGGAATCGAACCAGAGACTTTTGGGTTCTCAGTCTGGCCCCTTATCCACTGTGCCACCAGCCAGGGCTTTAGTATCCACTTTAAAAAACATAAAAAAAAAAGAGGTAAAATTAATTTTAAGAATATAGTTTATTTAACCCAATATGCCCAATGTATCAGCATTTCAATAGGTATTCAATATAAAAATTATTATTAAGATCGTTCACATTCTCTCACAGTCAGTCTTTGAAATCTGCTGCGCATTTTATACTTCAAAGAGTGGATGCAGGTTTTATGAAACCTAATGTTTTTCCATGTTGAATGAAGCCCTCTTTAAGAAAAAGATAACAAGTTTACTAATACAAAATTAGGAGTGAAGGTGAATAATGATTTAGAATTGGGGGGGGAAAGATATTATAAGGAATTATTAGAGATTGGAAGAGTCAGGTCTTTTGATGTCTCTCTTGGCGATTTATAAGATTCCCTTACATAGAAATGTTCTCTGATTCCAACCTGGCCTCCCCTCCTCGCCCCACACTCTGTAGCTCCTGGTATTCCCAGGGGCCCTGCTGAGTCAGGGTGTCTAAAGTGTAAGTTTCATTAATGTTAGGGGCTGAATTGTGATTCCTTAACTTCATAGATAGAAGTCTCAACCTCAGAATGTACTGTCGCTATTTGGAGAAAAGGCCTTTAAAGAGGTGATTGAGTTCAGCTAAGGTCCTCAAGGTGGACCCTCATTCAATATGATGGGTGCCCTTTCAAGAAATGGAAGACACCAGAGGCACACGTGCACAGAGGTAAGACCGTGTGAGGACAAAGCAGTGAAGAGGTGGCTAAAAGCCAAGGAGGGAGACCTCAGGAGAAGCCAACCCTGATGGTATTTTGATCTTGGATTGCAGCCTTCAGAACGTGAAGAAAATGGACTCCTGTCCTTCAAGCCACCCGGTTTGTGGCATTTTGTTATGGCAGCCCAAGGAAACGAATGCACCTAGCTTCCTGCTGAAGCTCCCTTTGCTTATGGACTTGGTTCTTTCCTGCCTCATACCCTTGCTCAACAACACTCACCCCTCTCTTTCTGCTCTGATCCAACCCAACTACACCCTTCTTCACTCCATCTTCAGTTCTCAAGTGGAAGAACCTCTCCAGCTCAGAGTACACTAAAGCCTGTTCATTTGGTGCCTGAATATGAGTTCCCTAGTGCCTGCTTTTATATCATTATCCTGTAGTCTTTTACTTTTCAACAGAGCATCATGGACAATAAGGTATCAAATTGGAACGGTAGAAAAATTTCTTGAATGATTTTATTTGAATTAGGAGACAGAAGCCTATTTAGGGCTACGGATGGTAAAGAAAAAACGTTTTAGAAAAATGTTATTTCTAAAGTTAACAGATAATCGAATCCACCTTACCAAATGATAGTTACTGCAGTAAGTGCACTAAAAAGATAGAAGCAGCACAACAACATTTATGGCCAAAGTCCCCCCACTCCTTCACACCACTTCCTTCTAACCAATGGGCCAGAGGCATTTATCTTTATTTTTGCTGTAGCAATCCAATCCTGGTTGTTGCCTTCTGTTTTTCCACTGCTTACACCAGCAACGGAAGTTCACAAGAGTATGTTCCAAAAAGCTTTGGCCAGGACTCTTCAGCTTTTGGCCAGGAAGTGAGTACATTCAAGGGCGAGGATGATTCAACCTCGCTGAGTGCTTAATTCTCGGTATCCCTTCTGAAATTGCTGAAAAGAATGCCAACGAGTTGTAATTACCCCAGTGCTTCCCTGGGAGGTGGACCTCTGCCAGTACGTGTTGGATTTCAACCAACAATTCATTTTAAATAAGTCATTGAAGGAAACGAGTATCTATTTTGGTCTTCTGTAAAGGGAGTATCTGAGGCCCCTAAAAGGCCCACCAGCATGTTTGATAGTGAGTTTCATAAAACTGCTTCTTACCAGCAATGTTTTTGTGCAGGCTTAAACGTGCATGACATATAATGCAGCCATTTCACTAGAGAGCTGGTGACAGAAAGTGACCAACACCTGGTTTCAGAGTAAGCGCTAACTTCTGCACTCACAAAAATCGGCATAATCTACCCACAGGGAAATGCACACTTACTCTCTAAGTAAGAAAACATACCTGGGTTCAAAATACCCATGCAATGCCATATTTTCCCAGTGAACCAAGTTCCCTGAGGGGGACCGCCATCCCCGTCCTCGGGAGTCAGAGGGCTGACTGCATTTGCAATCAGAACGGCTTTCAAGGACCCTCGCCCCATGCCTTTCAAGGACCCTCGCCCCATGCCGGTGGAATGAGGCACCATTGGCTTCCAAGTCTTTCTTGAGAGCCATGAGTTCTCCCTCCGCCCACACTGCACATCTCGTTACTGATCTCCTTGTGAGGTTCTATGAAAACAAAACCTTCCATTTGTGTGAAGAATGCTTTTCCTGATGGCATCAGACGGTCCTGGAGTAAAAGCAGGCCCTGGTGAGCTGTGTACCCGGGAACTGGATAAGTTCCAAAAATGTTTGCAAATGCTATTTTGAGTCTGAGTCAACACACCTGATCTGGAAGGCAGAGACTGGCAGTGCTGGCAAAAGTACAAGGATTCTGTTTGGAGGGTTTAAAAAAAAAAAAAAAAAAGAAAAAAAGGAAAGAACAAATTTTATCCCCTTAATAGTCAACTAGAAGGAGCACTGTGATCTTGAATTATCCTGTTTTGCTATGGATAATAAAGTAAACCTAGGAAAATCAGCTGCTCTTTAAAAGAATCAAATACTACATACATGTATGCTATGAAAAGTACTGAGCACAGTTTTACCCTTTGATATAACTATTTCTTATTTATTTGGCCAAAATGGATACTGTAATATTGTATCATGTGGAGAAAAATAGGTGGAACCTCAAAATCTTTGAGTTCTAATCCTATACATGACCAATTTGCCATGAAGTTTTGGAGTTGCATGGATACCTTGAGATACACATGCAGTTGACTAACATGTATTGTCAGTAATTGGAGATGACAGTCATTCTGTTGCAAGATCAAAAGCAGGCAAGTCATCTCATCAAACATGTTCTTACATGTGGCAGCAGCTACAATGGCATTTTTGAGGCTTCATATACAAATAAATAGTTCTTGTCAATGGTGAACAATCAAGCTGGAGCGACTGTGAATGCAGTTTGTTGTCTTTAGAACCACGTTCCATGAAGAATACTTGATGGAAATGAGGATACTTAATTTGGTAGGAGAGAAGATTCGTAACAATTGAGTCATTTCTCTTTGTGATTGAAGAGCATATGAGAAGAAGAATTAAACTTGTTTTTTCTTGCGTGAGCTCAAAATATTAAATAAGACCACTTGGACATGGATTTCAGACCAGCTCAAGGATGATTCTCTAACCCAGCGTCCCTCAGATGAGGCACTGCACCAAATACCATGCCCTTCCCTGGAAGTGACCAAGGGGATGCCTGATGACCAAGTAGCAGAAATGCTGATTTTACTACATGATTATTTCCCTTCTCCTAGAGGGCAACGTTCATTAGAAACCAATAAGCAAGATGATCATTGTGGAAATACAAATTGCAGCTTTTTCATTTTGCTAGCTAAGGATATTTGAATCACCATTTATTACTATCACTATTTAAAAAATAGAGGATGTTTCAGCCAAGAAGAAAAGAAATAATGCAAAAATAAAGAATAATTCTTGAATAATAAATTCATAAATTCAGTTCCATGAAAGATATACCATTTATGTAAATTAAAACCCCTAAACACCAATACTATACACTCTGCATTGATACACACACACACACACACACACACACACACGCATGCACACACACACATGGATGGGAAAAAGAAATATCAAGTCATGAGAGTGGTGACCTCGGACAGCAAGAGAAGAATGGGACTAAAGTAAGGATGAAGAAAAAGAAAGACTGAAAGAAAATAAAAGACTGAAGAAATCTGGAAGCTAAGGTCAGCCTCAGGCACTATCTATTGAGAGTATGATCTGAAGTAATAATTAAATTTTAAAACAGTATGGGCAATGGGGTAATACAAAAAACATTCATTCTTCAAATTAGCACCAGTAATTCTCACTTCCATAGCTCCACCATTTGTCTTAAATTGGTACCGAAGTGGCACTGGTTTTAGGCGTTAGCTCTCCCAAAGTACCAAAGACTCAGATAAAGTTACAATTACCTCCTTGACATGGCATTTAGATCAGGAAGTTCAACCAACATTTACAGCTAATAGTGATTTACAGCTTCTAATGGACTTTCATATATCTCCAGCCAATGTTCTCCAAACATTGGAGAACTGGGATTTATATCCACGTGGTCTGGCTTTGGAACCCACATTTTTAAGGAAAGTAGATGTAAATACTACTTTTTTTCTCTTCAGTAGGATTTTGGACATGAACACTGTCTTCGAGATTGGTTTCAATTTTGATGTAATGCATGTATGGAACCAAGGTTTGGCTCTGTTTCTCCCTTCATGGTGTCAACTGTAACTACATAGTGCAAAAGAGAGAGGGAGTTGAACCGGGAGCTGAATACATTGGGTTTCATATGGGTAGCTATTATGGAACAAGTAAGGTTTTATTTTTGGATTTTTTCCCCCTTCCTACCTTCAAATAATAAAGCAAATGGACGACTGAAGGGGGGAAAAAGGAAAAAACAACAAGCCAACAGCTTGTTTCTGATTGTCTGGGATTGCATTCAAGGTTGTAGGACTCATTCAGGGTTGCATTTCAGAACCTTCAAAGCAGCTACTCTCTTTTGAAACAACTTTGAGATGAAAAACTTTTGTAAAATATGTTGTCAAACTGCCATGTTAAAGACCTTTGACATGTAGAACAATACAAAATGAAACAAAACTATTCCCTGCAGTTTACATTGTAAAGACCCTGAGTACAAAACCCAAATAAAAACAAAATAAAGCATGAATAAAAACAAATACCTTATAGATATCTTATGTCCTATAATAATCACCCAAGAACTTCCTTTATTGTCCTGGCTAGTGTGGCTCAGTGGGTTGAGTGTCTTCCCACAAAGCCAAAGGTTGCCAGTTCGCTTTCTCTCACAAATTAATGTTTCCCTCCCTTTCTTTGTCTCTATCTTCCTGTCTCTCTAAAATAAATATATAAAATCTTAGAAAAAACTTCTTTATTACAAAAATAAATTTAAGAAAATGGTATTAACAAGTTTGAAACCCTAAAATATGGCTGAGAATATGTCCATGACAAAACACTTCTAATTTTTAATAAATTACAATAAAATTCACAGTCACTGTTACAATTATTTGAATACTATCGTAGTTTAGTAATTAAGAATAAAACGATTTACACCACTGAGATTTTTGGTCCCTGAAATCCCTGGAGTTTATTCTAGACATTCTTGTATATACATTTTCAATGTGGAATTCCTCATCACAGATAGGTTCCTTAAAATACATCTCAAATGCTGTATATAAAATATTTATTCCTGGGCACTTAGGGCAAATGACCTCGGTATTTAATTTCCAGACATCCTTAAATTACCTTCTTTATTTTATCCTTATATATGAAGTGGGCAAAAGTAGATTTACAGTTGTTTGTATGGAAAACAGGCATGAAGGTTGTGATTCTTACCAGAGCTTTATTAACTCTGTTTTACATACTCAGAACTGTAAAAATACTGTTGTCTACCCCTGAGTATTCTAACCTGTCTGTCTCCTTCCCTATTCTCTGGGACACTGCATTTTCCCTCCTTATTTATAGATTCATTCATTCATCCACTCATTCATTCAATATTCATTTCACTTCCCACACCATAACTTTACTTTGACCAAAATTGAAGCTTCCTCCTTTTAACATATTACTTTTTTTCTCCTTGTTTTTCAAGGAGAGTTTGAGATTTTAGTATTAGAGACTTACAAAAAACAATAGTAGGAAAGTAAGATTCACTCGAATACTTCGGCTGAACACACACTTCACACATGATCTCCCTTTACCCTTTCTTAAGCCTAGGATCGTGCTCACAGAGTATTTAGGTTGTGTTCACTTAATACTGTTCAATTACTAATTCCTAGGTTTTCCATTTTAGCTTGTAAAATGGAAACTCAGCATCGAATGCCAATAATCGCCATGCTTACTTCTTTTTACATTTTTATTTGGATGACTTTTTTTCCCCAAACAATACTTAGGTTTCCCCTCAGCCAAGATAGTAAATATGGAATTTCAGTAGGAAATTAGAAACAGGGAAAGGAAATAGGTGACAAGAAGTGTCTTGGTTCTTTCTCTTATTTTTGGAATTAAGCTGGGGATGGGCATTTCTAACTTTGGACAATTCCGAAAAGTGAAATGAAGATCGAATTTTCTACGTAAAAGAGGAAGTGGAACAAACCTGGAAGTTGCGTACATTCCTGTCTAAACAGTGAGTTGGATGTACGTGAACAAAAGTGGTCTGGTGGACTGGACTCATGTCCCATCCTCTGTTCTTGACATTTTTACTCTAAGAATATCTTTCCCCTCCTTCTGTACTGAGTTATAAACAACGGGCTTCTATTTTTTTAAGGCAAAATGTTCCTTCAGAGTTATGGACAGAAGAGGAAATTCCTTCTAAAATAGCTTTGTGATAGGATTCTTATGCCTTATATGAAATAAATGTTTTGGGAAACAAAACAGATGGGAAATAACATGATAAGAAAACAGCTCTGCACTTTTGTGTTAATTTTAAATTCACCCTCTTCATAGGAGGACTTGTTAATGGTTTGTGCTGACTCATTTCCCTGCCTCTACTGTTACCCTGGAGGGAGACATCATTACAAGTCTTGCACAGACTCATAACATGAGTAACATCTTGGGTCTTTGATGTGCTTTGGGTCAACAGAATCACTAGTGCATGCCTATCATGGGTTGGCTTTGAAGACAGTCTTGAGGCTTGGAGCGGGCAAGAATACTCAGGGTGAAAAGACTCCTGTTAAGAAAAATATTGCTGTCAAGCCAGAGATATTTCTGAAGTCTTCAGCTGGTCTAGTGTGCTCCAAGGATTAGGGCCAATGGACCCAGGGGCTAATAAACTCTGCTGGGGTTGCTAAAATACAGGGTCGGTGTGAGCCCGAGGGCTGGAAAGCAGAGGACCTGCAGGCAGCACAGGAATAAAAGCTCAAAGCTTTACAAAGCTCACTTACTTTCTGTTATTGGAGGATCAGGTAATAAGAACCCCAGGCAGAGGTTAAGGTTCACTACACTATTTCTCTTAGACTTTAAAGATAGCTTTAGTAGTTCATTGGTAAGTATTAATAAGGGTAAAGCTCAAATTCCAGATTTAAAACAAAAACTTTCCACCTAGAAATAAATACATAAATGACAGTAGATGTAGACAGTTTCCAGGTAATTTCAATTCTTCTACATACATTATGTGTATACACACACACACACACGGTGGGGCAAAAGTAGGTTTATAGTTGTTCATAAGGAAAATAATACAATAATTTAAAAAATTTATTTTTATTCTTAACTTGAAAAAAATTTTATTGACTTTATTGGGGGTGATATTGGTTAGTAAAATTATACAGGCTTCAGGTGTTACAATTCTATAACACATCATCTGTATATTGTATTGTGTATTCACCACTCCAATTCCAAGTCTTCTTCAATCACCATTTATCTTCCTCTTATCCTCTTCTACCTCTTCCCTGAACCCCCTTTCTACCTGGTAGTCACCACACAATAATTAATAAATAATAATACAAGAATAAGCTGTATAGTGTACTCACAACTGTAAACCTCACAGGTTTTTAAAAAGCAATAAAATATTTTATTAAGCTAACTTCATGGCTATTTCATTTCAGCATGAGAAGGATATTTTACAAATGAAATAAATCACTGCAAATGAAATGCTGCACTTTAATGATCTGAAAACATAACATCTTTTTAAACGGTCACTAGATATTTAGCAGATTTCACCAATTACTTGTCACACTCTGGCTGGAAATTCTGAACCATTCCATTCATTTATTAGCTCAGCCAGGGAACTGTTTTTAAAAATTTATGAAAATGCTTGTGGTCAAATTCCTTCATTGCCTTTACATATGACTGAGTGGAGAGAATGCTTTTCAATCGGTTAGCAGTTATAAACAGCTGCCTTGTATTTTGCAACGTAATTATAGCTATGACACTAATTGGCTTGGTTCTTAGCACCTTCTTGATCATACTGCCTGAATTTGGCCAGTCTCGCACTGGAGCATTTTGTGATTGCATATGTTAAAATGAAACTGTTATAGACCAGATGGCATTATTGGGTGGTCATACTAGCAAAAAAAAAAAAAAAAAAAAAAAAGGCACTGCAAACTTTAATTTAATCTAGGAAAAGAGTTCATTTCAGCCTGCAAATGCAATCTCATATACATCATTTGACCCTCTAAGAATGGCTAGTACTAACTCTAAGGGAGGGGCCCCAAAAGTGGAATCTTGCACCCCAGTGAGGCCAGTGAGATGCAAGGTGATCTTTTAGAGTCTGGGGAGAAAATATGATTAAATTCTATTTATATTTTATTTGTTTTTTGATTAAAGGAGAATAAAGCTAGGCTTGGTTAATATTTAATAGGTAGACTAATGTGGACACCCACCTCCGTTCCACATGTCATGTGCCACTAACGATTCTCAGACTACTGAGGGAAGGTGATGATGCCATGGCTTTCACGGGCTAGCAGAGCCACACCCTACATTGGCTTTCAGCACATACATACATATTTCAACTGGCCTGTGGCTGAACATAAGTAACCTTACGGGATCTGAAAGATATACGAAGTCCTTTGAAAGACAATGGACTGAAAATAAAGGTTAAGTGACAAAGGGAAGAGGAAGAGAAAGTTGATATTTATTTTACTGATAGTTCTTCTACTCAATATAAACTCTTGATGTGTTGGCAATGGAGTCAGATTTGGCAGAATGCCTGCCTTAATCCCCCTCTGCTATGAAATTATTAAGAGGATTATAAAAATATTGATATGCACTCACTATTTTTCAAAGTGGACCTTTGAAACTTAGGAGAAAATTGTGCCTTGAGAGATATCAGGTAAGGCCAGAACAAAGTCAGCATGATTAGCAAGAAAATTTAAACCTGTGCCTTCAAAACGTATGGTAGATGTTTGGAAGCCATACTTAAAAGATTTCACTAATAGCCAATGACCTAAAGACACAGAGAAAACACTTGTTCTTCTTGCCATGATAAAAATGGCTAAAAGAATCCTTGAAAACACCAGGTCAAGCTAGAACACAGTCCTTTGATAGTAAACACTGATAGAAACTTAGAATAAACACTGATAGAAAGTGCACAATACACATTGTTTTAAACTTGAAGAAACAAGTTTTATAACAAACCATGCAGTGTAAAGGATTCAGCATATATAGTTAAATGAAAGTACAGATGTTTCTAATAGGTTTCAGTGTGTAGTATTTGCTAAATTTTGTTTCAACGATGGAATATGAATAATTACCTTTCCACTTTTATTATGAGCCATTAAAAGAAAGAAAAACCAATGAGGTGATAGTCTCAATAATAAATGACTCGTTTAATAAAAATGGTATTTATTTTAGAAAAACTATTAAGTTAACCACAGAAAGAATTCCTAGCTTAGTTTATAGAGACAACATTGCGAAATTAATAGACAAGCTATTTTAGCAAAGCAGTTAAAGCCAAAGTGCACAAAATTCTACAGGATGATACTGATATTTAATATTTTAATTAAAAAATAACATACAGTGAATTTTACTGGAGGTAAAACTTTTTTTTTAATTTTTAAAAGATTTTATTTATTATTTCCAGAGAGAGAGACAGGAAGAGAGGCAGGAAGGGAGAGAGACATCAATGTACAGTTGCCTTTCACCTGCCTCCTGCTACGGACCTGGCTGGAGACGTGGCTTGCAACCTGGTTATGTGCCCTGGCTGGGAATTGAACCAGCGACCTTTGGGTTAGCAGACTGGCACCTGATCCACTATGCCACCAGCCAAGGCAGGTAAAACTTATTAAAAAGAAATAAACCAAAGTAAACTAAGCCTATTGATAAATTTTAAAACTGGGATCTAAAATGTATAAAAACAATAGGATTTGATCTTTGATAAGGCATCCATATTTCAAAAATATTTTTGCAAATTTATTTATTATGTTAAGCCAGCTTTGGAAGTGCTCTTTCTATGACTTTGGGAAAGAAAGAAGTTGCTACTCTGGCATTGCAAAGCAGATGGTCCTCATTTGTTCATTGGTACCTGGTGGTTCAATAGGACAACTTCAAGTTTTCTACCTTTTTGTGATTCAGTTAAAAATGTACTTCAACATCTTTTGAGGGAATTGTTTTATGCCTTCATTATCTTAAAAGTAAGAACTACACAAAGCGTTCGTTATTTCTTGCTGTTTTTAAACCTTCAATCGAAGTCCTTAAGTAAAAGTTGAGTAATTTATTTGTTTAGGTATGGCATCTGTAGTAATAGAATTAAAATTCAAAATGAACAACTTTAGTTACCTCATTCTTCCAGGCTTATTGCTGCTAAACAAACAACAGTGAGGCAGGTAAAAGGAGGGAGAAGGTGACCAATACCTTCTGTAGGGAACTTTTTAGACATGGACCTGTTTCTGAAACCCATTGGAAGTTACTATATTAATTACCAACAAATACTAGTCATGCTTCCTCTATTACACAAATAACATCATAATCTCATTACATAACTTGGTAGGGGAAATGCCAATTTCTTTTTCGTAGTTCCTCATCATTGAAACTGTTAGAGCTGTCGAACAGAAATAAAAAGCAGGCTGGCATTAAAAAGAAAATAAAGAGAAAACAAAGGAAACCCCCAACCAAGGAATGGAAGTCTTTTTCTAAATTTATACGAAATCCTGGCAGGTAAAATAACCCTGTGTATTGTTTATGTCAGGATTCTAAAATGAAAGTTGAACAGAGCTCACACATTGTATGCTACCAAACTAAAGCTGGTCAATAGTGAAGTTAAATAAATCCTAACCAGGACTTTAGTACACCATAGAGAAGTCATTCCTACAAATAAATAGTTGGTACCATGCCTGATAGACAAGAAATGACCAGTGTCTCCAGTTTAAACAAACTGTGCATGCATATGTAAATATTCCATGCAGCCTTTAACATTAAAAAGACTTCCATCTCCACTAAACAAACAAAAAAATATTGGCACTTTTAATTTTGGTTACATAAGATGACCAATCATGCTGGCCTTCCAAGCTTTCAAAATTGCCTTTGCTCCAGTCTGTGTGCCTGATCCTCCCCTAGGTCTTTGTTAACACAGCATTCAATAGCAGTCTTCGGAACACTCAGTAAGGGCTGTTTTTTTTTTTTTTTTTTTTCCTGTTGAACTAGAAGTCCCGTAAGCCTTATGGCACAAGGGCAGGGATTAGATCTGTATTATTTATTGCTATGTCTCCAGTGCCTAGCACAATGCTTGACATGAATGAATGAACCTGTGTGTTCACTTCCTCAGACCATATTTTCTGCTTGTCTTGGCTTATAAGGATTTGGTTTTGGTATTGCTTTTGGCATCATTGTGTGCCAGGAGACTGATATAGAAAATGTTCATTATAATGTGATATTTTAACGTCGAAAATATGACGAAGAGGAAATGGATGGAAATGATCACCTGTTTTTAATAATGGACTGCATGGTATTATTGACAGCACTTGTGTTTTCTCAAGTAGCTTTCTCGGAGTGGTTTCAAGAACTTCAAACATGCCTTTCATCCTCATGTTATCTCTATGATATGGGAAGTATTTTCAATCTCACCATATAACAGCTTGGGAGGCAGGCAGGTCTGAAAGGCCGACATCCAGAAATGCTTTCCATTTGACCAAATGTTTGTTTCTAGTTCTGGCCTTCGCTTATTTTCATTTGACCTACTCAAAGTTTGCTTTGCTCAAGAGCTCGGTTTTAATTTTTATTTGTAGAGCTGTCTATGTGCGATGGGACAGATTAAAAAATAACTTATGCTTTCTTTCTGAATTTTTAAGTTTGTTTAATGTAGTGAGAATTTAACCACTATAATTTATTTGTCATGTCACAATGGCAAGCAAGTGCCATTTATTAATATTCATTTTAATAATTTATTGCTCTTCTCTGTAGTCTCAGAGACAAGGCGAAAGACTTTTAATAAAAATTCTGCATAATAACATCCACATTAATAAGGCCCCAGACCTGGCCAGTGTGGTTCAGTTGATTGGAGTGCTTTCCTGTAAACTGAAAGGTCTTGGGTTCAATACCTGGTCAGGGCACAGGCCTAGGCTGGGATTTCAGTCCCTGGTTAGGGCATGAGCAAGAGGCAACCAATTAATGTTTCTCTCTCACATTGCTGTTTCTCTCCCTCTCTTTCTCTCTCTCTTTCCCTCTCTCTAAAATCAATAAGCATGTCCTTGGGTGAGGATAAAAATAAATGCCCCAGTGATGAACTTACACACACTGGGAAAGCAGAATTGTCTTTAGGAATTACTATTGGCTATGTGTAGCTCAGTCAAGCTAAGGGATTACACATATACACATATGTTTCCCCTATACTTACTACATACATGCTCACAGTGTGTACCCCACACCTTCAAGGATACCAGTCTGTGATATACTTTAGATCCTTGAAATATGTAGATATAACAAATTACTTCTATATTTCAATATAAAGATGAAAAAAGAATAAAATCTTATCATTGTGATTACATGGATGGACCTTGAGGGCAACATGAAGTAAATTAGAAAATAAGACAAATATAAGATTTCCCTGATACGAAAAAAATTCAAAACAACAACGAAAAGCCAAGCTCATAGAAGGAGGGAACAGACTGGTAGTTGCTGGAGGGCTGGGGTGAGAGGTTGTAAAAGGGGTCAAAGGTTCAACTTTCTCCAGGATGTGTTGTATAGCACAGTGATTATAATGAATATTACTGCACTGAGTATTTAAAAGCTTCCAAGAAAGTAGATCTTAAAAGTTCCCATCAGAAGGTGACTTCTCTAAGAGTCATTTCCCTTGCTGCTTCCCATTTTCCCTGTTCCCCTTTCCCTTCCCCCAATAAACTCATGGCTTAATTCCAAAAAAAGAAAAAAAAAAAGTTCCCATCACGAGAAAATGGTGTATGGTGATGATGTTCATTAGCCTTCTATGCTGATCATTTCACAATATATACAAACATTGAATCATTAAGTTGTACATCTGAAACTAATGTAATGCTATATGTCAGTTATACCTCAATAATACAAAGAAAAAAAGATGGAACAAGAATGTCTCTAAATTTGTCAGAGCTCTTAGATTTTAAGAAAACCAGTAAGCTACAATTTGCAAAGGCATTGGAAATTTATTAGGTTTAAACCCAAGGATATACTATTTTATAGACAATGGTATCCTTTTTAAAAACCTAATAAATTAAGATGGCTTCTTCCATGAATCAAATTTGAAACTTGAGGGTCTTCGATGTCCAGTAAGGAGAAAGACCAAGGGAGACTGCTTTCCCCTCAGCTCCTTTGATAATGGAGTTTTATCTTTTAGGAGCCTTAACTATGTAGGTCTGCAGTGAGGCTCTTAGAGCACAATAAAATCTCTAACCAATGTTGACAATTTGGCAATTCAATGCATTTCGGGGTAAGTACTTGTCTATTTGATTTTCTTTATAAGAAGGTACATTCTGAATAAAATATCTTGGGGCTTCCTTCCCTGCTCAGTGACAATTTTCAAGTAACATAATGAGCCACTTGCTAGCTGGTGTAGAAAGTGGGGAAACATTAGTAGCTAGGAAGTATGCAAAATGGCAAAAGAGAGTGGAAAATATGCAACTAGATCCTTCTAGCTATAGAAAGCATCCTTAAGTGATGCATTTAGGGTTCTTTTTGTGTTTGACTAGTTCCTTAGGAAAGCCCTTCACATTTTCAGAACTTGAGCTCCGGAACTAGCACTCCTAGTTGCCTTGTTTGATGGGCTTTGCAGCCAACCTGCGGGAAGATGGTCTGGGGCCCATGTGATGGCTGGTGTTTCAGGCTTCCCTTATCTCTCGGTGGGCCTGGAATACTGTCAAACCTTGTGAAGGGCCCTCATTTCTGTAGCAGCAGAGGAGATAGGAGGGCGGCTGTCCTGCCAGGCGCACCCTGCCAGGCAATGTTTTCCTCCCCGGGAACATGGAAAGGCCACTCTTGGGGAAAGGTGTAGGGAGACAAACCAATTGCCACTTCCGAGGAGGGCAAATGTGATCCCTCTGTGCTCTTATCTACCTCCACTTCCAACTTCACTGATTGGCCTCTGCTAGGTGCCAGAGGTGGTAAAAAGGAGAGGAGAAACCCTTGATTTGAGTATTTGTGACAATGAATGAGTGACAATGGATGGGGCTCAGTGGGACAGCTTTGATAACCGCCTTAGTTCCTGATCGGATGTCAGATACTGTCATACCCAGCCCCGCAGATGCACACAGCACTCATCAGTCACACAGCCATGCAAAACGAGAGCACAAACAGCATATGCGTCTTGTCCATTCCTTCGTTCAGGCGTTCATGTGACAAATAACGGATGGGGTGTAACCACGTGCCAGGCACTATTCTAAGCACAAGGGTTACAGCATTGAACAAAATAGCCCGAATCCCCGAATGCAGCCTACCTTTTCTGCAGTGTAACTGCTAGGTCGTTTCCCAGATGGCTTATAATATCCATGATTTTAATGAAAGAATAATTAATAATGGAAAAATTTCTGCCTTGGCCCCAGACTGGGAGAATGTGAATGTAAGTATTAAATGTTTAATGTAATTAAACTACAGGCAGCAGAAAAAAATACTTTTCATTATATATGCATGCGTCAAAAAAGTATTACCATTGTAGGGCCATTGAAGGTGGGATGAAATTCAATGAAATTTCAGAATCCAGATTTTCTTAGAATTCCATTGATGATGAGGTTTTAAAGTCTTAGAAATCATACATAGTCTTCACTAGTATTCTGTCTCATTACGTGTAAACGAGGGCATAAACTTTGGGGTGAGGTGCTTATTTTTCTGTCCACACAAGAGCTGCGCGAGTCAGGTTACTGCCACCACGTCACCGAGGTGGAACCACGGAGGTAACAGTGGCCCGTGCAGAATGGGGGTCCGGCCTCCCTCCGGTGGCCTCTGGTCTGGCCGCTCTCCCTGATTCAGCTGCTTCCCTGGAAAGGGGCCCCAGGTGACTTCCCTCACTGCACTCCCTCCCTGTTCCCATTTTCTGCACACTGTGTCCAAGTGAAGCATCGCTCGCCTCTCATGTCTTCCCCACCCTGGGAGATCCCCTCTCCTTGGCAGGCTTTCAAGGTTCTCACACTTTTTAACCAACTTAGTATGGCAATAACCACAATGCTAACATGAACATTACATGGTATATCTAGCCATAAATTGTCGGCACGCAGAGATTCCCTTTTGATAATGATCTCCCTTGATGGAGGATTGGTTACTTGGGGTTTCAGAGAAGTCAAGTGATTTGCTCAATGCTGCCCAGCTGCCAAGTGACAGAACCAGGGTTAGAGCATAGTTTTTCTCAACTCCAAACCACATCTCTAGTCACTGCCTCTCCTTTTTGCAACATGCTCTTCGTTCCGGTCGGCTGGAGTCCACTTCAGGTTCCCACCACTGGCCACCTCCCAACTGGTAATATTCTCTTGGCCCATCCTTGTACCCAGCTGGACCGGTGGATGGGCCTCTTTGCCCTGTAACCTTGAAAAGCCCTTAGAATGGGGCATCCAGTGCGGCTCTCTCACAAGCACACTGTGTCTCCCCCTCACCCCCTTCTTTCCCTAGTGCTCTCCCTTTGGAGCATTCAAGAACCTTCTCGCTCTTTTTCTCCCAGTGCGTATGTCCTTGCTTCCTTTTTCCTGAGTCCCATGGGTCCTTTTCTTGTCTCTGTAACTTGATTCCTGAGCCCACGCAGCCCAGCAGGATCACTGCTTCCATGGCTCACTTCTACCTCTGTGATTTTCTAAATTAACTTTTGCTTGGGGGTGGGGAGAGGGGGGAGAAAAAAGAAAAAAAGGAGGCCCTGAATGGGTAGCTCAGTTGGTTAGTGTCATCCCAACATGCCAAGGTTGTGGATTCAATCTCCTGTCAGGGCACATACAAGAATCAACCAATGAAGGCATAAATAAGTGGAATAACAAATTGATGTTTCTTCCTCTCTCTCTTCTCCCCAATCAATAAATTAAAAAGAAGAGCTAGATAAATTGGAGTAAATGAAAACTTTGTACATTATCGAGAGTAAAAAGATAACCCACAGACTTGAGGAAAATACTTGCAAATCAATAGACATTTGTCCAAAGAAGATAAACATGAGGCAACACGTACATGAATAGATGCTCCAGGCCCTCACTGTCAGGAAAGTGCAACTCAAAACCACAATGAGGTGCCATGTCATACCCACTACAATAGCTCGAATTTAAAAAACAGAGTATAACAAATGTTGGCTAAGATGCGGGAAAATTGGAACCCTCACACATTACAGGTAGAAATGTAAAATGTGCAGCCTCTGTGAAAAAGAGTTTGGCAGTTCCTTATTAAGTCAAAAATACAATTACCACAAGACTCAGCAATTCGACTCCTAGAGTTGACATAGCTGTTCGGAAAGAATGTTCAGAGCAGCTGAACAACAGCTAAGTAGTTAAATATATTTCACAACAAAGGTATTTTCATAATATGTAAAAAGTGTAAATAACCCAAATGTTCATCAACAGATAGATAAATGAAATGTGGTGTAAGCATACAATGGAATATTATTCAGCTATAACAAGGAATGAAACATTGATATGTGCTCTAACCTGGATGAAACCAGAAATTATTATGCTAAGTGAAAGAAGCCAGACACAAAAGGCCATGTGTTATATAATCCCATTTATATGAGATATCCAGAATAGGCAAATCCAGAAGACAGAACGATCAGTGGTTTGTAGGTGGGGGGAGCCAGGGAAACAGGGAATGATCGCATAATGAGAATGGAGTTTCCTTTTAGGGTGATTAAAATATTTTGAAAAAAAAAAAAAAGTTTTGAAATCAGGCAATAACAATGGTTGTATAACACTGTGAACATGCTAAATGCTCCTGAATTGTACATCTCAAAATGTTTAAAATGGTGAATTTTATGTTCTGTGTATTTTTTCACAAAACATAAAATTTAATGGGTCTGGGGTTTGGGCATCAACAAGAGCTTTTGGGAACAAGGTGGGTTTCTCAGAACAAAAAAGACAGAAGGACAAAGGTGACCCAGGTAAGATGGGAGTTTGAGCAGGATAGCTTGTGGAACAAGTGGGGTTCATGTGGACATGCTAAGGAAAGACTCTATATTCTATAATTCTTATCCAAGAAAGAATTGCTTTTAAAGCACGAAGTATATTTTCATTGGAGACCAAATACTCCCAAATTCTTATGTATACCTAGTGATAAGTGAACACGTAAAATAAAATAGTATATTCCTTTGATTTTGTAATCAGGTATTATCGTCTTATCACCCTTGAGGAAAAAGGCATACCTTCCTTGGGATCACTCACAGTTCATCAATTTTTATAACATTTGTTTTACAAATCCTGTGTTCCTGTGGAGGAGAGGCGGGGACACACGCAGCATATTTATTTTTTCTACATCCAGAGTGGATCCATACATAATCGTTGCATTAGGAGCTCAATTTGTCTTTGATGTATTAGTGGAGGAAAGTGCAACCTGAAATACCAGCTTTTGAAATAGGGATTGTTAACTATTCCCAGGGAGATCAACAGCCTGGAGAGGTACGGCTGGCCCTGCAGCCCTGTCTTTACAGCCCAGAATGTCAGCACGACAGGCTGGTGGATGAGTGATGAAAGGCAGCCTTACCTAAGAAGGTGTTAGGGGATTGTAATGGCACAGACCTGGGCCAAGGAGCAATGCAGGGTACCTCTGTGAGAAGGCTATCTTTTCAGTCTTCGTTTCCCAGCCACTTTAAAATCATTGAGTTGTCTCTGACCTAAACTAAGGTCATCACCTTTCACAACTTTTCCCTACAAACTAAGCAGTTGTTGCGCCACTACCTCAGTGTCTCCATGGGGGATGTTGGCGACCACTGACCCACTGACCCACTGACCAGAGTCCTGGCCACCGGCAGTACACAAGTAGAGTCATGTAGATTGGGAATCCTCACTCAGGTTGAGTACTCCTTCTGCTCACTGGGAACAATAACTTCTCAAGGTCTTCCCTTTCTTGATGTCAAGGAAAATGCTGCCAAGTAAAAGTTAAACTTGGCTGTTCTGCTAAGAGATAACAGAGAGGATTGAAATTGTGAAATCTATGAAGGCCTTTTTATTTCATCAATTAATATTATTTGGAGACTTTTGGCATTCGTAGTATCACAGATGGATTATGTCTAGAAATTTAGGGTCATCCTCAAAAACCTATATTGTTATAACTCTGATCATCCATCCTTTCAATCATAAGTAAGGCAAGGGATAGAGAAAGTCCTACATCTTCAATTCCTGCAGAGTTTGGTAGAAAAAATAAATCTAAAAAGGTGGTTAGGCTCTGGCTGGTGGCATAATGGACAGGTACTGGCCTGTGAACCCAAAGGTCACTGGTTCAATTCCCAGCCAGGACATATAACCAGGTTGCAAGCCAGGTCTCCAGCCAGGTCCGTAGCTGGAGGCAGGTGAAAGGCAACCAGCCATGTCTCTCTCCCCTTCTGCCTCTCTCCCTTCCCCTCTCTCTGAAAATAATAAATTAAGTCTTCAAAAAAAAAAAAAAAAAAAAAAGGTGCTTAGTGTAGATTATCCTCTATTGGATCTGGAGCTCCTGTACTAAGTGTTTTGAAAGAGAAAAATTACAACCCACACTAGTAATTCGTTGAGTATACTGATGATGTTTTATGTAGGGTAGACACACCCTTTAAAAGGCAAGGAACATATTATTTTTTAACATGTTCTTCAGTCCTTGTCACCAGGTTGTTCCCTCATCAGAAGTCCCCAAATTCTACTTACTAAAATGATAAACCTATTTCTAAAATTCGAGCACCACCTGATGATTCCAGAGTTCTTCCTTCCCCCTAATCTCCCTCTAGCTTCGGCTGTTTATTTTCCTGCGACACTGTCCTTCCACGCCATTCTGTGTTTCAGGTACTAGAACATTCTGTGAATCTTTTGTCTCTGTCACAATGAGAGGAGCTGAAGGTTGGGCTCAAAGGAATCTGGCTGCAATCCTACTTCAGTCAATCACTAGTTACGTGACCTCTGCCATCTTCTTAAATATTTGTGCCCCAGTTTCTTCATTTGCAAAATGGGAAAGGTAACAACACGTTATAGGTTTGTTAAAGAATAATGTGAAAGCCTATATACAAATCACTTATTACAGAGATGCACACCTAGAAAGAAGTCACTAAAATTCCCTCCTCTGACCCAACAGACAAGAACTGGCCTTGCACCTCTAGGCCCTCAATTGGTGCCATATGCTTTGTGCCGCACATAAGCCAGCTGTGCTTTCTTTGAAAAACAGTAAGTATTTATTTAAATTTAGCACGATAATCTGTTCACCTCTGTGCAGGCTTGTTTCTTTGTGTTATGTCTGTTCTGATCGTCCCCTTGCTATTTTTCTGCAATGCAATAAGAATTAAAAATATAGGAGAAAATTGATCACCAGTGATGATCATCAAATATGGTAAAAAGTGCACATAAGACTAACTTTAACTTAATGTGCCAAATCAAACTCCCAACAGTAATTGGTGTAGAAACATTTCTTTGTACCCATTTTTGTGCAGGAAACTTTAAAAAGAATTATTTAGTTGGCTAACACCATTGGAATGTCATTTTCTAATAAACAACGAGTACGCCATTTTATTGGTCTGCTAGGAATACATATATATGAAAGTAAAGCATTGTAATTTGAAAAATTTATTTTAACCTTAAAGTCTTTAAAACTGGCTTCAACTGTTCCTCTTTTATATTGCTTTTAATTTTTCAGTGGTTAATACATCTCAGTGAAAGGTGGGGCGTTTTAAATTACACAGTAAAACAGAAACAAATCAAAAGATTTCCTAAAAATGCGAAGAATGTCTGAAACCTACTTGAAGAAAAAGAAAATTTACTGAGAGTATGTTCTAGAAGCTGTTTTCTTCTTGCACTTATTTTACCCTGAATTACCATGATCAGTTTGTATAATTTCTGGAATGACTGTAGGCTCTTAGGGCATATAAACAATCTGACACAAAACAACTTTTTTTTTTTTTTTTTTTGATGAAACATTTGGAACCTTTTGATTATAAGAAGTCAGTATTTCTCGTAAACTACTTTCCTCTGCTGTCTCATGATTTTAGAATATGGTGGTCATCAGGGTTGGTCAGCGGGACCCCCAGCCTTCTTTCATCTGGCCTTATGTCAAGTGTGTCCTTCACTACCTTCTCAAACACAGATGTATCCATCTGGCTTTTTCTGGCTAATAGGCTATTTCTAAGCAGAAGTTTTTAAGAACTAATGAGCAATTTACCAGTCTCCTTGCCTTGCCCCCATGGAAAAGCTGCAGGAAAAATGACGCTTGCTTATGACACAGGTGCATGCCAGGGTGAACGGAATACGGAGCACAAGAAATGTGAGAAAGTCTAGAAAAGGAGCCAGTGATCAGGAAAGGTCATGGAGATATTCAAGGCCACGCACAAGAGTTTGAATGACCTTTCAGAAGCAAGGAGAAACCTCTGAAGGTCTGTGATCAGGGGGATGGAGTAACCAGAACTGGGTTCCAGGAGAGCCTGGAAAAGTTTTGGGATGCATGCTAGAAAAAGCCCATCAAAAAGACAGTGTTATGTAGGGCGATTCTGTTGACAGCTCAGAAAGAAAAGAGGAGAAGGAGGCCTCTAGCAGACACTGAGTCTACTGGCACCTTGATACTGGACTTCCTAGCTTCCAGAACTGTGAGAAAGAAATGTTGTTTAAAATAAATAATAATAATAATAATAATAATAATAAATTAGAAAAACAATAAAGTTACTAAGACCTAAGGTGACTGAAATTCTTTGGGGGAATAAAATAAAGTTTGCTTGCTCTATAAAGCACCCATAAAGCTCTTATCAACATAGTGACTCTACAATGAAAATAGTGACTATCCATTGGTTGTTGAGATGAATACGTATGGAATCGATTTTCTAGAGGCTCTCATAGTCCATGAACAGATTTTGCTCCTGTTCGTCAGAAGAGCTGATCCATGAAATAAGTGACCACTAAATCTCATGAATTGTTTTGCTTCTTGGCTGCTCTGGGGCGGAATGTGAAATTCTTTGCAAAATGAGAACAAATGGTGCAGGCTCATGTGTTTATTAAGGGCTGGAGAGCCTAAGTGTATCTAAGAGCTGCAAACACCAGTGCCATTAATTTCAGAAGAGTGTTTGCGATTATTTACGGGCATGGCAGGATTAGACAGGTTTTGACATGTGTATTCATGTCCCACAGGACTTGGACCTGGGGCAGAAAATTTTAAGTGGTCATTAAAGGAGAATTCTATTCTGGGAAGGTTCTGATTTGTTTTTCCTGCACTGCCCATTTCCTTCCTTAAGGAGCTACTTCCTCCTAAACAATATTTCCTCACTTCCCAATATTATCACGGAACAGCATGCTCAGTAAGGGTGAGATATGGCAGAATCTACAGGAGCCAAGGGTGTACAGATTTTCTCTCTCCCACTATCTCAGCTGTAGCTGCTCCTCCCAGGGCCAAAGGCTAAGGGACCCATCCCACACTAGTATTGTACATCAAGTAAGCTAATCACCAAAGATAAAACCCCAAAAATGGCACATTGAGAACTTCCTTAGGAATTTCCTAGGTAATTGTGGAAAACTGGCTCTTGGAGTAGAGACCTCATCATTTTTTCCTTTGCTAGGTTTTCAGTAAGTTTTCCTGTTTATCTCAGGAAATGAAAGGTCACTTCGAAGAGTTCCTGGGGAGCCCAGCCTCAACCAACTCAAGTCTGGTGCATGGTGGAAATGTCATTTCTTCTAGACCTCCATGTGATTTTAAATAGAAAGCCGATATTCTTAGGTGAAGGGGGGAGTTCTGCCTTTGAGAAGATTGTATTTCTTTTCCAAAGTGGCCCTCGACTGGGAGCAAGTTTCTCCGGATTGCTGGAGGGGCCCAGGGCTTTGTTCTCCAAGCACTTCCAGCCACTGTCATCCTCACACTTACATCTGAAGATTTCCCCCACAGGGTGAGTCAAGAGTTCAGGAAGGAATGTGAACAACCAGGCTGGCACCTCCAACCTGAGAGGGCAAACATCTCATTCACCCTCTTCCTCCTGACAAAGGAATTTCTGACCTCACCTCTGCTTAGATGGAAACTAAGAACTCTAAAGTCAATGTATAGCACATGAAGGGGAGGTGCCCATGTCCAAGAGTTAAAAAACAAACAAACAAAACACCAAACATATTTTTGGCAAAAATAATGACAACAACAACAACAAAAACAGGTATTTGCTTTTATTCCAAAGTTGGAATTTTTTTAAAAAAATTGATGAATCAAGCCACCCTCATGGTTTACATTGTTTATGTTTTATATTTTTCTCTAGGGAATTAGAGGCACTTTGACTTTTTGTTTTTAAGTTCTGGTAGAGATAGAGAAATTTGTGCTGCCTACATGACAGTGAATAGCACAGACACATCAGAAGCACTTTATAATTTACAGTGATCTAGCCTAGCATTTAATTTAATACTAATAAATGATGATAGACTCACCAAAATTGACTTAGAGAGCAGTTATCCTTCCTTACAGTGGACCTCATTACAGTGGACCTCAGATTGCATGGGCAAGCTTCAATTCTGGAAATGTGAATCTCTCTTTCCAAGCCAATAGTCTGTCCTTGGGGGAGATGCTGATGGCATCTCTTGGAAGTTGTAAGTACATGGCAATCACAGATCCTAGATTTTCAGGGATGATCTGTATATGTAATGTTCTCTAATATCAAACCATGTGACCAGTTTTGTCTGGGAAAACACTTTTCTCTAGATAGGGATGGGGGAGGTTACTCAGACTTTGTCATGAATATAATTTTGAGCTCTCCTGACTCTTGGTAGCTTTGGTAATCTTGGAAAATGCTTGGACCTTGATCTCAGGAAAGATTCTATTCTATTGTAATAGGTTGTCCTGGGTATAGACTTAATTGGTTCTGAGATTCCCTCTAGTGGTTCAAATTAAAGTCTTATGTACTCATATACTAATACTGGGAGGCGGCAATCTCTATTAACAACTGGACACAAATGAGAAATAGTTTGTCAGTACTCTGCGTAGAGTAATGGAGAATGGGGATGGGACTGACTACTGAGTTTCATCTGAATTCCCTGGCTACTTCAGTGATAATATTAATAAAAACAATTCATCCTAGTTCTACAATACATATACTCTCACATGGTGATCAGTCAACAAGACAGAAACCTGGAAGCCACACCTTCTCTGATGCCCCTCTTCCTTTCAGTTAAACCCCAATCCATATCATCTCAGAAGTCATGTGTCTGAAGCCTACAGGCCTGAAAAGTTCGGAGGAAAGTCTTTGAGGATTTCCTAGATGATGAAGTTAAGGCTTGGAGAAGTCTGAGGTTGCCTGACATCACACAGTGACAGTAACAGCAGGGCAGTTTGTACTAGTCTCTTGAGACATAAATCACTGAAAACACAAAAACTGAAGCTACAGTCTCTATGGTCATCCTGAGTCCCCCAACATCAAGGCACCCTCTCAGGGGATCCACACATGTGTTGTAAGACAGGATAAAAGTTATATAAAGTTTTTTGAATATTTCATATAAGACTAATTCATTATAACACAGGCAATTCTCTTCCTTCTTCTCTCACTTTTAGGCCCCACATACACATGGGTAAATTATAAAAAAGAAACTGTTTTACACAACTAGCTTGATGGCTTTTGCATTTCATTGAATGTACTACACTAAATGTCTCTACCTTGTTCTCTTTCCTTCCAAGTTTGCATTAGTAATTGTGATAATTGCAATATTTCATAGAGATATTAGGAAGATTACAAGAGGTTATGTATACAGGGTAGGTAAACTTTAAATCTACATACAAGCATGAATAATTATTACTGGTAACTACTTGCTAAGCTATTGGTATAATATTATTAGGCTTTGTTTTTCTTTTTAGTTTGTATATTTAGCAAGAGAAGGTTCTGTAATATATATTTTAAAGATTTTATTTATTATTTTTAGAAAGAAGGGAAGGGAGGGAGGCAGAGAGGGAGAGAAACATCAATGCATGGTTGCCTTTCACCTGCCTCCAGTTATAGACCTGGCTGAAGACCTGGTTATGTTGCCCTGGCTAGGAATTGAACCAGTGACCTTTGGGTTGGCAGGCCAGTCTTTCCACTGAGCCACCAGCCAGGGCTGAAATATGTTTTATTTCTTCTATTGTGACTCACTAATCCTTTCAAATGAATTTTCTCTTCATATAAACAGGAAATATACAATTATCTGAGAATATCTAGATAAATTTAAAGAGAGGAAAAAATCTGCAAATTACATGTTTGATAAAAAATTTGTATCTAGAACATATAAAGGACTCATAACTTAATAGTAAAAAGAAATAACACAATTAAAAATAGGCAAAGGACCTGGGCAATAAGTATAAAAAGATGCTCACTATCATTAGCCATACATATAAAATAGGAAATGCAAATCAAAAAGTCAGGTAGTAACTAGTGTTGGTGAGGATGTGGAAGAATTGGAACCCTTATACACTGCTGGTGTTAATGGAAAACGGTACAACTGCTTTGGAAAATAGCCTGGCAGTTCCTCAAAGGATTAAACACAGAGTTACCTTATGACTCAGCGAGTCCACTCATATATACATATATATATGTTGAGAAATGACTATATATATATATACACACTACAACTTGTGTATGAATGCTCACAGCAGCATTATTCATAAAAGTCAGAAGTGGAAACAACCTAAATGTCAATCAGTTGATAAATAAAATGTAGAATATATATGCAATGAAATATTATTTGGCTATAAGAACAAATAAAATACTAACACATGTTACAACATTATGATACTTGAAAACATTACACTAAATGACAGAAGTCAGGTATAAAGGACCACATATTGTATAATTCCACTTATATGAAATATTCAGAATAGGCAAACCTATGGAGACAGAAAGCAGATTAGTGATTAGTGGTTGATTAGGGGTGGGTGGGGGTGAGGATATGGGAAGCGATTGTTAATAGGTACGGAGTTCCTTTTGGGGGTGATGGGATGTTCTAAAATTGTGCAACTCTGTGAACATACTAAAAACTATTGAATTATAGACTTTAAAGGGATGAATTAAACAATATGTGAATTATGTCTTAATAATTTGTGCAGGGAGACAGAGACAGGGAGAGAGAATAAAAACAAATTCCTTTTCTTGGATTCTAAGTTTTACATAATATTTCCTTCGTGAAAGCAGGTAACTTCAAAAATGCTTAGAAGCTCTCTACCACCAGATTAATGAAGAGAACCTGGCTCCCAAAAATCTAATAATAAATTCTGAAAGTGTTCATTTTACTCAAATCGGTGACCTTCAGTTACGGGGAGCATTTACATGTTAGACCAGACAGATTAGCAAAATGAATTTGGTCCCAAGTGGATCAAAGAACCTACTGGCCAAAAGCTTTGATGTTGTCAAACAACTAACCAAATAACATGTTGGATAAAAAGAAAACAGATGTACAGACACACCACGGACGGAGCCTTTGATCTCCTTGGTGGTGGCTGCTCACTCATAAACGACACCGGGACCTCAGCCACTCTTCCTAATGAGCCTCCCCTGCTTTATTAGGTTCACTGATTCCATGCACACCAATCAGGCGGGAAATGGCACTGCTTTCTAAGAAGGGACTTTGATGTTTGACTAATACTAGCCAATAAACCATGTCTTGCACGCTCAGCCAGCGAATAGTGATTATAGGATATCTTCAAAAATGCTACATTCAGTCTCTGCTGGTGTGAAACAGGGTGGCACCTTGAAAATCTTCATCAGGTTCATGCAACAAATTGCTTTCCTGGTTTATCATGATTATTTTTTAATCTTAAAAATCATTGTGTGTCTCATGATACTGGTAATTCATCAAGGCAAGTTAGGTTGCAATGCATCGAAGAGAGCTGATGTCCCTCCTCCTTCAGGTTTTGATGCGTGGGGACTTCAGGGGAAGCAGGTTGCTTTTGTGAAGTTACGTAGAGGTGGCCTAATCTGCAGAGACACAGCATTTTTAGGTTTCCTTTGCAAAGAAATAGCATGCCAACAGGTTTTAGGCATTTGCCACTTTGCTTGTAGTGTTACTGTGACACGTGCCACCAAAGAGCACTAGTCTTGGGGTCCAAGGAATTTAGTCAGGATCCTATATGCACCATTAACTACTATATGAGATCTGTCCCGAGAGTATTGGCTGTACAAACTGTTTCAATTATATTGACATTGGTTTGATAATTTCAGGACAGACCTGGTATATTTGGGGCAAATTACTTAAACTTCTAATAGTAACATTTCTGTGACTCCTTTTGTTTAATGAGATGATCTCTAGGGTTCCTATTTCTAAATATATTTTAAAAAAGGATACAGATCAGCTCTTACTCTCTAATTTACAAAAGGACTATGTGATACTTAATGGAAAACAGATAAGCAGAGAGTTGAACATTTCTTCCACTTTTATTATTTTATGATTCTTCATAATCCGATACACAAAGTCCAAGGTTGTTAAAGCAGAGGGATAGGACAGCAGCCACCTTATCCAACCCTCTTATTTAATAGATGAGGAGACTGAGAAATGACTGTTTGAAGGTTATGCAGCCCACTTTATTGAACGCATCACTGTGCAGACATAGTTCAAAACATCTTGTCCTCCAATTGTCTACAAATGACATTTTTAATCTTCACCATGAAAGTTTTCTTTAAAAGTATCAGTTTTAAACCATACATTTTCCTACATAGGTATGCTTGGTTATAGGCCCTTCTTGGGTTCTTAGTTCTTTGGTGAGTGTGGTGGTAGCTGTTCTCCTAAACAAAGAGGTGGTCCAGTTCACTTGGCCACTGGTATCTGCAACAGACCCAGGATGGGGTCAGTGTGCATCAACATCATGAGAGGAAATAGCCAAGCTTACAGGGTAAGGGAATAAGGATAATCCTGGACCAATGAATGCTGAAGCTAGGGTGGGGATGATGTGTGGGGACCGTTTGGGACTCTTCCTCCACAGTCTGTCACACAGGTAAAGTAAGTATGGAGTCATTCTTAGTTCTTTGCCATTCCAACCTGATGATTCAATCCAAGTCTTCGAGTGTGAAGAGAGCTATGGCTCACCCATGTTCATTTTAAGTGACATTAATGTTGCCTTGGCAATTGCAAAAATATCATATTGTATTAAATAGTACCCTTAGAAATAGCTATTTATTTTCTTATGTTGTGTTCTGTGTTAGGTGGAAATTTATTTCATGTAGGAAATACAAGTTTTCTATTTGCTGGTTCTGCTTGTTTTCCTTGAAGGAGCAACACTATTTTTGGAAGAAACAATGACATACTAAGCAAAATGAAGTACTAAAAATGCAGTATTTATTTACACCTTTGACTACTGTTAAGTAGATATTTTACAACTCTGGTTTATATTTGTTTATAGCTCTTGGTCATTGTTATCTTCATATTTTTTATCTGAGAAAAATTTCAACACATTTTTAGCATGTTTTCTTTCTTCCTAACAGTTAAACTTTTTTCTAAAAAAAATAAGGTATTATAAAGCCTGAATGTTATTTTCAATACTTTATTCTGAACATAGACCATATTCATAAAAGGCAATTTCCACAGGATAAAAATGTTGTCCATAGAAATATCAAATAAAGGCCCTACAGTCTCACACTCAGCATGTATCATCTCCATCTTCCATCACGTTGCTTCAGGTTCAATAAAATATTTAAACATGTGAATGAAAGCGAGAAAATTTAACCTGTCATCTGGATATTTTGTCAGTGCAATGTGTTGATACTTGGATATGCCTGAATTGTTCGTTTTCATTCAGCTGTTTGGTATTAAATAAATACAACCTTCATATGTCAGCAATTAGAGTGAGAGTCTTGAACTGATGATCTGGTTGCAGGGAGATGAATTCTATTGGCCTATTATCTCTCAGGTTCACACAACGACACTGAATGCCTTGGAAGTCTCCAACACTCACAAGCTATAGAACAAGCAAATTTTTCTCTGTCGCTTTTGTCTTTCTTATTTTAAGAATAATGGGGCATATTCAAGTCAGTTTCCAACCTTGGATCACGCTGAAGTTATTTTTCATGAAACCTGTATTAAAACAAACTGGTAAGAACATGCAATGAACTCTAAACTAGATTCTGGTCCCTGATCCATTCCTGGAAGCCAAATGCAAGTTCCAACACAACATATAGTAAGTACCCGGGTAATTCAAGTAATTTGAACTTAGTTCTTGTTTACATGAGCATCTCAGTCTAATTCTAATTAGCATCCCCAAATCATCTTTAATTAGTATTTGTATTTTGGCCATTTATTTAATTTAAGACAACACACTTATGAAGAAAAGTTCTGTACAGATGGAAATCTGAAGACAGTACTAAAAATGAGGTGAACTGTTTCTTAGCACTACCATTGTAGAACAAAGGAGTGTAGCCAGGAGACCATCTGTTAAGTGGCAGAATACCTTTGCTCGTTCCTTTTCTAAACATCTGTCATAGGTTCCACTTAAAATAAAACAATGGTGCATGTAAATTATATTTGTCAAATGAACACTGGAGAGTGTAAGGATTAAATTTTGAAGCCACACTAAATCATAAAAGACACACAAACGCTGAAGAGTTGAATTTTAAGCACCTCTACGTTCAGCAGCATTCTTTACAATCACCAAGATATGGAAGCAGCCCAAGTGTTCTACCAGTAGACAAGTAGATAAAACAACTATAGGACAGTTACACAATGGAATTCTACTTGGCCATAAAAAAGAAGAAAGTTTTACCCTTTGCAACAGTATGGATGGACCTGGAGAACATTATGCTAAGTGACATAAGCCAGTTGGAGGAAGACAAACACCATATGATTTCACTCATATGTGGGATCTAATGAACAAACTGAGCTAACCAGTAAAACAAAGACAGACTCACAGATGGAGAGCAGATTGAGGAAGGAGATTAGGGGGCGGAGGAATTAAGCAAAAAGGAAAAAGGACTCATGGACATGGACACCAGTGTGGTGATTGCTGGAGGGAGGGAGGTATAAGGAGACTAAATGGTAATGGAAAGAATACAACACAGATTCAATTTTCAAAAATGTATACTGCAACGCAGAACAAAAAAGAGGAAGAAAGGTTGAATTTTGTTGGGTTGTTTTGACATGAGATCCTGGTGAAGAAAAGAGGGCTTTGTCTTTAAAAATAAAAACCGAAACAATGAATTTGTAAATAATGCAACTTTAAAAGAAGAGAAACCAGAACACATTTTGAAACCCTTAGTAATGGCATAAAAAATCCGAACTGAATTCTGGGCCTGGTAGCCTTGACCAGCCTTGTCTGTTAGGTCCTGTTTTTATTCTACAGCGCTTACAAAAGGAGAGAGAACACACAGGTAGCTCATTTCCAGAGTGCTGGTTATGGTTTCACCACAGCCATCAGCAGTTTACCTAATTTGCCGCATTTCAATGTCATTACCATTCCATAACTCAGATACTACTGTGCCTAATTTTGAGGTGAACTGAGATTCATAAAAGTAAATGCTTTTGCCCAGGCCGCTCATTTGTTAATAACTATAGAGACAAAATTTGAACCCAACTCTTATTTAATCCAAAGCCCATGCTCTTTGCTCGACAGCAAGATGGCGTTATACCCATTGGAGCTTCCAAAAGTTGGCCTGACGTCATAAGGCAGAAGCTAAATGAAGTGCAAGGTTCTGGGTGGAGGTCAGGAGCTCATTACACACTGCTGCAAGGCTACCTGGGATGGGTCATCGCAAGGACAAAGTGAGAGGGTGTCCTGCTCCTCCCCATCTCTGGTGCAAAAATGTTCCCCTCAGGCTCCTGCCACTGAGGATGGCTGCCTCAAAAGTGCCTGAGTCACTTGTAAGATGTAGATAAGACAATCGGTAATTATTGTACATGCTGCACTCTAAGAGCCAATTGCCCTGGTCTATTCATTTTTAAAAGGTAAGGTGTAGCAAGTTGACATCAATAAAAGAGCCCTTTAAAAAATGGAGCAGTTTGTACACTTTTAATGTTTGCTGGGTGATGTCAGCCAGATGTTTCCCTAAAGAAAAACCTACTTGTTTAGAGTATGCAACTAAGTTGAATAAAGGTATAAAGTGCATTTTATTAACTGTATATTAGCCATTATCTTCTGGTATTTTTATTGATATAGGGTCTTACCCAGTCGTTTAATAATGAAAGTAAGTTTAAGTGTGCTTGCATTTTTGTAAGTATATCCTTTTAGAAGTGAAAATCTGAAAAGGCAGTAAAAGGAAGAGGGATAGCTTAATTTTTCCTCTAATTTTGCAGATGAAAATGTAGTTATCTAACTTTTTTTTGACTACAAAGTGCCCTATAATGGGCCAAGGAAAACAGTGGTCTTACTTAAATTTGCAAGATGAGGTAACATCAAAAGGCTGGGCCTAAAGTGGCACTTTTTTCCCATTTGAGAATGTGGGGAGAATGTACTGCATTCCCCTCAAGTCTTAAGGCCAAAAGGAAATTTGTCTGTCCAATATCTCTAATTTTTATCATTCTTCATCTTTGCAGAATGATGAATTTCCTCAGTTTAATATTCTAAATCTATGCATAAAATAGCTATTCTGGAACTAATTTGTGTCAATTTTCTTATATAGTAGCAATAGATGAGTTGTTGAAGGGGAGACCCCTCCTTAAACAATAATTTAACAATAATTAATCCATAGGATAACTAGAGGTTTGTGTTTTTATAAGATGAAAGATAATTAAGTCTCCTGGTAGAAAACACACTCTTGAAGGATATTCCTAAAAAATGGAGCCAGATGGTTCATCACTACCCACCAGGCCACGATAATAAGTTAATTTGGACAAATTGCCACATATACATTCAGCTTTAGAGACCTTTAATTTCTAACAGCTTTAGAAGCATCCGTTAAAGCAAAGCTGAGGGGAAGAGACTATAAATAGCTGACAGTTTCTGAAGGATTGTTTGAAGACTAGAGCCTTTGGTCCTTATTACACAAAACACTAATAGTAGGAAGCAGGAAGAAGGAGTAAAAGGCAAAGTGACTTTTTTAAAAAAGCTGTAATTAAGATATTACCCACTTTCTGAAGTTCAAATGTAACCCATGTTTGAATAATTTAGTTATGGCATTTCTAAAATACATCTTGTGAACATAAAACATTTAAAACCATGTAAGTTCAAGATATTGTTTATTAACTTAAGGATTAAAAGCATACTGAAGGCATGATGGTACGAAAGGGAAGGGGGTGAGTGGAGCAGAAAAGAGCAATGGGGGGAAATGGAACAACTGTAATAGAACAATAAATTAATTTAAAAAATGCTGAAGGCACAATCTAGTGTGGTGTTTTGGCAGTGTGAATTGTTGCAAGATCAAGGTATGTAAATCTTCCTTTGAATATAATCTTTTAAAGTCTCATTCCCCAACAGATTCTTAATTTTCTGTAAATTTGAAGGATTGTATATTTTTAATAACCTTAGTTCAAGCTGATTGTCTGACATCAATGAAAGGCGTTATTAAACCTTACTAATGGAAGATGTGACTAAGAGATTCTGTCTGCTCCTCTTTTTTGTAAACTGATATTAAAAACAGAATTAAAACTTAAAATCTCTAGTCCACCAATTAAGCTATCAGCGTTGTCATACCGTTGCTCACCTATATCTATATGAAATTACCTATAAAAATATCTACAATGAGCAAAAGAAAAACAGTAGTTCACTTGAGTGTGTTACACCATAGGTTGTTCGATTCTTTAAAAAACAAAGTAAACTCTGATAATATCCCAGTAACAACTCTGATACAGGTAAATCTTACTGCACTGGCTTTGGAAATGGATCCAAAAGAATAACTTAGGTATATTTCAAATAAATACTGTGCAAGGCAATGATTACCACATTTCATTGTGAGGTTATTGAAATAAACACAACTTGAGATCAACATTACAAGGTCATCTCTATCTAAAAGGGTTTACTACCTTGCCCAGATGATCTGGTAGGTGCTGGAGCAACAAAGCTATAAGCCAGATGCTCTGGGCCTTTCGGAATCAGTTGGAAAGAGGAGATATGTTTGGTACTAAAAATAATCAGAACTCTCTAAAACCAGACATGAAATACAAATCATTAAACCTTTTCAGGTTTCAGTTTCTCTGGGAAATGAAGAGACTGCTTGCTCAGATGGTCAAGGACCCTTCCCACGCTTAATCTTTTATGATTTTATAAAAATGATTCACATGCCAAAGTCTTTAAATCTCTTCTGTTGTTTTTGCTTGTTCTTCTGAGAGGCAGCAGAGCATGATGGTCCAGGGGTGTGTGCACATATTGTGCGAAAAGGGGATAAACCTTTCTATTGCTCACCCGGCCATTTCTTTGGCTTTTCTGACCACACTGGAGAAATATCTGTAGTACCCTCAGAGTAGAGCATGCAAAGTTGCACCTCTCTTTCTGAGTTATAATTGATCATTTTAAAACAGCGCAGACCTAATAGACACGTTGAGAGAATAAACCATTGAACAAATAAGAGCATATTCTCACATCCTTTGGGGTAAGTTAGTAAACAGTACATAGCTCTATGCTTGTAAACATTTAGGTTTACATTTATCCTTTTTTACCCCCAAATCAAGTACCATGTGTATATGTGTGTATATATAAATATGTGTATGTTAACATATGTATTTATATTGTAGACAGATGTATTTTATCTTTTTGAAGGAAATTTAATTAGGAAAGGCACCTTCCCAGAAGACACTGCCCCATAGCTGTGTGGCCTGGTGGGGTCCCAGCACCTGGTCACACATTAGAAAAGGGCCCCCTTTCTCAGGTGGGGAAGCTCCCCTGCAGGGTCTGGAGCCCTGTGGACAGGCTGGCCAGGCACCCAGGAGCAGGGCAGGGCCCGGGTTACAACTGCGGGCAACTGTCATCGGACTGAGTTCCTGGAATCTTATACAAGTCATTCCTCCCCAGTGAGGTGCATGCTCTTCGACATGTAGTTCCAGGAGGGTGTGGGCTGCCCATCTGAAGCTGAGCGCACCTTTGCGGAGCCTGCTGTGTGCACTGCACGCCGCTGGGTGCTGCGGGAGGGGAGCAGCCTGGTCCCTGCCTCCAGAACGCAGTCTGGCTGGGAGGTCGTGCAAAACCAAGCGGTGGTGTGGTTTGACGGTCTGGTCTTGAATACACACCACCGCTTGGTTTTCCTCTTTCCCGTTGTACAGAGCAAGGAGACCAGGCCGGAGGGCTGAGTGTATCCACCTCATCTACAAAAACCACTAGCAAAATGTTCTATCTAGCGCTCATTGCGAAGACAAAACAAGGGTGGTCAGTATGTGCACATGGCTGGCGAGACTTCCTAGATTAAGCATTTATTGTTGTATCCAATACTATGAAATCATTGGAGAAGGCAGGGTGACTATTCCAGGATTGGGATGGGCGAAAGCCCTAGGATAGGGATGGCTAGATGGCGCGGTGAAGAGTCCAGGGTAAGCAAAGCACGGTGTGGAGGTTGAGTAGTACAGGGGGGGCAAGTAGGGTCTGTCATTCCACCCGATTCAACTGATGGCAAGCACATGGCTGCTGAATGAATTCTCAGGGACGTGAGCTGGATCTGGGGGTGGAAAGCAGCCCTCCTCAGTAATATTTGAGGACTGCATCCACGCACCCAGTGAAACAGTTAACCAGCTCAGACGCACACACACAGGTACACGCACACGCAGACGCAGACCACAAGAGAGGAAGGATCCTGATATGTCATCTCGGGCTCGTTCAGTGCCCCGCAACTTCAAAGGGGAAGCCCTGGAGGGGAAGTAGCAGGAATGGGAAGTGTTCCAGGAGGAGAGTGGGAAAATATTGACTGCTGCAGACCTGTAACCCAGAGACAAACGTTCTCCTGCAACAACAGGACCATTTACAAAGTGGCTGAAGTCAGTGGGAGAGAAAGCAGAGGTCGGGAGGCGAGCCAAGGAGCTGGCATCGCTGTGGATGCTTGTGCCGGGGCCAGAGGCAAATGCGGTGCGTCCTGCCCGCCCTCTGCCCCGCTGTGGGGCCAGCTGAGTGGCCGCGGGGCTCTCGACCTGTAAATAATCTCAATCTTCAAACCGAATGGTAGACACGTGGGAACAAGATTAGGGGATTTTTCTTCTTAGCTCTTTATGGACGCTTCCACAGACACAAACGTCAGCCTACTAAGGAGGTTTCATTTTGAGAAGATGTCGCTGGACACTGGGGCATGTCTGTCGCAATTCACCAGATGGGACTTCCTTTCCCCATTAAGTGTTTTCTAGGCCACAGAAGCTTCCTAAGAAGGAAAAGTCTTGACCAGACTCTAGGGTTCAGAAAGGGCTGTAGTTCAACGGAACATAAAAATAACTTTTGCTGGAGTCAGGTGATGATCACATAGGCTAGTTTGTCTAGTCTTCCTGGAGATGTTTTTCATTTGAATTTGGGTGGAGGGAAAAGATGCAAGAATCACTTGTCAATATATATATATATATATTTAGCAACTCGGAATAACCAAGATATCAATGTCCAACTTCCATCCAAAGTTGAAATTTTGAATAGAATTTCATTTGAAGATATCTTCAAATGGGGAAAACCCCTAAATGTGTAAAATCTGAACTTTTCCGGGAGACGCACATTGCCAGCATCCATGAGGCTGCTTCTCACGATCACCCTGTCAGTGGGTGGGTCTGGTTCAGCATGCAAAGCATTCAGTTATGAATAGTTTCGGATAGTTCTGGCTCTCTCCTCTAATCAGATTCAGAAGGCTGAAAAAGAAAGGGCAAGAGAGGCCAAAGAGAAAAGCGGGGGAGTTTTCCTACATCGTAGTTAGTCTTGCACGGACTCGGTGTCCGGTTGAGAAATACTGCACTTCCATAAGGGGGCCTTGGCAGGTCAAATTGTGTTTGTATCCTCCTGTTTGCAAACTTTGAACTTCTCACCTGAAATAAAAGCAGCTGCTTTTGACCTAAAGAGGAGCGAAGTGCTTTCAATGAAGAGTTAAGAAAAGGCCACCAAGGCAGGAATGAATATGTAAAAACCTACTGTAACACCTTCGTGTGAACCAGCTGGGAGGACTGTCACCTGCAGGGACTGTCTCCCTCACCCAGGTTTTCCTGTGCTATAGAATTCCCAGCCTGGTTGGAGGCACATTTTCCCGTCTGGGCTTTTTGTTTGTTTGTTTTTTGCTCGGTGTCTGGTTTTCAGACTCATTATATCCTTTTGTATGTGTATAGATTCTAGATCTGTTTCAACCAGGGACGGTAAAAGGACGCTATCTTGAAAATTAATTTTGGTAAGAGTTTATGAACGTAGCAGAGAATACAGGAAAAGCCTCTCTCTCTTTACCACCACCCCCTCTCCCGCCCACACTGTAACACTGTACAGAGTAGCCTCCAGTTCTTTCAGGAGGGACAAAGATGCTGGCTGAGGATCCCCCATTTGCCGTGACCCTCCAGTTGGGGAGCGATTCTTCCGTGAAGACCCTGCTGTGATGTTAGGAAGTAAGAGGCATTAGCACACCCCTTGCTATCTTTCAGGGCCCAATTAGCCAGTTTGAAGTATCCAGACCCCGGGTTCCTTTCATTTCTCTTTTAGCAGCCAGCCTTTTGGTCATTTAGCATGCTTCATTAAGAGGGGAAAGCGCAGATCTGCCCTTTTGGTTCACCCTGAGGGGCTCAAATGGGAGCTTTCTTGGGGAAGGCAGTTGAAGTCATTGTTGGGAGACAGGGGATTATCCATGGATTAGGGTTTATCTAAATCAGTGGTTTTCAACCCCTTTAATGAGGAGACCTTTCACACATTCAAAAACCAACTATGAACCCCAACACAACAGCAACTATCTGTTGCGTAAGGCAAGCATGTTCTCATAGGAAAGAAAGATTAGTTCATCTCGTCTTCTTGGTCTTCAAACACATTCTGTTCCTCTGCCAATTCCTCTCGCAAAGACATCTTTCCTAGGGCAGCAGCACTCTGAATTCCTTGTGGAATAGTAATAAAGGTTTACAGATGAAGCCTGGTATCTATCATCAGTTGGAAACCCTCACCGACACGTGAGTATGGATGCTGAGACATTTGGGAATAATGAATATTAAACACTGAGGGAAAAGAAAGAGATCCCCTTCCATTTCATTGCAGGTGTTTCTATCCCTGAAGGCTTAAGTTTGAAGCAGGCTAATGATTCTTTTGCTCGGTGATGACTAAATATGTGTGTGAATCAGAAGAAATGGAAATTCACTGTGAGGATGCTAGAGATGATAAAGTGTATTACCCTAATGTGTCTCTAACAATGCTTTTGCCTGTTTAGTGAACGGGACTCAAAGTTCCCAGTTCAGGGTCCAAGTAGAATGCATGCTTACTTCAGGAACAATGACAAAGCCTGGCATAGGGCTAGAAGAGCAAATTTTCCCTTCCCCTGACCTGTGATCCATATTAGAATGTTTTTCTCTTTGTTCATTCTGTGTTTTAAAAATGATTCTCAGTATCTCGACTCTCCCTTCTCTTAACAGAGAACTTGGTCTTCATTAAGAAAATTGAGGCGATCAGGTATAAATTGCTTCAAGTTATCTGCAACATCTGCATTCTTGGGGCCAAGAAAAGCTGCTCTTGTCTTTCCATGTATTTTTCTTGGACTTTTGCATTGTTTTTCTATTTGCTGATGACTCCCAAAATGGCCTCTTCTGCCCTACCTTCTCTCCTACATGTGGGTTCTGACATGAACCTGTCCATTGGCCACATACAGCTAGATGGCCACAGATACCTCATATATGCCATTTCCTCCATAAACTATTTCTTTTCCAAAATTCCTCATTTCCGTGGGATCACCATCCCTCCAAGCATCAGGGATAAGGACTGGTCATAACCCTAGACCTTCTTTTTTTCCCTCCTGCACTCCCCATTCCCATTTAACCCCTAGGTATTAATTATTTTACTTTTAAAATATTTCCCCAATCCATTTCCTTTTAGTGCAGCTATTCTTCCTTCCTTCAAGCTCTCATAATCTTTCCTTTGTATGCTTACAATGCTCTTAAAGACTCTCCATTGCCTAAAAATAAGGCCCATGCCTGTTAATATAACATTCAAGACTTTTCATGACCTTCCGTTTTCCACTTTCATCTGCCACTCTCCGGTCCACTTTACCACATTGCACAAACCAAGCGATGCCTTTCTTTATTCCTTCCACTTGAAATCTCCTCCCTACCTTTCTCCACCAGATTGATTCTAATCTGCCTTTTCTGACCTTTTGACCAGGCTGCGTTCCTCTGCTCTGTGATCCTATTACACCTGAGCATGCCAGTTTCTTATCACCTGCATGTTGAACTATATTGTGATTATCTGTGAATTCAGAATCCCTCCCACACCTTTGATAATTCCAGTCCGGAAGGAAGACGTAGCTCTACATTGAGACAAATTTTTCGTTTGCTTTTATGAAGAATGATGGAGATGCTTTTGACCTACTTCAATTGAGAGCTGAGCTATCTTTTTCTCTCCCCTTGAATTTGGGCAGGACCCTCACTTGCCCATAACAAATAGGATGTGGCTGAATGACTTCTCAAGTTAGGTCCCCAGAGGTGACACTGCTTCTCCTTGTTCCCTGGGAGCTTTGTTTGGGAAGCCCCAGGACTGCCTTGAGGTTGAGGTGCTGGGAAGAAGCTCAGGCTATGGGAAGAGGTCGCATGCAGATGCTCTGCTGAGCCTCAGCTGAGGCGCCAGCTGGCAGCAGACAGAAGTGGAGAAACCTCCAGCTTCCTGTTGTGGAGTCCCCAGCCTTTGAAACTTCCCAGCCAAGACCACCAGATCCTGCACAGAGGAAGCCCCTGTGCATCCTACCTCCTGAACACACACTCCGTGAGCATCGTAAATGCTGCCTTTCCATTGCTGAGCTTGGGGCTGGTCTGGCAGTGGGGACCAGACCAGCACACACACCCACTGCCCCACTCAGCTCATGAACCTCTCCGCTGTTCACACGTCCTGACGGAACCTTGTTGTTCTTTCACTGGGCTTCCTGGCATCGCATGCTCAATACGTTGCTTGTGCCCAGAGCATTGTTTTATTTTTAATTCAAGCAAATCAAAGTTAAGATACTACCTAGCTCTCAGCATCAGAAGTTAATCAGATGGATGCAAAACGTCCTAAAATGCTTTAAATGACACTTTAAACAGGCTGTGGACCTGTTTAAAACTTGGACCGGGGGTGGTTCTGAGAAAGCACACTCAGTGAGAAAGGCAGTGGGGGCAGGGAGGGAGCATAAAACACTGTTGCCTAGAACTGAGATTTTAGCTGCTCTTTATAAAGATGGCAAATTAAAAAGAAGGCACTGAGGTTACAGATGTGTTTTTATTTATGGAATAGCTTTCCTTTGGAGAAAAACGTATCTTCATTTCCAAAAGTCTGAAAGCTTGTCTTTTAAATACCGTAGACTTTCTTTCTCTATAGGAGGATTTCCTATAGGAAGGATGATAGGTAATTCTTTAGAAAGGAATGGTATGATCAAGAGAAAAATCAGGAATTAAGATAGTAATAGCAACACCGTTAGTGTAGGGCGAAGTTATTAATGTTTCAACATAGATAGTGTTCTTCCTTTTATTGGGTAACTTGAGGCACGCACGGCAGTCTTGTGTGTGTGTGTTTCATCTGCGATGGAAGAATTCGATGCTCAGAAAAGAGTTGAAATTAGAGAGCACTCAGAAACCCTGTTGACTGACGAGCATGCGGACAGCACTCCCATCAACCTCGCCTCTGACAGTGTTCGTAATAAAGACGCTACCTAAGTACAGCACATCGAATGGCTTTTTACCCAACCGCATTCCATCATCTAGCACTCACTTGCATACCACTGTCTCCCTCACTTCTTTATCACATTTTTCTGAGGTCCTACTTAAATATCTGGAGCTAGAATGTCTGAGGTTTAGCACAGTGCCTGAGACATATTTACAATATTTGTTGAGTAAAGAAAGCTGTGCATGAGGCCAATACATCCCGTCCTGTAGCTCATAAATACTGTTCATACCTGTTCTGCTGTCAGCACAGCGCCCCACCTAGAAGTGACCCTTGATTGCAAAACTCCAAACCCAGACTGAGTGTCTCTCTTAAACGCAGGCAGGCAAGGGCTCCTTCGTTAACAAGCATACCATCAGCTATCCTGCGTCCTTAACCATGTTGCAAGGAGTTTCATCCACTGCCCAGAAGAACATAAGCTGTTTTCTGTGGGTACTTAATGCAGGAACATGGACAATAGCAAGACAAGAGGCAAAAACATGGCTGAAATGATAGCAAGGATTTATCATTTGGTTGAGTGCCGAGTAAAACTCAGTTCCAGTTGGTCCATTAGCAGCCAAAAGTTCAGGCACTGCCAGGCATTGCTATGTGCTTGTGTAATTTGGCACATTTGCTAATAGGTCAAGATTACAATTGCGAGCCTAATAGTGCCAATCGTTCGTCCAGCAGGATTGACTATAGATGATATAGCACCTTGCAGAGTGACACGTTATACGCAATTACTGGAACAGAGCACTTGGAATGTGCCAGGGGGCTGTCTAAGTGCATTTTTATAGGGGCCCAATTAATCCCCACAGCTACCTGACATAGTAGATGTTATTATCAGATTCATTTTACGTATGAGGACACTGAGGCACAGAGAGGTTAAGTAATCTCCATTGTTACTCCTGTTGTAAGTGGAAGAATGAGGTTCAAACCCCATCAGCCTGAGTCCAAGATCCATGTTCTTAACAGTCACATAATAACACTTCTGGTCAGCACTAGGTCTAGTTGCCCCAATGCTATAATGCTATGTAAATGCCTGACTTCGAAGATAACGTTAGAAGGATGTTCAAGCACGTGCAGAAAATAGATGTGCTTTACCTTCATGGCTAATAATCATCGACTTCAGGCTCACAATGGTGGTAGAATATTTTTCAAACCAAACCACACCCCATTGTATTAACATCGTAAGTCACCCCACAGTACTACCTGGAACTGCTCAGTGCTAAAACCATTTTCTGGTTTGCAACTCATGTTAGAGGAATGGTGTTTATGGCAAATCTAGTAGATAACATGTAAATGCTTAGCTCTAGCTTTGCAGTCACTCAAGACCATGCTATAATCTCTAGTTGGTGATGAAGCAGAAAGCAAACCACTTGACGCAGCAAAGCCGGGACCTGGGCTGTCTTGGTCATCGGTTATATTTGCACAGAGCAGGGCTCCGTGAGTAACTGAAGCACCTCCTACAATGTGTTGCCTGGAACTTCCCTACTCTTGTCCCCTTTCCACTCTCCTCTCAGTCTCTTTTCCTGGACCATCGGCATCCTCACTTAATCGTTCACATACTCTCTGAGCAATTAGGTGCAGCAGCCTCTGCACCTCCTGGTCCCAACGGAGACCTGGCTTACCCCTTAGCTCCCGCTATTCTCTTGCTTCCACACCCCATTACGTAAGTTGCAGGATGAGATGCACTCTCTCTGCACTGCTGGGTCCCAATCCTTGTTCTCCCATCCCTTTGGACGTTGAACTCATCCACCTGTGCTCCTCCTGCTTCGTTGAAGACCTAGGCCTTGGCTCACGTACTTCCCTTTCGTTCCAACTATGACAGCCTCCCCAGAGCAGCCCATATACAGTTACATAGTAACCTTGCAATGCCAAGGCAATCTGCGGCCACAGTCTGGTTCCTTTTATTCCCTAGAGTGCTTCATTCTGAAGTTTTCAATGCCAGATGTCTCCTTCTGATCCCACGCTCCCACTCCACAGCTGGGCAGTGGTGACACATTCATTCCTGCTTTGCACCCTCCATAGAATCCTGGCTTCTCGTTGCCTTCAACCAGGAGAACCTCCACAATGAACCAAAGTTGCATTTCACCCTCTCTTTTCCTTCCCTACTATAGCGATTTACCATTAGAGAAAATCCCATGGCTTTGGAGACAGTAGCCATTACCAATTTAGGCTCCCTAACTGAGGTGGGGCTCTTTTACACATTCTTGGGCTTCTCTCTCTATTCCTTAGTGATTCCTCTAAACCTTCCCCACATATCTCATGCTCTGATCCACTGTTAGCAGACGGCCTTGTCTGAACTGCATTAAAAAAGTATAGATTATCAGCTCCCGAGACACCCCTTCTCAAGTTATTTATGGCTAGCTACAATGATCTCTACCCCATTTCCTCCAGTCTCAGGGTAGAAGCATCCTCCCACCCAGCCAGGTAGGACTCCTCTTTACTTCTGCCTTTCACTCTGTCTTTTAAATTATCGCTTCAACAATTTTCTTACCCCTTCTTCAGAATTCTAACTTCCTTTCCTTTCCCTCCTTTCCTCTTCCTCTTCCTTTTCCTTCTATCCCTTCCTTCCCTTCTTGGCAACTTCCCTCTCAGCTTCAAGTCCCTCTTATCCCTATTAAAAAAACAAACAACTTAAACTAAAACAACAAAACAATGAACAGAAAACCAAAACATACTCAGAACCAATCAATTCTCCCCATCCAAAGCAATCCTTGTTTATCATTCTATTTCCTTTTCCCAGCAAATGTCCCCAAATGACAAGCCTCCACTGACATCATCACTTTTGTTATAGGCTTGGCCATTTCTTGCCTTTCTACATGTCTTCCTTTCTCCCCGAAATACCTTTGCCCACTAGGTCCCTTCAGGCTGGCCTGGGTCCTCTGGACCCTAAACTGGAATTGTTTAGGGACATTGTGCCCACTTCTACCACAAGTCTCTTCACTCTACTTGAGTGACCAACGTGACCCTTCCATGCATGAAATGTACCATGTTCACAATACCGTCATTGCCTGGCACAATACCTGGCACAAGGGAAAGGATGAACATGTGCTGAATGAATGTCCTCATATAAAGTTCTACCAAATGACTCTGCTTCATTCATATGATTGCTTTATTATAATTTGATCATTTTTGACCCAACATATTGCTGGTCCCTGCCAGAACAATATTGTTCCCATCTGCTTCACTAAGCTTATGCAATGATCATAGATAGCTCTCCCTAGTTTGCAGAGTTCCCTTGGTGGATGTCAGCTGGCCAACACACCGTTTGTTCACTCACACGTTCTCCTCCAACAACTGCTCTGCTTACGGAGGTTGCAGACCAGTAAATTCCAAACTCTAAGGGCATAAGATTGGATTGCTAATTTGTATTATCTTAAGTAAATGCACAACCCACTCCACCCCAACTTAACTTCATTGTTACCATAATTTTATAAACAGGATATTTTAATGCCAACAGAAAAGTAAGAAGGGCTCTAGAATAAAGAACAGGTTTTAAACTGAATAAATTTAATACCATAAAAATGTCAGTGCATTGCTGTATCAGCCTGCTCAAGCTGCCTAACAGAACACTGCAGTGGTGGCTTAAACAACAGAAATTTATTTTCTCACAGTTCTGGAGGCTGGCAGCCTAAGATCAAGGTGTTTGTAAGGCTGGCATCTGTTAAGAGCCCTTTCTGGATTGCAGACAGCCACCTTATGGCTGTGTTCTTACCTGGTCTCTCTTCTATGCAGGCACTCCATGGTGTCTCTTGCTCTTCTTATAACGGCACCAGTCCTACTGAATTAAGACTTCACCTTATGACTTTAACCTTAACTATCTCCTTACACACCCTTTCTCCAAATACGGTCTCACAGAAAGATGGGGCTTCAACATACAAACTGCAGCAAGTATAATTCAGTCCATAACAATTGCTCTTATTTTCTCATTCTGCTGTAGGTCATTGGAAATTTCATCCTGGATTGGCACCCATCTGTAAGCCACGATTTGAGAAACAGTTTTCTAAACATTGTAAAGATCACATCTACAGCCTCTACAAAAGTACTCATTTTATTTATTTATAGGTTTAGTTTTTGTTGATGTAACTGGTATGATAGTATTTAAATTTTGGTCTTGCACAAAGGACCAATGGACCAAAATATTCACCCTTTAAATCATTCATCAAGCCCCTAATTATGTAAATAACATGCAATTCCATGCTGTCATCTGTGGTGTCATGGAAAGAAAGTTGTGTTTAATAAAATAATGAGATCTGCATTTTAGCCATGGCTCTGAGCTTAAGTGTTTTCATCTTTAAAATGGAGATAATCACATATGTTTCCTCAATCTGTTTGAAAGGGTTCCACGAGGGTGATTTATGCTGAAATTGTTGTTTTTTTTATTTTAATGTGTAGTGCACTACACAAATAAAGGCACATAATAATTATTAGATATAACAAGTTGGGTTGAAAGTATTGAAACATGCAAGAATAGATGAAAAAGCAATTTTTAATACACAATTCCATTTTGTAAAGTTATTAGACTAGTAGCTCAGGGAAATGGCATGCTTTCTGCTATCAACAAAGCATTTTACAAAGTTTCAGTAATGTATTGAATGGATGCTGGAACAATTAGATAGAGTCATATTTTGGCTGGGTACCTGACTTTTAAGAGGATTGATAATTGAATGATTATGGACCTGGAGCGAAATCTCTATTTTGTCATTGAGCTTGTCCTAAGTAACATGTTGATCAAATTAAATAAAAAGTCTTTGGTTAACAGTTTCAAGTCTATGGGTGTCACAGAGCTGAAATAAAGAGCTAATATATGAAGAGATAAAGATTCAGAATTATCTCAATAGGTTGGAATGATGGGTAAGGAAACTGTGCGTAAAATAAAGGTAAGATTTAACCAGGACATATGCCAATCCTATATTTAGTCTTAAAAAAACCACCCAACAACCTTTTGCTGCACAGAGAATAGGCCTGAGGGTTCTTGTTCATGTTAAAAAAGATCTGTTGCTTATGTGATCATAAGCTTAATATGAACCAGTCAATATGGTGTAGGGGATAGAAAGATAAAAGATCAGTATATTGCAATTGTACATCACATTACATTTTGTCACATGGCCTAAAACTAAGAAAGAAGGAACTCTACCACATTTTACCTTGCTCAGAGCTGATGTCCAGGACCTTGTGTATCACTAAAGAGGCTGTTAACAAACTGGAAAGCATCCAGAAGAGACTGTTAAAGATCTTGAAACCCTTCCCAGTAAGAACATGCTGACATAACCCAAGAGATAGATGCCGAAGGTAGGGGGATATGTTTCTTTCTTGCTTTCTCATATTTTAAGGTTCATCATGTAGAGAAGTGAGCCAGCACCCCATGTGATGCTTCAAAAGATTGTCCTGTTAGGGTTTCTGACGGAACAGTAATTGCATAAGAAAGGGAGTGAGAAGAGTGTCTTGACCTATAGCCACACTTCTATGGAGGGTCAGGATGTGTTTATAGAAAATAGTTTGATCAGCAACTGAAACCAGAAAGGTAATCCCACCCTGCACAGACCACGTGTGTTCACTGTGAAACTGCCCTGTGTAGTTTAAAATACATTATAATGGCCTCGTAAAAAGTTCAGTTAAAGACATCTAAAGAATTGAGGGAAATATGGAGCTATCGTATGATTGATCTATTTTCCAAACCTTGTAATAGTAAAATAGAACTTGGGGTGACTCCTCGAAAGTTGTAAGAACAGATTCAAGTTAAACAAAGCTGAGTTATTAACACCAAGTTAGTAAAGTGTGTGGCATGCATACGGAATTCATTGACCGAAGAGGTGAAATCCATTGCAACTATGAATAACCACACATACCTTTTAGAAAAATTAATGGATATAGATCTAGAATGGGTTTTGAAAGAAGAAATTGTTATTGGGAAGTTTCCTAACTTCTTGGCACTGATGTTGGAGTAGTAATGCTTTTTTCAGACTATCTTCGGAAGCTCATTGTGACATGCATCTGCTTTTTGTGTAAGTGGGGTCCTCCCCTTCCAGAATCATAAATATTTTTGTGTCTCTGGGATGTTTATATATGCACCATATATATAAAACTAAAATCAGATTAGAAATACAACTACACCAATTTTGGAAGATTTATTACTGATTTTCTTCCTTTTCCAGTTTCCTTGCTACCTGATATTAAACTTGAAAAGGCTTAGTAGATCACATAACCTGTTGTAAATGAAAATAGCAACTGAATTGAAATATCTTTATCTGAGGAAGCACTGGTGCCTGCCTTCCCATGAGCCACACACCCTGTGATGGCCTGAAAGTGCATGTAGAGAGAGGAGGAGTTCAGCTACCTTGGGTCCATGCCACATGCTAAGTGCCCTTCCCCGCTTCTCTAATACCATCATGTATTACAGAGTTGGAGTCTGAAAACACAACAGCAACAAATGCTTAGGAGTAACAAAAACACAGCTCAGTCATAACATCTGGGCTTCATCACCACAGCCCCGCCATCAGGACACGGCCCAGATGTTAACTACGGGAACCATCTAAAGTTTGGTTAATGTGGGTGAATGTGGTCTTTCATTTGCAAAACGCTTTCTGCAAAAATCCTTGAAAACCTAACAGCTGAAGAATATAAGAAGTCTACCAAATATTTAGGACACCAGCTCTGGGATGACACAAATACACCAGCTTTCTAGATGTACTCATCTCCTTGGAATGTTGTGGTCACCTACTCGGAAATCCCACACTCCCCCCTTCCCCCTCCCAAAGAATAAATAAAAAATAAAAAGCCCTTGAAAACGACAGCAAGAAGGAAAATCGTGAATGTAAAACTGCGAGGTAACTAGTCCTGAGCCTTAATAGACATGTGGATGTAAACCAGGATACTCTCCTTACCTACTCAAGGGCATGCCTACTGGGACGAGTGTCCAGATTTCTAATTTTTATGCCTATCCCTCCACATTTTCTAGGCAGGTGGAGAACAAGAGAAGACTCACTAGAATTCAGCTGGAAAAGAAAACTGTATCTTACATTTCTTTCCACATGTGACCACCAGATTGAATTAACGACTTATGCAGCCCTCACAGTTGACTGGTTAGTAAGGTTACGCTACACGGGCTTATTGGGGTGGGGGGATAATGATTAAAATAAAAGGAAACGAAATTTCATTAGCTATATCCTAATCCACTTGAACTGCCAATTGTAAAACATCATTGACTGAAGAAAGACCAAGCTAGTGTTTTAAAAAAGAGGATGTGTAGGAGTAGGAAGAGGGATAGAGATTTCCGATGTACTCATAGATGGAAGTCCTGAATATAATGTATATACCTTTCTGTGATTTCACATGATGGGGTTGTGACATGCCTAAAAATCACTTAGCATTAAACAAAATATTTTGAGTTTACTTAACAAATACTTAGAAGGCAGAACAGTGCTGGCTAAGGACCCTGGAGACAGATGATCCAGGTTCAAACCCTGACTCCCTCATGTACTGTACCATCTTGGGGTGAGGACAAAATATTACTGTCAACTCTGTCTACTATACAAATGCAGTCTTGTCAGAATGAGTGATAAATGTATGAAAAACTTACAGCAGTACTGCTATAGAATAGCTCTAAGTGACTTTATTAATTATAATAAAGGCAGTGATGAGGCCTATTTTTGTATCCCAGCACAGAGTGACTTGAGTCCAAAAACTCAGCAAGTAGTGTTTGAATAAATGAATAAATATAAGAGTAAATGAACAGTCTTGAGGGTTTAACCATAGCCTACACTTTAGCCAAGAGAGTTTGTTCCTTGTTCCCTGCACTGGCCTGGCCATTGGTTTCACTGTCACTGTACCCTTCTCTGGGATTCACAATAGTCCCCACTCTCCTTGCACCTTGCTTATTTTTCTTTTTTTAAAGATTGTATTTATTATTTTCAGAGAGAAGGGCAGGGAGAGAGGAAGAAAGGGAGAGATTCATCAGTGTATGGTTGCCTTTCACCTGCCTCCAGCTATAGACCTGGATGGAGACCTGACTTGCAACCTGGCTATGTGCCCTGGCTGGGAATTGAACTAGCAACCTTTGGGTTTGCAGGCTGGCACCTTATCCACTGTGCCACCAGCCAGGGCCTGCACCTTGCTTATTTTTGTTTGACTTTTAAAACCCATAATTTATGAACCATAACCACTTTTTGGACAACTCCAGCTTCAGCTTCCTTGGAATACCCACAATACTGAGCATTGATGTCCCTGAAGCATATGGGCCAGTGTCTAATCTATAGGACACCTTTATAAATATTTATTAAATGGAAAAATACCTTCTTGTTGATTAATGTGCATGTCTTGAGAGTACAAGCCTGTGTTCTATACTTTTTCACTACAACACTGCAAAGCATCAATAAATACTTAGGCACGGAACATATAGGGCTTGAAGGACATTTGGAGATAACACAATTGAAACTTATCTTTACAAAGGAATAACACGAGGATTATATAGGTTATGGACTTGCCCAAGTCTCACAGAGCTGATTTAGTCCCAGAGTAGGGAATGCAAAGTAGGCCTCTTCACTCATGGTTTTTGATGGAATGAATGGGAAAAAAAGATAGACCTAAAGGAGGTTTATAAGTGATCACATGTATTTATTATTAGGTAACTTCAGCCTTTGAAATTCCTAAGAACTCAAACAAGGTCTTACTTAACCCACATTATTGCAAAGACAATGGATTTTCTGGTCTCAGGTTTTAAAAATAGTATAACACCAGAAGAGGCAAAGGTGGGCCCCTAGAGATGGCCAGAGGTGACTTGGAATAAACATTGTTTGGTGTGCCCATGAAGGATATTCTTTCCACACATTTTGCAGTCTCTGACCCTATTCTCTGTAGTTAGGCTGTTTTGTTTGGATTAGAAAATATGATTGGAGACCAAGCTCCACCTCAAACTAAAGTACTGCAACTGAGGTGTCACAAAATAGTTGTCCATGGGGGTCATGATTTGCGTCACAAAACTGAGTTCTCTAGGGAGAATTTTCTACCTAATCTTGTCATAAGTTCCCAGGGCCACATGAGCTTAGCATAAAAAAAAAAAAAAAAAGAAGAAGCAAAAATTTTGACATGCCCAATGAATAACAAGCACTCAAGTTATGGTGAGAATGATCTTATGTGATATCATCTACTTTATATATTTTAGTCATCACAGGAATGTATGCTCTTGTTAAAATGTGGATTTCATAACAGTAAATGTTTGCTGTATTCAGCATTAAAGAATTATTTCATGGACTATCCTGATTACATCAAAAATGTTAACTGCTTACAGGATAAGATGCCGACTTTGTTTATGTCAGCTACAGGGAAAAAAAAAAAAAAAAGAAGAAGGCCAGAAGCTGTGGGAAAGCTGCAGGCTGAAGGCAGAATGTTCTCCTAATCCTAACCAGCTGTCCTTCCTTGAATGCATGGGAACTTAATAGCAATCTCTCTCTTTTTCTCTTATAATGTGTTCGATGGGTAGCAAGCTCTGTATGTATTTCACCAAAGCAATGACAGAGCTGTTTCCTAGCTACACAAGTGTCTAAGAAAATACAAGAGGGAAATAATCAAAAGTCAACTTGAAGTAGACACAAATATAACAACAGATTTGTCCAAGGCTGTTCAATGCCAGGGAGCTACAGTGAAGTAATTCCTTAAATACAGCAAGTTTCTATTCACTTATACCTTTTGAGAGTGGCTAGTACCTCAACTTGAATCACCCAGCAAGTTGCAAGTGCAAGGGTGATGGAAACACAGACTTCCAGCACCTGAAAATAAATAGCCTCCAAACTCTTCAGATCTTTCAACTCCTCCTCTTTCACATTGTTCTTGAGGAACAAAGTATAAATCCTTGACATTGCAAAGAAAACATTACTCAGAATTTCTTGAAATAATAGGTCAAGAGAATATAGAACAGTACAAGAAATAAATTACATTACTTTGAGTTCACAAAGATATGCTATAGAAAAGTATGTAGGTAGGAAGGGATTTTTCTTAGTTTCTAAAAGCGGTTACCTATATCTGTCCCCATTAATTTATAATATATCTCATGAGTTTTGTTTCAGTTCTATAAGGTTGTATAAACAGCAGGGACTCAGGAGAATTGAGTTCACATCCAAATTTAAAGTCTTACTAGTTTTGTGACTTTTGACAAGTTACTTAACATTTTCAGGTTGAGTTTCCCCATTTGCAGTGGGGAAATCATATATGCCATAAATGGTTGTTAAAACATTCAGAGAGCCTGATGACATGTAAACTGTCAGATATATTAGATCCTCAATGAAAATCAGTTCCTATCTCTTCTGATATTTAATTCCTATTTATCCAGGGTCCTGTCATTCTCATAAGGGCAGGAGATAGCCTAGAGCTGCTTTTAGAATACTCAACTTCATTTTGCAACTAAAGAAACAATGAGAAGATAAAAAAAATGAAATTTAATTACAAAATGCCTACCCAATCACTCCAGTAGTACTTGGCATGAAAAACTATAAATACAAAAGGTCTTGGACACTCCAATACCATCCAACATGAGAATTTATGCCCATGGACAATTTCATGCTGTGAATCATAATGGACCATAACAATGTGAATTGAATGCAGTTAGAATATCTTAATTTTACACATCTTAAAAAAACATGGGGACACAATGTTAGGGTTCCCCTAGGACCTTAGAGTGGTTTGGGGAAGTGGGAGACCCTTCATTATAAGTGGAGATTTATTCATTTCATTATAATTCTGCCTTTGATTGTGGGTTGTAGGCAATAGGTGTTATTTTTATTACTTAAAACATATAGATGCTACCATGTTTGAAAATTTCACAAGTTTTCTAAATATGTTATATTTCCTTTGTCTCTTACCCACCTGCCCTACTTGAACTGGCATGTAACTTGTTTATTTTGAGTAAGCAATGGAAATGTTGACTTATTTGAACTGGTACACGCACACACACGTGTGTGTGTGTGTGAGAGAGAGAGAGAGAGAGAGAGAGAGAGAGACAGAGAGAGAGAGAGCACGCGTGCGCATGAGCACAGCCTGAAGGAAAAAAGAAGTCCTGGCATGCTGTGTGGGTACATACCAGCACCATATACGAGAGATGTTTGTTCTGTTCCAATAGATTCCTACCTAATTGGTGAAGAAGACTAACATATGAAATAGCAACAAAGAGATGAAATATATAAAAAGAAGCATATAATTAATTACAGACATTTAAAAAATCTATAAGTGCTACAAGACTAGATAAAATGGACATTAGTAAAGGCTGACATTGTTCTAAACATTATGATAGCAAGAGAATTGCTTCAGGGTTGAAGAACATGATTTGGGTTAAGGAATCATGCTGCATTTGTTGAAGAACGGGAACAAACTAGGGAAGAAACAAACACACAGTTTCAGTGGAATGTGAGCAGACAACATGCCTACAGAGAGTACAACTAGATAACAGGATCTTCAAAAGCAGGCAGAGGTGTTTTAATTTCAGGTGTTTGGAAACTGCATGAAGGTTTTTGAGAGAAAACAGTGACAAAGTGAAGATGGCAGTGGCACACAGGATGCATTGAAGTGGCAGGTGCTAGAGTCCTAGGGACTGCTTAGAAGACTGTGACTTAATCTACAGCCTGTGCTGTAGTGGTGCATGTGGACTAGAGAAGAAAAGCCAGGTAGAGAGAAGTTAACCTTGGACTTGTTGACTTTAACTAATTAATTAATTACTTTCTTTTAAAGGTTTTATTTATTATCATATAGAGAGAGGAGAAGGGAGAGAGGCAGAGAGGGAGAAAGACATCAATGTATGGTTACCTTTCACCTGCCTCCAGCTACAGACCTGGCTGGAGACCTGGCTTGCAACCTGGTTATGTGCCCTGACTGGGAATCGAACCAGTGACCTTTGGGTTCGCAGGCTGGTGCCTTATCCACTGTGTTACCAGCCAGGGCTTGGACTTGTTGATTTTAACCTGATGTTGCAACACCTCCAATATTTACTGACATGTCCAGTAGACAGCTGGGGATACAGGATTAGAGTTTAAAGGTGAGGGGGTGAGGGTAGGACAGATGATAGGTAGCTAGCTAGATAGATGAAAAAACTCAACAGATGCTGAATGCATACAAGGATAACTATCATATTATTTATATATATACATACATACATATATATGTGTGTGTGTGTATATATACATGTATGTATGTATATTGAGCTTTTAGAATTACCAAAATAGAAGAAAACGATATATGTGATGTACAAAAGAGGGGGTACTAATACAAATAGCTTCTGAATGTGTGATTCAGATAGAATGTGAGGTAGATATTTTGCCTCAACTTCCTGATACCTATTTTTTTCCTTTTAGTTAGCCTCATACAAAATGTACTTGAATGATACAAAACAGGGTACTCATATATGCATATCTGTGTTTAGGAATAAGTGTGTGTGCACTTTGATTTTGGCCTCAAAGGTGAACTTAGATATTAGAGGGACAGAGTGACAATGAACAAATATATAATATATATAACATTCTGGGATAAATCAATTGCACTTGGTTAATGAAGAACGCGATTTTTAAAAAAATGTGATTTTAATACAGTGAGCAGGAATGGCCCCTCAGTAGAGGTGACATTTTAGCAGAGATCTGAATGAATTAAGGGAGAGAGCCATATGACTGGAAAACAAGAGTTTTTCAGGATGTGGGAACAGCAATTTCCTGGGAACATACACGGCAAGGAGTAAACTGGGGGAAGCATGTAGGAGGGGGAGGTAGGAGAGGTGCACAGGTCAGGTACGGATGGCCAGAGGGGATTTTATATATTGAAGGGTTTTGAGTTGAGGAGTGATAGAGTGTGATTTGTGTTTAAGAATATGACTGTGGTTGCTAAGTTCAGAATAAATTATGGGGGTGGGGTGGGGTGCAAGGGTGGAAGTAGGGAAGCCAATTGTGAGAATCCAGGTTCAAGGTGACCAGGTGATGGTGGCTAGGCCCAGGGTGGTGGCAGAGGGGCAGTAACACAAAGTTGGACTCTGGATGTCTTCTGCAGATAGAGCTGACACAACTGGCTGACGGCAGGAGGAGGAAAGAAGGGAGGTGTCAAAGATGGCTGCCATGTCAGACACGCAAAGGACAATTTTGTGAATAAGCAAAGGCGCTCCATTCTGGATAGACTGAGTGATTGTTGGCAAGTTATTAAATCTCGCTGGACATCTTTCATGTATAAAACAAGGATAACAGGATCTACTTCTTAGGGTTATATAAGCAGTAAACACTGCAAGAGAAGCTCTGAGTGGAGGTTAGCATTGAATGTTAGGTGCTAGAATGAGATAGGAGGAAGTTGAGGAAAAACTTCAATGTCACATTCTTTCTGAGTCTTACCAAAAAAAAATGCTTAGAAAACCTTTACTGTAATTTCTTCCATGACAGATCTTTTAAGGGATGAATGCTACTGCTGTTGTGGGAGGAAATGCTAGTGCCAAATGTCGATTATGCTATGCATGCTAAAGTCAATAATTTTGATGGTGATTGTGATTGAACAAGTACATTATGAATAATAATGATGGTTATTAGAGAGACATTCTAACTAAAATTAGGGGACTACAATACAAATGTATATATATATATATATGTTTATATAAATATATACACTCGTATGTTGATATGACCCTTCATACATATGTAAATTTGAGTTTATTAATATCTGTGTCATTTACATGTCTAAGTTTTTTAAAGTAAATATACTATGATTTTTATAGCATTTTTCTTTACTATAATGGGCATGTTTTCATACCATTGGCTTGTGTGAAATACACATTGAACAATTTGGCCGTATCTTAGACTATGAGATTCTATCCTTAGATGAACTATTATACCATAGAGAAATTGCTATACATATGTACACAGAGGTATAGGCAATACTATTACTAACAGCAAGTGCTTGTAAATAGTAATGCATAGTTGTAAACAACCTAAATGCCTCTCAATAGGAGAATGAATCATAAATTATGGCATCTTTCTATAATAGCAGTCAGAATAAATGATTTTTATGTTTCAACATGAATAAATCTCAAAAGTATAATTCTGAGCAAAGTGAGTTGCAGAAGGATATCGGCAGTCTAGTACCACCTAAAGCTTTTGAATGTGGAAACAATAATTATTATTGTTTTAGCTAACTAAAAAATGTAGTAAGAGTACAAAATGGGGAAGGATTAAATACCAGGTTCGGGAGAGAAAAATTTCAAGGGAGTTGGGGAGGAGGCGGAGGGAGGGAATGTGATCCAGGAGGGGCACGCTGTAATTTTAAATTTTAAAACAGCCATTGTAATGCTTTATTACTTAAGTTAGTGGTTGAAACATAGGTTTCTTGTGTGTTTGAAATATTAATGACATCTACAGTCTTGCTATTAATTGATAACATATATAAAAATATTTTTGGAGAAAAGATTTTTGGAAAGCAAAGACATCAATTTTCAATGTTACCCGAACTGTGTCAAAGCAAAACCAATGAGTATATTATGAAAACATCAGTTAAGCTACACGAGACACGGAGATCAAGTGTCCCAGGGTCTGACTGCATGGTCCATTAGCTACAGCAACATCACCTTCATTTTACAAAAGCAATTAGTACATGCTTCAGTCTTCAAAGTGAGCCAGGATTACCTACTCTTAAAAAGTTATTAAAAGCAGTTGGCTTTTGACCCTTGGAACTCAGTTGGTAGGAGGTAATGGGTCAGCTTTTTTCTATCTTCATAAAGGTTGTCAACTGTCATTTTCCTAGACTCCATTTAAAAGCAGAGACATTACCTAAGTTATTGTGATTCAGAAGCATGCACTTTTATGGAAAGACACACGGAGAGCTCGAGTAATGGCATTTTATTGATCAGTTAAAATATTTGAGGTCCGACGAGGGAGAAGAATGTGGACCAAGGAAAAGAAAGCATGCACATGCAGGACATAGGATGTGCTATGAGCTTATTAAAGTAGGGTTCTAACTTTAAAGACAACACGGGCAAAGGGAAAGTGCAGTCACGGAGGACTTTTGCGAGACAGGGTGTGCTGGGCACGGAGGTAGGGATTAATGGGGATGAAAGGCCACGAGGTTCACGCGGGGAATCCTTGAAGCAGCCAAGTAGGAGTGAGGTTTAGGGTCACTGAAATGAAAACATTCTCTACAAATTCTCTACAAACATTCTTCTCTCAGAAGAACGGGAGCTTGGAATGTGTGTGACATGGCAGAGAAGGTGGGCTCACAGTTTTGATACCCTTGTCCTTGGTTCCCAGCGGGCAACATCAGCAAGCATGGTTTGCCCTCACCTCCTGTTGATGCCCCTTCCTTCTTTTCTGTCAAAGTTCAATGTTTACTTATTTATTTTTTTCTTTTCCCAGCCTCTTAACCCTTGGCTCTGATGTACCGGCTAACCCTTAGGGTCTGCAAAGTGGCAGGTCACAGACTGTTATTATTGGCCTAAATGGTGCAAAGGGCATTTAGAATAGATTTTTCTTGCACTGCTTTGAAATAATTTTTCTGGAGTTTACCCTCCATGTTTATCTTCGGTTGTGCAATGCTTATGCTGAGCCAAAGAACTTTGGCTGGAAACAGTCTTGGATTCTAAATCATCAATTTATACAAAGGATTACTGAAGGACTGCTGGAAATGTTTATCTTCCCTTTTACCCTAGCAAAAATTAAAAAAAAAAAATAAAAAGAGAGAGAGAGAGAATGTTTAATTTTATGTACAAATTTTTATACACACATTGGCATTAATTCCTAAATGTATGTTTCATAAATTTACACGATTTCAGTATAAAATGTCCATTGTTATTCTCACAGTTATATATGCATCTGCATACAAAGAATGTGAATAAAGCACCCCCTTGGGCGGTCATGTCCTCCCTCTACGTTCTCCAACCTGGCCCTGGTGGCTGAGGCATGTTTTGTAGTGTTGGGTTGGATGTGGCCTGCAGCCCTAGCAAACAGGAAAGGGCCTCAGTTTCTCCTTGTGAGTCAGTGGCACTGTACTCTGCTCTATGGTGCTGGGTTACGGTTCTTAAAGAAGATCCCTGTACAGTTCTGATATCATCACTAACTCTTAGAATAAGAACATTAACCCGTGAGGAATAAAACTTGAGAAGGCCAGATTACACTTACCGCCACATTGCTGTGGGTTTGTCCTGCCCCCTCCCTTCCTCACCTCCATGGTTTGTCATCGCATTTGTCCATCCAGGAGCTACGCATGAGTCAACATGCGTGTCCTAATTTCATTTGGCTGGAATTCACTAAGTGAAATTCTAGCGTCTTGTAATAGTACATGGGAAGGATGTTTCTATTGCAGCCTGAAATTACATGTGCAAACTTGTTTTCATCAGTGAAAAATTATAGTCCAAAGACTGTCTTACTAGAGTTGAGAAACAATACCTTTGATGGCATCTTTTCCATCTGAAAGGGGTTTATTTTTAAAAGTTTTATTTTAAATGTAGCATATTATAAAGGTAGATTAGAAATGTTCTTACTCATCTAATTTAGTTCTCCTTTTTTTTTTTTTTTCTGGCCAGATGTTGGTGAGAAAGCAATAACACTGTCTAGACCTCTAGGATATACTAATCAAGCTTCAGTGGAAAACATTCAGAGGTCACACTTCAATCTGGACCTACAACATCCTGCTATTCAAAACCAGATTAGAGATGAGGGATCATGATAAACTGAACCACACTGAATAGCTGAGTCAGGATTTGAGAGTTGTCTGCAGAAAGCTAAATATGTCACAAAAAACCTACCAGATAAAACAAAGTCTAGACATCATTGAATGTGCTTAAATGTGCTGTATCCCCACCTTCACCCCAAGTTGTCAACAACAGATGCTACATTGTGACTTCTGCATCAGCGTCCTGTAACTTGGGAATCTCCCATCTTTTGTGAAGGGAGGTTCTTGCTTCCCGAGGCATGTGTGTGTGTGTGTGAAATTGATAGGTGTGCGCATGCTAACAATAACCCCGCTAAAGAGAGAGAGAAAGTGATATGTGGTGTCAGGATGTTCAGAGATCGCCAAGCCAGATTTCACTGAGCAATATGCCATGTTTTGTTTTGTTTTTTCTTCCTTTCTTTTCCTGTTCTTTTCTTATGCTATGTCTTGGTGATTTGCATTGTCTAGAAGCCATTTAACTTGTTGGTATTAAGGGTGTTTCAGTTCTTCAATTAAATAATTGTACTAATTGGAGATTACTGCTATAGGGGGTCAAACTTGACACTTCTTTGTCATGACACCGAATTCAACAATAAGATACTATTACAGTCAGATAATGAGTCGGAGTCATTATCTTGGCAAATCATAGAAATGGGTTTCTGCATACTCAATACTTCCTGGGCCACTCTCAGACCCTTACGGAACTGTCTGTCTGGAACGCATTTGAATTATATTGAATGCAAGGTATGGGCCAACGACTGTCTCAAAGAGCACAAACCTTACCACTTTCTTGGACATACTGAAATAAAATCACAGTGGAGTGCTTTATGTTTTTATTTTTATTCAGTGGAGAGAGGAACCAGGTAATTCAGTCTAGTTACTAGTGTGAGAATTTCTTCTAATGCTGAGAATGTCCAATAACTTACCTGGCTGAACATCAATGTTACTGTGAAAAAATTGTAATCCAAAATAGTACCTATATTTAACTACAAACACACACACACACACACACACACATCATAGCTACTGTCACACTCTCCTAGTGGCATAGAGGCTCTTTGCCATGGCTCAAGTGTTTTCATTTCCATGATCAAGAGAGGAAAAGGAATAATTATAACTTTAAAAGCTAGTTGTGTCAAGGAAATTTTCACTTATAAATAAGGCTTATGAGGGGACAGATGAACATGACTCTGACAAAGTATAGACAAAATAGTGATGATGAGAAAGTGTGGATATCCTTTTGTTACAATGCACTTGGACCAGAAGTAAATTCATGCTGCAGGAGGTTGGGGGTGGGGGGAGAAGGGAAAAAGAAGGGAGAAATCGAGAAGTGAGGAAGGGCAACTACTGGTTCGCTCCTTCAGTACCTTACAGTGCCTGTCAAGTTATGCCTTAAAATCGTATTTTCTCTGTAGCTGACTTTTCCCTTCTAAGTGGATTCTAGACTCTAGAAATCCAGAGACTTTTAAATTTATCTTTGTATCTTTCCTACACCCTAGCATGGTGTCTTTAACGTGGTCAATGCAAATCAGTATTAGCAAATCTGTATTTAATAAAAGACTATGTTCACCTCATGTCAAAACCCTCTTTGTTACTCTTTGCTTCAGTGGATGTTTTGTTTGCCATCTTGACTGTACACTGTGAGCTTTGTCCTTTACTTTCTCTGTTCTAAGTCCCTCATTTGAAGAGAGAGTTCAACCTTAAAGCTTTCTTACTGTCTTTCATCCTTCAGCCTGTCTATGTAGTAACAGTAAGAAGTCATAATTAACTAGACTCTTTGGCATATAGCAGTGAAATCAGCTCTATAAGAAAATGAAGCCATGATACATGAACATATTATGGATATTTAAATTTTGCTTTAGGACGTCCAGTTAAGATAGAGGGGTAGGCAAACATGGCTCACCTCTTTGCACAACTAGAGTAAAAATTACAGCTAAAATACAAAACAACTATCACCCAAAATTATGAGAAAATTGAGCTGTGTGGAAGTCTGACAACCAAGGAATTCAAGAAGTCACATTCACTCAGATGACTAGGAGGCCCTAAGACGCAGAGACCTGGAAACACGGAATAGGCAGTCCCACAACTACATGTGGTGGATAAAAATAGGAGGGATACCTCAGGAGGGAGGGATCCCGGTCCCACACCAGACCTCCCAGCCCAGGGTTTCACTGCCAGGAAGGTAAGCCCCTCTAACTTCTGGCTGTACAAATCAGTGGGGGTTGGGGTGGAGGAAGAAACTGTGGGATTCTTGGGCATCTCCTCTTAAAGGGCCCAAAATGAACGTGGGACTTACGCAGACTCACTTCCCCTGGGCTCCAACACCGTGGCGGCAGCTGGAAGGGCACCAGTGGCATATGGGGAGAAACTAAAGCGTCTGGCATCAGGGTGAGTGCTGGGGGTAAGATCCCTCCAGGCCAAAACCCCAGAGGCCAGGCAGTGGCCATAGTCCCTTTTCTGAGTCCCTTCCCACATACAGAGCCACAGGGCAGAGACAACATATCAGAGACTCCACCAACCTGGTTCACATGGTTCCTCTGCCTGGCAATTAGCTAAGGCTCTGCCCCATCCAATTTACCGGTGCACTTTTCTACAGTCGACCACACCACTAAGACAGGGAGTCAAAGCAGCTCTACCTAATACACAGAAACAAATGCAGGGAGGCTGCCAAATGAGGAGCTAAAGAAACATGGCCCAAGTGAGAGAATAGGACTCCAGAAAAAGAACTAAACAGAATGGAGATAAACAATCTATTAGATGAAAAGTTCAAAACACTGGTTATTAGGATGCTCAAGGAACTCCTTGGGTACTTCAACAACATAAAAAGGATCCAGGCAGAAATGAGGTTACACTAAGTGAAATAAAGAAAAATTTACAGGGAATCAACAGTAGAGAGGATGAAGCTGAGAATCAAATCAATGATTTAGAACTCAAGGAAGAAAAAACCTGACTTCCAGTTTGGTCCCTTAAAAAAAGTCCTGTGGAAACACAACAGACTTAGGACAATCTATTTCAGTTCTACAGTTCAGGTAGGTTGAAGTCTGAGAATAGTCTCATCTATAAATTGAGATGAAGCACAACTCCCAATTTTAGTTTTTTCTGATTTTTGAATCAGTCAAGCCTACCTTATTTTAGATAGTGACATATTTTAGACTTTCAAACACTTTGACTGAAAAGATCAGCATTTCATTTTAAAAAGGGGAATTAAAGGTGTGACTACCTGACACTTGGGAAATACGGAAGGTTTGTCCCAGGAAGGGACAAATCAGTGATTAGTTTCACACACCCCTCAGTGTCCGGAAGGCACTATGAAGTTCTTCCTTAATAAAACAGAGTTTACTTAACTCCTGCTGGCCCTTCTTGAGTTTAAAGATAGAGTTCAGGTGTCATATTTACGATTGGTGAGCATGAAATGTGTGTCTTATCTATCATTCAGTGCCTGGTACAGTGCTTTGCATACAAGATGTTCTCCATACATATTTGTGAGATTAATTAACAATAATTGACAAATGTGGATGTTTCTGAGTTTTATCCATGAACACTCACTAATACACTTAAAAAGTATTACCAGAAAAGGCTCTAACTTAAACAGGAATAAACACAGTAAGATATCTCTAAAGATGATTTTGATGATTAAATGGAAAATGCCATTAGCGTTCTCAGCATAGGTTCTGGAAATTAGTAGGCATTCAAATGACAACTTAATTATAGTTATTATGTTATTTGTCATAAAGAATGCATCTAAATGACAACAGCCACCTACTGCTAGGTACCAGGTTTATTTTGTGTTACCAAAAAGAATTTTTTTTAGTTGATGTTACATGCCTACTCTCTTATTATCAGAGAAAGTCAAATCAACACCACAATCAGATATCACCTCACATCTGTTAGGGTGACAATTATTAAAAAAGACAACAATGACAAGTGTTGGTGAGGATGTGAAGCAAAGAAAATCCATATGCACTGTCAGTTGGAATATAAATTGGTGCAGCCATTATGGAAACCATTATGCAGGTTCCTCAAAAAATTAACACTAAAACTACCAGGTGATCCAGCAATTCCACTTCGGGGTATCCAAAGAAAGCAGAACCATGGATTCAAAAGATATCTGTACCTCCATGTTCACTGCTGTATTATTTACAATAGCCAATATGTGGAAACAACCTAAATTTCCACAGACAGATGACTCGATAGAGAAAATGTGGTACATGTATACAATGGAATATTATTCAGCTATAAATAAAGAATGAAGTCTTTTCCTTTGCGGCAACATGGATGGACCTTAATGCCATTGGGCTAAGTGAAATAAGTTAGAGAGAGAAAGACAAATATCATACAATCTCCCTTACCTGTGGAATCTAAAAATACAAAGAAAAACCCAACAAAACCAAGCTCACAGATTAGTGAACAGATTAGTGGTGAGGGTGGGGACAAGTGGGGATGAAGGGAGCTATAAGTTTCGAGTTACAAAATAAAAAGTCATGGGGATATGTTGGACAGCATGGTGATGGTGGTTAATAATACTGTATTTTGTATTTGAAAGTCACTAAGGCAGCAAATCTTAAAAGTTTTCATTATAGGAAAATTAATTTTGTAACTGTATGGTCACAGATGTTAGCTACATTTATTGTGGTGATCATTTTGCAATGCATACAAATATCAAATCGTTATGTTGAATACCTGAAATGAACATAATGTTGCATGCCATATATGCCTCAGTGAACAAAAAAAAATGACAAATTATTTTTAAAAGTGTCTAGAATGAGAAATTGGAAAATATAAGGGCAAGTCTAACTTGAATCTATGCCTTAATAATTCCTCTGGAATAGAGAACTTCCAGGAATGCTCTTTTAAATCCAGTTTGGCTTCAGTTCTTCTAGCAGACCTGTGACTAATTAACATGCCCCTCCTACCACACCTTAGACTTTAGACACATCTCATTATTTGTGTATAATAACCTTTGGCAAAGTATGCAGACTGCTTAAACAGACTATTTCAAATGGAGAAAGTGATAGAGGCCTTGCTCCGGAAAGAGAGCTGTGAGAAATACCCCTTTCAAGGGCAACCTTGACATTTAGCATACTTTCCCCCATACCAGAACTGGGCCACGTGCCTGCTGCTGCTCTTTTCCATGTTTGGCTCCATCTACACAGCAATTTTCAAAGCAGGTTCCAACTCGCTTGGGAAGACTTTCAGATATTGTAGATCTAGCCTGACAGACTCGTGTGCAAAGTCTGATTCCTTCATTAATGTCCAAAACCAGCTAGCTATTCTCAAGTCCTTCCATTGGTGACTTCAAGCTCTGCGTAAATATCACCTCTATGAGAACTGTTTTTTCCCCCCAGATGTACAGAAATACTTCCCATTTGCCATGAACATTTTCACCATTCTTTTCTATTTTTTGGACTGGTTGAACCAGTTTTGCCCAAAAGGCTTAGAAAAATTGTAGCAGTGTCAGGCTAATAAGGTGAAGCTCTCACAAGGCATGAGGAAAAGAGAAGAGGGATTATAAAACCAAACTGATGAAATGCTTACCATACGTCCCTGACTCTCCTAAACACTGCATGGTTGCTCATGTAATCCTTAAAACAATTTCATGACAGAGTGCTATTATCATCCTCTTTATATTGGTGAGAAATAGAGTGACTTGCCCAGAGTTATCCACTGCAAGAGCCAGATTCAAACCCGGGGCCATCTGATGTCACAGCCAGCTTTCTTAGCTACGGCATGATGTTTTGTCTCATCAAAGTTGGCATTGGCATCAACATGCCCCTTTTTTTATTGGAAATAGTGGTATCTAATTTAATAGATACATGCCCATGTCTACCTCCACAGATGTGAGTGTCTCATGAAGCATCATTAGTGGTTGTCTCTCAGGGTGTTTAAAGGGTCAGAGAGCATTGCACATGTCTAGGGAAGTCTTTGTTTACTGAAGGAGCCTGCATATTTTGAGGTATGAGTCACTCTTGACTAAAAGGCATTACATGTACCCTTCCTTGCTGTGCCCTGCGAACCAATGAGTGGAGAACAGCTTGCAGCATTTGCGGGCCAGAGTCTTGATGCCCCACGGAACCAAGAGCCAATGTATCACACAGCATGTCAAGTTTTCCCTTTGCTAGTTAGTGGACAGGGGAGCTGGTCAGCTGAAATATAAAATGTTTTTTCAGCCCTGGCTGGTGGCTCAGTGGATAGGTACCGGCCTGCAAACCCAAAGGTTGATGGTTCAATTCCCAGCCAGGGCACGTACTCAGGTTGCAAGCCAGGTTTCCAGTCAGGTCTGTAGCTGGAGGCAAATGAAAGGCAACCATACATTGATTCTGTCCCTCTCTGCCTCTCTCCCTTCCTCTCTCTCTAAAAATAATAAATAAAATCTTTAAAAAAGAATGATTACTTTAAAAAGAAAAGTTATTTCACAAAAAAACAGAAGATGCTGAACAAACTATCCCAGAGATATCCAACCTGATGTAGAGACTTAAGGAATTTACTGTACGTCTAGTGAATCCCATCTGCATTGAGAGTTGCTAAATTTTCCTGCCTTCTTTATATGCAATTCAGGTATTCTTCCTTCTCTTAAATGCTTAGCTATAGAAGTATGCCACATGTCTCATAACAGGCTGAGGCATTTAGATTTCCCCCCTATACATCATGTTTCCCTAATAGAAAAAATTGATTAAATGTTTTTTTTAATCAGTGTGTTTTACACTATGCAAGTTGTTCTTATCTTATTAGATATTAAATAAAGACTAATATTTATTTTCTTTTTTGGTTTATTTATTCATTCCACTTCCCAAATTGATGATAGTTCCTGTACATGTATAGTCTAGGTTTTGCCTTACTTTCAGTCTCTCTGTCTCTTTCTAGTCTGGATTTTAGTTTCTTTATTCCTTAGAAGTGTTCTTGCTGAAGCATCAGTTCAAAGTCATTGGTGGAGCTTTGTTACACATACATCAAGGAATTCCAGCCATCTCATGTACGACAGCCCAGTATCCCAGTCTCTCCGATTTTTTTGATTACAAGTATTTGGAAGTCACAGGAAGTGTTAATCAGGGATTCTTAATCTAGGGTCTACAGAGAGAATTTGGGGTGTCCATGGACTTGGGTGAGGAATAATTACATTTCTCATTTCACCAAATTCTAAATAAACCACCTTTCTCCCAGTGATGAGTGTTGACAAGCCACACCAGGGTATTATTAGCTGTCCCTGTGACTCTGTTACCCAAACAAACCAGACTTTTCCATTCATTGATACTTGTTGCTGAAATCAAAAAAATATTATCTACATGCACCCCTGTTGCACAGTTACACTAGTTATCAAACCCACTCTGATCAGAGACGTCTATGTGACATTGCTGGCCTCAGTCAGCTACCAAACCAGAGTGGAAGGTCTGCGCATTGGTGACCTGGACGCTCCCCTGTATTTTCTATCTACAATGGTTGGTGACAAGGACTAATGCCCAGTTTAATGCTCTTACCAAGGCGAAGCAATAATAATCTGCACACTGGGATCTTTAAAAAATACTTAATTTATATTAACTTCCTTATATTTTAAACACAGTGGCCCATTATAAAATTCACTCATGCCATATTACTAGATCACAAGTTTTTGTTGCGAATAACTTGATAACTATATTTCATTATTATTGGTTTCCTTTATAATTTTATGTCTTGTATTTGTACATTAAAATAGTATTCTGAGAGGCGACCCACAGGCTCCACCAGAATGCTACCAGGATCAGTTAACACAAAAACGGCTAAGAACCCCTACTGGACCCTGTATGAGAGGGTTAAAGGCCAAGAGGTTTTCAGGAATGAATGTACCCTGGTGCCCAGATGTCCTTGTACTCAAGGGGAGGCGGCAGCACAAGACTAGCGGGGAGGACACAGAGGAACTGTACGACAGAGAAGGGCTGTCAACCCCATCTGTCACCCACAGTTAACTTCAGAGTTCCTATTCCCTGAAATCTCAGTGCCATCCTCTGCTCTTAGGAAAGAAGACCACGTTCCCATGGGGTTGGCAATAATGGTTGCAGAGAGAACAGGAGGAAGAAAAACCCCTGTGGGTTGTGTGGTTGGGTGGAGAAAGGCAATTACATTACATATAAAGGCGCAATTAAAGCAGTTTGTTCTGTCACTCCTACAACTGGAAGGCCTTTTCTAGCGGCAATTCAGTGGTTTGTTTAGAGAAGGTTGTAGATCCTTAAACATAACAGACAAGATTCCTATTTTTTATATAGGTTGGTGAGCGGGAGGGTTGGATACAGAGAAGTTTGGGGGGAAGGATAGAAATAGGTGCTCTCTAGGTCTGGGTGGGGACCAAATGGGCCCCCACTTGACAATCACTGGTTGAGCTATAAGCCACGTGCCAAGTGCAGGGGAGGGCACAAAAAGGGTCAGAGTCCCCATTGAGCAGTCAGTGGTGGTAGCCAAGGCCCTTCATCTAGCACAGGACCTGTATGTGTGAAGTACCTGATAGGTCATGCCCATCTTAGGAAAACTAGGCCATATAAAGAATTTGTTCCTTCAGTGGCCTGGAGCAGCAAATACCCTACCTGCCCTTAGAGCTTAGAAATGTGTGATTTTTCATCACACAGAAAAAGTAACCCTTTTTCTCTAAGTGTTTCCATTTGATGCTATACGTTGACTCCATATAGGCCATTAGTCTATAACAGGGAAATGATAAGACAGAGAGAGCAACTTTCCAAAAAATTGGCAAGCTGCTGAAAGCTCATTTATCAAAATACAGGGGGAAAGCTGGGATGCAGGAATGTTTGAATTCGTCTTACTTTTAAATTGAAACACCAAACCACAGCAAGATATTCTTGTGCTATCTTTACAAGACGTTACTTGTGGAGTCTTTCCATGTGACAATAAATTTATCAGCCAAGACAATAATAAAGCAATCACCTTATTTTTTTTTACAAGTCAAACAATGAATAATTGTGGATTTTATCCTCCTGTATCTTATTTCTTAAACTTCCTTTAGCCCATTACAAATTGTTATCAGTAGATAACACACTTTAAAAAGATCCACCTAGTTGAAAAGTTGGATTTCTTTAAGGTATCACATTTCACTACAAGATCCTATTAAAAGAGTTCAATGGAAAACATTTGGCTCTATCGCACCTATCTATGATAAAACAACATTGCTTACATAGTCTCTTCCAGTCCTGGCTAATATTGTTTAGTTTAACCAAAACATTTTTATGAGTATTTAAGAAAAATTTACAGCCTACTTTGGTATGTTATCTTCATAATCTGTCTTATCACAATCACCAACCTGAAATTTCTCCTTTTCAAGTCCTGTCAGGGTAATTGTGTGAAAGTCAAATGACCTTTTATCAAGCACGCATAGCACAGAAACCTGGACTGACGCTTGAAGGCCACTTCTCACATTTTTAACAATACAGAGCTTCAGTATATGGGAAAAACTGGATTAACCAAAAGGGTTAGGAAAACAGAATCTTTGACCCATCCGCTTAGAGGACATCAGCATTCAGACTTTGAAAGCAAGCAAGAAAGAGCTATTGGGAGATCTTTCTGGGATCTGGAGCTCTGTTGCCCGAGATGTGGTATCAATTTCTGAACATTCCTAATACCAGAACCAGGCAGAAGTTCCTGTTTCCTTAGTAAACGCCTTCAAACACAGCCTGCCATTGGGTTGCTGTCACATGAGCCCCGGAACGTTTGAATTGCACCACTGTGGTTATGTTTTATTATATTTCCAATGCCTGCCTCTAGCATACCTGACACCGTCTTGGAACTCAGTGCGGCTCCAGGCTGCCAGGGGAAATACCAGCGCCTGGACCCGGCAGCGCACACACTCCAATGACACAGCCCTGGAGGCCCCTGAGCGGCACACACGCTGGTCACCTGGGACAGGCCACCTCCGCAGCTGGCCTTCCCCAGCGCCACAGAGCCCCGAGCTTCTGCCTGCGGCTGGTCATCAGCACTGATTTCCTGAGATTCAAAAAGGACCTTGCTTTTCTTTTCAAGGTTAAAAACCAGAAACCAAGCAAAACATCTCTCATAAAACCTTATCTAGAAACAATCAGACCGAGGGATCAGAGGAGAAAAAAAAAAAAAAACAAACAATCCAAAAAACAGAACCAAACAAACAAAAAACCCACCCACCCAAACCCAAAACACTCAGAAGGGTTAAGTATCCGAGGAAGGGAGATTGAAACCATTGCCATGACAGTGATGACTACTTTTGCCAGCTGATGAGATCATAAATTATCCGCGTTAATGACTGTGTCTGTGTATCTAATCCTTTTAATAGCTCCTGTTCACCCCCACCCCGGCCCCCCTTCCCCTCGCCCCTCACCTGCCAGCCTTCTGTCTCGGCTGTTTTTCCAAATAACGTCCAGGGCTCTGGCCGTGGAGTCTCGGATGTGATCACTAAAGGACCTCCGGAGAGGGGCTCTCAGGGGCCGCGCCATCACGTGGGCCTCAGGGTCCCCCATCCGCGCAAAGGGCTTCAGGGCAGCCCCGGCGCCGAGACCATTCCGCCCGGCTCCCTGGGCCCCAGGCGGCGCCCCCCGCCCTCCGGCTGCGGCTGCGGCTGTGCGGGGCGGCCGGGCTGCGCGCGCGCGGGCTCCGGGACGCGGACGGGGACCGGGACGGGGACGAGCCGCCGGCGAGCGCTGCGCCGTCAGGAGCCCGGCATTGCGGCTCGCACTGCGGCCCCGAGGGCGCCGACTGCAGGCGGCGGGCTGGGCGGCCGCCAGGCTGGAGCTCGCGCGCCCGCCGCATCTGGAAGGGCTTACGGACGCGCCAGCGCCACGCCCGCGCCGCCCGAGCTGCCTCCGCCGCTAGCGCGGGGACTCGAGCTTCCGAGCAGCCCAGGCTCTCGACCGGGTCCCGGTTCGGCCGCGGTCGATCAGTACCTCCCTGCGCTCCTGGCGACCCACCGAACCTTGCCTTGAAGGCCAGGCAGGGCGGGAGGCCAAAAGGTGGGAGAGGTTGAGAAGGGGTGGCAGGTAGGGTGCTCGTCACCCTTCCAGGTTGATTCTCATTCACACTCGCATTTGATTAGCTCTCTGGCGGGGTTTTAGGGTAGGATGTTGAGGAGACAGCGAGTTGGACCTTTAGTTGCGGGTGTGGGAAGGCAGCTGCGGCCGGGCCGAGCATGCCGCTCACCAGCTTGGGTTCTCTCTAGGAAGCCGGTACCTGAGCTTTAAATGAACTATTAATCAGCTCCTCCGATGTCCCCTCTGACTCTGCGTCTGCTTACATCCAGTGGTTTAATCAAGTAATTCTTGGTTTTGCGTCTAAATAAGGTTCAGATGTCTCCTGGTTTTGTGCATTCTTTCAGTTCCAAGTAAGCGAACGTCATGACTATAATTGCACATCAAAATTCGCCCCCAAACAATAAAAAAGCGCCAACACCGTGAAATCAAAATATGAGCCAACTGCTTCTTTTGCAAGTTATGTCGCGTTTTGAAAGTGCCAAATCAATCTATTCCTTTGCCAAGGAATCTGGCTGATGTTCTGCCTTTTGATGCATTTTTAATTCTCTTCTTCTTTGCTGTCCCTTAATCCCACTTTATAACTTTCGAGTTTTGGCATGAAGAACCTAAGGGCCAGTTCATAACCTTTGTGAAAAATCAATAATGCTATAAAAGCACCTGGTAAATTGCCAGGCACCAATCAAATTCTAATTATTACCATAATTATTTATATACACAACACCATTTTCAACACCAAATTGATCTCCGGAGTTTCCAAATTTCCACAGCATGCATGCTCTTTCCCATCAACTTTGACGACCTAATTATACAAAGGATGATAATTAAAATAGTAGGAAGTTGCTCATGAGTTACAAGTGACACTGGTACGGCTGCCTCTGAGTAAACCATGAGCCCCTAAACTGTATGGTTTCCAAAGTGTTAAAGCTCATGAGTGTCCTGAACTGAGACTATGGTTCTGGGTAGGCATCTACGCCTTGGCCTGATTGCTGCGCTGGGCGTAGATCAGGAGGCAACAAGTACTAATTTCTAAGGTGCACAGACCTCTGTGCCCTCGAGAGTCAATTCCAAGGGAAATTTTCCATAAAAAATGTGATCACCTAACATCTGGTTTCATTTTAAGCAACATTCTGTCTCTCCATTTCTCTCTGGTGGGTGTGGATGTGTGTGTTTCTCCTTTAAAGAAATCTGAGCCCCTGGAAGTGGGTTGACTCATTGCCTGGGCAGGTGGGACAGAGCAGGTGGATGGGGACCCTTCCGCAGAGGAACAGTAGAGAGTACTTGCAGCACAAGTGTGGAACCAACCCTGTGCGAAGCATGGGGAAGCTAAGGGTAAAGAAGACGTCCCCTCTGTCTTTGAGGAGGAGAACCACATTGACCACACACCATTTCAAAATAATGCAGTCAGTTCCACGATAGAAGCATGGGTAAAGTGTCAACTTTGAGCACACACAAGAGGAAATAAAAACACAGCCTGGATTCCTAACTTTTCCTACTCACTAACCTCACCTAAATTTCTGACCTAGATCTATGACAATGTCAGCGATATACACTCATTCCCAGCATGAACATCAATAGCCGATTGTATGAGTCGTGAGTAATGACTGACTATGATGGCATGAAGCTTTGCTATATCTAAACACAGAAAGGAAGGGGGAGTAATAAGGAGAAAATAACATTCACTGAGGACCTATGACATACCACAAACTCTACTAGCACCGTTTACAGACCTGTATATATAGATGGACTGGTAGAGGTGTTATAGCTCTTCTTCAGAGATTAGGAAGCTGAAGCTTAGAGAGAAGCTAGAGAAAGGTCCCACAGCAAATGGCAGATCCAGGATTCACAGCCAAAACTATCTGTATCTTGAGCTCATTCGGGTCTTCAATCAACTTCTTTGGTCATAAATGAATGCTATTTATGATGATGATCCATTATTAGTGTTATCAAAGGTCAGTGCACTCTGAGCTATGGGCCAAAACTCCTTAATCTTAGCCAAATAAAATAATCAATTGGACTCCAGATGTGGAAGAAACCTCAGATGGGTGCTGCCTGCTCCCTGCTATGAAAATCAAAGGGCAAGGAGTCAAGAGAAGCAAGGTAGTCAGTATATACAGTTTAATGACTGGGCACCATGGTCTGGTCTCCAAAGTGTTCCAAAATGAACCTCTTTCTTGTCCAGGATAATGCTTCTTATTCTTTGTAACTAATTCCAGCAGGTAGTGGAAAGATCTGCTTATTCTGAAATAGGTTTCATTGGTAGATTGATCCACAGAACTAAGCTATCTAACAGGTTTTATGTTTGTTTTTTTTTTTTTTAAAGGTGAGTACATTTATGTACCAACATAAATGTGTGATTGGCAGACTGTTGGAGAGGAGGAGCACAGCTAAATGTTATCTAGCAAAAAGGGCTTTGATTATTGATTTTACCAGAGTTCGACGCAGGGCTGCCAACTTGGCCTCTCACTTTTGAAAACTTAAGTCAAAATTTCATTGCGAGGATGAACCTCAGCACATATCATGGGGATGGTGTAAACACCACTTTCATCCAAAGCCAATTTTAAATGATTCTCTTTTTGGCTTGCTTTCTGTAACTGTCTTTAACATTAGAAAGATTCCAACACAGAAAAATTGCTTTTTTAGAATCCACTGTTTACAGAATCACTCCTCAAGTTGTAGTTCTACAAATGGTGAATAAGCCAAGTCTTCAAAAGGTGAGAGGTGAGGGCAATGTGGGATGATCAGCGCTGTCTCAACTTGGCAGATGGGGAGAGCGGGAATGTGAGAAGTTTGCTGGTTTCTCTCAAGACCCCGCTGGGGATTATAAGACAAAATGAGAATGGCCACATAATGCTTTGACAGCTTCTCACTTCCTTGTTTTTTGTGATAAAGAGCTCATTTTAGCCTTTGGTGGGGCTGCACTCTGACCTGGGGGAGCTTTGCAAATGATTGCAGATCCCTGGAGGACAGAGATTCTTATCCAGTCAGCTAGAGACTCTGGCTCAAGGATACCCTCCATATTTTCCATCTAAGAAAAACATTTGGCAGTGTATTCTAAATTTTATCTAGTTTTGTCCCACTTAATAAATTTCATCTTCTTCCTGCAAACAAAAAATTTAATGTCCAAGTGTTCCTAGGTCCTATTCACTTTGATCTAATGTAAGGGACACCTTATTTTCCATGCCTGTGTCACATAAGAGCAGTCCTAGGGCCAATCTCACTTGCTGATATAACTCATTTAAGCCTTCTTTGGAGCAATTAGAACATTTGGGACTACCCAAAGGGCTGATAGTGTTTATCATAATAATGGGAACAATGATGGGAAATGGAGAGTTTATTGAGTCACTGCCATGCTTGGATCTGGGTCTTTAGCACAGAAAGGAAATTATTAAAACCCTATGAGCACTACAGCTCTGCCTCAGGAACTCAGGCTTGGTGAATGATAGTGCCTGCCCTGGTGTAATAGGTCTGCCTGAAGGGCGGTACCTCCACCAAAATAGAATTCTCCATTACATGGATATCCAAAAGCTTATGACCAAGAGAACTCATAGTATGAAGCCTCTGTAACCCTGAGGAGTGTATAAATTGTTTTCTGTGCACTCCAGTTAGTAACACCTAGCCTGTATATTATGTGCTCCAAATGATTTGGTTTTGAAATATTTAGCATGACCATCTTTGACACATTGCTCTAGTACAAGTAAAACATTTTACTTCTTTATCTGTTTCTTACATTTGGGACCCTAAGGATTACATTGAATTTGGTTGAGAATCTCCTTTATGAAGAACTCTGTGAAATGTTCTTAACCAGAGGTCTTAGGTCAAGATTGTTTACACTATTTGTTTGGTATCTATTGATGCCTGGTGGGCCAATAAACCACAATGATGATTTTCTTTAAATCTTTCATCTCTGACTTGCGGGCAGACAAGGATTCCCTTCGAAGGCAAAAAGGAATTCTTAGACTCTATGTCTGTATCTATGTATATAGTTCTTAAAATATTTATATTTTTGTCTAATGTACAAAGTGCACAAGTACAGTCATCTACGGATAGGTTATAAATAATTGAATGTATATATTGGGGTTTTATGCTCAGAAAGTTTTACCGACAGGAGTTAGTGATCAAAGAAGTTCAGGGACTTTCTCTGCAACTACTGATATATACCAGAATCACACAATCTCTCAACATAAAATCAACGTGGCGGAATACTTTTGAATAAAAGCATTACAGAAAAAGGTGTCATACAATAAAAAAAAGTAAATATTAAGAATGAAAGAAGGGTTTCCTTGTCTTCCTAACCCCATGCAATAATATCTTATTTTTTTTTCTTTCACTGCCCAATCTCATTACTATCTATGCCATCGAGGCTGAGAAAAGTCACCCGTGGGAAAGCAAACTGCTACAGGCTGAACGTCTGTGTTCACCCCCCAATTCGTTTGTTGAAACCTAATCCCAAAGTGATGATTCTAGGAAAGTGGGGCCTGTCGGAGGTGATGAGGTCATGAGGGTGGAGCTCTTATGATTGGAACCAACTCCTTTATAAATGAGGCCCAGAGAACCAATTTGCCTTCTCTGTCATGTGAGGGTACAAGAAGAAGGTGGCCATGCATATAACAGGAAGGGGGACTTCACCAGACACTGAATCTGCTGCCAGTGACGTGACCTTGGGTTTCCTAGTCTCCAGAATACGACAAATAAATTTCTGTGGTTTATAAGCCTCCCGGTTCATTGTACTCTAGTATATAGCAGCCCAAACAGAGACTCAGTCAGCTCAGCCCCTTGAATAGCATTTTGAAATTGCTAAAGAGGGAGTTGACAAGATTGATGATGATTCTGGACCAGAATGGTAGCTGGACATGAAGGGTGGGAGCCTCACCTATCTTATTAGGGTAGAACAAAAAAGGGAAAATAACTCCACTGTGTAGATAATCTTATTATGCTTCATATATATATATATGATATATATATATATATATATCATATATATATATCAACAGAATCTTAACTGTTAGCAATGTGTTGTTTTTTTTTTTAATTGTTCATTTGTTTTAGTTTACTCCTCTCTCAATTATTTCTTTTCCATTTTCTTAGTTGACTCTAGTTTTCTATACTGGATTTTTTTGCAGAGAGACAGGAACAAAAGATACTTGAGAATGGAAAGAAGAAATAATGGTGCACCCCAGAAACATTTTCCTATATGATAACTTCAGCTTTACTTTTATGTCATAAGGAAAGATTAAAATATTTTTAGCTTCTATAGAAAAATCAACAAGTATACCTTATCAATACCAATGCTAAAGAAATAATACATCTACGGTTATATTGCCTTAACAAAGAATAGGATCTCTAATGGTAAAATAAATTTTAGATATAACTTTAGAAAGAATAATTCCTTTCTCTTATTCTTCACTTCCATTTGTATGGAAATACAAAGAACCTAAATTAACCAAAAAGAACATATAGTTTTCAAAGCCTCTTCCTGATAAAAAGTAAGCTAAAAATCTCTTTCCAAATATTTTATTTTATTTTGTTTTTTTAAAAAACATTTATTCATTATTTTAAGAGAGAAGGGCAGGTAAGGAGGAAGAAAGGAAGAGAAACATCAATGTATAGTTGCCTTCTTTCCAAATATTTCAAATAAGCAGAAGAAAAACCACTCACTCTCTTGACTAGCATATAAAAAGATAAAGAAAGACCAGCCAGGTAAAGAAAGTTAAAAATAAACCTTGACAACAAAATAAATGATGGGAGCTGGAACATCATGATTTGTTTGCATAAATTAAGTTTGTACAGGGGCAAGTGACAGTCTGCAAACTTTACCTGAAAGAGGACACCCGTGGGGCAGGCCTAGTATCCTCCTGCCCAAGGCAACACAGCAGATGGGGAAGGACAGTGAAGATTTTTAGCAAGTGCTTCTTTTGGACAAATTCTATTGTTTTAAACATGTGGAAACACCCTCATTCACAGATTTAAAAAACAGAGGGGAGCAAAAAGGGGATGGATGTAATACAACAACAATAAAATTAAAAATAAATAAATAAATAAATAAAATAAAAAACATGGTAGCGATCAAAGAAAGCTGGAGCTCATAGTGCTTCCCTGATCTTGAATTGGAGACTTGGCTTGCTCTAAATAGCTGTTTAAAATATCCAGAGAGGATGGTTGCTCTAGTATTTCAGTGGCTGGTATTTTAGTTTCCTTGTGTTTAGATGGAGAGAAAGATAAAACACTGTTGTGTGACATTTTTAATGAGCCTCTGAATGAAATAATTGTTGGTATTGCATATTTCTTGCTAATTATTAGTTGTGTGGTAGATCATCATAGTATCGTTAATGTTTCTAGTTGGAAATGGAAAAAAAAACCACCTTTAAAAAAATGGGAGTGTTTTTGTTTTTGAGATTGCATGCACAATTCACATCTTGAATAAGACTATAGATCATCAACACAAGAACATCGTAAACTGAAACATTATAGACAAACAAAAGGATGGATGGTCATGGGAAATATAACTGGCAATTTGGTTATAATTATAAAATATGATTATCCTAAGATACACCTTTCTATGTTGCTAGTTTTTAAGAAATGGTTAGCATCTCTTAGGAGAATAATTTGCTCTAAATTCAGTTAGAAAATTGGAAGTATTTATAAGCATCGATTGTTTTTAGTTCTCTAAATTTATGTTACTTCTTCTCTATCTTAATGGTGTCACTTATTATTTATTATTATGACCAACAGTTGAATTGTAACAAAGCAGCATTCGGTTTTTAAAAGTGTTTCACCAAAAGCAAAAGCATAACTGAAAATCTTTCCATTTTTTCTAACCTTGTCACTTAATCTTCTATGATGTATACACATTTAAAAAACTTTTATCAATAGTGACAATAACCTAGTAATCAGAAACCCATAATATCAATGGGTTTCTGGTATTATAGTGCATATTTAAAATACAAACCTGTTTCTGTCTCTTTTTCATTTACTACTGAATAGAAAGTGAAAACTAATGATGTCTAGATCTTTGCAGCTGGGATAATAACCACTGATTAATTTAATAAGATTTACTATTCTTAGTAAAAATTAGACTCACTCTCCCAGGCCTGTTGGAGTCTGGACCGGTCACATTTTCCCATCCTCTCCTTGCAAACATGAACTTTGTGCTCTGGCTGGCCATGCTATCATGGCCATGGCCATGACATTTTTGTTGTCTAGAAATGTCCCAGCTCTTCCTTTCCAGCTATTCAAGGCTTTCTTTCCCCCTAGATCCTCGCTGGACCACTAGGCTCAAATGACCGCTTTCAGCTAAATGTCTAGAGTTGCCTGTATCTTACCACCTAGCTCTTAACCATGTATCTCGTTCAGCAGGCTGGAAGCATTCTTGAGCCTAGAACAAGGACATCCTGAGACAACTGAACAGGAGAGGCAAAAGAAAAAAAAAAAAAAAGAGCATATAGCAACATCTTGTCTCGGATCCTCAACTTTCCAGTGGGGGAAAGAGGAAGTGGAAGAGAAAGAGATTAAAGAAAAGAGCTGGACAGGCTGACACGTGGCTGGATTAGATGAACCTGGAGTATGGATAACGCATTCCATCGAGTGGGGAGCTAAAAATTGTAGCTTAACTAAAGAATGATAATATTTATGTCTATTTGCAGCAATAGCAGGCCGTAACTTTTCACTGTCACTTGGGCTGTGTTTAGAATGACAAGATTGCAAATTGAAATGGCCTTTTCCCTAAGACATTCCATCCTTCTGCCATCTGACTGTCCAAAGTCACCAACTGGGCTTTACTCCTGTAGGCCCAAAGACTCTATCTCATAGAGATCAGGGTTCTTGTTATCCGGGTGATTGATAGCACTTGCTGGCCTATTCCAATGTGAAGGTTAGCCCTGGGACATGAGGGAAGGAGCTATAGGATTGTAGAGAAATTTATATATAAAACAAGAACCTGATCCAAATAAACATCTGCTTACTGAGTGTGAGTGGTGGGACATCCAAGTTCTCATTGTCTAGTCTCTATTCTTTTTTCTCTCCTTGTTACACCTGCATGTAAAATTATTTTCACTTTTATAATGCTGTTGTCTTTAGTTGATTGGATAATGATTGGGTTGGCTAATGACAAATATGTGAACTATATAGTATAATAGGGCATCTCTGATGACTTGGTTTGTTCAGTAAACTTCATATGCATCTTCTCTCTCACTCTGACTATAAGCTCTCTGAGGGGATTCAGTTTACAAGTTCAGTACACTATTTTGGGAAAATAGATATTCAGAAATATTTCTGGTTATACTTATAATAAAACATGACCTTTCGTTAGCTATTTATTGTCATGATAATTTTTCTTAAGCCTTAGACATTTACTATGCAGTACAAACTTTGAAGTACATATTGAAACTATATGCTTGTAGAAGGAGAATAAATAGGAAACTTTGATTGACATTAACTAGTGAGCCTCAAACCTTAGTGTGGCTAAAACTCCCTAAAGAGTTTATTATATTTAAGAGCCGTGGGCCTGAAGATTCTGATATGGGAGGCTTGGAGGCATCCATGAATTTGAATTTTTAAATGAAATTTTCTAGAAAATCAGAAGCACATTTTAACAAACATTACATTAAAGGGGTGTGACATTATTGTCGTTTCTTTCAACAAAAAAATGATTGCTTGTCCTTTCTGTGCAAGACATTCAAAGGTAAATAAGATGTGGATTTTCTTAAATACTAGAGAAAGTAAGCCTTAATAATCATCATTAAGGGCTTAAAGGGATAAAAATTTTATAAGAACTTCAATATAGTATTGAGAGTCCCAGGGAAAAGGGCTGACTTTAAACTAGTGGACATCATGGGAGGCTTCAAAGAGAAGGTAAATACAAAATTTGAAGATAGCATGAAAGGAAGTTTTAGGAAAAGGTAGCAGTATCAGCAAAAATGCTGAGGTAGAACATGCAGGGTGTGGAAAGTGTGGGCGTTCTTGTGAGGAGTCTCAGGGCAGTCAGAAAGGAGGTGGGTAGTGTTGCTCAACGGTTACACCTGGAGATTGCGTACACGTACCTCTAGTTGATGAGATTCCCAAGAGAAAGTGTAGGGACAGACAGGAAAAGAAAATTCAAATATCAAATCCATTCAACTTACTTAAGGCTTGGGAAGGCATTCAGTGGGATAAAGATTCAGTAGTAAATATTATTCTTAATTACATTAAAAATGATATCAATGAGTACTCTGATCCAAATATGCAACTTTATTTCTATGTGCTATATGATATTATGTTCCATTATTTGAAACAAAATAAACTCTCATATTGGAAGAGTAAGACCAATATTAAACTATTAAAATAAAAATTAAAAGTATTGTGTTTACCTAAGGTGTTTAAAAAACAGAATTCCATAGAATTGATCCGACGTTTATATTTTTATGGCTTATATCATCTGTGTAGACACTTAAAGAACTACAAGTAAAGCTAGAGAATCTCAAAAACATTGTGAAGTATTCCCTTGCTCTTCTTCCGTGTAAAAACAAAACAAAGCAAAATGAAACAAAACCATAACTCCAAGTCCCTAAGGGGTAAAACATTTCAGTAAAGAAAATAAAAGGGCGGTAAGCTGAAGTCATGGGAAACAGTAGGGGAAGAGCGAGAGGCTCAACACCTACCACCGATGGATCAAAGGCTTTCCAGATGTGGGAGTCTTTCCAGATGTGGGAGTCTTTCCATGCATCAGCACTGTTAGCATAGCTCACTTAGGTTCTACCAGGAAAAAGCAAAGTGCAGCTATGGTTTCCCCTTCCTTTTTATCTGTACTTGAACCCAATGCACTTTGCTGAAATGTGTTTTGTTTGTTTTGTTTTGTTTTATCTTTCTTTAGGAAAATGTCTTGCTATCTGTGATTTGCAGTTATTTTTTAAAAGCTGGCTGTCATTCAGATGGGAGTGCCTTTGGAATGCCTGAAGATGTTTGTATGTGAGCTGGAGTACCTCCACAAGGAAAGACATTTTTCATGTCTCTTTGTCGCAGTCCCCATGTTCACCTCACAGGAAGGACAGGATGCGCCCTGCATCTGAGGTTGAGGGGGTCATCACTGCTCTGTTGCTGCCGGCTATCTGGGAAATGGCTCCTGATTAGCTGCATAATAATGAGTGTCATCTCAGAATCAGGGTCACAAGTTAGATCTACGTGGCTTGTGGTTTTTAAAGGCCCCCAAATTTGATGCTCAAAAGTATTACAAAATAATGAATATTTTCATGATATAATGAATCATCTGGTTTACTAAGGTTCTAAAATACAAAAAGCCTATGTCCCCCTTTAGGTCTCCTGGTTGATCTTTGGTTTTCATAAATGAAACCTATTGTTTTCACCATTGCAGCTGGAATGCAGCCATGAGAGTTCTTAGAGGAAAATTATGAAAACTGTCGCCATGTCTTACATGTGCAATTTTTTAAAAAGTTGAAACATATTAAGTCAAAGAATACAAGTAAGTCTAGAATACTATTTTTTTCTCTTAAAGATAGTTTACATTTTTAAAAAATGCATCTACTCTCTCACCCCTTCTTGTTTGTGTATATTCTTCTCTCATGGTTGTACAATGTTAGCTAATACTAATTAATGTCTTACTAATGGTATTTAGTGGAATGAGTAGAATGACATGCCCAGGATGAAGCTAAGTCATTTTAAAAGGGGGATAAATTATTTTGTCAAGATGAAAAAGAAAACCCATGAATCTCATAAATACAAGCGATGAGGGTCCTTGGGTGGATGAGCCTGGCTGAACGTGGTGGGATTATGCGCTGTTGGCTGCAAGATAATTATGAAATAGCAGTGTGCTTCTCTAGCCTAAAAAGGCAGTATAACTGCGAACAATCATAACTTGATTGAACATTCACTATATTCCTAGCTCTTGTTAGGCCTTATGGAGTAGAACAAACAAAAGAGCAAATCAAGATATGCCATGTTTCACCATTGAGGTTGCTTATGACATATTTTGGGGGAAAGGGAAGAAACAGAATAATTAAAGACATCAGGTAAAATTAAGCAATAAACTATTATTGATTCTAATTGTACATTAAATAGGAATTCGGAGGAGTATGTTTAATCAACTGAGTGCAAGGAACTCATATTAAGACCAACTAAAAGCCTGAGGTGTGAGGACACAGAGGTATTCTGCATGTGTGGGACAGAGACCTCCTGGGAGCTGGAGCTCACACCTAGGGAGTCACCAGGGACAAGGATATGTACTTCCTCCTCCTCCCTATGGTTTCAATTGTCTCTATCTTGGCCCAACTGCTCCATTATACTACTCCTCTTTGCAGAATGGTGTCTACCATTTCTTCACCTCAGTCAGTCTATGTGAACTTTCAGTTGATGCACCTGATACAGGTTGACTGAGTCTCTCTGGCTCATAATTTAAGTGGAGAGAGAGAGAGAGAGACGGAGACAGAGACAGAGAGACAGAGACAGAGAGAACTGGTCATCCAATGTATTATCTATCCTTGAGTCAAGTCAGTGTAATTGACTTTGGTTATCTGTTAGGATAGGGGGTCACAGGGCACCTAGGGTTTTCCTTTCAGGGAAGAAGACAAGACGAGCAATGAAACTTGCCTGATTCAACCCCCTGGCTGGTGGCACAGTGCATAAGGCACTGGCTTGTGAACCCAAAGCTCACTGGTTTGATTCCCCTGTCAGGGCATATAATGAGATTGCAAGCAGGTCTCCAGCCAGCTCTGTAGCTGGAGGCAGGTGAAAGGCAACCATACATGGATGTTTCTCTCCCTCTTTGCCTCTCTCCCTTGATTTAAAGGGGAAGTAGAGCAATTTCAACAGCACTCAAGTGGATCCTTGAAGAAAAAGTGTGATTTGATGAAAAAAATAACATAAGACTATTTTGGGAACAGTAACTTTCAGGAACAAAGGCATAAGAACAGAAATAAGTAGACATATAAATTCTATGAGTTATTAATGTTACATATTTTAATATTTTTACTGTATTTTTCCATCACCATTTAGCCCCCTTAGACTCTTCTTCCCCTTGCCCCCCTGCAATTCTGTTGTCCATGTCCATGTCCAGTTTTATATTTTGGATTGTATTTTTATTAGGACACTTGGAGGTGGGAGAAATGGTGGTGTTAGGCATGAAGAGATAGAAGCAGCACCAGCTTTGGAGCAAGAGAGATTCATGTTCTGAGTAGCTCAGTAAGCATTAAAGATAATGTAGAGAATGCATCTAGCTCTTTTCTCAGAGGGTACCTGGTAGGTACAATAGCTGCTGATAATATATTTGGAAGTAGTATTTTTCTTTTTGGAAGCTTGAAGAAATTCCAAAGGAGAGAAATGAAGTAATCAGAATCAATGGCTAAAGAAGAAAAGATAAAGGTTTACGGTAATACATAATAACTATATTCACTGTAATAATTTATTTATTTATGTATACGATTAATTTTTTAAAAGTTTTACATTAAAAGTATATGAAATAAGTTGCTTTAATGGTGGCATTTCCATACAATTGAATATTATTTATTGCTGAAAAGAAAGGAGCTATTGGGTTATGAAAAGACATGGAGGAACTATAAATACATATTGCTAAGTGAAAAAAGCCACCTGAAAAGCCATGCTGCACTATTACAGTAGCACACAGAATAGCTTCCCTGGCCTAAAAATCCTCTGTGCTCCACTGATCCATGATCCTCTTCCCCCAACTCCTGGCAACCCTGATCTTTCTGCTATGCCCATACTTTTGCCTATAAACAAATATCACATAGTTTGAACTGTACTTTCCAGTTTGTTTTTCTGTAAATATAAAACTTCTCTAAAAAAATTAAGTATTAATTAAGTAGACCTTTCAGGTGCACAGTACTATGCTAAGTGACTTTTACAAAGATGCTTAAAGACAGCCAGGAGGCAAGGCTGAGACAAAACACTCAAGAGATGATGACAATCCACATAGAATCAAGTGTGAAAATGACCTGGGGAGACTATATAGGTTATAGATGTACTATTCTAAAAGGTATGAAATTAAAATGAGCAGAAGGCCACAGAAGACTTCACAGGGAAAGAGAGACCCAAGTGATTGGTCGGGGAGGGAGTTAATTTCTGGAAGGGAAGACGGAAGACCAAAGGTCAAGTCATGCAGAAGCAAATTCAGGAGAAAAGTGAGCTTGCTACCATGACTACAGAGGAAAGGACATGTTAGAGGAGGATGGGAGATAAGGCTGGAAAGGAAGCGTAAGGTCAGTTATGGAAAAATTTATTTGTCAGCCTGAGGAGCCTTGGCATTTAATCACGACACAGCGTAGGTGGTGAAAAGCACACATTCTAGACAGAGTTGCTGGTGTTGAATCCTGCGTTGGCCACAGTGACTCTGGGTGTTGTAGGCGACCCCTCTCTCAGGTTCCTCATCTCTGTAATGCAGAAAACAGCAACACTTCCCTTATGGGGTTGCTAGAGGGTCAAATGAGTTCATATCTACCAAGCACTTAGGAAAGTGCTGGCACAGAATAAATGTTTGCTGTTATCCATTCAAACACTCATTGGACAAATATTAAGTCAAAAACTTCCTTGCCCTGGCTGGTAGCACAGTGAGTAAGGTGCCGGCCTGCGAACCCAAAAGTTGCAGGTTTGATTCCCCAGCCAGGGCACATAACAAGGTTGCAAACCAGGTCTCCAGTCAGATCTGTGGCTGGAGTCAGGTGAAAGGCAACCATACATTGATGTCTCTCTCCCTCTCTGCCTGTCTCCCTTCCCCTCTTTCTAGAAATAATGAAATAAAATCTTAATATATATGTAAAAAAAACAAAAACAAAAACAAAACACTTCCTAAGAGGATGGCCTTACATGGGTGCAGAGAGAATGTCTGTCTTCCAGGAAATCACAGGACAGCAGGGAAGACATTTGCCTAAATATATCCAAGAAGACCACGCAGTTTAAAATGTAGGTAAATTCAAGAAGTGATACACTGTAGTGTATGTCCTTAGATTCAGAGGAGGGAATTGATTCAGCATTTATATTAAGGAGAAATTTATACTATTAGCAGTTTGGAATTACTAGAGTATGCTGTCTGGGAAAATGTAATGGCTAGAAAAATTTAAAAACCAAAACCAAAAAACAAAACTCCATTATGGTTAGTAAGTGAGGGCTTTTTGATTTTATTTAAATATCCCTTGTGAAAGTCTAGGAGCTCTTTCCTATCTGATGATAGTAGGCAGGACAAGATGGCTTCTTAAACCCATGTGCACTCTTCTGCGATAGCCAGACTAGTTTGCACAGCAAGAGGGCCACCAACCTTTTCCTAGGTACTGGTTAATTTGTTACAGTTGTTAATAATGGTTTCGGATTTTCCATTTTGATAAACAATATCTCAAAATCATACCTTAATTCTGCAATAGAAATGTTTATGGATCAATCTGGAAAAGATGTTGATCTCAGATGCTTGTCTACAGGAAAACAAATGAAAATCCTTCAAATCAATAGAGGGTCTGGTTAGGTCATCTTATTATATGTCCTTGTCCAAAATAAATGCACCTCTCCCAAGAAATGAAAACCAAGGTACTATGATCTCATTGGTACAAATATATCTTTAGAATCATATTATTAATAAAAGTAACTGAATTGCAGGTGGCCCTGGGAACTCTATAAAGGTAACTATTTGAAGACATCTAAAAATGATCAGATATAATTTTCAAACTACATGTAAGTTCTTTTATTGCTTTGTAAATACAATTACTGGATAGGGCCTTTTCACAAAGTGTCTTTCTTCAGGGAAAATTGAAAATGACAAGATAATTTTTCTACCAATAAAAGGTCAGTGTCAATTATAATACTGAAATGCAAAAACTGCCTCATTAGTCTGACATGGTAGTTCACAGTCACCTCCTCATACTCCTAATAGAGTCTTTCAAAGGATAAAGCAGGAGAACAAAATGTGCATGTGGCATTTTGGAGGAAGAAATTTGTAGTTTGTCAAATCTTGTGAAAAGTTGTGGTCATGGTAAGATTAGAGATGAACTAAGAGCATGAACTGTTTGGTATGTCAAATAAATAGGCTGATCCAGCACCTGCTCTGTGCAATGGGTGTGGGTGATAATGATAAAATAAAAGCTTTATGCCTTTTAAGGAACTTACAGCCGGATGTGAAAGATAATTCATGAACTGAAATACATTGTAGGAATCATTAAATACCATAGAGCGATATAAGCACTATCAGTGATAAAGTCCTGGGTGGATCACCCTGAGTGCAGGAGTTAACATTTAAATGGAAACTTGTTGAAAGTGAAATTACCATGCATAATTGAGAAGAAAGGAAATATGTTCAATTGGTTCTGGTGATATAGTAGTCTTGATTTATGCACTTGGTATTAAACAAAACACCAATAAAAACAGTTAAGAAAAATATTTAGAAAGTTATCCATATTGAAAAATATCCCATGAATTCAAGATCTCTTGCCATTTAAGAATAGCTTACTTATATTTTTCATGAATTCCTTGATACCTGAAAGCTAATGTGTTTCCTCTCAACTGCTCAGTCAACCACAGCCAACTGTTCATGGGTTAGTTTACATTCGGCTTCAGAAAAAATGAGAGGTTGTGTGCGGGCATACCCTAAATTCTTTCCTCATAAAAAAGCAGGCAAGCAGAGACCATATACCAAGAAAAGTTAAGCAAGTGAGTATTTATAAGCCATTAGTATAAAAATAATGAAAGCCACTTTCTGAGAGTGAAAGAGAACAAAGAATTTGGAATGCTGGCTCAAGCCCAGCCTGGCCAGATAAAGACAATTTTCAGATCCTGTGGACCCCTGTAAAACAGCCAGGGGCCTTTGCAGTTACAGAAAGTGCTTTACTTAGAATAGAATGATAAAATTCTACATGGGCTTTGGGAGTATTATGTGTATAGAGCAAAGCATTTTCTGATTTTATAAGATCTCGTTTATTCATTTATTTACCAAACATAGAGCAATCATGTCAAGTATTGGGAGTACAGAGTTGAATGAACTGAAATTCTGTCTTTCAGTCTAGTGCTTTACATCCTAGTGGCTGAGATGGCACTAAAAACTGATCTAATTTATACTAAAATGGAGGCATAAAAAAATAAAAATAAACCAGAGTCATTCAAAGGAGAGCTCTGACACAGGGCAGTCCTGTTTTGTTTGGTCATCAAATCTTTTTGGATCGGCAGATGTTGGAACGTGGCCTAGGGTGGAAGGGGTTGTCTATGTAATCAATCCTCTGAATCAAAGCAGTGATAATCAGACTGGAAAATAGGGAATATCTTTGCATTTTAGGTTTTGTTTTTGTCATCTGCTTTTTCCTTCTCGGTCACCAAAAGCAGCCAAAAAAGAAAAGAAAGAAAGAAAAAGAAGATTAATATCAGAAAGCACCACCTCTGGGCTTTGTTATTCAGTATGTTTACAAGGCATTTGGAAGGAAATTAGGAAAACCGGTTTTTCCCCTTACACATTTGTCACAAAGACATGTTTGATTTTTATGTTTTGCCTTACCAAGCCATAACGCAGTTCGGTGAGACTATGGATCTGTTATACACTTCTGAAAGCTACCTTTCACAAGTGTTTCAGGCTATGACCATTCACTATTTGGATTTTTAACATTTTTCTGGCTGAATAACCTTGAGGCAGGAGAACAAACATTCAAAAAAATAAATAAATAAAAAGACCAAGCAAAGCAACCAAAGTCAGATTCTAAAGTCATCTTTCTCGGCGGTACCCTTTACATATATGTATGGGGCAGAACTCCAGGGAACACCATTAATTAATTACCTGGTTGAGATAGTCAGCAGTTGTGGAAGTAGCAGGAATAACGGAGAAAGGGGGACATTCAAGTTTTAGAGCCACGTTAACTCTAAATCATTCAGATGGAAACCAAAGGATCTTTGCAATTACAATATGTTCATTACCACGTATTTACAAAACACCTACTAGGAGCTAATCGCTGCTTTCATTACAGGGCACAAAGGCAATAATCCTGATGTAGAAAATCTCATGGCCCAGAGAAGAGGACACAGAGCGAAGATAATAGGCCTGAAATAGAAAACATACCATTTTCTGGGAACACAGAGTATCACCAGCTAAACATCTGGGAACTAATTCATTAAGGAGGAGGAATTATAAAACAAGTAGAATTTTCATGTTGAACAGGACCAAAATACTGGGTGGGTCTGAACAGCAAAATGGACAAATCCAGCAGAGTAAACAATACCGCATCCAGATTAGAAATGTCAAGCTGGAAAGTTTGACCTTATTTTGTAGAAAGGCAGAGAACATTTCAGGTCATGATTTCAAAGATAACTGGTGACAGTGTAGAGAATGGACAGATGTAATGATGGGTTAAGGCAGGGGAACCTGTCCGGGCACTGTTGCGAAAGTCCAGTAGAAAGTGGAGGCTGCGTTCGAGCAGTGACAGGGAGAATGGACAGGGGTGATGAGAAGGTGGCATGGACTGGATTTGTGTGCAGAAGGTGAGGGAGTCTTTTACCTTAGGGACTCGGGATGCAGGAAGTTGAAGGAAAATAAGACGTAGGGTATACATTTCCCAGGGGACTAATCTTCTTGAAAATCAAAGATTATCTGTTCACAGGAGAGAACGTTAGTCTGTTAGAGCATGAGTGGGAAATAAAAGGCCTGTGGGCTGAATCCGGCCCTCCACCTTGTTTCACCTGGCCTGGCACCTTGTTTCTACCCTGCTTGCTTTAACTCTTAAGGAGTAGTGACATTCATACAGTCCTAAAATGACATTTGGCCCTTTGAAGGCGCAACCACGAGGCTGATGTGGCTCCAGTGAAAATGAGTTTGATACCCTTGTGTTAGAGCAGGAATAATCTCTAATGAGGGTGTATTCTGTCTATACTGCAACAGCCTCCATCTGGATTGATTAATTCACTCAGAAGCTTACAGAGAAAATGATCTCTTTCTTTCACTTGGACAGTTGCTTAGCTGCTAACTGGTGCCCCGAGGAAGTGTTCAAGGTCTCTAGGATCATCATGGGCAGCAGTAACATGGCGAGCTTCTCTTTGGCTTGTACACAGGGTGGTTGGAAGCACAATGAATTATCACAAAATACAACTAAAGTCTTGTAGGACCTACTTTGAGCCATGTATTGTTGCGTTACAACAACAGCACAACAGCTTTTTTATTTATACTCAAGAAATGAGAAAATGAAGAAGTTAAGTAACTTGCTCCAGGCCACACAGATAAAAAGCAGATGTGCTGGAGACACTGGACCCGCTCTTTAGGGACATACTGACTCTAGTGTCGTAACAGAAGTCATCTGAAAATATTAGCTGTTGAATATATTGATACTGGTGTGATTAATTCTTGATTTAAAAAAATTACTTATATTCTATTTCAGATCCTGAGAAAGCACATTCTGATAGAGTTTCCTGAAAACAATATGTATTTTTTATATTTGATTCTTTTCCTGGGGAGCTTTCCGAAGAAGCTGGGAGAAGGAATTTTCATGGAGAAGAGGAAAAGGAGGATACTGGCCTAACAGAATATTCTCAATTAGAGTTTGAGTTCCTTCAGGGCAAGGACAAGCCTTATTCATCATTGCTTCCTTGATGGAACCTACCGTGATGCCTACTACATGGAGCTGTGCAATAAGTATTTGGGGAATGAATGAGCCAATGTGAAGCTGTTTCCACATTGTTTCCCCTAGGAGTTTCCTCTTGCCATCACAAAGTGGGAGACAAACAACAACCCTGAGTCCACTGGGCTTCATTTACATCACACCACAGATCAGAAAAGAGATGCACTCAGAGGAAACACAGGGACAATCAATCACAGGACTGCAATTCAAGAATATGAATGGAATGGAACCCAATTTTTGGTTTAGAGCTTCACAAAGGCTGGTGGAGTTGGTTCCAGTTGGCTTGGATGAGAGGTCACGAAGATTAAAAATAGTCTGTCTTAATAAGGAACAATAAGCCACATTCATTTAGCAAGACGGGGAAAAAAAAATGGCAGGCCTTAGGGGTGGGTTTGAAGCTTAATCCTATTTATGAGCTCAATTAACCTCCAGAAGATTGAGTGAGTCCTCTGCCTCCATTGCCATCCCTCTGTCTAGCAGGGTTTAAAAACAGATTCGTCAAGACAGGAATAAAGAGATTCACATTTGTATAGGAAACTCTCAAAGGCTTTTTAAAATATTTTAAATAGGGCATAATAAAGTTTAGGAATCCAGGCATTACTTCGATGGCTACGGTCCCTTAAATCTTTTGGAATAAATCATATTCTTGTTTGAATGGTCAAGTTATTAATTCAACACTCAAAACTAAGCCTGCATTTTGACACAAATTCACTGATTTAAAAAATATATATTTCTTTCTTATGCTTACATGACCAAATAAAATGATATTTCCTCCTAAACGAATCAGCACATTCTTAAAGAAATTGAAATAAAAATCCACTTTGAAGTAAATTCCAATCATGCTAATATTTTAAGATAAAGTCAGGCACCGCTGAAAGCATCCCACCTGGGTGAAGCAACTGAGAGGAGCCATCCAGGTGCCTGAGACCTGGGGAGGTCAAACAATGTACAGCAATCAGTGGGTCTTTGTTTCCCAAGTCACCTTGTGGAGCCTCTTGTGAATGACATTTATTAACACTGCAGTTGTGCCCAGCAGCGTAGAAATGACTTAAAGGGATATTAAATAACAAGTGACAATTTGTTGTTGATATATTCTCGAGGAGGAAAACTGTCAGGATTAGGATAACAAGTGGTAGTTGCATTAGATTTACATTCTTCTCTTTGTTTAATTAGTTCCCTGTTATAACAAATACTGTAGATCTTTCAAATATTTGAGAGGTGTGTTAAAATCAAGTGCTTCTCCCAATCAGTCTGAAATCATTTCAGCGGCCTGGGAGAAGATAAATCTTAGGCTTTCAGTCCCTTCAAGGGATGGCATTTCCTTCCATCCCTTTCCCGCTTCCCCACCAGCCAAGAGTTTACGTCCTAATTTCCCCAAAGAAGTTGCTGATATTCGGGAACAAGAACAACTTTGCCCTGTTATATACTTGGTTTAGATTACAGCTAATCTTTCTAATTACAAAGAACGTCACAACCAAAGATAGAGCAGGACTTCAGCTAAATTCCTTTTACGTTGTGATGCAAATGATCAGGTAATCATTTATTTCAGGTCCTAACGAGGTTGCTAACACCATCTATTTAAGAGATGAGAACCCTGGAGCTGTGATGTTAATGTTGAATATTTGCTACTATTCCGTGTAATGCCACTGTATTGTTAAATTGAACAGTTTTCCTCTGGGACTGACACACAATGCCAGTTCAGTATTTTCCTTCTATTCTGACGGGTTACCTTTCAACATATTGGAATGAAGAAATCAGAAACAGCCTAACATGAGAGAAAGCTCTAGCCATGGAAAGATACAAACCAGAAAAACTTCTGTGTGAAAACTATCTAGCAGCAAAAATAAGATGACTGAACTTGAAAGAGACCGTCCCCTGTGTGAAAGTCATATCAGAAAAACTTTCAATGCTTCACTGTAAAGTTAACTGAAGTCATAACATCTTTCAGATGATACTATACGTTTTTAATATGGCTTTTGAAAATTATAAATGTCTAAGAACTAAGTGAGGCACTTCAAGATTGGGAGCATACCTCTAACCTGTGTTTTTAAAAATTATTGTTATTACACAGGAAACCTAAGACAATATTGAGGAAGATCAACAGAGTCTTTAAAAGCATATAATCCCACCAAACCAACTTTAATTTTTCATATTCTGTGTTTCTCGGTAGTCCTTATTCATGTTCCATAGTACTGCTAAATCTTTACGATAGCACAGAGCATAGAAAAATATAATTTTTCTGACACAGTTATTCATATGGCTTGACAACTGTATTTTTGATGGTATAGAATCAGCTTTAAGTATATCTTTTTCTAGGACTACTAAATTAAGCTACTTGAGATTAAAAAATAAATCTTGACAATTATTACAACCGATTCCCAAGACCATTCTCAGTATACCAAACAACATCTTATTCTTTCCCTCAAGAAAAATGTGGTGGCTGTTGCTACAACATGTAGTAAGGTAGCAAGAAGTACACATCTTATTCTAACCTAATGAAATCCTACATTAGAAAACCTCGTTTTTTCCTACATTTTGAGCAACATAATTTACTTTTGGTAATTCAATAATATTTGTCCAAAGATTGGACAAATATTTATACATTTTAGATATTTAATTAAAATTTTATATGAAGGTGACAGTTTGAAATAGGTAGGAAAACAAAACCATGTATCTACTTACCAGCCTTTTCCTTCTCTGAAATACCCGGAATAGCCTGAAAAACACAAAAGTCATAAAATTGTGGTGTTATTAGAAAGAAATATAAAATAACATTATTAGGAGTAAAATGAAGCAAAATGAAATAGAACTTGGCAATAAGAAAATGAGAAGGCAGAGTAACTGAATGGACATTCTCGCAAAGAGGATATTTAAATGGGTGTGTGAAAAGCTGTTCAAGGTCATTATCAGGGAAAATATAAATCAAAACTACACTGAGACATCGCCTCACACCTGTTAGGTAAGTGCATATCACCAAGAACACAAGAAACAGTACGTGTTGGAGGGTATGTGGAGAAAAGGGAACCCCTGTGTGCTGTTGGTGGGAATGTAAGTTGGTGCTGCTGCTGTGGAAAACAGTATGGGGGGTAGGGACTGGGTGGAGGTGGACAAAGTGGGGTGAAAAATAGGGGACATCTGGAACAGTGTCAACAGTAAAAATATTTTAAAAAGTTAAAATTAAAAATTGTAAAACTGAAAAATAAAAAAAGCTATTATATGAGCCAGCAATTTCACTTCTGGGTATACAGTCAAATGAAATAAATATATCTCACATCCGTATCCTGGCTATTTGAATAATGGCTCAGCAAACATGAAAGTGCAGATATGGCCCTGGCCGGTGGCACAGTGGGTAAGGTGCCAGTCTAACCCAAAAGTTGCTGGTTTGATTCCCAGCCAGGGCATGTAACCAGGTTGCAAGCCAGGTCTCCAGCCAGGTCCATAGTTGGAGGCAGGTGAAAGGCAACCTACACTGAAGTCTTTCTCCCTCTCTGCCTCTCTCTCTTCCCCTCTCTCTAAAAACTAATGAATAAAATCTTCAAAAAAAAAAAAAATAAAATACTTCAAAAGTAAAAAGAAAAAAGGAAAAAAGAAAAAGCAAGTGCAGATATGGATGTGATAGCTATCTATCTAAAATGGAAATTATTTAGGCACGAAAAAGAAATAATTCCTGCCTCTTGCAATAACATGGAACTTGAGGCATTATGTTAAGTGAATCAGAGAATACAAAAGTAGTTACCAGTGACTGGGGTCAGGGGAGGGGGTAATGAGTGGGAGAAATAGGGAGAGGTTGGTAGAAGGATACAAATTTCCAGCTGTACGATGAATAAGGTCGGAGAATGTAAAGTAAAACATGGTGACATAGGTCACAACATTGTAATATAGATTTGATTTTTGCTAAGAGAGTAAAACTTAAATGTTCTCACCCCCTGAAACGGTAAATGTCTGAGGTAATGGATGTGTTACTTAATTAGATGTGAAGAATTCTTTCATTGTGTATACATGTATACATCCTATATCAGATCACCACGAAGTGCACTTTAAATATCTTACAATTTAATTTGTCAATTCTACCTTAATAAAGATGAAAAGAAAAACGAGAGCTGTGGAACTATCAGTAAAGTCACTAGATCCAGCTAACTACGATAATGATTCTAAATCATCATACAAACATTTTATTCTCCAAAGACAGACTCACATTACCCTTAAAAGCTATTGGCAATAAATGAGACTAAAAACACTTTAAATTTGGGTAGAATTTTTGGAGTTCTTTTGTTTTCCCCTATTTGTGGAGCCAGAAAATATCAATTGCTTAGTCTATGGCATTTTATATCTCTGTCTGGTTTCCCACAGCTCGGAATCTTCCTTTGTCAACAGGGAAGTCACTCCTACTTTACAGGGCTGCCGAAGAGATTCCATGATAATGTACTGACTTAAATCACAAAATATCTGTGTGGCCGTAACTGTACTAGGCATTCAGAAATTTAAGTAAGTCCTCTCTTCTTATAGCAATGCATTTTGGGGAAATTGAATGTCTTGCTTCAAATCACAAGTGGGACAGTGACAGGCCTGCCATATTTTATTCTATTTGATTACAAAGTATGCAACTGAGCATGTATAAGTAAATATTTAATAAAAATGCTAATTAATTGCATGATGAAGCAAAAATATTTTAGCCTCCACAGTCAGAGCCAATAGTTCATGAAGCCAATGCCAGTTACTTTAAATCTTGCCACATTCTGCATGATTCTTTAAGGTACCAAAGTTCAATTCCACTAATAGCTGCAATGGCCATATTTACAATGTGGAGCAAAGAAACTCAAAGTTTAACGTAACCAGGATTTGACAGATAACTTCTCCTGTGAAGTAAAACCACATAGTAATAAAAGCTGGATAAACCCTGATTTATCTTTGAATTTGAGGGAGACCTGTCTCTTTAAAATAGGGTTTATAAATAATTACTAAGTTTGTGAAATTTCCCAGGGATGAAAGGTCTTAAAGTAAGAACAATATTGACATTTGGTTTTCAATTAATACAAGCTGTTTGTTGATTCTTATTACATGCCTTACATTGTTCTACATATAATAGCCTTTAGTAACGTTTTCTCCTTTGTGGAATTCACATCCAATTGAAGAAGATATGTGAACAGATAAAGAGTTCCATGCAGTAGATGCTAAATGAAAATGATTAACACCATCAGTGGTGTGACATTCAATGAATAGGAATATAGCAGATAATTAGGACTGCCCAAGTGGAAATGAAGTGGTTTTCTTGGGCCTTGAACCTTCCGGAAGGAGATGGTGGTTAAGAACCCTTTCGCCTTTGGCTTCTGAGAAGAGGCATGGCTGGGTTTGGGGTCCATGTCCTGAGGTCCCATTAGCGACATGTTTGTTGCTTGGAAAGAAACATTTCATGCAAGCTGGCTGCAAAGTCTGGGATGGAGTAAGTGTTCACCAAACATTTGTGGAATTAAAATACCAAATGCATATTTGTATGTACATGTATGACTGCTGCTTATGAGAAAGTTTTCATAAAAAGCATATTTTTGAATTCATTAGGGGCCTTTGTTAATAGCTGCCATATGTTTCATTTGAACTGTATCCTCAGGAAGTGATTTAACATTTCTGGCAATAAAGTAATTAAATAGGATTTTCCTGCTGGCCATATGGGTTCACTGTAACTTCATATTTTCTTCTCTCATTTCTCAATGGAACAAAGGGAAGTCTACTAATAACTTCCAAATGAGAGAAAAAAGATTCATAGCCTTTTGTTATTCTTCTTCATGATAGCCAAATGACAAAAGAACATCCCTTTGTATGGCTAGATTGACCCACCAATAGTTCTTCACATGTAAAGATCTTACATTAATCTGCTAAGGTGTTTTACAACTGAATTTCTAAAAAGTCATTTAAGAGAAGAAAGCTTTTTAGTCAGAGGGGAGGAAGCAATTTGCTTTCCCTTAATGAGGTCTTTTAAAAGCTGTGTGTGGGAGCTTAGCCTGTGTGTGAGTCTGTTTGTATTTTTGGACGTAAAAAATCGTTGGGGAAATGCTGATTTTGACATGCCTCGCGGAAATGCTGTAGACACATGTTGATTTTTTTGGTCTGTGCTCAGAGGGCTTCCTGCACTTTCAGGAGGCCCTCAGCTGAACACTTTTTAGCAACTTACACTAACTAATAGAAGCTGCTAACATAAACAACAGCATAAGTAATAGAGGTCTGAGCCTTTTAAAATATAATGACAATTGAAACATTCTAACTGATCCAATTTCTTCTTGACCATTTTAGGTGAAAATTGAGAATGTTTTTCCTCTTTAATATGCTATTTTTATTAATATGCCATATTCCTCACTTATATAACTTTTTTTTTTTTTTCCTATTAGTGTCGGAATCAGGACCACAAAATGCTACCATGAAGAAGGCCCTTTGAAAGCCAATTCCTTCAAACAATGGGCAGCTATGATAGGCTGAAAAGTTCCATGGAAAGACCCATTTTTGTCCTGCATTCAAAAACAAAGTGCTACCGTTGATTTTGTGTTATCTTTCTTGTTTGGTAGTGCTTGTTTGGCATGGTTTTAAAATATTAAAGATGTTCATACAGAACTTTATGCAACATTCTGTTTTGTTTCATAGACATTTCCTCCACTGGCCTTTTTACAAATTATAATAATCAGTCACAGAGTAATGTTTTCCTCTCCCTTAAAAACATTCACTTTTGTTCCCAGAAAAACCTTACAGAGATATTCAGAAAAGCATAATTATGTCCTTAGAAATTTCAGGAAAACCTTCTTCAGTGGCGGAACAGCCTCTGCCTCAGCCAGCGGAGGGCACAAGAGCCCATTGTGGGTTACAGTGGGCGACAGGAAGAGTTTGGGGAGTCCCATTCTGGGGGGAAGACATGAAAGACAACATGAAAAAAGGTGCGTTGGAAAATGCGTTTGTTCCACTCTCTTTATTTAAAGACTCTTGAGATCATTCCAGCCTGCGCTATTATTAGCCAACGATTTCAATTCGCTTTCATTTGAACAAAGAAGTTCGTTGAAAAGCTGTGTCTGACCGACAGTTTGATATCATCCATTTTGGTTTACAAAGTACTTCTCTAGATTTAAAAGTCATTGTTCTTTCACCGAAAACATAGGCTCTTCTTGTGGAGGGAATTTAATATCATTTAGTCCTGTTTCCCAAACTACAGCACTTCAAAAACCACCTTTACATTTTTTTACTATGTACATGAGTCACCTATAAACTATTTATTTAATATTTTAAATACTAAATTTAAATACATTTGGAGGGGGTAGGGAGACTAATTGACATGGGTAGAAGGATTAAGAAGTACGGATTGGTTGTTACAAAATAGTCATGAGGGTATGAAGTATAGAATAGGAAATATAGTCAATAATATTGTAGTAACTATGTGATGCTAGGTGGTACTGGAAAAATCAGGGGGAACTAAAGTATATGATTATCTAACCACAATGCTGTGAACCTGAAATGAATATAAAATAATATTAAATGTAAACTGTATATGAAAATAAAATCATTGAGAAAAAAAAGGACACAAAAATAATTTCCATTTTCTTCTTTATTTGACTTGTTTTAAATAATAAAAATAAAATGCATAAATTTATCAGTTTGAATTTTTGGTTATGTTATTTATAATACATATTAAAATAACTATAAAATTGTTTTCATCTCTATATTCAATGGTATACACAAGTAATTTAGGTAACCATACTTTGGGAAACACTCATCTAACTGTCATTTTGCCTATGAAGATGTTGAGATCCAGAGATATTAAGAGTCTTGTCCAGTAGCGCAGAGCTTTAGTTGACCACATGAAGATTAGTCTGGAGTCTAGGTCTTAGAGTATTGTCTGTTATACCATTATTCATAAAACTGATATAGTCAAAGGTTTAACCTAGCTTCTCAATCATGCAATGGAAAATAATGGAAATTCAGTTATAGAGGATTGTCTTCAAAGTACACATTCATACAACCAAAGTGCAATAAATACATGCATGATTACCTGAGTAGTGTAGTTCATTTGTATCCTTCTCATTTCCAACAGGAATTTGACATGCCTTTTTTGATAAAAGTCATCAGCCATATTGAGGAACTTTTTATCCCCTAAGACTGTTGACTGTAACAACTGTCTTTATAGGTTTGCAGGCCAAATAAACTTTCCTGTACATTTTACAGGGTAGAAATTTGGGGGTCTTAGCTCAAACTAGTTGTGCAAGTGTTCAAACAAAGACCAAGTTGATTCCTAAGGGATGTTTGGTGCTGATTATAGGCCCATCTGTGGCCACCTATAAGTAAAGGTGGGTAGGCCTTCTACTAGATAAAAATGCAATCTGGGCTTCTGACCTTTCAAAAATTGTTTATTCATAACATTGGAATTTACTGTATCTTACAGAATATCTTACTTCGGGTAGCTAAATATTGTATTTAAGGCTGTCTCACTACTAGCAAAACTTCAGTTGAGGATATTTTTATTTGGAACTATAGTTTAAGAGAAACACTTTTTATTATTCTAAATTACTTTTTTTTTAGCAAGCTAGGGAAACAGAAAAATCCATTACCAAACCCCTTTCTCAGTATTTATTAAAATTCTTAATTTTTTTCTTTAGCTTTATGCCAAATTATTTTATTTATTTTAAAAATGAATATATTTTATTTATTTTGCTATTAGAGTTGTCCCAATTTTTCCCCCTTTGCCCCCTTCCACCGAGTACCCCATTCCCTCCAGCAATGCCTCCCTTAGTTCATAACCATGAGTCATGCATATAAGTTTTTTGGCTTTTCTGTTTCCTTTGTTCTTAACATCCCCCTGTCTATTCTGTAACCACCAATATGTACTTTTTTTTTTCCTTTCACGTCCAGACAATTCACCATTTAATTACTGCCTTGTGTCAGCTTCTCAAATCATAATACAAAGTTTTCTTTTCATTATTCCAAAAAGCCTATGTTAATTAATTTGTTTAAAGAATTACTCTTTTAAGTAGTATGAATTGCAATATTACCAAACACATGCAAAAATACATTTACACACATACATATTTTTATACATATTTAAAGTACATAATGGATTTTGAAGAGTTAATACAAAATATTTAAAATATGCCAATAGCTTATGTGATTATTACATGTTAAATGATAGTATTTTAGATATATTGTAGCAAAATTAAGCAGATTTTTTCCTAATACTTATTTTACTCTGGAATGATATTTTTGTGAAATATATCACAGAAATGGTGTATTGCAGAACTCACTTTTGTGTAAGCTGTCCTAGAGACAGTGCCAAACGCATAGTAAAAAAATTGAATTTGGTTTTTGAGTAAGATCCTCCCCACCCCAATAATACAACTCAACTTTATTTTAAGCTACTAGAACTACAACTTATTCTTTTTGGAGTTTTCCATCTTAAATAGTAGATTTATTTATTTGTTTATTTATTTACTTATTTATTTTGGCTGTGCACAGGTCTTACTATTTTCAATACCCTCTGTTTTCCTGTACATGTGTTTTACAAGTTAAAGCCTTCAGAAATAATGGCATTTGCAGTGCTCAGCTGGTCCTAGTGAAGTTCTCAATTTTAATGCTTCTAGATCGCCACTCAATCTCATTGAATAATATTCATGACAGAATCCATCGTGCTTGAGATATATTTTTATGTTATAAATTCTTTTTATTAAAAAAAATTTATTTTTAATTATTTTTTTTGAAATCTTTTAAAAGATTTTATTATTTTTACAGAGAAGGGCAGGGAGAGAGGAAGAAAGAGGGAGAAACGTCAGTGTATGGTTGCCTTTCACCTGCCTTCAGCTATGGACTTGGTTGGAGACCTGGCCTGCAACCTGGTTATGTTGCGCTGAATGGGAATTGAACCAGCGACCTTTGGGTTCACAGGCCTGTGCCTATTCACTGAGCCACCAGCCAGGGCCTATAAATTCCTTTTAAAATTTAACCAATCATGTCTCCCTTCCCAACTTGGTTGTTATGGAAGTTCAGTGCTAAATAGTATGCTCAATTGGAGTAACCATAATAGCCCACATTCTGGTATAATCATTTTACCCTTCATATAGCTTTGTATAATTTTGAAATGTTATTAATCCTTCTTTATTTGTGCCTTTTCCTATAAGTTGCTCTTTTTTTGTAAATATGCAAGCTATGCATTTCACGTTATTTGATTTTATCTTTAACCTTAGTTCTGAAAAAAGAATCATTGCTAATGAACCTGAATATGTTCATAAATTTCACTAGAAAAAAAATGGATTACTTCTTCATCCTTAGATATTTTATATCTAGATCCTTTAATTTATAAGTTCTTCAAAAGTACTCTTTTATGTTTGATAAGGTGATTTGCTTATGGCAGCCATTTAGAAATACTGACTATTCAAAATAGCTGTTCTATTTATTTATTTATTTTAAAGCCTGGTTTATGGCAGTTCACAATTAGGGGGAACCATAAACATGTAGACTTATTTTAGTAAACATGATATTCAAGATAGGTGACTTATCCAATGAATAGCTGACTCAGAATGACTGTTTAATATTTTTTTATTGGATGATACTAATCAGCAATTCAATCTGCCCTTCAGTGTTAAACTCTGTGCCCTTTCAGTGTTAAACTCTATTCTTCCTCGTAACCCTCATCATGCAATGTTTTCTTTTTGTCCATCTCCTCATTTTTTCTAGCAGGAGTCAGAACTATCTGCTGGTATGCTGCCCTCCTTCTCATTGCATCTGGTGGACATTCCAAAGGCAACTGTCCCTGTTACAGTTTATTACTTAAGTCTGTTTTCCTTAAAATGCTTTAATGATGCTCCTCCCTCCTCCTGGAATGCTCAGCTGTTAGTTAGGTGCTGTTCTTCCAGTTAATCTGTTAACAGACAAAAGTTAAGTAACCAATACAAACCAGGTCTTTTACAAAGTACTCTGGTGGTACTTAAAAAAAAAAACAAAACCCGAAAAGAAGATGCTCCGTAAGATAAGTAATTTAATTGTGAATTCAAGACTGAAGACTAAAATAGAAAATGGTGGATATGAACAAGTATACGGTTCCTTGCTGCCACTAATTAGCTCTGCGACTTTTGGCAAGCTCCTAGAACTCTCTGAGAGTCCGATAGTTTTGCCTTTTCTGGAATGTCATACAGTTGGAATCAAACAGCATGTAGCCTTTTCAGATTGTTCTTTTAACTTATAATATGCATTTAAGATTCCTCCATATGTTTTCATCGTTGGGTAGCCTATTCTATCATCTATCTATTTGTCTATCATCTTTTATCTCTCTCTTTAAAAATGTTTTTGATAAGAAGCACTTTTAAAAATGGCTGTTATTTGTAGGCTCTCCTGATAATGTTTCACAATAAACCTACATGGCCCAGAAAGAGGTGACCTATTTTTAAGTGTCTTTTATAGGAATTCAGCAAATGTGCTACATTCTTCGGTAAGCTTTTTAAAAAAATTTCCCATATATATATATATATATATACATATATATACACACATACACACACACACACACACACACACACACACACATATATATATATATATATATTTTAGTATTTAGGTCAAGAATGTCATTTACAAGTGGTACTTTTTCTACATATTCTTTACTCTGGGAACACTAAGTACTAAAAGATTCATTGAAGTAGGACTGGAAAATATCTTTATTCTAATGTATTGTTTACATTGGGGCTTTGAACTTCTTTTTTTCTTTAAGAACAATTGTAACTTTCCTTTAGAATGAGCAAAATTTCAAATAGAAAATCAAAATTGCTTTAATTAAATGCTTAATTAGTTAATAAAAAATATTTAAGATAGTATTTATCTACTAGCTATTTTAACTGGTAGCCATGGCTATTGAATGCCCATGCTATTTTGGCTTTGAAAGATAGCCATAAGCTAATTGATAAAATAAACAAATAATTTGTCAGAGTTATCTGTTTGGAATCTCCTTGTTCTACTTAAATTGCAAGTACTTTAGTATTTTTATCTACTTGTACCCCTATAAAACTTACTTTGGATTTTGAGAAAAAAAAAAAAAAAAAAAAAAAAAAAACTTACTTTGTTGGACACGCACTGTTAACTTGAATTTATATTTTTACCTTGGATTTCATATGGCTTTGCCAGCCTAACATAATTAAATCCCAAAGGTTTTAAACTGGGTTTCTGGAGACCTCAGATTTAGACCTTAAAAAGGTCTAAAAAGTTTTAGCATTAAAAAGGTTAAAGACTTTAGGTCATTTTTTTCTTAGTTATACAATTTTCTTATCTTTCAAGTTCCAAAATTTAAATAATTCTTCATTTGTGCTGAAATATCTGTGTTTCTCTTGGAAATGTCTGTCAGAAAAATACTCCACCAAAATGAAACCATGTGAGGTCTAGGAAGTAATATTTCTTTACTGCATAGAAGTGGAATTGCCCACAGATTGGTGTAACAGTTTTAATATATGCCTACAAATTCTTTGACACTCCTCTCTTTAAAAGATAGAGGCTCACTCCCTTGCATAATAGAGTATGGCATAGAGTATGGCAGAAGTGACGGGTGTGTGGTTTTTGACAGGGTACATTAAAAGGCATGATGGCTTCCTCCTTGCTCTCTCTTCAGACTGCTTGCACTGGTACAAACTAACTTCTATGTCATGAGGACATGTAAGTCACCCCATGTAGCTCACATGACAACAGCCATGTGAATGAGCCATATTTGAAACAGATCCTCCAGTCCTGGTTATGCCTTCAGAACTCTTGACGGCAACTTCCTGAGAGAGGTTAAGCTAGAACAACCTGGCTGAGATGCTTCTGAATTTTTTTTTAATTTAGTTTTATTGTTGTTGTATTCCATCCATCCCCTTTTTGCTCCCCTCCTAAGTCAATCCCACTTGTCCATGTCCATGGTTCCTTTATACTAGGTTCTTGTCTAAACTGCTCCCCTTCTTTGCCTCTGCTTCTGAATTTTTGACCCTTAAGGATTATAAATGTTTGTTGCTATTTTAAATTGTTAATTGTGGGGGTTAATTCATTATGCAGCAACAAGTCACTGATACATTTACCTATGAAAGTATTTAAATGAGGAACTTAATGCTCTGTTTTGTACATATCTGCAAAACTATACCTAAATTACAACTCATCTTACTTCCTAAGGAACTAGGTTTTTTAGAGCTCCTTTAAAAAACTCATGCTCAAAGACATTCATTTAATATAAAGAATACAAATTTCTCCTGCTACAATTAAAAAGCACCCTTTTTGTGGCAGACCTAACAGAAGCTGGCCTCTATGTTATTCTTTTTCATCATTCTTTGCAGTTAAGGATCCTGCTTAACTTATTAATTTATCTTTACTGAAATCCCCTATACATCTTAAGTCAAAACAAAAATTATATACAATGTGATAAAAATTTATCTCTACCCCAAAGAGCTTCAACTTTTCAACAAAACGTGATACAAATGTACAGAGCATATGGTTTTCATGCCATATTGACATCTACACAGAGATAAGTTAATGCGGCAAAATGAACACCCTATTGTTATTGAATATTTATATATCGTATTTTATTTATTTAATTTAATTTTTATTTTTTAAAAGATTTATTATTTTCAGAGAGAGAGGAAGGAAGAGAGGAAGAGAGACATCAATGTACGGTGGTTACCTTTCACCTGCCTCCAGCTACAGACCTGGCTGGAGACCTGGCTTGCAACCTGGTTATGTGCCCTGGCTGGGAATTGAACCAGCGACCTTTGGGTTTGCAGGCTGGTGCCTTATCCGCTGTGCCACCAGCCAGAGCTTGTAGTATCTTATTTAATTCTCACAGCAATCCTACGTGGCATAAAATAAGTCTTTCATTAGTCAGTGATATTATTTCTTTTGAAAATAAACATTTTTCTGATTATAAACATATTTTAAAGAATTGAACATACAGAAGGATACCCTTCTGTGGTATTAGTGTAAATTATGTGAGACAGCTAATGTATCTCAGTGCACCCAGTTTTGTGGCTTCAACGAGCAGCACCTCTGAGCAGAGTGGGAACAAGTCTGTTACTGGAGAACAGGAAATAAAACATCTGACAAATTAGACTGGATGGGTTTTTTTCCTTGCCTTACATCAGAGAGAGAGCTAGCCATGTGTTTAAAATTTTTTGTTGTTTTTCTATCTCAAATGGCTACCAACGGGACTCTCTAGAGGTACCATGAACAGTAAACCAACTATTTTTAGTGGCTTGTATTATTGGGGACCATGTAGTACATGTGTCTCTAGGGAACCTCCTTAAAAGTGACTTTAAAATAAATTCTCACCTTAACAATAAAATACAGTTTTCTTTGTCTTTTTTTGTGTTAATCTGAATAAGCCCTTACCCTCCAAACCAAATTCAAACCATGTGCTTTTCCTTATTAAATAATAAGTGGAATATGTATATTTTTCTAATGTGTATTAGAATATTACCACACATCAAGCTGTTGCGAAGTCTTTACAAAACTTAAAAATTCACAATTTAATCCAAAAACCAAAATGCAATTACTGTGGTGTTTTCCATGATAAATCCCAAAGATGTTCACATTTGTGTGTCTTATATGCTACATATATAAGGCAACTATTAGGGTATCAATCAGTCTTTTGACAGTACTTTGGTGATGTTGTATAAAGATTATTACCATAAGATATTCCAAATGATTGATTTGTTTAAGCAATAAATACTAAATAATGTTTTGTGTTTCTTGAAATTCCATAGGCATATGAATGAACTATGCAGCAAACAGATACAGCAAAGGTACTCACTAGAAGTGAGGATCCTAAATAATTTTTTTTGTTAGGAACCTGCAACTTACGGCCGTTGTTTTATGAAACAACTGGAGAAAACCAACAAGTAAAGAGAAATCTCAGAAGCTGACTAGTCCTGGGTTGTTGCTTTTACAGCTTTCTCAGAGCCTTGGAAAACCTGGAAGGAAGTAGGAGTAAGGCTAATGAGCTTTTGGCTTTCAGACCAGAGCCAGTCCCTCAAGGAGACTGTTGAATTATTTCTCATACAGCAAGAAGGGATAATGTGATGCATAGAAAAAAATCTTTCTTCTTGCTTCCAATAGTCATACCAAATTGCACAATACTTCCATAACACTTCTCAAGCACTTAAACATGTGTTGAGACAATAATTTTGTACATACGCAGAGAAATGTCAGAAGGCCAAACATGGTGCTCTGCTTTATGAAAGGAGGTTGATGAGGGGGTGGCTTCTGAGGCCCAACCATCAGCTAGAGACATAAATGAAGCTGGGCCTCAGGAAACAATGCTCTTTCCCGTGAAGACCAACAGCTGCTGGAACTCTTTGGAAAATGTTAAGAGAGATTTCAGAATGCAGCGAAAAAGAACTTTTGGCGCTCTCACAGATGAAGTTCAGGACTAAATATTCTCTGGGGGGTAAAAACATTGTCTTCTTACATCTCATTTTAAACATGTAGGGGTTTATGTTTATTCCAAATTAAAGGAAAAAAAATGTCACTATCAACCACTCATCCAATATGTACTAAAGACTTAGTATTGCAAGGCAATAAGGAAAATATTCAAAATGATGAAGTACAATTCCTAGTTTCAGTGTATTTGAGATTTGAGAGACAGAAAAAGACATACCCATGGAACATTTCACGAATGATGCAAGAAACTGAGATGTGATGTTTGACAGTAAGCCTTTTATTGATGGAAGGCTGGCTTGCAGTTAGACTATAGTTCTCTGAGTATCAGCTGCCCTCTCCTTAAGTCGAGATGGAGCCTAGCAGAATATCCAAAAGCTCACACAAAGGTACACATAATTATGTATATATCTTGCCACTTCCAGCTCAAAAGCAATCTACTACTTTCCCTACCCCAGCAAGAACCAACTTAATAAGTTGGGCAAATCACACCAGCCTTCAATATCTTTCCTTCCCTAAATCAACCAGCAGAGCCCAACCAATCAGTGATGTCTAAGTAACAACTTTGGTAAAACTGGGACTTCCAGAAATTCTTTTCTCTGGTTAGCTAGATCGATAGTTCTCAAACTGCAGCGTGCATCAAAATCACCTGGCAGGCCCTGTTCCCAGGGTTTTCCATTTCAGCACGTCAGTAGGTCTAGGGTGGTGCTTAGAGAATTTATATTTTCTTTAAGTTCCCAGGCGATGCCACTGCTGCTGCTCTGGGGACCATACTTCGAGAACTGCTGAGCTAGGTGAACACACTGATTTGATCTCAGTTCTGAACACAGAACCTGTGGCTGGAGTCTAGAGAGGGATGGAAAAGAATGGCATGAGATGATGTCACAGGCTTAGGTGGCAACCAGCTTATTCAACTCCTTGTAGTTTATGCTGAGTGCTGAAATTCTATCCACGGTTTTGAGTAGATGAGTGATGTGATCTGATTTTCAGTTTTTAAAGACCATGCTGCCTGTTCCAAGTAGAACACCACAGGGAGAAGAGGACCAGAGACAGTGTTCACAGGTAAGAGGTAACAGCTCGGGAAGTAAAAATGACCTGCTGCTTAGGCTGCAGCGTTAGGGATGAAGATGAGGGAACAGTGATCAGATCTAAGTTACATTTTGGAGGGAGAATCATCAGCAGGTACTTGGTGATGGACTGATGATGGGAGTGTGGGAGAGGCAGCTGCCAAACCAGACACTCAGCTCTGGTCACATGAAGTTGGGTTGATGGAGCACCAGAGGCACTGGAGGTAAGTGAAGACTGCCCAGGGCCTGGACCAGGTGGTCTCAGAGCTGAACTCAGTGTTGGACAAGTTCAGGAGAGACTGCTCAGAGATTTTTAGACCACTGGCTTCAGGAGTGGTTATTTCAGGCCCAGAGAGAGGTTGGGCCTGAAATATAAATTTGGCGAGGCCCAGAGCTGGAGACATGAGTCTTGTTACGTGAGAGCGGGTCTGAGATTGGGTGTCAGATTTAAGGGACAAGTAGAGAGGACGTGAAATAGTCAGAACCAAAAGGAAAGAGAAACCAGAAATGTGGGATGTCACAGACACTGTGAGGAAAGACTTTTTTTTTTTTTTTTTTAAAGATTTGATTTATTATTTTAGAGAGAGGGGAAGGGAAAGAGGCAGAGAGGGAGAGAAACATCACTGCATGGTTGCCTTCCACCTGTCTCCAGCTACAGACCTGGCTGGAGACCTGGCTTGCAACCTGGTTATGTGCCCTGGCTGGGAATCGAACCAGCGACCTTGAGAGAAAAGACTTTTTAAACATGAGGCACAATCTGGAGAGGGAAGTGATGCTGACATCAAGTGAGAAGAGAGTAAAAATGCAATCACTGCATCTAGCAACATGGAAATCAAAGAAGTCCCTGCAAACACCAGCCAGGACAGCTGTGGACACGTGGTGGGGACCGCAAGCTGGGCTGCAGTGAACTGCAGATGGAGTGGGAGGAACCAGACACTCTTGTACTGAATCATTGATCCAGACATTGATTCCTCCAATTCATATTGAAACAGATATGTGAAAGGCAACCCAGCCCTGTGCGAAAGGTGAAGAGTCAGTTTCCTACTCTGGAGTGGCTCATTACACATTTAAGTGTTGGAGACAAACTAGTAAGCACCTTTCCCTGCCCCTCTCTCTCCAGACTTCCCCCAAACAAGTATTACTTTCTGGTGCTGTGACTTTCTGCTGGTCTCACAGAGCTTCCCAACTTTTTCATGTCAAGATATACATAAAAAAGGATGCTGTTGATAACTATCAATCGGTACTGCTTAGTCCCTTCACCTTTTCCACAGAGATGTGAAGTACAGCATAGGGAATATAGCGGATAATATTGTAGTGACTGTGTATGGTGCCAGGTGGGTACCAGAGTTATCAAGAGGATCACTCTGTAACTTATATAATGTTTAACAACAACACTGTGCACTTGAAACTAATATAAATTATGTCAGATGAAAAAATAATGGTAATATTGGTGCAGAGCCTTGAGTTAGCTGGAAGGACTTTTCAAGGCTGAAATTGTACCCTAGAGAAACACATTCCAGTGCTTGGCTCCAGCCTGCAGGATGGTTCCCCAGACTGGTCCAATCTGCCATCATGTCAGTCTAGGTATGGTCCATTCTATTTGTATCGAGTGCTTCCCATCAAAACTAAAATTTAAGAGGCCTATGGGAAAGAAATACTACTGAATTTTGGGGTGTCCGGCATTGGGTATTTTCCTGACCTCTCTTCTGTGGTATGAATAGGAAATGTTACCACTGCCAATGCAGCATTTATTTGATATATATTATTAATTTAATATATTAAAATATATTTGATTACGCATTTAAATACCATATCCTACTTTTCAATTAAACGCTAAGATTTCCAAGGATAAGAACTATGAATTTATCTGCTTTCTTTTTGTCCTTCCTATGTCAGTGTAATGTCTCCCATGGTGTGGATCATGCTTATTGACTGATGTACATATAGGTACGTGAAGTCTGCATTGATTGCCCAGGCTCTGTTTGGAATAGAAGAGAAAGAAACGTTGTGTTATTATCCCATGCTTAAAATCAAGACTGAATTTTGCCTTTGGATGGTAGACTCATCTGATACTAAAAAATCTGGCAAAATCTGGCTGAGGTGGAGTTTTTTTTGTTTTTTTTTTTGTTTTTAACTTTATTGTTGTTGTATTACATACATCCCCTTTTTGCTCTCCTCTGTCCTCCCCCCCTCCCCCCCCAACCCATGGGGTGGAGTTTTAAGTGGATTGAGTACCAACCTGAGAACCAAAGTGCCACCAGTTTGATTCCTAGTTAGGGCACATGCCTGGGCTGTGGGCCAGGTCCCCATTCATGTTTCTTTCCCTCTCTCTTTCCCTCTTTCTAAAAATAAATAAATAAAATCTTTAAAAAATTGATTATTAGATATTTAATTCAATACTGGTGAATTTTGAAAATTATTTAAAATTTATTTTGGAGAGAGAGAGAGGAAAGGAGAGAGAAACATTGATTTGTTGTTCCACTTATTTATGCATTCTATGGCTATTTTCCTGCTATAGCAAATACAGCATAATGACCACAATGCCATCATTTTTTAAAGGCTTTGGTTCTCATAGAACCTTTTATTTCCAATCACTGGAGCTTTACACTCTATCCTCTAGTTTCAAGAAGCACACGCAGGGGTCAGGAATGAGTGGTGTACACACAGCATACCCTGCAGGCTGCTTGAAAGAGTAAAGACACACTTAGGCTGATCTTCTTGGGTTTGCCTCTTCTCTGAAAGGTAAATTATGGGTTACTTGATTAAACCATCAATTAACCCAGGTTAATTGGTATTTTAGAGAATTAAGATAGTATATTTAGAATAATGTGTTTAAATATGATGTTTCCTGACTTACACTGAATCTGTACCGAAATGATGCATAACAGTAATTCCGTGATTGTGGAATCTCTTGAATAGAAATTTATAAAAGTGAGATCTCTATTCTCCCTGAAAAAAGAGCAATAGATTAAATCACTTCTATGGAATTTCCATGGCACCATGATTCTAGAGAAGTTATTTAAGTCAAATAACTAAATAAAAATAATTTAATTTAAAAAATGTTACATTATTTTTATATAGCACTTATTACTAGTTCACATATAATTAAATTTTTATTTGATGTGTATTTTATTAAGTGCATAAAAATTTTGCAAAATATTCTTTCCTTATATTATAAAATAAAGAATAAAAGTTTACTAAGACTTAAATTGCTCAAAAGGGGAATGTAAAGCCACAGTAGAAAATGCCTCTCTATTTTGTGTGAGAGTGTCCTCATATATTTTCTCTGCTATTTAAAACATGACTTTATTAGACTATATAAAACAAAATGCATGAGAGCCCAAACTAACTGTGAGTTCCTCAATGGTTCAGAATGACAAACAGAAACTAGCATGATTGGAGAAAATTAGGCAAAGGAATATAGAATCTGTCTTAAGTTCATTAAAGTTTAAATGTAGGACTATTTTCTTTTTGAAAAAAGGAAATCATATTTAGAAAATACTGAAACCAAGGACACGTGGATTCAACATTTTTCTCTATGGAGTTCTATTATTTGCAGAGAAAGCAATGTGCGCACACAATAAAATCTCTTTCAGATAACTTCATGTTTGTTATGAAGTCATGTAACTTTGTGATGTCAGGATGAAGGACAATTAAGGAGGACCATCTAAATCTGGACTGAAGCATATTTGAAATAAACATCCTATTTTTCCACATGGTAAATCATCCCTTGGCCACACTGGTGGAAACCCTGTTCTGCATAAATGGGCCTCAAGAACTATAGGACAATATATATCATACAATCTGCCTTGTAGGAAACACTAGTAATGAACAAGATGATCAGGCCAAATCTAGATCTTTTGTTCCACATAATTTAGCACCAGTTCATTGATCCACTCTCTATAAAGTCTGCCATAGATACATGGCAAAATTAATCAATTAATATTTATTGGATTTGTACTAAAGCATGTATAATTATGACTATTAATTTCAAAACAACCTTATTTTTTGACAAGGAATAGGTTTTCATAAATAGTTGTCCTGAAAATTTTGACAAAAAAATTACATTTTCATTTATGAAGGTAAAATTTATTACATATTATATTTGAATCCTAGCTAGAAGAAGAAAAAAGTGTGATATTAGAGTCTTTGATAATACAACTGAATTATTTTCCTTCTAAAATTCAACCTTTTTTGTCATTGTGTGTTTCATTTATTTATTTATTTTATTAAATTTATTGGGGCGATATCAGTTATTAGGATCATATATATTTGAAGTGTATATTTCTGTGAAGTGTATATCGCCATGTGTGCCCACCACCCAAAATCAAACCATCTTCTGTCATCATATATTTGACCCCCTCCACATCCTTAAAATTCAATGATTGTATTCAATTTTACTTTTAGTAGGAGGTGGAGAACATTCATCCAAATGTATGAAGCATATTTCATTATTTGCTAGAATCCAGAGAAACAATCTTTAATAAAGTTGATTTTTCTAACAGGTACCCTGTCCTAAGATGAAGATAATATGATCTAGTATTGGAACTGGAGTTTGAATTACAATGGTAGAAATTATAATGTATCGATACATATTATTATATTTGGTAAAATATTTTAATGTTCCAGGCTAGAAAATGTCACAATTCTGGGGGAAATATTTTACCCTCAAAAAGAGAAGTCTATTTTTGTCAATGCCTTAGATTAGCCTGTGCTTTGTAGTTCAGTTTATAGGTACTGAAACCTTAGAGAGATAAATCAGTCAAGATTAAGCAGTTGTGTTGGCCCACACAGTTAAGCTGTGTGTTCTATTGTGTGAGTCTTCTGTGTGGTCTAAAATAACTGGACTTATCAGAAGACTGGGTTTCAATACTAGCTCAGTCACTTACAAGCTACATGCTCATGGCTTCTACCTCATCTTCTTTATCTATAAAATAAGAATAATAATAATACTTGCAGGTGCAGGATGTGAGGATTAATGAAAATTTGAAAACACCATGTAGTGTGCTATCCAAATATAAACAGATATACTCATTATGTGACATTAATATTACTTCAAGAAGACAAACTCAAAACATTAAAACTGGTATCAAATTTATATTTTTTCCTAATATAATTTAGGTATATAAATCATTGAATAGAAGCAAATGATTTACTAAATAATCAGCCAAAGGGGACAAGGTAGAAAATATAAACAAAGTGGAAAAAAAATCAATTGTTTTGCCCAAGGGCAGAAGGAAATAACTTCCTTCTTAGAGGAAAAAAATATAAATGTAATGAAGACTTGTTCAAAAACTTCCTTCATAATGAGTTTATTGCAGAACTGAATTCCAGAATAATATAAAGGTATTTCATTTCTTTATATTTCTGCAGATAAAAATCATGATCATGTAACATATAAATAAAAAGCCTTGGAAAGAGTACAGTATGTCGATATTGTTTCCATAACACACATCACATATTGGCAATATGTTTTCTGAGTTCAAGTAAAGATACTTCTGATTCAATTAGGATTACTTAAAAATTAAATTACTCCTTTTTGGTCTCATTTTAGAGTAATAAATTACCTCATTTGTAATTAAGGATGAATTCACTCACAGTTATTTAAAATAATTGGTCCAATATTTTCAAAGGTCACGATGCAGGGTAATAACATCTTCTAGGAAATTTGTATTTTTAAATTATTTTTAATTTGATTTGATAATCACATTAGCATCATGGGTTATCAGTAGATGACAAAATAAAGGGATGGATTCTAATGTCTTGCCAAATTGTTCAACTTTTCTTTGTGTATATCACAGAATTCAGGAGGGTAAGACAAAACGAAGAAAACAAATTTTCCAACATAATGTGTGTTACAATATGCATATATGTGATTGTATGTACAAAGTACCTTTCCCATAAATTTTGGTAAAACAAGACTAGAAAGTATAATGTTATTGATGTTTAACAGAGGTAGGTTTGAGCAAAAAAGAAAAACTTAATATTGTAGTCACTAAATTATTGAACAAGAGTTCCTTAGTGTCAGTAAGTCCCATTCTTTCCACCACTATTGATATAAACTGCATAAAAAGAAATATTTCCCATAATATTAATTGCATATTTAATTCTGATCGATGATGCTGTCCTCATTTATTCATTCATACGACTGATATTACTGATCCCTTACCACATGTTGAGTAATAGCCTTCAATGTTACTAGATTAATTATACAATTATAACTAAATATCTTCATTAAATTGGAAGAAACTTAACTGATTAGTTTTGCCTCAACTTGCTAAAGTCACCTGGCCTGTGTCCCTCAGAATCCAGCTCACGGGAATCAGGATCATACCCTTATCCAATCAGAGGCTTTTTGGAAATTCAAGTGAGATAATACATGTTTGAGATGGTGAAAAATAAATTAGGGTAACAGTGTCATGGTCTAAACAAATTATGGCTTCAGTTTACCTGGAAATAATTGTTGGTAAGGTTGTGGCTACCATCTCAGCTGAGCTCAAATTCTGAAGTTAAGGACTGGCACATGGGAGTGGGCTTGTGGGTTTGTTAGAAGATGGAAACACATGACAATTACTGTTCTAAACTAGAGCAACTGTCCTTCAAGTAGTCAATGTTTTACATACTATATAGAAGGCATGAATACCAAGTTTGGATACCAGTTGAGAAAAGTGAACATTTAGTGAGTGTTTTGCAATAAGAAAGTGAGTGGCTAACATCTCCAGTAAAAGTATAAGGATCAGAGATTATTTCTGACTGAAGTTTAGAAGCTCACCTTTCCAAAAGTCAACCTAAAACTCCATAAAGCAGGATTCCTTAACCTAGGACCCCTAGTTTTTGAACCCCCCAAATTGCATGCCAAATTTATGGATGCATACGTGCATTTATTTCTTAAGAAAATAATTTCTAGCTTTTGTAAAAAACATAAAGGGAATGTGATTCTCCCCGGATTAAGAATTATTGGTATAGAAAGTCTATACCAAATGAATAGTTTATAATGTGTTTCATTTGTGGCTCAACGTTTCGCAATTATTTTTCCCTTTTTTTCCATTCATTTAACAAATATTGATTGAATGACTACTATGGGTTTAGTAGCAGGAATATAGCAGTGAATAAAACATAACAAGAATCCCTGCTGTTCTCATTCTAGAGGGGGGAGGTGGAAAGCAATGAATAAAATATAAACTCAGGGGGCAACATGTGTTATGAAGAAAATAGAGCAGAGTTGGGGGGCATGACAGGTAGGGTTGGATGTGATCTTAGGGTCTCAGACAGGGGCTCAGGAAAATGTCCCCAGGGAGCTGATTTCAGACAGGGACCCCAGTTATAAGCAGGAGAAAGGTGAAGAGAAATCTAGGCATTCTTTTAGGTTAGATTTTTATCTTTAATTTTTTTAAATGCTGACTTTTCTTCTGTATATGGGTCTCCTTAATTTTTGTTGCTACTTTTTTTGTTGTTGTTCTTTCATAGGCCCCATGGATGTAAATTTTTGCTCTCAATTTCCTCTTCTATAAAATCAAGGTTTTTGACTAACTGATTCCTTAACATGTTAACATTCTATGGTGCCTATTGTTGTTTTATTGTCTTTCTAAAGTGCTTCAAAATAGTCCCAAATTCAGTAATAATCTGGTCTAAGCCATAAATTCCATAATTCATCCACCAAAGGTTCATAAAACAGGAAAATGTCTGTTGCTTAAAATCTGATGGAAAGTTAAATTGTTCTCTATAACTACATCAAGTTGTGGGTGAATTATTCTTATTCCTTGGGGTGGTTTGGGGTGGTTTTATGAGCACTGAAGTCTGTCTGAAGGCTTAGGGTTCAGCATGTTGCATTCTGATAAAGGCATATTCTCATTGACCTATAGGGATATCCAGGATTGATATTGCTCCTTTGTGACTTACCAACACTGTGTGTGGTAGGAACTGAATAAAAATAATCAAAATCAAAGGAGAAATAAATGATTTAAAAAATACCACAATAAGAGCAGGATGCCATAGAAAAGGAGCTTGCAGAGAACATGAATAGTCTCATGTATTTTTGTAACAAACTAAAAAATTCAGAAGTTTTGGAAAGTAAATTAGCAAAAAAAAAAAAATTCTCTGATATAAGATAAAAATGAAAAAGACATAGATAATGGAAGACAAAGGTTAAAAAACTAGAGAGTTCCAATATTTAAATTGTAGGATATATGGAAAGAGAGAACACAGAAAACCAAAAGGAAGAAATTATTTTTTAAAACCAGAAAATATCTGCAGAAATAAAAGGCTGAAGATACAAATAAAGAAGTGCCTAGGAAAAAATTAAAGAAGAGATAGAATAACACTAAGGAGTATCACTGCAAATTCTTATTACATTAGAGATAAATAGAAGAATCTAAATTTTTTTTATTGAGAAGATGAAAATAGATTAGATATAGGATTAGGAACAGGGTGACATTCAACTTCCCAAAAGCAAAACTACAAATGAAAAGGTAATCATACTTGAAATTTTAAGAACAAAATTATTTCAACCTAGACTTCTATACCTGAATAAACTATCAATCAAGTGTCAGGGCAGATTAAAAGCATTTTGGAACAAAGAAATCAATTTCAGTGTCTCCCTAGGAAGACACTGGAGAATCTGCTCCATCATAACAAGAAAGTAAACAAAAAAATGAGGAATATAATAAATTCTAAGAAATAGGGGGTACCACATAGGATGGGACAAAGAGAGTACCCTGGACAATGGTGGCAGGTTGACAGCTGGGAAGAGGGGCAGATTGAAGGTTATCCAGAGAAAAGAGGAAAAATATAAATCTCTATGAGAAATATCTTTAAGAAAAAAGAAGCTAGACAAAACAAATCTGAAAGATTACCAGATCAATAATATGAATATATTGAAAGAACTTTTTCAGCTTTGGCAGAGAGTTTGAAAATGGACAAATGAAAGGAATGTAGAAAATAAGGCTTCTCTCCCTCAAAGGAAGTAACTAAGGGAAAAAATTGTGTTACGTAAGGGAATTTAATGATATAATGTCATGGTGTGTGTGTAGTGTAGGGGAGCTAAATCCTTATCTTCATAGTTAAATAACTAAAAGGGAAAAATCAAGAAATACCAGGTAAGTATGTTTTTGTTTTTGTTTTTTTTTGAAATATAGAAGCAAATAACAATAGAAGCAGCAGAACAAAAACAAAACAAAAGGCCTGAAAATGATTGCTTTGGTGAGCAGAAATCAGGGGAGCAGAGAGAGGAAGCAAGGGCTTATTAATTTTTGTTACACAAATAATAAAGTAAATATTACAAAGGAAACAGGGGCAAAATCGTCTGGATTTGTAGACTGAGTAGGTGGAGTGAGAAAACTAGAAGAAAGCTGAACTCATTTTCTAGGCAAATGATTAGATTAGCTAAAATGACGCTAACAAGAGGAAAGGAACCGGGATCCAGGACCAAGAGGTAGGGCAGAGACACCAGAAGATACGTTGCACTTTAGATATCTTTTGTGTTTGACCGTGGCTGTGACCTCAGGATGATTGAATAGAACTGTATCAGAACTGTCTCTTTGCTTTTCTTTCCTTTGCTGACTTAAATCCAAGACCAGCTTCTTCTTGAAATAGGCAGCATAGCTATAAGCATATTTAGCATTACATCTTTTAGTTTGTAACCGGAAACTAAAATAAGGAGCCTTAGTTAACTGGTATTCAAAATTCTGAAGGTACTTTGATGATCCAACTATGATCACCCACTCCCCTCTACGGTCAGAGGCTGGATCTGTTATTGGGTTGGCCAAAAAGTTCCTTGTTTATTTTTCCTGTACAATGGCTTTAGTAATACTTAGTTGTCTTTAACTTCATTCGAAAAAATTTTGTTAGATGGTATTTTGAAAGCTGTCATGTCAGCATGCATTTAAAAAGAACATCAAAACTGGCGAATTTTTGTGCAGCCATTTTAATATTGAAGATGGAAGAAAATATGCAACATTTTCAGCATATTATGCTTTATTATTTCAAGAAAGGAAAAGTTCAACTGAAATGCAAAGAAAGATTGTGCAGTGTGTGGAGCAGGTGCTGTGAGGAGTTGGATGAACATGTCAAAAGTGGTTTGTGGAGTTTTGTGCTAGAGATCTCTCCCTGGATGATGCTCCACAGTTGGGTAGACCAGTTGAAGTTGATAGTGATCAAATCAAGCCATTAACTGAGAACAATCAACATTATAGCATGTGGGAGATAGCCAACATACTTAAAATACCGAAATCAATCAAATTATTGGTGAGAATAAAAAATGTGCTTTTTATTTTATGGAAAAAACTAAACTTTTTGGCCCACCCAAATGTACTCCGATGACAGACTCTCTAATTGCTTCAACTGGAATTCATGTAGCCTTCTTCCATAACACCAATTGCTTTATTACTTGCGTGTCCTTTATCACTTATTAGACTTAGTTGAACTTCTCATGTGTGTATATCACAAGATTTTAAGCTCCTTACGTGAAAATTTAAAAGGTAATTATAAACACCAGGTTACATCTAAATGAGAATTGCCCATGTTAGAATAGTGAACTTGAAAGTTTGCAGATTTTAATGATTCCATTATAGTCATGTGCTACTTAACAATGGGAATATATTCTGTTACGTTCATTGTTCAGTGGTTTCACCTTGATGCAAATATCAATAGAGTGCACTTACACAAACCTACTACACACCCACGCTATGTGGCACAGCCTATTGATTTTAGGCTTCAAGCCTGTACCGCTTATTACTGTACAAAACAGCATAAGACTAAATCAAGCACAAGAGAAAGTGATGCAATTAAGAGACGTGTGAGCCCTGGCAGGTGGCACAGTGGATAAGGTGCTGGTGTGCGAACCCAAGGGTCTCTGGTTTGGTTCCCAGTCAGGATACATAGCCAGGTTGTAAGCCAGGTCTCCAGCCAGGTCTGTAGCTGGAGGCAGGTGAAAGGCAACCATACACTGATGTCTCTCTCCCTTTCTGCCTCTCTCCCTACCCTTCTCTCTAAAAATAATAAACAAATAAATCTTAAAAAAAAGAGATGTGAGACATATGAGGCTGCTGTCAGATTAACACTACATACTGTTTTATAGCACAGTTTTTTTAAGTAGAAAGGGTACACTCTAAAATACTGACAAAAAGTATAGTAAATACATAAATCAGTAACAGAGTCATTTATTATCAACTGTTTCATGCTGTACATATTTGTACATTCTATACTTTTATATGACTGGAAGCACATAAAAACGTATAGCAGCATTACCACAAATATGTGAGTAATGTGTTGCACTAGGTAGTTACCATGGCTACGAAGTCACTAGGCAATGGGAATGTTCAGCTTCATTACAATCTTATGGGAACACCTTCAAATACATGGTCAATTGTTGATGGGAACCTAACGCAGCACAAGGTTTACCTAGAAAGCCATCTTCATATGGCAACTGTTTTTAAACCTAAATATTTTTTGTTACTGTCTTGTAATACAAATGTTTGATTTTGAGTTATTTTTTGAGAGAAATAAATTCAGGAACACTGTTTATAAATAAGGCATTTGGCTATAATGTAATGATGTTATCTTCCACAATTTGTAAATTGGCTCTGGAAGTTTTTCCAAAAGAGTGCCAAGTATTTTTAAACAATGAGGTTATGTATTTAGTAAACACGTATGTAGTATTTATTGCATACTGTGCACAGTGTAAGTGTTTTATATCTATTAATTCATTTTTACCCACCACCATTAATTTATGAGGAAGGCATTATTATTATAAACACTGTATAGATAAAGAATGATATGCAAAGAATTAAGAACCTTATGTCACAAACTAGGAAGCAGAATTGGGATTCAGTCTCAAATCCATGTATGTCACCATCGATGATACTAACCTGTCCTGGTAGTGTTAATTTGTCCAATAGAATTAATCAAAAAGAAGTGGGTTGCATACTTATGTCTTTGAGTGAATCTGTGTTCTCCAATTTTTATACTGCCCAAATTAAAAAAAAATAAAATAATAAAAAGCAGCCCATACTGCTTTTACAACATAATGGCAGAATTGAGTATTTGTGACAGGGACTAAATAGCCTAGAAAGCCCAAAATACTTACTTCTGACCCTTCATAAAAAAAGTTTACTGACCCCAGACTTAGAAGAATAAAATGATCTGGATGACTATGTCCTAACACACTTCTCAAAAGAAATTCCAAAAGAAGTCAGTTTTGGTAGTTTATATTGTAGTGATTTGTTTGATATTGCTTATGTTAAATTGAAGTCTTTCTCATGCAATAATGTTTAATTCATATATACCAGTCATTGCTTGCTGAAAAAACTTAAAGATGCTGGAAAGTACAAAGAGTAAAACAAAAACTGTGGTATTATTACCACCAGTTCTCAAGCTCTCAAAAACATCTACATAGTGCTTTGCAGATCATTAAGAGATCAATAAATCTTTATTAGTGATTAATTTTGTCGTATTTTACACATAGAATGTGTTTCTCATTATGTGCTGAAGGACTCCATATGCTTATAAAAAGATAAAAGAAAACTGTGTAGAGACAGCTTTATGATGAAAAAAAAAAAAAAAAAGGAAAACACTAAATATAACTTGAAAAAGGCAAGAAAACCCTGTGGTTGAAGGCAGGCCCAGGAGCCAGACTGTCTGCCTCCCAATCTTGCTACACTGTTTACTTCCAATCCCAGTTTCACACAGAAGTTCTCAATTGGACAGGTCCTCCTCTCTCCCTGCTCCAGTTTCCTCATCTGTAGACTTAATGTCTTGGGATGAAAGGATCTATAAGGTCTCAAGGATTTCATGATAACTTAAGTTCACAGTAAGGAACAGATATGGTGGTTTTCAGTTTTTAACATTTCTGTTAAGAAATGTTGTTTTGTGTGGTGGAAGATACCAATCAGATAGGAACAAGGTTAAATAAATATTTACCATTGGCTGAACGTTAAACATTGCTCGTAATGTTAGATGAATTCTTTTATCTTCCTTTGAAAAATAGAATGTTCATTCATGGGTAGATAAGCATGTTGGTCCTTCAATTTTCCGAAGTTAAGTTATTAGTATACAATCGCAGAGATAATTTTGATATCCTAAGTACATTGACCAAACTAGAATTGAAGCTGAACATGTTTTTATTAAATAAAAATATCTGGAAATTCACTTAGAGATATGTAGAGATGGGTAAGTCTATTTGGATATTTTGCATCTGGAATTTTAACTTTTATTATGTCAATTGGATAATATTATGAAAATAATTATTTTAAAAATGACTAAATTTGAAAGATAAATGTGCAGTCTTTTAAGAGATGATCAATAAGACACTGCATACACATATTAGTGAGTTTTCATTTAAAATAAAGTTTCTATTTTGCTAAACATGGACTTCTTTTTAAAAGTTAGCCTTTGGGGGTAGTTGGCTAAGGCAATTGGTTAAAGATACTTTTCAATTAAAGGGCAAGTTTTTGTTACCCATGTTCTCTACTGAATAGTATGTGTGTGTGCGTGCATGTGCATGAGCCCACATGTGTGCTTGTGAGACACACATGAGACATGGGTATATAGGCTATATATATATATATTTTTAATTTAGTTTTATCGTTGTTGTATTACATCCATCCCCTTTTTGCTCCCCTCTGTCCCCCTCCCCACCCACCCATTCCCCCCAAAGTCAATCCCATCTGTTGCCCATGTCCATGGTTCCTTTATACTAGATTCTTGTTTAAACTGCTCCCCTTCCTTGCCTCTTCCTCCCCCGTCCCCCCAACCCCCTTCCCCCGGACCACTTAAAGTATAGGCTCATATTTATGAACACATACCAAGAAAATCACCAGATAGTAACAGAAATAAAGGGGGTTTTTTGGTCCAGTAAGCTGCCTAAGCCCATTTACTTTCATGGTGTAAAAATAATCAATTTACCCATTCATGATTATCTCATTAATATGATACATTATCTTTTGGGGGAAAGGAATCATTAGTCAATGTGATGATTGTAATTAAGAAAAAAATTAGATTTGTGGTCAGAACATTTACAACACTAATCACACACCTACCAGTAATATGAGTATTCTAAATCATCCAAGTAATTGCCTTATTCTGTGGAGAGGATACACAAAAGCTGAAATGGGTAGAAATCTACTTAAAAAGCTGTCTTAGCAAAATAACAACAAAGCCCTCCAATAACACCATTTTGATGAAAAATTAAGCCCTTGAATCATGCTACCTGATATTAAACTATACTGCATGTCCATAGTAATCAAAACAGCATTAGACTGGCATAAAAACACAGAAAGATCAATGGAACAATGTAGAAAGCTCAGAAATAAACTTCTGCCTTTACCGTCAATTAATGTGTGTAAAGGAGGCAAGAACATAGAAAGCGAAAAAGGCAGTTTATTCAATAAATGATGTTGGGAAAGTTGAACAGATGTGTGCCAAAAAAAAAGAATCTATACTATACACAAGAATAAACTGAACATGAATTAAAGAGTTAAATGTAAGACTCAAACCATAAAGATCCTAGAAGAAAAAATAGGCAGTAAGATCTCAGACATTTCTTTGCCTAAACAAGATACATTGATTTCTCAGTACTCTGGGATCTGCAAGACCAAGGTCCAGCAGATTGGATGTCTAGTGAGGACTCATCCTGGTTTGTAGATGGCTGCGTTTTTGCTGGACCCCCGAGGCCTCTCTCCTTGAGTACTTGAGGGGAGAATGGGGGTGAGTTATCTGGTTCTCTTCTTGTAGACACACTAATCATACAGGACCAGGGGCCACCTCCAGGACTTCATTTAACCTTAATTACTTTCCTTTGCTAAATGCAGTTACATTAGGAGTTAGGACTGCAATATATTCATTTTGAGGGGACCCAGTCTAGCATAGCATTTTAACCAATTTACCTTGAAGCTCCAGTAAATATTCTTGTGACATGTATAACACCAAGTAGTATTGATTCATTAAATACTACATTAACTATATATGTGTGTGTATGTGTACATATATAACACACATATTTGTCCAGAAGGTATATAGCCATATGATGTGAAAAATAGGGACATTTATTAAGAAAGATACCAAATATAAGAAACATTGTACATAGGACAATGCCACCTCAGTCCCCTTCAAAGTAGGCACCTTGGCCTACCTTGTCATCAGCTGCCTTGTATTTTCCTGAATCTCATCAATAGTTGGAACTCTCTTGCTTTTCAAAGCTGACTTTAATTTTGGGAAAAGCCAGAAGTCGCAGGGTGCCAAAGCTGGGCTCCTGGGGGAGGGAGGCTGAATGATTTGATGTTTTGCCAAAAAAGTCAGCCTGAGACGTGATGCGTGAGCTGTAGGTTGTTGTGCTGAAGGTGCCAATCACCAGTTGCCCATAGCTGTGGCCTTCTGAGTCAGCAGAATAGTTTCTATGGAGGAACGTTCAGTTTAATCCAAAATTTAATGCAGATTCGCTGCTCTACTTGCTCAGTCATTTTGAGTGTGACGGCCACACAGTACACATGCTCACTCAATGGCGTCTACCACCCCCACTGGCTAGCACAGTGAAATCATCATTGTTCACGCATGCACATTCCAGTCCTCTCTCCTTGGCTGCCCGGCTACATCCATGTCGTGCAAACCGTTCTCATTATATTAACAAAGGCTAAACTATTTCCAGATAGGTCTCAACCATATATATATAATGTTAAGCACTGCTATGATAATGCAAAGGAAGCTATTTTTCTGGAATTTAAAGCCATAGTCACTGGTCTTTACTGGAACTGATATAATAATCTGGCCAAGTTTTAAATAAGGAATTTCTTCTTGAACTTTTAATCTCATCTTTTTTAGACTTTCAGGCCTGGTCCTGAAATCAGAAATTGTCTGGTCCAATTCCATTCCCTTGTTTAAAGATGAGAAAATGTAGTCCCAAAGAGCCTGATTAGCCCAAATTCCCTAGCAAGTTATTCAGAGTCTTTTGCAATTTGCCTCAGTTTACATTTTGGCTATAATGTCCTTCCTTCTCCTGCACTGCATACTTTCATATCAGATTGCTTGGTAATGCTCCTTCAGGCCCGTGACTGAAACCTTTCCAGGTGTTTTTTGCCTGCCCAAACAGAATTGATTATTCGTTTCTCTCTTTCTATTTAGAATTTTCCCAATCGCTTGAATATCATTTGTTGGATTATATCACAGTAACTTGTATTACTTTACAGTCTCCATTAAATTATGAGCTTCTTGAAGTCAGCATTTGGGCTCTGTTTATCGTCACCAGTCCTACTGTACAGTATGGGACCTTAATAAATAATTTCTCAGCATTATTTCTGAAGTTGTGCGGCCAATATATGGTCCATGAATAATGGAATTTCAGTCTCCTGATGTTCTGATCAGTGGTCTTTCCATTCTGAGACCATACTTCACTCTTTTTTTTTTAAAGTTTATTTATTATTTCCGGAAAGAGAGGCAGAGAGAGAGAGAAACAGGGAAACATCAACGTACGGTTGCCTTTCACCTGCCTCTAGGCAGGGACCTGGCTGGAGACCTGGCTTGCAGCCTGGTTATGTGCCCCGGTTGGGGAATCGAACCAGCGACCTTTGGTTTCGCAGGCCGGCACCTTATCCACTGTGCTACCAGCCAGGGCTCACACTTCACTCTTAATGATGCTAGTTTTAGAGTTCCAAGAAGTCTTTTGGGGCAAAAAACTTCATAAGTGTAAGTCAGAAAAGCCTCAGAAAGGTATTTTGCTGAGTCAGGGATTACGTCCAAAGTCACTGTCTGACCCCTACAAGTTTCTAATACACCATGCTGGAGAAAACTTGCATTTCTTATGGGACAAATTCAACCCAAGTAGTCTGCCCCCAAAATGTCTGACATTTGCTGTTCTGACTCTGGCTTTTGGAAGACCTTTGTGAGGCCTGACTGTGGTCACGTTTTGAGATGCTGGTAGAAAAATCACTGATGCCCCAAACAGATTAAAGGTCACTGCAGTGAAGCCTGGGGCAGTCTTCCTGTGAACTCTGGCACATTCTTTCTGGGTTTCTGCAGTTTTATTGCTTTTGGCCCTTCCCTGATGGTTTAGCAAGGATTGTGAAATTCTGAATAAAGTTACAAAAAGACACGTTGGTTCTCCTTTGGTGAATCAGATCCCAGTTCTTTTAATCTTCAGCTTTCTTGAGAATTATAACAGTGAAGATGGTTTTGCAACAGATGTTTTAAATGCTTGTGAAAATTGAAGTGGATTTAAAAAGACACCTATTTTTTTTTAAATGCTGTATGAATATCCTGAATTAATAACATGTTAGAAAATGTGCAAGTTCCTGACGATGTAAAAATGCTTGGGAAAAATTAGAAGAGGGACACTTGATAACAAAAAGTATAAATTCCATTAAGGGGACACATTTACACATTTTATATAAATACCTGAATAATATTTTCATAAGTTAGGTATCATCTTAAAAGAGATAAGAACTTTCTAAAAATCAGTAGATAAATATTTGAAGGCGAATCCTGTTATAACATTTGGCTTTTTAAGAAACATTCTGCTACCTTAAGCTTTTATGGAACTAATAGCTGTAAGTCAGAAGATTTTAACTTATGAATTAACTGAAAGCAAGCATATCAGAACAAGTCTCTTGTCCACATAGGTAAAATATACATATGAAATATACCTATGCATATATGGAAATACACATACATGTATGTTTTCACTTATAAATAATAACCTTAAATATTAAATCAATATAATACCAAATTAATATTTATATAATACTACTATAAATATTAAATGTTTATTTACATCAATATTAAGATGAACTTTATAACTAATAAAGTACTACTGATAAAATAATGAGGAAGTTCATTAAAACTCTAATCGGATTAGCGAGACTGCGACAAATACGAGTTGACCTTTGATTTGCATTTAGTCCAAAAGGGCTCAATTTCTCTGGTAGTATGTTTTCTTGTGTACTTATTTGCCTGCATGCACTATTATTCATTTGCCTTGTACTACTTCTTCTGACCTACAGTTAAGTAAAAGAAACCTAAGTTGTTTTCCTTTACAAAAATAAACATGAAAATAATTTTTTCACTTTTTTCATTATAACTCTTAACCAGGTAACCCAATCACAAAACAAACTGTCATAACATAAAATTCTTGCCAAGGAAGGACCCGAATTAAAATGGTAACACAGAAGGGGGATAAGGAAGAGGTGGCGGGTAGAAACGATTTCCTTTTTTTCTGAACCTAAGCATGCAAGATGGCCATCCTTTTAAATATCATTTCTTTTCTCTTTCTTGTGTATAGCCACTGACAAAGTTATTCAAATTAAAACTATGTTACCGTGCCTGATCTTGGATGATACTCTGCTTTTATTTGCTAAGTTATTTATGAAGTAATGCCTATTTCATTGTGCAAGAGTGAAAGCAGGTGCAGATGATCTTTCTACACAGTATTTGTTCTCTGTCTTCTCTGCAGTCTTACAAATCCTTCCCTATAAGCTGATCCGGAATTCCTGGCATTGAAATGGTTTATTTTGTATCCTTAACCCATTAATTTGGCTTTATTGGGTAATGTTAGGCTCAGGTAATACTATACAAATCTGGGCGAATGAGTTGGGTTTCAAAGGCCCTGGACTGAAATGAGAAGCAGAAAGGACCCAGGTCTGCTGAGGTGTGCACCTGCAGCTCTGCAGGTCAGTGGGGACCCTGGCTATCAGAAGAGGTCAAGTTTATTTTCAGCAGGTTCAGCAAAACACAACTCATTCTAAATAAAGCATCAGTGAGGAAAGCTCAGCAAATCCAGTGATGTTGCAATTTTTCTGGAACACCTATCCTAAAACCGGTTCTGTGACATTGAACAACGCCTTCAAACATATAAGGAGTTTTGCAAAAATCTTGAAGGCATCTTCAAAATATACTTAACTGTTTATAACCAAAACATGATATAAAATAAAAATACGAACCATGCCTTGATTTCAGGAGAGAAGATGGACAGTGTCATAAAATGAAGCACTGAGACACGATTGTAACTTTTAGCAAATTGGAAGTTTAAGTTCTCAAGCATTATAGTGTGTGGCAGAACACAGATGAAGTTCGGCTAACGTGATTCAGGTTGTTTTGGAATGAAGAGACAGAAATTCTCAGGACATTGATGGCGTTCGCCAAGGATGGGATGATTGCTAATTGGAAGACTGAAGAGGAGCTGCTGCATCAACATTTTAATAGTGCAGATACCAGGTCCTCCATTCAGGTGTTGGGAAAGCATTTTCCCAGGACTAGGGGGCAAGCGTTCTTTCGTTGCCTGACCCCAGAGTAGATAGATAGCCTGAGTGCCAACCACCTGGGCTGCTTTGAACAATTGATTTCATGTCCCTGAATTCCAGTTTTCTCTTCTGCAAGGTGAGAATAATCATATCCTGGTTTTGAGAATTAAATGCACATAAAACACTTAGCAGAGTGCTGCTCTGAATATTTAGCGCATGTTAGTTTCCCTAAAAAAGTGGGGTGCAATCCAGTCTGTACATCAGAGCCACCTGAGGGTATTTTAAACTATTCTAACCATTGCCCTACTGCCAGCCAATTCAAATGAATACCTGTGCATAGCGCCCACACGTATAAAAGTTCCCTGGAAGATTCATTCTAATTGCAGCCAGGGTTGCAAACCACTGCTCTAACTGATCCAGTTAGTCTGCTGGTGCTTTTAACCTTGGATATGCACTAAAATCACCCGGGGAACTTAAAAATATTGATAGCTGGGTTCTTTGTTTCTGATTTAATTGATACAGAGTTCGGCGTGGGAATTGGGAGCTTTTAAAAAATTCTCACTTTATTAAAATAGAATTGACGTACAAAAAGCTGTATGTATTCACTTTATCCAACTTGATGAGTTTGAAGATAAGTATAGACCCATGAAATTGTCACCACAGTCACGACCAAAAGCATACCACCACTTCTGAAAGTTTTCTCCCATCCCATTTGTTCATTTGTTTCCCTAGCTAATTCTAATATGTTCAGGTGGAGGATCATAGATAATTAGGATAACATTCTGTGTGTTCTGTATAATTTCTTTTCTTTTATAAACAGTGTAGTTTTTCTGCATGTGCAAGTAACATATGTCTTAAAACGTATTAAATGCAGAAAGCTATGAAGAAAAATAATTTAAAATATCCATAACCTGTCCTGGCTGGTGGTTCAGTAGTTAAGGCACCAGCCTGTGAACCCAAAGGTCACTGGTTCGATTTCCAGCCAGGGCACATAACCAGGTTGCAAGCCAGGTCTCCAGCCAGGTCAGTAGCTGGAGGCAGGTGAAAGGCAACCATATATTGATATCTCTCTCTCTCTCTCTCTCTTTTTTCCCCTCTCTCTAAAAATAATAAATAAAATCTTTAAAAAATCCATAATCTTATTGTCCAGATATAAATATTGTCAACAGTTTGGCTTGTTTCCTTTTTTATATGATAACTGTTCTACATGGTTGGGCTTATGCTGCATATTCAATATCATATTCCTTGTGTCATATTATGACACAATGATTTTCCATGTCATTGAATACGTATTTCAGGTATCATTTTAAAGAAGTAGCATATCCATAAAAAGACTCTTTACATATTATTATTTTGCATATTTCAAAGAATGTTCCAGACAAAGTATATAGGAATTTTTTTTGGCAAACTTAATTACCTTTCCCAGTAACCTTCTATAAGGAAGTCATGGCATTAGGTCCTGCACATTAGGCCAGGTAATTCATGATTGGAATGCCAGGCTGTGCTGAGACAGAGCTCCAAAAGTCAAGTCAGGAAGAAGAGGAAAGAACAGAGAACATCCTAAAACCTAAGAAATAAACCCAGACTCAGAGCCAAAGAGTCACAGGACACAATAGCTATCAAACACTAAACTTCTGAAAAATCAGCAGAATTTCCCAGTTCCTGCCCCAAAGGAGGGAAGTGTTGAGCAGTGGCTTAAGTTGAATTGCTTATGGGGCAAAAACAAATCAGCACACACTGGCCAAGGGAGTTCGTGTAGAAGCTGAAGACAGCATCTGCAGAGAAGGTGAACTCAATGACACGAGAAGCGGAGCTGTGCAGCTGACATGATTTGATGGGAACTAACCAGTAAAACTGGAGAAAACCCCATGTATTAGGGCATTGCAAAGTCTGGCTTGAGAAAATGATCTTAATATCATCCAATGGGTAAGCAACAAAGTGTGAGTGAGAGCACTTGTCCTTGGGGAAGCCAGATGTCCGAGTTCTCTATGAAGTGGGAAGCCAAATGCCTGATCATGTAATAATTTCAAGGGCGAGGCTGAAATGAGAGGAAAACTCCAATCTAGGTTAACCTTCCCTGGGTGACTTAGCTCACATCCCGTGCCCTTCTAAACATGGATATCTGCTTCTCATCCTCCACAATTCATCATCTGCCTTGTTGCCTCTTTTTTAAGTATGTGGTAACCTTGATACTAAAATGGAACTATAAAACAAGGGGAGGTGTGGAAGAAAGGAATGGAACTTAAAGGTGTACAGGCCCTGTGTAATCCAGCCACTCACTCTGCATCAGCCACAAGGGCTCTTCCATTCTTCAAGCATTCTGGGCGCTTTCCTATCTCAGGTCCTTTGTCCCAGATGCTTCCCATCTGGAATTCTCCTCTCCTGGCTGTTTTCATCCACACAACTGTCGGTTTTCACAACTGATGGTTTTTTCTTATCAGTTCAGCATCCCAGACAGGCCTTTCTGGACTACCCCATGAAAAGATTTACTGCCTCCTATCACCATTTTCTCAATGAGAGCCTTCTGTTCATTTCCTTGTTGAAAGGAATCCATTCAGCTATTCTGTGAGTAGGCATGTTTTCCTACTCTGTGCATGGTATTGGCATCCAATAGTGGGTCTCTACCATCCCATTAATTATATAGTCACACAAATAGTTGCAAAATCCTAATTTTGTTGAGATCTACAAACAAAAGGCTATGGAACCAACCAGTTAATTATTTTCATCTGGAATGTCTTTGTAGTTTGTTCTCTTCCTTCCACTTGATTATCTGCTCCCTGAGGGCAGAGTCTTTGCTTATTATCTAGTTGTGCATTATAGCCACAGGGCAGCACGTTGTGGGGACTTCATAAATGAGTGCAAAACATTTACCTTTGCTGTTTCTATTAAACATCCAGGTAATCCTGAGAACTATGCACAATTATTGCTACTTGACGGATTAACAGCACTGAAGCTCAGAGAAGGAACTAGTCCAAGGTTACACAGGTGCCAGAACTAGAAATTGAACCTAGTCCTGAGTTCCAAGTCATTGCTTTTTCTGTCACACAAAGGGTAGGGGAGAGACAAAAATAAATTATTGTAAATTGTTTACCTTGATTAAAACCTAAACTCATGAGCTAAATTACTTTCCTGTGTTTGCCCCATAAAACCAAAAGCAAAACACAAGACTACCCTACCACCATGCTAAAGAATCCTGCACCTTTATTTTTCAATAGCATTGCAGGACCAACAAAATCTGACCCCGCCAAGCATGTTCAAATATTTCTGTGTTTGGTGATTGCAAAATTGGATTTCACTTGGATCATTTTATAGTTGGCACCAAAACGATAACTTGAATCATCCAGAACAAAACCATAGGCTGTACGGCATTTGCTTTACTTGGCTAAAGGGAACAAGGTACAAAGGTACATGGTCTTAACCCTTTCTGTACTCTCAAAAGTTCTCTGAAATTCGATGAAAAATTTTCCACAGTGGTTTCTTTGTTAGTTATGCCTTGAGTATGAGCAAGGAGGTGTGTGTGTGTGTGTGTGTGTGTGTGTGTGTGTGTGTGTACTTACATTCCCAGGTGTAATTTTGCTCACATTTATGCTTTTATCACCTCCTGTTTTCTCTGGGCTCTGTCTTTCCAGATTTTGGATAATACAGGGATCGATTCCAGCTTCAGAGAAAAGGCAGGAACACAAGAGAAGCCACAGAACAACTAATAAGGTGGTTTCTGGTCCAGATATTCACAGAATGCTAAACTCTGTACCGAGTGTCAACTTATTAGCTTTCTTTTCAGATTCTTCGCCCAGTTTGCCCTCCATTCGTGGTCAAGTATTATTATTATTTTAAAAGATTTTATTTATTATTTTTCAAGAGAGATGAAGGGAGAGATCAAGAATATTTTTAAGTCTCCAGATTTCTGGATAATACCACTCCTAGCTCTTTTATTTGCTGGCCCAAAGTACTGGCACAGAAATCTCTAAATTCACCTGGATTTCTTTTTTGGAACAGAATTAGGTGATTGTTAAATTTACCATATCCTAGCGCTTTCCCTCCCAAAACTTTCAAGGATCAATCAAAATGAAACATCTTTCCCCTCATTAAATAAAAAAACATGTATTTCGAAGAAAATTGTCTCCTATCTCTAATTCACTTACCTCTAGATCATCTTAACAATGCAAACTAATTGCTGTCTAACAAATTCTTTGAGCTTGTTAAAAGGTAATTGCCAATTTCCCCCTCGTATGCAATGAACCTCCTATTTTGCTGAGGATTAAACTTTTGGTATGTGGAGATTGCATAGTGAATCTGTGTCCAAAGACTTGCAACACTTTCTTCAAATGGGACAAATGTCTTCCTGTTCTGATACTTCATTTACATTTAATCCAATCTGGAGGCCATTAGTATAATCCTTAGTAATCCAATTCCATTTTTAAGTTCCATTTTACCACCTCTATCCTATTACTAGCCTTCACGTAGGTCAACAGAACACTCTGTGAGGATATCTTTGTTGACATAAGTTGAGAGAAAAACACTTCAAGTTAAATTGATCACCTCTGTCCTTCGGAGTAGAAAGAAACCTGTAAGGCTACATAGAATGCAATCAATCGTGTGCCCACATGGCTTAACATCTAAGGTGATGCATGAGGTATGTTGATATTTTCCTCCCTTGCAGGTAGAACTACTGGCCTCACTTCATCTCAAGATCCTATGAGATCAAATGACCCTGTGCCTTCATCTGGCTATAGGTGTGAACAGCCTTCCAAGATAAGTTACCTTTGTATACGTTGGAGCAACAAATGCCAGACGCATCAGGTGCCACAGAGTCCGCTTTGAGAACCTTGGAGTCTGCCTTCCCCAGTTACCCACTTACAACACCTTCATTGTACACCGTCAAGCAGGCAGCTTGGAGACGGCGTTGCTTCTAGGTTTCCAGACATGTGTCATTTCCACCGCATATTTAGTAGCACCTAACTGCCTGAAGTGGGGAGACCGGAATGTGAGGCATGTCTCACCGAGGAGGAGAGTTTTTATTAAAAAAATATCCCTCAGCTGCTAATGGAAACATCCACCTTCCAGCCCTATTCTTAAAAATAAATAAATAGAGGGCGTTGCGCATGTGAGAGGCACATTAGGGATGCAAGATATTCGTTTCCATGAAGTCACTCACAGCAGGCCTGTCTGGAAAAATGCTTTCATCTTCTGCAAAGGGAGGGAAAAACGTTACTAGCCAGTGGGTTGAAAGACCAAGACTTTGAAGTCAAGGGCGAAGGGGGAAAAGCGATCCTTCACTCAGGTGAATTTGGGCCAAACCAGTTTAATTTCTACTCAACTTACTCAACGCATGCTGCTTAGAGACCACCGAATTATGGCTTGTGGAGCAGGCCCTCCTTCTAGTCCAGCGATGTTCCCATAGGGGCTCCAGGGTGAGGGGGGCAGAAGAGTAGGTGACATATGGCCTCAACCAGGACAGCTCTGCTTTTGCCTATTTCCTGAACTCTGGTCTGTTTCGGTTCTTTTAACCCACATCCACTGAGTATCTCCTAAGACTTGCTGGTACTGTTCCAAATGTGGTGACGTGATAGTGATCAAGACAGATGTGGCCTTGGCCTCCTGGAGCCTGCAGTCTAGGCAAGGTCCTTTGTGGGCCGGTGGTGGTGGAGTGTGAGGAAGGATGTTTCACCGCTGAAAACACGAGTGGCGACCCAACACGCTCTTTCTGAGGATGAATACACAGATTGAGAGAAAGTCCACCACTAGTTAGCTGGAGAGTGAGGGATAGAACCCAGAATCTTTGCTTTTTATTTCAGATCCCTTCCTCCCAAGTTCAGACAGGAAGAGAAGGAATACAACATTTACAGATCTGCTCCAGTGAGAGAGGATCCTTGAACTTCCCCTGACTACTAGGTCTTATCTTCATTTATGTCCTTTCAAGTGCTCTCTTAAGATGCAATCAAGGCTGTACGCCCATCCTTGGCAGGGACTTACATGTGTGCCTTGTTCCTTCCAGGCCAGCGTCTCTGTTTCCCCTCTGAGTAGAGGTCATCCGGCTGTGGCTTGTTCCAGAAGCTTTCCCACCAGTCACTCCCCGGCATTCGGCCCCTTCGCAGAGTCCAGTCTCTGTGGAATCCCCTGGGCTATCTGCAGTCCTTGCTGCATTGCATCATGTCCTTCCTTCCTTCCTTCCTTCCTGGTAGGCACAGGAACACTTTCTCTCCAGCCCCCATTCCCGCCTGCTCACCCTCCCGGCCATGAACTTTGCCTCTTTCCCTTCTCTCTCTCCCTGTCACCCTGGAGGCTAGATGACTGTATTTTGCAAAGCTGAAAACTGGAAGAGAGGTAGGGCAAAATTCAATTTGTTTTCCTTTTGGTCTGCACTTCGGCCTTGTCCTCTTGTTCTCTCTTTAAGGCCCCTCACTCTTTGCAGTTTCAACTTTAGACTTGGTCACTCGTCTGCCTGCTATGCAACCTGTCCCTTCCTACCTGTCTGGGCTTGCATGGCTGGATGTGAGCCGGCTTACGTGAAGAAGGCAGCCTGCAATGCCTGTGGATGGGGAACATTCCATAGTCAGCCTGACCTTCACCTGCTGGGAAACGTGTCACAGAGAAGTGCTGACTATGATCCTGTGCTGTCCTTAAGGTCCTGCAATACATTCAACATCCTGTTCTTGAGAGCTGCGTAAATGTGAGCTCACACATCCCCATCCTCATTCAGGCGCCTGATGGAAGGAAAGCAGAAAGCCGCCTCTGCCTACCAAAGATCTCCTCTTTCTTTCTACAACCTTGTTTCTTTACTGCAGCAAAAACGAAACAAAACAAAACAAAACGGCGCTTGTTTTGAGAAGGGTTTGTTTTCTGCGCCATCTAGCACACCGAATCTTTCATGTACCCTCTGGAATCCTAAAATTGGGTTCTCTGTAGTCTTTAGTTAACACAGTTGGTAGAAGCGATACACTGGTTTATTCATCTCACTCATGCCTTGCCTTCATCTGAACTGGGCTACTTAAGGGTGAATTCTGCAGGCCTGGCCCCTCTGCTGGCCCCGGTGCAAAGATCTCAGATAGGAAACCCTTCCAAGAGATTCTTGAAGTTAAATTTGCAAATGAGGATGACATCATATTATTAGGACAAGAGCCATGAGAAAGTTTTCAATTTGGAGAGCCATTTTGCAGAAAAGGAAATACACTGTCTTCTGGCCCCAAATATGATCAATAATTGTGTGGGGCTGAAGGGTGTTTGTGGCTTTAGCAATGTTTTCTGCGTGTAAAGCTGATAAGGCTGGTCAAGGACCAAATATTTGACCTTGGCTTCAAGTGATTACTGTGTTCCAAACAGCTGAATTTATTCCAGTAACATATAACTCAGCCTGGAAAAGAAAATTAGAGTTGTTTTGTTGAAAGAGATGATAGAGAATTTTTAAATAGATAAGATTTTGATCTCCACTTTGGTGCTGAGAGATTAATGTCCCACAGTGATAAAGGACCCTTAAATACCACATCTTCCATCTCCTCTACTAGTATTATTTTCCATTACACCAAATCTAAGTTTATGTGGTATCTCGTTCTCTCTTCCGTTCTTCACCTCCCTGGTTTTGGTTTTTCTTTCTTTCCTTAGAGCCTTGGCACCTTCTACTTTGTGGTAAGGGCACCATTGGCTGATTGAAATGTTGCCCTTGCACTATGTGAGGCACAACAAGGTCAAGTGCTTATTTGCTGCAGGGGAATCAGGAAGGACCTGAGGTTGGTATACTAGGATATTACCCAACTGGAAGTGCAAAGCAGTTTTCACCCATGTGGGAAAGGAACGCTTACAAAATACCAGTTTTCTATCAGAGGACACATTCCATTCAAGCCATACATATTTGTGAATTGAGTTGGCACATGTCAGTCCTGGGTGATGACTCTCAGTGGTCTGGCGTGGACACGTATACTCCAAACTTTTAGGCTGACTTCACAGATGATAAGGTTGAATGTTAATGGTTCACCATTTTTGGAACAAATGGAAGTTTTTCCAAAGTGAAGGTAAGTGGTTCCGATGTTAGCAGTGTGCTTTCTGTCAGTCCTCTCTGATGATGCTCAGAGAATGCAGTCACACAGGGTGGTGCTGCACATTGGCCATGGTCACATGGGTGCCCCACAGCGCCTAGGGCCTAGATATCACATCCTGTGTCTTTAACTCTTTTCTTTCTCCCCTGGGGGGCTGTCTCCTCAGAGTAAATTGGTCAAATTTTGGTTGGACTTCAGATAGATTTATTCTTTCTATTCAATCTACTGCTTGAGTTTTTTTCAGTCTAATAAATTTAGTATTTTTGAGTTTGGCAAAAAATAAAAATAAAAAAGGATAACAGTTTTTGTCACCCAAAAATCAAAGACCTGCTTTTTCTGTTGTTAAATGAAATGGGCAATTTTTAGTTTCTATCTTATTGCTTTGGTTTTCCTACAACATTTAAAAATGTTAACCATACCCTCCTTCTCAAAACTATGTCCTGTGGCATTCTGGGACAATGCTTTCTCATCATTTTTAGTATTATTATTATTATTATTTTTTTTTAGGATTCTCCAATTCAGTTTTCTCTGGGAGTTTCTCTCAAACTTCCAGTATCTTAGGAAGAAACCCTGAAGATGTTCTCAACTTGCTTCTTTTTCTTACCATATGGCACTTGATCCATTAGTTTTTTTCCCCCCACTTTCTTAATACTATATCTAGAATTTTCTTCATCTCTTAAATGGCTTCCCTGGTTGCTCCTTTGTCCCAGTGGGTTATTCTCAAACACAGCAGCAGTAATAGTTCATTTAAAGCCTATGTCAGGTCCTGTAACATCATTCTTCAGAACCCTCCCCAGGTGTCTGATAAACGTCAAAGTCTTCACTATTGCCCATGAGGCTTCCAATGCCCTGGTCTTTCTCTTGTTCATTCAGCCCTAGCTCACCGACCCTCTGCTGTGTCTCTGAGCACACCCGGTGCACCCCTGCTCCCAGCCCACTGCACTTGCTGTTCTCCACCCAGAATGCTGTTTATCCGAAACCTACATGGCTTGCTTCTTTCTCACTTTTCTCCAATCTTGACTTAGGGTACTACCGTTGGCCAACATGGATGAACCTAGAGGGGATTATGCTAAGTGACATAAGTCAGGCAGAGGAAGACAAATAGCATATGATTTCACTTATATGTTATATCTAAAGAACAAAATAAACAAAACTGAAACAGATTTGTAGATACAGAAAACAAACTGACAGTTGCCAGAGGAGAGGAGTGTTGAGGGACTGGGTGAAAAAAAGTGAAAGGGATTAAGAAGTACAGATTGGTAGTTATAAAATAGTCATGGGATGGAAAGTACGGCATAGGAAATGATATTGTAATAACTACGTGTGGTGCCAGGTGGGTACTTCAATTACTGAATCACTTTGCAAATTATATAGTTGTCTAAGCACTACGTTGTACACCTGAAAGTAATACAGAATAATATTGAATGTGAACGTTAGTTGAAAGATAAAATTAAAAAAACTAATGTCAGCTTCTTAGTGAGGCCCAACCTGAGCATTGTCAGAAAGCCCAAAGCCCACCCAGTTTCCTCTTTTTCTCTTTAGGACATTTTATTATTAAATATGCTAATATAGATTAGTTTTTTGATTCATATATTCAACATATTATCAGCTCTAGCTCTGGCTGGTGGCACAGTGGATAAGGGGCTAACCTCTGAACCCAAAGGTCACTGGTTCGATTCCCAGGCAGGGCACATAACCAGGTTGCAAGCCAGGTCTCCAGCCAGGTCTGTAGCTGGAGGCAGGTGAAAGGCAACCATACATTGATGTTTCTCTCCCTCTTTCCCTCTCTCTCTAAAAATAATAAATAAAACATATTTTTAAAACTATATATTTTCAGCTCTAAAAGAGCAGGCATTTATAATAATTATCACCACTTTTGTTACTAGCAAAGTGTTTACCAGAGGAAGTGCTCAATAATCATTTGTTGAGTGACTGATTGACCAAATTTTGATGTTTCCCATGTTTTTTTCTCTCACTGTTTTCTCATGTCACTTGAGTGATCATCTCATGTTTAAGGCCATGCATTGTCAGATAACACTGCATGGAACATTTCTCCTTGGAGCTTCAGGTATATAGATCTAAACATTCCAGGCACCACCCTTGACCTTTGCGTTCACCAGGACTCTTTCTCCTCCAAAGGGCTTAAGCATATTGATGTGCGTGATCGTACAGTCCAGTTGTAGGGCTGGCTTCAGGTGCGGCCAAAAGCAGGGCCCAAACTAGGTCACCAGAACTTACATGTTCTGTCCCCTCCCTCAGCTCTGCTCTTCTACCCTGGCTACATTCCTAGTTTCTCTTTCTGGGGTGGCAGTAGGACCCCAGCAGCCCTAGTCTCATATTCTTGCCGCTCTAAATCCAAATGCAAACAAGAGAGCATTTTTCCTAGAAGGCCTCACACAGTTCCTGATATTAAAAACCCTATGGTGGGTGGATCCCAGCCTCCCTTGTGCACCCACTGTCAACAGATACACATTCATACACCCTCACGCATTGTGCTATCTAGGGAAATTATAACGTTTTTGATGGGTCATCTGCTGTACTCCTGGGGACAGTCTTACCAGACATACCATATGAACTGGGTGCTGAGGAGGGCTCCTCAAATGAAAATTAGGGATGGTTTGCAGAAGAACAGAAGATGGATGTCAGAGATGTTCCTCATCTGGGCATTATCATCTTTCTAGTGGCCCAGCTATTATGACGTGTTGCTTTCTCCCTCCTCTTTGCCCCTTACACCCAGTATGTTGTTTTGCCACATGGGTTATAATTCCTTGATATAGCCTGGATTCATCCGTCCTCCGTAATTCTGCCCCTTCAGTTCAGGCCTCATTGTTTTGTTTTGCATCAGATGCAACCATATGATTGTGTGGAGGTGGGCTGTGGGCTTTCTGACCTCCGTGCCTTTGCTCTTACTGTTTTGCCCAGGAACTTCTTCCCTTGGCTTGCCACACTTTTATCAGGGGAGATCCATCTACCCTGAAATAATAAAGAATTATTTCTGAGCCCTCAGAACTAGTTTAGGTGCCTCACCTCGGCCTTCTCTGAGTTAGAATGGGGTGTTTATTGGTGTGTCTCCCTGTTTTAGTTTCCTTCAGAACGTCTACTGTATCTCTAGTAACTAGTATAGTGCTTAGCACATAGTAAGCACTCAATAAATACTGAATACATGATTAAAATGTAAACATCCAGAAGGTACTATTTAGCATATAAAAACATCTCTACTACTGGGCAAGTGCATCACACAAGGATCAAGTAAAAACTGGGGTGCTGCTATACTGATTCATTCTCCAGAATTTACCAGGCAGTGGTGGAGGCTGATAACGAATGCATCAGTTAGGTTGGGGGGATCATTTACTTGACCTGCAATTTAAGGGTTTTTGTTGGGGAACAAGTACACCTCCTTTAGCAATTTCATTTCCCTCATTACTGTTTTTAATTTTATTTTTATTACTTTTATTTGTTTATTTAAAAATTTTATTTATTATTTCCAGAAAGAGAGGAAGGGAGAGAGGCAGAGAGGGAGAGAAACATCAATGTATGGTTGCCTTTCACCTGCCCCTAGCCATGGATGGACCTGGCTGGAGACCTGGCTTGCAACCTGGTTATGTGCCCTGGCTGGGAATCAAACCAGTGACCTTCGAGTTCGCAGGCCGCACCTTCATTACTGGTTTTTAAAGTGTATGTGTGCCTGTCTGAAAAAAATGAGGCTAAAGAGAATGGATCTTTATCAGGGATCATTTTAAAACCTCCAGAAAACTGTGCATCAAGGTTCAAGATCATGTTTCCCTTCATACCTGCTAATAAAGATTAAACATTTACAGAAAGAACTGCCATCAGTGTAAATCAGTGTTTCCATGGGTAGCCTGTTTACAACCATTCTGTACACAAAACAGCAGTATTGTCCTCAGACTGGTAGTAGGTTCACAAGCATTCCAACAAAATGTCCAAACAAATTCTTCCCCAGTGACGTGGAAAGAGCATCATTTCTTCAGAGGCGCCAGCAAAGCGCAGGAACTCCCCCTCCTTTCAGTGTCTGCATTCATCATTGATGCAGCTCTGATGCTTACTTGCTGGCGTTTGATTTATCGCAACCCTAAAACAAACACAGTTCACGAACTTTCTGTCATGTTTTGGACCAAATGTCACAGCATTTCCTCATCGGCCAGAGTACTCAGGAACATGCCATTGACTGGAACAGGAAATTTAAGAGGCACACAAAAGATACTTCATTTTGAAAGGAATAGTTACATGGACTCATTTTAACTTCCTGTTTAAAAGTAGACATACGAACGCAACTTACTCTACAGCACACGATTTTGGCTCGTGTAGAAAGAGGCCTGTGCCTTAAGCGTTTAAGAAGCTAGATACACAAACTTCCCAGGAATATGTGTAGTTCTAATTTATGAGGCACCTTCTTTGCAGTCTCCCAAATAAGGCAGGATGGTGGACACGCCATCAACAGCGTGACCAGCGCCCCCGCGGGTGGCCTCACAGAGCAGCAAAGGAAGCGGAGCTGAATGGGGAAAGCAGCAAGCATGCTGCGGCTGAAATCCAAATGACAAACAGTAAGATGCCAAATGACAAATAGTAAGATGGATGCTACAGGGGTGGCTGAATCATCTTCTTCCTAACCCTTGTCTTGCCAGCTCATGACCGCATTTATTAGTGTCATTTGCGATACAAAAGTGTGCTGTGGGCTTTCCCTGCGATAAAAGGGCTCCTTCATGTCTTTCACTTTTCCCTGCGGTCGAATATTCCAGTCTTTCTGGGAACTTGACTCTGTGAAGTGTTTCTTATCTTAGGCTGGGACATGCAGGACAAGGATGTCTTTTATGGGCTGTTGGGCTTCTTCACCCCATTGTCCTTGTCCTTTTCTCAATAACATGTGTCGTTCCTAATACACCCGCGTATAGAAAACAGCAGAATTTGATTCTGCTCAAAAAATAATTGGCCATGGAATTTAAGCCACATGCAAATACACTTTTTAAATATGAATTGATTCCCAAAAAATAATGTTAGGCACTCCTTTTAAAGAGCACATCTGCTGTATACACTGAAGTGTAATAATGGCTATAACTGGTAGATGGTTTATACCACGCATCAAACACTCTGCTAAGAGATTTACTTCCATACATCAACTAAATCTTCATGACTACGCTTTTAAAGGGGTTAAATTATTTCATATCAATAAAAATATTTTCAAACTGGATTATTTTAAACCAAAAAAGAGAAAACAACTAAGTGTGAATTCATGTATAAAGTTCACCCAGCTTCTCCTCTCTTTAAAAAGTAAATAAATAAAATTAATTTTATTAATTAATTTTATTAATTTTATTTATTTTAGCTTTATAAAATGTAAACAATTTTATGAATCTGTATTGCTCTGCTGCATGGAAATTTTTACCATGATTTCCAGGCTGGGATTGCTTTATCAAAATTTAATGTAAATCTAAATTAATTTTCAAAAGAATCTGACAAATAGAAAAAGCATTAGTGGAGAACAAACTATATGTACCTATAATGAGACATTTTCTGCTTGAAGTATGTGTGGAAATGCTATAAATGAAATGATTACATTTTCTTTTAATTTGTCAATTTTAACATTTACAATTTCGTCTCTAGAAATAGGTCTCAATGGACTAGAAACGCCATGTAAATGGTCATGTAGCTTGTTATGGGCCTGGGTCCTCCACAGTAAACTCTCCAAACACAATTACAACTTAACCTCTGGCCCCAGAAGGCCAAAGAAGAAGCAAACACAATCCTAACTCTTCAATCCTAATATCTAAATTGGAAATTTCCACAGAATAATTTTTTGGCTGTGTGATGTGAATTCTTTAAATCACTAAAAAAAAAAATCATTCAAAGTTTGGTATCCTTCTAATTCAAAGAAGAGCATAAACTACATGTAATTGAGTAATGTATTAAAATGGTATTAAAAAACCCAGGAAAATAAGTATATTATATGGTACTGTATTATATTATATTAGTCAGCCCCAAAATATTAGGGAATATTGATATCTAGAATACTTATTAGAGTGACTTGCAGATTTTAACCTTTCTTCTAGTATTTTCACCAGCATGAATACTGAAAAAATTGAAATTCTACTCTGATCACTGCTCCAAGAAAAAGCATCCCAAAGGAAAAACCTGTTTTCATGCAGCCACAGTTGTGTCTTCTAGGAGCAGAGAATGCTTTGATTAGGAGGAACGGATCATGTGAATTCTTAAGCTTACTGTCTGTGCAGTGGGTAATATTTTCTCTCACAGAGAATATGAAGAGCAGTTTCATAGTAAACATTATTCAACCATGTATGTGATCATTCACCTGTTTTTATTTATTTATTTAAAAAAATTAATTTATTATTTTTAGAGAGAGGGAAAGGAGCGAGGCAGAGAGGGAGACAGACATCAATGTATGGTTGCCTTTCATCTGCCTCCAGTCAGGGATCTGGCTGGAGACCTGGCTTGCAACCTGGTTATGTGCCCTGGCTGGGAATCGAACCAGTGACCTTTGGGTTCATAGGCCGGCGCCTTATCTACTGTGCCACCAGCCAATGCTTCACCTGTTTTTAATATGGGAAAGGCAATACAGTTAGAACAGAAAGTGTAATTTTGTAATAGAAGAGAAGTAGAAATGTTAAGAAATTAAGCAGGTGTGTGTGTGGAAGGGAGGGAGGGGTGCTTTGTTTTATGAATTCATAGCTGTACAGTTTTCCTCTTTCTGGAGGATTCTCCATTGCCTCATTCCAAAGGCTCACAAAACAACTGCCAGCGTTCACGAGCAGGGGTCTTTTCCATGACCAAATCAAGACAAGACTGCTTTTTTTTAGCCAATATGGAATCCTAGCTCTTGCTGTGTGTGGCTCATTGGGTCTCATTGGGTCCCTCATCTGTATTGACCACTGTAGCTGATTACATGATGATTCGATGCGAATTCTATAAGAAAGTCTAGTAAAAACAATCAGGAACAAAAAGCAGTAACTAATGAGTCTTTTAGATGCTTTAGTCTCTTGTATCATTATTTGCTAGTTTTGGTTTTGAAAGATCAAGATATTTTTGTTAACCTAAGTAAGGGCAGCGTGGTACAGTAAAGATTTCTAGAGTCCAGTAAGTTGCATGCTTTTCAATCCAAGGGCAGCATTTTCCGTTTGAATGTTCAGTGTGTACCATAGAACTGGAGCATGGTAAGAGCTCTAGTTTTTGTTTACTAACTTAATACAAAGGAAAAAGTGACAGTATGGAAGTAGGAAGTAATCACATTTATGTATATACCAAGGCTAGACCTTTAAATGATTATCCTTTAATAAATAACTCCAAAAGAAGTTACAAATATGAAAAACTCTGGCAAGAAGACAGGTGTTGGCCCCAAGAATCTTTTTTGTTGTAACGAAGACATTAATTAATGGGATTTCAAAATAAAATACTATAAAACATTCTTTCAAGGTGAACCACTTTGAAAATTAAGTTTGTAGAAATAAAGATGTTTCAGTATGCTTAGCCATAGATTCCAACAGAAATAAACAAAGACAAATATTCCCTAGTGGTGTTGAGACTTATTGTTATGCATTTACTGTGTAATATATATGTTGATAGCATTCCAAGTCCTGAAACATCTGCATATCTAACGCCTTAAAGTTCCTGTAAAGTCTTTTAAAGCTTTGGGAGCACAAATCTTAAATAGGTGACTTGTAATGAGAAGAGGTGAATTTATATAAACCTAAATTGCCTCAAATTGTGGATCTTTTTATTTTTGTGTGTGAAGTGATATATAATTTGACCAGAAGATGGCAGCATTCTGAAAGAAAAAAGAAAAGAAGAAAACGCAAAAACAAAACGCAAGATAATGCAATTACCATGCTTTTTTACTCTTCAAAGTTTCCATGATACTATTTTAATTGGTGTCAACCTGTTTTTAGATATTATTCTTTTCAAGGTGTATGATGTCCTTATTTCTTTCTCCAAAGTAATTGTAAGAGCGTACCTGTAATATTGTTTTTACCAAAAAAAAAATCCTTTGAAAGATCCAACAATTACCTAAAGGCTACAGAATTTTAAGTCAGTGGTGTATTAATTTTCTCTTGGAGTAAAAAGATAATATTTGACCTGGCTGGTGGCACAGTGGATAAAGTGCCAGCCTGCAAACCCAAAGGTCACTAATTCAATTCCCAGCCAGGGCTCATAACCAGGTTGCAAGTCAGGTCTCCAGCCAGGTCTGTAGCTGGAGGCAGATGAAAGGCAACCGTACATTGATGCTTCTTTCCCTCTCTGCCTCTCTCCTTACACTTCTCTCAAAAATCTTTTAAAAAAAAGGATATTTGAAAATAATATATATGTTAATAAAATTTATGATCCGGAAAGACATTAAATGTGTTAGAATTTTTCTCCAAAATAGCTGTCTAAGGCAGAGAAATTATTCTTATGCATTGTAAAATGCACTGTATAGAAACACAATTTAAAAACAGAAAGATAGTCTTCCATGGAGAATATAAGTATTATATGTAAGTAAGTCAATTTTATCTGTTTACAAACCTTTAAAACCTCTGTGCTCTTATCTGAAATCTATTTTAAATTCCTATCTGGTTACATGTGTTTTTTGGTTTGTTTATAACAGTATTGAAAGTCCTTAATTAGCTAGGAAAAGTAACAGCACTTCTTTTACATGTTTAACTTACTAACATCTTTAATTGAATTGGAAAGATGGACAGGGGAACATATAGCTCATGGCCTTGTAATATCTCTTCCAATTTATACAGCAAATGGGGTTATGGGCAATCCACTATAATGATATTCTTTAAACCAGTTAAGGAATAATGTTTACTTTGTGTCTGAAGTATAGAATTTAATGATCTTTTAGATCAGTAGAACCTCATGACTGGGCTAAGTTGAGTTGCTCTGTTCAAGTCTGCTTTCTCTCACCTTTTTCTTTTTGTGTGTGTGTTACTTACTGTTCCTAGAGTTCAGGACTCAGGGATGAAAAAGCTTTAGGAATGAGTAAGTTGCCCTAGCAGTGGGGAAGTTCTGGGGGCAGCTTCACCAGTAGGCATATGTCAGAGGCTGCCTAGACACACACACACACACACACACACACACACACACACAAATTTTAAACATTTTCTTCATTCATATAATTTTTTTAGTCTAGGATCTCAACAATGTTTAGGCTGTGAATTAATCAAACAAGATCTTATTCAGAAGGTCAATATATAAAAGAGATGAAAGGAACTGAGTTTGGGTGGGGTGATGGAGGAAAGCAGTCCCAGGTGAGGAGAAAGCTACCCCCAGAGTTGTTCAGCTTGAATAACAGTGATTTTTTCAGTTATTGGCTGTTTGTTGATTTTTGGCATTTCACATTATGGGTAGTTGGCTAAACGCCCACTCAGTAAGTTACTATGGTATTTATACAGGTATAAGATCTTCAAAATGCATCATCAGAATAATAACAAAATAAAATGAATAAAGCAATCTATGGTAAAGAGGAAAATATTGGAAGCATTTTTATGAACATTAGTTGATTTTCCTTTAAAGGAATTTACTAATCCAGAAGTCACTTGGATTACAAATTGCTAAAGTTGAAAGAAGAATCACTAAAAAGTGACAATAGCAACAATAATCTAAAGAATATGAACTATTGATTAAAAAAAACTAGCACATAAAATGATCTTTAAATATCCAGAATAGTCAAGAACATTGGTCTTTTTCAAGCGATGGTGTTTAGGACATCATGGAGATGAAGAGAAAACAATTCCCTTACTTTCACATTCCTGTTCCATGACTCCAACTATTTTAGATGTGTAATATTCAGAAGCCTCAAGTACTTGGTTGATGTTTTTGTTTTGTTCATTTATAAATCTAGTATGTGATCGACAGCTTAAAACTATGATCAAACCATACATTGATGTCTCTCTCCCTCTCTGCCTCTCTCCCTTCCCCTCTCTCTACGAATAATAAATAAAAATTAAAAAGAAAATAGTTGGAACTGGCCCCCCGCCAAAAAAAAACCAAACACACCAACCAAAAAAAACCCTATGATCAAGAAGGCCTTCTCTGTAAACTGGATAACTGCCATTAAACACTCACGTGCAATCCCTGTTTAAACATTTCAACTGACTTCAACTATCTTTAAATGGAGGCCATCAAATACCAGGGGAAGAATTAATTATCAAAGAATCGGAGCAGAGAAGTAGAAAAAACCAGAAACATTGTATATACAATTAGGATTTTGGGACACCTAGGTTTGAAATGAAGAAAGTGAGGACTCGGAAAATGGCTCGCTGGTTATTATTACTGCTCAGTGCTGTGAATTATATTCCTGGTTGCTGTGATGTGGCATGTTGCTGGCTTGCCATTTTATGTTGCCCAGAAATAACTGAGAGTTGCTATTTCTCTTGGATGCAAATGTGAGCTGAATTTAAGAAGTAACATCAGCACTTGGAAAAATTAAAAATTTTTCATTATAACGATGATAACATACAAAAGCACTACTTGTATGCCCAAATCCTACATTGCAGAGATGATTTCAAAAATTGTTTCGTGTCCTAAGAGAATCTGTTCAGTTTTAAGTCATCATTCACATGTGCTCCATTTTCACCATCTTTCTTTTGGTTTCAGGAATTCTGCTCCAGACATCTGATTAACAAGATTATTTTAAAATAGACACAAACAAGATAGAAAAACAATTTTGCTAACTCTGACAAAACAATTAGTTAAATATCAGATGCTCATCATTTAAAATTATTAAAGATCAGTATTCCTGGGCACAAATATATTTTTGATGGCAATGGAAAGTTCAAGATTTAACATGAACACGCTTATGTGAGGAGGCCACTGTAGAGATTGAAAAGCCCATTCCTAACAATAGTATCATGAATTAACATGTAAATGGAAACAGATGCAGTATCCTCCAATACAAGAAATAGCTGACTTTTGAATTTATTTTAAATATAAAAGCAAATGGCTATAAAAATTGTTTCTATTTTTCAAAGCCCAAGGTTAATGAATTACATATTTATTATTTCTAATCTAGAATATAGAACTGAAATCCTCTATGCTTCAATTCAGAATCACAGGCTTCTAAGAAATATCTCATAATAATCACAGAATCATTTCTTTTTTGGAAATATTTTCTTCCTGCTTTTTGGTGACTCAGTTTTTCTTAAAATATAAAGAAGTAATACATTTTTCTTTCTTTCTTATAAACAATGAGGACCTAAGTGAAAAAGACAAATATTTCTTTAAAAATTCATATACTTTAATATTATTGCTTAGTTATATCATATTTGAATTGCCACATTCAAAAACATTACAATCAAAGGCATTTTTCTAACACCATTACATTTTTATGTGTTTGTTGTAAACTGTACTAATTTAATTTTTTGATGTTCCATAAGAAACTACTAAACTTAAAAAATATATTCTGTATACTGGTATTTTCTTTACTAAGCTATTTTCTTCACTTACCACATGTGACATTATGAAATATTATTTAAGTTCTAATCAATTTTATATTAGGTTGGCTAAAACTTTCTTTTTTCCCCATATGATGGCTCTGGTAGTGCTTCACGGTCTTTAACTTCATTCAAAACAGTTTTGTTAAGTTGTATTGTGACAGCTGTCATATCAGCATGAGTTAAAAAAACACCAAAATTGGTGACTTTTTGCGCAGCCATTTTAATATTAAAGATGAAAGGAAATATGCAACATTTTGATGTGGTATATTTTATTTCAAGCCAGATAAAAATGCAACTGAAATGCAAAAAAAAAAAAAAAAAAAAAGATTTCTGTAGTGTTTGGAGAAAGTGCTGTAACTGATCAAGGTCAAGACTTCTTTTTCTAATTTTGGAGGGCTAAGTAATCATGGATTAATGTTATACTTCCGATCAGACAGTCCTTTATATCTCTAATAAGTAATTCTCCATTTCCATAAAGCAATACTTTATAGGCTTTATATTTTTTACTTATAAGCAGCTTTACATGGAACTCCTCCTTTTACTGATGCCACGATGAACTTGATTATTGGCTGGAACATGCATCCACTGACCTCTGTGCTTTACCTTACAGGTTTTTCTCTTTTGAAACCCTTTCTCAGATCTTTCTAAATCTCACATCTTCTATACCAGACACAGACACCATCCTCCACATCTGGTAACAGTGAAAAACTAGCACTGAGTTCATCCTGAGAAACAGCTTTATACAAAATTAATAAACATGTTATTAAAATTTATATTGAATAATAATTATATGACGATATAAAACTTTATGAGCAAAGTAAGTGTCGATTGATAGACAAATGGATAAAGAGGATTTGGTGGTACATACCTACAAGAAATATTACTAGGCCATGCAAGAATGAAATCTAAGCATTTGTGATAACATGGCTAGGTCTAGAGGGTTTTGTGCTGAATGAAATAAGTCAGACAGAAGAAGACAAATACCATGTGATTTCACTTGTATGTGAAATTTAAAAAATGAAATAAACAAAAAAACAAACAAACTCATAGGTAACAGAGAATAAACTTATGTTTGCCAAATGGGAGGAATTTTGGGGTGGCTTGGTGAAAAATGTGAAGGGATTAAGAGGTAAAAATTAGGAGTTACAGAATAGTCACAGGGGTGTAAAATATAGTATAAAGAATACGGTAAATAATATTGTAATAACAGTGGTACCAGGTGGGTACTAGACCTATTTGGGGAATCACTTTGTAAGTTATTTAAATGTCTAACCACTATGTTGTACACCTGAAAATAATATAATATTGACGCCAACTACAATTGAAAAGTAAAATATTTTATTTTTTATTTTTATTTTTTAAATTTAATTTTATTGTTGTTGTATTACATCTATCCCCTTTTTACTCTCCTCTGTCCCCTTCCCCACTCACCCACTCCCCAACAAAGTCAATCCCACTTGTTGTCCATGTCCATGGTTCTTCCATACTAGGTTCTTGTCTAAACTGCTTCCCTTCTTTGCCTCTCCCTACCCCCTCCCCCTGCCCACTGAAGGCCTATTCACAGTATTCATATATCTGGTTATGTTTTGCTTGTTGTTTGCTTTGTTCATTATTGTCCTGTAATGAGTGAGATCATATGGTATTTGTCTTTCACCGACTGGCTTATTTCACTAGGCATAATACTTTCTAGTTCCATCCATGTTGTTGCAAAGGTTAGGAGTTCCTTCTTTCTTTCTGCTGTGTAGTATTCCATTGTGTAAATGTACCAAAATTTTTTGATCCAATCATCCACTGATGGGAATTTGGGCTGTTTTCAGCATTTGGCTATTGTGAATAACACTGCTATGAACATAGGGATACATAGGTTCTTATGAATTGATGTTTCAGGATTCTTTGGGTATAGTACTAGTAGTGGAATTGCTGGATCAAAATGCAGTTTCATTTTTAGTTTTCTAAGGAAATTTCATACTGTTTTCCATAGTGGCTGCACCAGCCTGCATTCCCACCGACAGTGCACCAGGGTTCCCTTTGCTGCACATCCTCGCGAACACCTGTTGTTTGTTGATTTGTTGATGATTGCCATTCTGACAGGTGTGAAGTGGTATCTTATTGTGGTTTTAATTTGCATCTCTGTGATGGTTAGCAATGTTGAGCATTCTTTCATATGCCTCTGGGCCCTTTGTATGTCTTCCTCAGTGAGTTGTCTGTTCAGCTCTTTTGCCCATTTTTTAATTGGGCTGTCTGTCTCCCTGGTGCTGACTTGCATTAGTTCTTTATATATTTTGGAAATCAAACCCTTGTCTGAGGTACTATCGGCAAATAGGTTTTCCCATACAGTTGCTTCCCTTTGAATTTTGCTGGTGTTTTCTTTAGCTGAACAGAAACTTTTCAGTTTGATATAGTCCCATTTGTTTATTTGCTCTTTTATTTCCATTGCCCTTGGTGAAGTATCAGTAAACATTATTTCTGCATAGGATATCTAAAATTTTACTGCCTATATTTTTCTCCAGGACCTTTATGGTGGCACCGTTTATGTTTATATTTTAAAAAGAACTTCATCATTACTAATTTGGTTTCATTGAAAATTTATGTAGTCAAGAATTACTCCACACAGAATTTTGGAAAATAACATCAGGAAATATCCAGTTTTGGATGTTATTTTTCAAAAACCTATATCTATATCTATTTTAAAATCTATATCTATATTTATTAATCTGGTATATATATACACATGTATATTTAATATAATCACACACATATATGCATATAAACACATAAAAAAGCTATGATAGAGGAATAATTGAGAAAATGATGTTAAAATAATGTGCCATGCTCTGATGAATGAGCCACTGTTCTTCATTCTTCAATGAAACTGTTCTTCTGTACCTTGAGAATTCAAACACTAATGATATTTGTTTCTGATATAATAATACCTCAAACCAAGTTATATTGGTTCTGAAGCCAGGTTGTTGACATGGAAATGTCTGTATAAAACAGTGTCAGGTTGGCTGTGGCAGTGGAATATTTTCTTTTTGAAATTTATCAGAAATGACAATAAACCTGTAGTCAGGACATACTCATTAGTTTTTAGAGAGAAGGGCAAGAAGGGAGAAAGAAAGGGAAAGGTTGTCTTTCACCTGCCTCCAGCTATGGGCCTGGCTGGAGACCTAGCGTGCAACCTGGTTATGCGCCCTGGCTGGGAATTGAACCAGTGACCTTCGGGTTTGCAGTGAACATACTCTCAAGTCTTGACGTTGGTCACTGGTAGCCTTCAGGCAAGATTTATTCTGAAGCCCTCTTTCGCAAAACTGGTGGTCTCTGTCTGTCTCTGGCTGCGCGCCATTCTGCCTACCCTCAGCTCCAGCTCCTCCATGGTCGGATGCTTCCCTTCATCTCTCTCATCATTATGGTAATGATGATAAGATGAAGGGTGGCGTTCAAGCTGTTGTTGCCACCTTGAGCTGGAATAACATGTATTTGTCTTTAAAAAATTAATTTTTTTAACCTAAAAGCAATTATAATAATGAAGGTTAATAGCTTCTGTGTTTGATGTCTTCAACTATTTTGTAATTCCAGTATTAATACATTCTGCTATGAATGCCAATATATTACAGCCTTGCTTTAGATAGTTGGGATACACTAAAGCTACTCTCTCTGCTGGGTTCCAACATTCCCAAATGATTGAGGGTCTTGTCTGTTATTAGAATTCAATCACAAGGAAACTAAAGGAGTTTCTGGGGGTGGGAAGGGGAATTCAGACTAAATTAAAAACAGATATTGCTCTTAATGATGTTCTCAGTTATTCTACACAGCTAGAGGTTCCCTGTTACTTGTTTTACAAATTAAAACAATATTGTTTTCTTTATCTAGGACTTGGCTTCTTTCTTTCATAAGTGTATGATTAACAGTGATTTTGTGACTACCTACATTTATCAGTATCTTTAGGAAAAAACAACAATAATAATAAGAACAGTAAAACCTCTGGGGTTTTAGTGTTCAGCTTTAAAATGTTTCATATAACAACTCTATATCAATTAATACAGGACCAATATAAGCAACTAAATACTGTGGTCAGAGATACCAGTGTAGTGTTCCACAGTGAATAAAGCACTTTATATAAAATGGTATGCAGAAGTGTTTAATAGAGGGGCAGTAGGAACCTGCCTTAATGGAACAAAATAGAACATTTAGGAGGAAAACTGATGAACCTTTTGACATGAAGAACTAGATCTCTTTTTTCATAACGTGTTTTCTTCACAGTGGCTATCCTACCATTTAACTTTTCAATTTTTGTGTGAAATACATCTCAGGAATCCACTTTAATGTTCAATTATCAACATGAGATACTGACATATATATACACAAGGGTGGGCAAAAGTAGGTTTCCAGTTGTGAGTACTCAAAACATAGAATTTGTTCGTTATTATTAGTTATTTATTTACTTTATTATTTACTATTACTAGTCTACTTTTGCACACCCCTGTGTGTGTATATACATACAGTATTTATGAAAAATCAGAAGATTATTCACCAGTCCCATTCTAATAATAAATATAACAGAAGAAATCTTATTGAAAAACAGGCACTTAGAAACCCAGAGATCTTACACTCAGAAGGAAAGCCAAATATTTCTGGTAGTTAGTCACCGTTATAAATAGACTTCACAGCAGCAAATCAAATATAACATTAAATAATTCTGAAATGAAAGTAAGCATTCTGTAAAAATGTGACATTATGGAGCAGAAAGTTGGTTCATTTTAGGTGGACATGAGAAGTAAATGTTTTTTAGAATTTAATGTTTCTATTAATAATAAAATAGTTCATGATGAAAAAAACAGCATTGTGGGTTACCACAGTTTTCCTTCTTTTCATGAGTTAGCCAGATTGCCATTACACATCATTTATTCCCTAAAATGAAAATAGAGGGGAAAAGTACCTGTTTGATCCCTCATCAAATAGGTAAACTTTTTCATTTGAATATTCCAACCCAGGAACAACTAAAAAGATAAACTTAATCCATGGCCCCCCAATTATTTTCAAATCATATTAAAAAGGGAGGGAGGGCTCAAAGGAATAACACCACCACCAACAACAAACAATAAAATGCACACACACAATTAAAGCAACCCTTCCCCCCTCAGACAAAAGCCTGTTTTTCAAGCTCCTTTCATTATTGGCCATTGTATTTAAGACATTTCCTAAAAGTCAGTAGCACTTGACAGTGAAGTGTTTTTATTTTCTGGGTACTTCTCATGGCTCGCTAGAGAATTTTACAAAATCATATAGTTCAGTGGTTGGACGGACGTGTATATCTAGTTGTCTAACTCCACCAGTGGTTTTGGTCTAGATGTGGTAAGCAGTTCTGGGTCGTCTTTAAGTGGCTACTGTTTTATGTAATTATTCTCACTGTTCATTGTCTAATGAGTGTGGTGTCACTTTGAAGCTGTGATTGTATGTCCAGGGAACAATTCACACCTGCAAATACATATTCACACCAGCGAATACATCTTCATATCCGATTTCATTCCAAGTTGACAATTTATTTGATTTGTAGTGTATGAAAAAAAAGTTCCTGTTCAATAATTGACTTTCAGTATTTTCTAATTTTGCCTGTGGGGTGAATAGTTTGGTCAACTGACATGGCAAAACACCAAAATTCTGAACGAGAACCCATCATAAAGTACTCTAATGGATTAAAGTCCTGGGAAAATGGATGGTGTCATGTTTTTAATTCTAAAACTTTACTGAGGTTGGTTACTGTAAAAAATAATGTATAGATATTTAATGGGACTATAGTGACCACATTTATGAACATGGGGATATTGAAGAAAAGCCTAGGAGCTGCACACAGAGTTATATAAATTGTAACAAATTATAAGGTGACCACATACTAAATTATGTATGATTCAAAGGAGAAATCATGGGTACCAGTGCAGTGATGTTTATGCTAACCTCAAAGATGGACATGCCATAACTGTCAGAGTGAAAAGGACTGTTCTTCAGCATAAATACCTCTAAAAAGGTAATTCACCTTCCTTTTGACTTCCTTCTTATGCGTCAGTCCCACACTGGTCCCCCCTGTTCAAAAAGTCAATACTCTGATATTTCTCAAACCTTCAAGTTAAAACCATTGAATGGCTTTTATCTTTTGCTTTAATAAGAAATAGGTAAAATGAGATCACCGAGTTTCATGTTATAACTTTGCATTTCAACCTCCTTTACCCATTATGAAAAGGAAGAGTACCACTTTTATTGAAGTCAGCCTGTTAGCACACAATATTATTTCCTACTGTTTAGTGTACCCTCAAATCATATTGTGTAGCATGACACATTTTTTTCAATATAGTACTACAATATGCACTGCATCTCACTGTTTACATGCCTACCTCCCTTAGCTAGACTGTGAGCTGCTTAAAGACAGAGAATACCTTTTATTCTGAATCTTTATCATCTTACATAATGCATGGCACATAGTAGGTGTTTGATAAATACTGATTTCATAAAAAATGCGAAGATATTCTTACAAATGAACATATCTCCTATGTTTTAATTCAGAACACAGTATTCTTTTTCTGAATCTTATTTCAGACTTGTCTTTTATTTTAAAGGCAGGCAAATAAGGAATCTAAACTTTTTTCTCTGTGTTAAGCTAACATGGGCATTTAAAAAAAATAATTCGACACTATGATTTTCACTAAACTAGGAAAGGTTATTTTGGAGCTGCTGGGAGTTTAGATATTTGAAGTAGTAATTACTTCCTCCCTAAATGTTACCTTGTAGAGTCAAATACTGCTTTTCTGTTGCAGCTCAAGTTTTACTTAAAGGAAAATGTCTTTTATTCACAGTTAACCATGTTATAATATTATATGTGGTAATTCTTTTCATTTGTTTTGGTAGCATTTTAAAGTCAATGAGCATCATAAGAATAATGGTAGTAGTTCACATTTATTCAGTATTTATTCTGTGCCAAGCATTTCACTAAGCACTTTACATGAGCTATGCCATTTAATACCTACATAAAGTTTATGATGTATATGATTTTTTATCTATCTATCTAAGCTTTGAGAGGCAATTTTCCAACCAATTGGCAATATGGTCGAGAAAATTCAGGGATAGCCATTTTCAGATTTGACATTCTTGGTTCTGTAAAGTTCTGAGTATCTAGCAACAACATTTAACACCATATTTTGCATAATTTGGGAACCATTAAGTACCAGTGAAGCAATTCTGTTCTCATTTGTAAAATAAACAGCACATGTTGGGTTGTACTTAATATTATCAAGTCACTGCAACTAAACACCCAAGAGTATTTCTCCTATATTGAATGGATGAAATACCAATTCTTACCTTACAATAATCAATACTCCATGTTGAAACTGACTGCTCTCATTTACAACTTACCGTAGACTTGGGTTTGGTTCCAGGGTTGGTCACTGGGTTAGAAGATGGTAGGTCAGTGGACTCGGGGTTAGAAGACACATTTATTGACGTCTGGGTTACTGAAGTGGTATCTGCTCCACTCTCAGATCCTGACTCCAGATCCTGCTAAAAAAAGAGGGGAACAAAAAGGGGATAGATGTAATACAACAACAATAAAATTTTTTTAAAAATGCATTGATATAAAGAAGGTGCATGTGCTCTCCCCGTGCCTTTCTCCCTGCTACCAGCACCTTCCCTCCTCTTATATAAAGATTTGTTGACAATGACATTGATGTGTCACCCATAATTATGCATAATTTTGTAATAACAATTGTACTCTTCAAAGGGTCTGATTCTAGAAGGCAAATATTGGAGAAAGAGGTAAATACAACTTTGGTAACTTCACAGTTGATTGTGAATCACTGGAAGGGACTGCAAAGAAAGCTAGCTAGGGTGCTATAGTGAGCAGAAGGTATCAGCCCACAGATCCTCTTATTCACTATGTGACCATGAGTAACTCTCTTGACACCCCTTATGCAGCAGGGTGATTGTAAGGCCTCATGAAAAGATGGTTCTCATTTTTCCTCACCTCACTCTCTTCTATGTTCCAATCAGGCCTTCATTTGTGACACCTACCACAGTGGACCAGAGTCGTTTAGCTCAAGTGTCTCTCTGATGAAGTATAAGATATTTGAGGGCAGAAATTATGCTTTGTCATGTGCAATTCAATCCACTCATTTGAGGATGAATATAATAATTGTATGCACTCATGAAGTTTCATGATGACTAAGATCTATGCAATGTGTATGTAATGGACATAATTTTCATTAAACATTAGTTGTTATTATAAATATTATTATTAGTAACTAGTACATACTATGTGGCTAAGACCACTGCTGAGTGAAGGCAATTACCCCTTAATCTCTCCAATGGCTGTCCTTTTAATTGATTAAATGCTCTATATGTGTTGTACAGTGGCCTGAGAACAGAGAGGAAAGAAGGGGGTTAGGAGAATAGATAAGAATGAAAATAAAGGCACTTATCATTCAAAATTTTGACCTGCGAAAGTGATGAGTTAAATATCTTTGTGTCTACTCTTTGTACATCTCAACTTTACCATGGCCCACATTGTCAAATATTAGCTACCCTGCATCCTCATTCACTGACTTCATGCTCTACCATTTTCTTGGTTCTTGTTGTACTCCAGCCATGCTCACTGTCTTTCAGGCCTTCTGGTACACAAGCTGGCTTCTATGACAGGGACTATATCCTTTCTTGTTCCCTGCCCCAGTATTTCCCTTTTCTGGATTTTTCTTGTCACTCAGATCTCAATTAGAATATCATTAATTCAGAGAAGTGGTCTTCGACATTTCAGGCTAAAGCATTTCCTCTCTTAAACTTCTATAGCATATCATTCTCTGTTTTATAATCTTATTAGTTTATCTATTACATATCAATTATATCCACCCATTTTCTATCATCTACCTGGCTAGCTAGCTATCATCTATATATCATTTCTATATACCTACCTCTTTACCTATTCACTGTCTATCCACCTTCATTCATCTTTTTTTTCCCCGATCCTTGTCTGTCTTCCTTTAATGGAATCTACTTATCACAAAAGCAGATAATTTATATGTCTTGCTCACAGATACATTTCCAGACCTTAGGACAGTGCCTGCATCTAGAACATACTAATTAAATATTGTTTTATGAAAGAATCTCTAAACTAACAAATAGTAATATTTAAACCAAGGAGGTGAAGAATCTGTACACTGAAACTATAAAACACTGATGAAAGAGATTAAAGGCATAAATAAGAAGATGTTCCATAATCTCTGATTTAAAGAATTAAAATTGTGAAAATGTTATTATTACCCAAAGTGATCTAGAGATTCAGTGCAATCTCTGTCAAAATTCCAAAAACATTTTTCACAGAAATAGCAAAAACAATCCTAAAATTTGCTTGGAATCAGAAAAGACATTAAATGGCAGAAGCAAGTTGAAGGAGAAGAATAAAGCTGGTGGCATCACACTTTCTTATTTCAAGCTATATTACAAAGCTATAGTGATCAAAAGAGTATGGTACTGGCATGAAAACAGATGCACAGACCAGCAGAATAGAAGAATAGAGTCCAGAAATATGCACATGCATATGTGGTCAATGAATCCTTAACAAAGTGGTCTAGAATACTCAATGAGGAAACAATAGTCATCTAAATAAATTCATTTGAGAAAATTAAATATTTACATGAAAATGAATACATTTGGACCTGTTACACCATCCACAAAAGTTAACTTGAAATAAATTAGAGACTTAAGTGTAAGATCTGAAAGTATAAAACACCTTGAAAAAAATTTAGCAAAAAAACTTCTTAACAACATTGGTCATGGCAATAATTATTTAAATAAAACACCAAAAGCATAAGAAATTAAAATAAAAATAAATGAGACAATACCAAACTCAAAAGATTTGGCACAGCAAATTAAACAATCACCAGAATTAGAAGCAACCTAAAGAATAGGAAGAAAAGAGTTGCAACCATATATCAAATAAGAGTTGCAACCATACATATAAGGAACTCATACAATTTCATAGGGAAAAAGAAAGGCAGAGTACCTAAATAGACATTTTTTTCCAAAAAAGACATACACATAGCTAACAGGTACATAAAGAGATGTGCGATACCATTAATTATCAGGAAAATGCAAAGTCAAACCACAATGGGATATCACCTCACACCTGTTAGAAGACTATTACCAGAAAGACAAGAAGTAACAAGTGTTCATGAGGACTTGGAGGAAAAGGAAACTTATGCACTGTTGGTGGGAATGTAAATTGGTACAGACACCGTGGAAAACTGGATGGAGTTTCCTTAAAAAGCTAAAAATGATCACCTGATTCAGCAATTTTGGGTATTTATCCAGAGAAAGTGAAGTCATTACCTTGAAGAACCATCTACATCCTGTGCTCACTGCAACATTATTCACAATAGTCAACACACATAAATAACCTGTGTCCATTGACAGATGAATAGATAAAGAAGATGTGTATGTGTCACATATATATGCACACATACAAGCAATAGATTGTCATGTGTATATACACACATGTACAATAAAGTATTAGCCATAGAAAAGAAGATAATTCTGCCTCTTCTGGGAACATGATGGAACTGGCAGGCATTATGCCAAGTGAAATAAGTCAGATAGGAACACAAATACTATATGATCTCACTTAGATGTGGAATATTAAAAAAAAAAAAAAGCCAAACTCAGAGGACAGAGTGGAATGGTGCATGCCAGGGGCTGGCAGGGGTGATGAGGAGATGTTGGTGAGAGGGTACAAAAATCTGGTTATAAGACATATCGTTCTGCGTGTCTAATATTCAGCATGGTGGCTATAGTTAACAACACTGTATTGTACTTGAAAGTAGATTTTAAATGTTCTCAACACACAACACATACACACAATTGTAATTATACGAGGTGATGGCTGTGTTGACTAATCTCACTGCGTTAATCATTTTGCAATATATAAGTATCAAATCACTACAATGTTATATGTCAATTATACCTCAAAACTGCAAAAGAGAAAAGAAAAAGTGGGATAAAATATTAAAAAGTACAAAACACATATACAATGATAATGATAATGAACATAAAAATGTGTGTGTGTGTGTTTAAGAATGCATAATCCTAACTGAATTTCTAGCCCCGAGTGATTTCAGGTAAGTGACCATCTATTTTATTAATTTTTTGAATGGAAAGACAAACAACATTTTACCATAAGAGAAATACGATTCATTAAAATTTCAGATTGCCAGTGGATAAGGTGCTGGCCTGCGAACCCAAAGGTCTCTGGTTCAATTCCCCAGCCAGGGCACATAACCAGGTTGCAAGCCAGGTTTCTGGCCAGGTCTGTGGCTGGAGGTTGGTGAAAGGCAACCATACATTGATGTTTCTCTCCCTCTCTGCCTCTCTCTCTTCCTCTCTCTCTGGAAATAATAAATAAAATCTTAAAAAAAATTTTCAGATTGAACCGACATCAAATGAATAGTCATGAATAGCAGGTGATTTATAAACATCAAACGCATAGTTAAATGTAACAGATAATTTATAAGCGATTTAATCTGCCCTTTATGTACATCAGAAATCTTTTGCATTAATTTTACCTTCTTGCTTATGATTTGATTGGGTAAATACCAATCAACCTATTGATTGAAAGATACAAGGTAACCTTGTATCTTTCTATCAATCTAATAATTCTGAAATAAAATAATAAATATTTTAAAAATCTACCATATATGTGATTTTACTTTTTAATGATATCACTTTATGGCTACTCTCTGGTTCAATTTTCACCAAATCTATGTAGAAAGTAATGTATCATTATCATTTGATAAATTAATGAAGCCAAGGCTTAAGGCAATTAACCAAATTCACATTCTGTAGCAGAGCTTGGCATTAAAAATCAGATCCAACTCCTGGCTGGTGGCATAGTGGATAAGGCGCCGGCCTGAGAACCCAAAGGTTGCTGGTTCGATTTCCAACCCCGGGCACATAACCAGGTTGCAAGCCAGGTCTCCAGCCAGGTCTGTAGCTGGAGGCAGGTGAAAGGCAACCATACGTTAATGTTTCTCTCCCTCTCTGCCTCTCTTTCTTTCTCTTTCTATGGAAATAATAATAAATAAAATCTTTTAAAAAACATCAGATCCATTAGACTTTAACTTGTTAGATTCTATCAAGACAGGCTCCTTTAAGTTTTTACTGCTACTCTTACACACACACACATGCACACACACACACACACACACACACACATATATATTTTCACTATAGAGACCTTCTTAAAGACTCATCTTCCAATATCTTATTACAAATAGAACTTGCTCCAGCATTTTCTCATAAGTAATCTCAAACTGAGGCCACTGTTTCATTGTATGTCTTGTCTTCCCTCCTAAACTGTAAATTCCCAGTGCAGAACGAGGGTGCGGCAGAGGAGTTTCTCTGGATCTGGGACAGTGCTTCTTGGTGGATAATCAAGGTCATAATCATCCTATTATAATCCCTTTATTCCATGGCACAATTATCAAAAGTAATGGAAAGCGCCTGTGAAGAATATTTTGATGATGAGGGGATTTTAAAATTAGCTTTAAATACCAAGGAAAGCAACAAAGAACAAGGGATGACCCAAAATAAACATAAAGACCAACAAGAAGCTTTGAGGGCAGCAGGAGAGGTTTTATTCATTTGAGCACAGTGTATAGTATGAATGAGGACCGGGGAGAGGGAAATAGAGTTAACAACCACCAAGTTTCACTCTCTGCCAAATCTGTACAACACATCTCAGGTGGTGAGATTTACCCCCTACCCCGACAAGCCATTAGGCAGGAAACAATATCACCTCTTTTCACACAGTCATGAAGGTGAGAAATTAAATAATTTTCTTGTGTTCTCAGATAATCCGTTGGAAAGCTGCCATTTGGATTCAGGCCAGCTGACTTCAATGCTCCTGATGTTCCCAACACATTGTTTTGCCTATTCTGAGTATTTGTTGAACTGAAAACCTACAAGGAGATCTTTATTGGCAGAATGAACCATTATTCAGCAATGGTATCTCCATGAGATAGTGCACATAATATAAAATCCAGTTTATATCTTAAATGGAGGCAGAAGGTAGAGATATGGGCAAATTTAAAACCATCACCCATACTTGCTCACCTTTTTTGTCTTTACCATTCAACAGAGAATGGTACCTGTCTAACAGGTACAGGCTATATTGTTTTCTTACATGAAGAGAACAAAACGTAGTAGTATACAGCAGAAATCTGGGCTGTGGTTTTTCTCCTAAATACTTGGGGATCGAGGAAAGCTCAATGTAGAGGGAAAGGGGAAATATGAAAGAGATGACAGAGATGAACAATTCACACCAGACAATTTTAAAAGAGAAAATATGCCCTGGCTGGTAGCACAGTGGGTAAGGCGCCAGCCTGTGAGCCCAAAGGTCGAAGGTTCGATTCCCCAGCCAGGGCACGTAACCAGGTTGCAAACCAGGTCTCCAGTCAGACCTATGGCTGGAGTCAGGTGAAAGACAACCATACATTGATGTTTCTCTCCCTCTCTGCCTCTCTCCCTTCCCCTCTTTCTAGAAATAATGAAATAAAATCATAAAAAAAATAAATAAATAAAAGAGAGAAAATGTGTCCTGTGCCTGCATGCATAGCAAAGAAGTCCTAAGGAGTACTCCTATTGGAAAATAAGGTTACTTCTGGCTTTAAAAATGTTGATGAAAATGAGTATGACATTCCTATACATCCTTCATATGTAAGCAAGATTATGATTCTTTCTTCTTGGTCTGTAAGTTGCTTTTATTGCACTTCGTCCATTTGATGTCTGTCCTACGAAAAAGATGTGCAAGTGCCATGGCAGCAGCAGGGAAGCAGAACTGATTGTGTCTAGGAATACAGGGGAGACTTAGGCAAGCGTTCACCCTAAGGAAAACATTTGAGACTAATCCTGAAGGCAAGGAAAAATTGCCTGGAAGATTATGAGGAAAAACAAAGACATCATTTCTACTGGCTTTCAAGGTCGAAGTATTTAATTTCATATTCAGCTTTAATTACTATTTGTTGTTGAAGCTATGACATTTCTATTACAGTCAGCTCGAGAAAACAGTATGGTGTAGTAGCTACATGACATGACTCTGGACCAAGACTGGGTAGGTGTGTATCCAGTCTCCCGTATATAATTAATAACTTCCCTGTTTTTTTACTCACTTGAAACGTGAGGAAAAATGTGTATTCTAAGTAAAGAACTTAGAATAATACCTCATATATACCAAAGTTAGCTATTATTTTAGTTTGTTTACCCATAGTATTTTGTCCACAGTCAAAATGAGTCTTGAATAAACTACAGAATCAATGGTAGAATATACTAATTCAAAGACTTGATACAGAATAGTTTTATTTTTAATAGATGCTCAAATTCATATATAGGATTTCTGTCTTTTTGATCTTAGGTAAATAAATAATTTCTTAACTTAATGTGTTTATTACTATATAATGAAAGTAACAGGTTAATAAAAAAAAATGCATGGCTTAATTATAAACACATTCTACCAGCACATCTGCTAAATCTGCAAAAACAAACCATTTAATATGGAGCTAACATTAAATATGTAATGTGCATAGTCAGTCTGGAAACTGTCATTCAAATACGTGACTGTCGCAATCTCTAAGGAGTGATTGCTCTTATATAAAATTAATGCATAAAATAAAATTCCCACTTGTCTTATTCACTGAGTTAATTTTAGCGTATTCTCAAATTAATCTGAGTTCTTTCTTGTGGTATGCTGGATGTGTCCATCCATCCATCCATCTTTCCCTCCATGTGGCAAATATTTATTAATCATCTACATGCAACATAAATTTGTAGTCACTGGAAATAAAATGCTAAGTAAGATCGATATAGCGCTACTAATGTTGTTTATAGCATATCATTGAATACTGATAATCAGGGAAACGACTATAACAAAGAGGATTTGATTATTAGGAAGCATAATTTCCCAAGGTGACCCTGTTCTGGTCTAACTAATAATAACCATCTTCTTTAGAATCACACGCTTCTCTTATAGACTCTGCATGAAGCATAGAAGTATTGGAGGAAGTCCTATGAAATGCTTTTCAGGTCCCATATGGGTAGATGACATCATCAAAGATGTTTCATGTGCAAGAGGGGTTGTATGAAGTTTCGCTAGAACATGGTCCTGGGAAGAGAAGGGGAGAGGGGGAGACTCACAGGAACGTGCCGCCGCAGGTTGGTGGGTGTGCTGGACGGAGAGGAGCTGGCGCTGAGAGCATTCTCAATGTCCTGATCCAGTTGGTCCAGTTTCATAATTAGCAACACCATGGAGTCTAGCCGCGCCCTATCTCGATCTTCTTTTATTTCCTGAGGAACAGAACATGTTGTTACCGAATCTGAAAGGCCATTTCTTAGAAAGGATAAGAAGCACCCTGTTCTTCAATGTGGCAAAAAGGACACCGAATAATAGGCAGTCTTCTACTTAAGGGAAAGTTTTGTTCATCAATGGGCTCTTCATTGCCAACATAGTAACTGGTTGCCAAGAGAGCATTTTACATGAATATTTAATATGTGTCTTTGGTGCAAAGCACAATGAAAAGGAAGCATAACATTAATGAGCCCTGATACATATTTACAACTTGCAAATTACTTATTTTTGGGAAAAAGTTATATATTACCTTTGTCACAGTACGAATTAATTATAATATAATAATAATTCAATTATTTGTGGTTAGACATTTAAGGATACATATACAAAGATGTTTTTGGAAGAATACTCCTGAGTACAGTAAAAAATAAATTGGAAGCCATGTTATTGTCAATATTTCTTTGCAGCCTCTTTTTCTTTCACAAACTTTTGAAAAAAGCCTCCTAATTGTGTATATATTTAAATTATGTTGGTTACTTATTCTCAATTCTCTATAATATACACATATGTTTATGGAAATAATGTTGTCTATAGAAATAGCTAAAGCTTCTCATTGACCATTTAAGGTTATTTGGGTATGACTATTTATGATTCTTGTGTGTTCAAAGCAAGTCAGTTAATATTAGAAATCTTCCAAATTCCTTATGTGCTGTGTAAGGTATTAGGGTTGAATAGAGTATAGGGTTTCCAAATAAGAGTAAAGTATTTCCAAATAAGATCATGGAAATCACACACAGTAAGATTCTACTGAGGGATGTAATGGACTCAGGGAGAACCTTTTTGAGAGAAATCATCCTCTGTGTCTTCCATTACCATCTTCTCGTCTGTCTGAAATATTCACCTAGGTGCAATCAGCTTCGAAAGGATCACCAGAGGCAAACTCAAAGGGAAAATCGATGCCAAAAGAAGTCTATAGGTCATGGTATTTGTGAAGTGAGTAAGGTGACTGTCTGAATCAGATCTTTGATTTTATTTTTGACATTTTCGTTTTAATTTTCCTACATTACCAAGCTACCATTGGGAGAAACCAACAAAGAATAGAGACTAGAGTAATTTCATGGATTCATCTAATTTTGTAGGAGCTTCTCTATCTCAAACAGTGAAAGCAGATAGTTAATATTGCAAAGCATTATTTTTCAGATGTCAATTAATTGATTTATTAGATTAAGTTTATTAAAGAATCATTAAGTAAGCTAATTATTAATGAATTATTTGGATAAGCGTAATCTCTGCTTGGCTTAACAGACTGATGTCAGAGAGCTAGTACTCTAAAAAAGATATTAATTTGGAGAATAAATTAATAATTAAAAAAATATTTTATTAGTTATTTTTAGAGAGAGGGGAAGGTGGGGAGGAAGAAAGGGAGAGAAACATCCATGTATGGTTGCCTTTCACCTGCCTCCAGATGGGGACCAGGCTGGAAACCTGGCTTGCAACCAGGTTATGTGCCCTGACTGGGAATCGAACCAGTGACATGTGGGTTCACAGGAAAATTAAGAATTGTTGAGGTTGTGTTAACTCCTGTAGAATACTAAACTGTGATTAGTGTTTTAATTTCTTTCCTGTGTCCCTGATTCTAAAACATATAATGAGGCTTAGACAGAGAATTATAGAACTCCTGTCATCGTAAAGTTTTACTGTGCTTAAAAAGGTCCAGGATACATGCATACAGACTTAAACTTTACTATATGTTATGTCTCTCAATGCTACAAACCTTGCTATATTCAAAAGAGCACTATTTGTAATCAAATTCTTTGTATACCTTAAAAGAGCCTCAGAAATATCAAAGTTTATTCAGTTTTTTCTCTTCTTAATAATCCAGAAAATGGAAAAATCTGACTAAATAGAAGACTCAATGTTCTCTTAGTTATTCCTCTAGTGAGTTTGCTTGCATAATTTCCTTCTCTTTTAACCTAAGTTGTGTTTGGCAAGATAATGGTCTTCCCATCTCTACATCCACATATGTTTTGGTATGATTGTCTTTTGTTTCTCAGTTACAACATCCTCAAGCACAAATGTTACATTTTTCTAGCTGGTAGACATACAGTCAACTTATACACTACACATGCAATACATTTTCAGAAATAATAATAATGTCAATAGGAACCAGTGAAATAACACCCCAAACCCTTAGAAAATATATTTGATATTTTCGCTAAATTAATGGTAAGTAAAGCAGTATATCCTGAAGTAGCAGTCTCAAAAACAATTTGTCTTTGAATTAACTGGATGTTGAGATTGTGCCTTAAAAACAGTTTCAGGCTCTGGCTGGTAGCACAGTGGATAAGGCCCTGGCCTGCGAACCTGAAGGTTGCTGGTTCGGTTCCCCAGCCAGGGCACATAACCAGGTTGCAAGCCAGGTCTCCATCCAGGCCCATAGCTGGAGGCAGGTGAAAGACAACCATACATTGATGTTTCTCTCTCTCCCTTCCTTTCTATGGAAATAATAAAATCTTAAAAAAAAAAACAAACAAAAAAAAAAAACAAAAAACAGTTTCAAATCTATGGGCTGAACAAAAAAAAACCAAAAATAGTTCAAATGATCTGTCAAAAGACTTAAAACCAAATAGCCTGGATTTACAGCATTTCTGAAGAGAAATAAGCTTACTGCTTTTTCATTTTCTTCATGATGCTTCTCTTTAGTCACCATTTATTACATTTATTACATCCTGAAGTGTCAGGTACACAGACCAGTATCATATGTTACATACACATCCATCAAATGTCACAAAACAGAGCTGACTACTAGTCAGAGAGAGAGAGAGAGAGAGAGAGAGAGAGAGAGAGAGAGAGAGAGAGAGAGAGGGAGAGAGAGAGGGAGAGAGAGAGGGAGAGAGAGAGAGAGAAGAACTCACCAAATAGTAGTCCCTGCAAAGTAAAAAGTGACACAAAGATGCTGAGATGGGAATGAGTTTGAGGAATAAGAGGATCAGAAGAAAAGGTTAGGAAAGCTGAGAGAGGCTGAATGTAAATAGGAGTCAAATCATATTCTGTTGTGAAGGTGACTGTAAAGAGATCAATTTTATTCTTTGTGCAATAAGACACTGGAGGATGTAAGCAAATGAACGATTTACTGTTTTAAAACTTCTAGAGTTCTCAACACATATTGAAAATCTAACAGTGGAGAATCTGCTTTTTCCAGTACTCCCTTATTGCTTTACTTCTGGGGGATACGGTTTTTAATTTAATAGACATTTAGGCATCATGTATTCTCTCTTCAACTTCTGCAACCTTGTTCCCATTCTTTTTAAAAACCATGTTTCTGAAGAATACTAGTGACCATAGTTAATTGTAAAGACCTTTGAAACATCTAGTCCAGTTCTTCACACTTTTACTTAACAATTATCCAAGACATGTTTATTGACCATCTACTATGTGCTATATATCATTCTCTATGAAGAAACCTACATTATATTTGTAGGTTATAATTTTTAGACTTCCTCTAACATCCCAGTTCCTCCCTCGAGAACTAGACAGCATAAGTAGCATCTATGCCATAAAATAAATAGCCTTTCAAATATTTGAAGAATTAGGCTGTGTCCACTTTTACTTTTCCAGGTGCATCATCTTCAGCTCCTGTAATTATTTCACATATGACATGCTTCCAAATCCTCATTAATTGTCGTTAGCTCTTCTCTGGATGTGACGCGATTCTGTTAATGACACAAGTGTTGGTGTCTAGAATGAAGAGTATTGCTCTCCGTGTTCTCTGACGAAGGCAAGTACTTCCCCATGTCCTATATATGCTCTTTCATGCAGTCAAAGGATGAAGTGCCTATTGAGAACATGAACAGGCTATTCTTATTGGGATGGTCACATTGCTTTTCCAGCGAGAAACCATGTTCAGTTGCCTGCGAGCTGGCCTTGAGCCTGCAGTGTGATACATGCCTCCTGTCCCCACTATGTGCCTGGGCACTGCCAGCAACAGAAATGTCCCCTTGTTGCCAAGGTGTAGGTAACACAGGGAGCTGCTGAGAAGTTCCCACCTGTTACCTCGTTCAGACTCCAGTCAGTGGATACTTAGGCAAAGTCGGAGTGAAAAAAATATATTCCATTTTATTTTCTGGTCAAAAGCCTAACATGGCCGAGCCCCTTGGTGTTCATTGGGAAATTTGAATGATGCTCTTTATTTCTCCCAACAGCGATTCAGTCCCTGGGCACTGAAGTCACTTTGGCCATGGTGGTATCTGGGGGAGAGTTAAACAGAGGTTTTCTGGGGTTGTTCCTTCCAGGAAGCCTCTGAATTAGAGGACAGGAGTCTATACTTCCTTCCTTCCATCCGGGGAAGATAATGCCAACACTCCGCTTCCTTCAGATGCCTTTGTTGAGCCATACAGAACACAGCACACATTCAGAGCGGCGAGGAGGTGCAAATTACTGGCCATTTTACACACTGGGCGAATATAAAGATCAGCGGATCCCCTAGAGATGCTCTGTTTTCCTAATCCGAAGCATTCGAAAGAAAATTTTAAAATTGCAGTAAAATCCCCAGACGTTTCTAAAGAGTGGCTATGTGGCTCTTGCCTGAATATTCTGCTTGTCAATGAGTTGTGGCATTGCATAGGCAGCCCTAATAAATTAAAGGCTAAGCTAGGAATAGAACTAAGACTTCCTGATTCATGCTCCAAGGGTCTGGCTCCTACCCTGTCTTTGATTCCATACACATCTCACTGGCTATTCTGGGCTGGTAATGGTCCTCGCTCAGCAGTGAAAGAAAGAGACCTTTTAGCAAACGACTTGGCTCAGCTGCCTTCCGAATTATTTGATCTGCAGCCAGCTGGACTAGTATGAAATCTCATATTAGTGTTATACATTTTATTTGACAATAAATTCCTCATTTGAGACTTTCTTAAAATAATATCCTGCCCAAAGAACCAGAAATTTCTTAAATCATCTTCTTTTTTTCTCTTCAGAAGCAGTGAAGATTTTCATCTGACTTGACCGAAGATAGAGATAATATAATATTCTATGTTAGGGTTTCTAGGCAAGTTAAGTCAAGTCAGCCTTAATTTTTATTCTGGTGCATTTCAAGCTGAAACTTAACGTAGAATGGGAGGTAATAAAACAAACCAGCAGCTATTTCCTATTTGTCAGATACAGTCTTCAACCACAAAAATGTTTGTGTTTTATCTTTAATTAATAACATGTGTCAGCATCATTTGAATATGAGGTGGTGAAGAGTGATAAATAGTATCCTCATTTGACGTCGCTACGAGGAATCCTTGAACTGAAATATACATGGTGTCTTTATGGTAAGTGTTCATGGTCACTCTCTATTTATCTCCCCCCCCCCCCATTTAGAAGACATGGGAAGAAAATAGGTCTCCCCTTTACTTGATTTTTTAAGCTCCAATTCTGATGGAGCATTTCTGAGCTGAGACTTTTGTAAATTGCCTACACAGACTCCTGAATAGTTTCCCTGGCCGTTGCTGCAGCTGGTCCTAAGGCGTGCTCAGAAGGGGCAGGTGTGAACCCGGGAGAGAACTGTGTGGGCTGCAGTTCCTCTCTCCCAGGAAAAGTCTGAGGATGACTTCTTCAGCGGCCTCCAAAAGTGCATTTTGGTGGCTGGAGTATAATCTGTACATAAATCATTTGGTATGCGTTCTGAACCCAGTCTTTAGGTGGAGGTTACTTAATACATTTATAGACATAAAGTCAGCTTTTCTGGACTGAATAATTTGTTCTGTGTCATAAGGCTGGCATGATATCTGCAAATCCCTGGTGTGTTATTTGTTTTTTGCAATTCTCAGTTGTTCTTTGCTTAGATTTGGGTATTAAAGGAGACAGGGCTTTTTCTGGCTTGAAATTATAAGAAAAACATCCATTTAACATTAACATTCCATAAAATGTTTTCAGAAATAGTATGATGGTCTTTCTTTAGTGCGGATAGCAAACAAAGGCATAAATAAAATGGATTCCCCCCCCCCCCAAAAGACAATTTAGAAAAAAGGTCTTATATTGACTTGCTTCTTGTGTACTTGTCTAGTTTCTCCCTGATCCTGCCCATGTTCCTGTTATCTGTGGACCACCACTATATATTTCTTAATATTTCCTCTAATTAGAATCACCTTTTTATAGTTAAAAAGGCACTTTTAATATATAAATGCTGTCTAGATAACCTAATATAGTTGAATGTACATTCAACTATAAAATTAGAAAAGTAAAAAATCCTTTTACTCTCTGATGTAATGTCCCATAAACCATAACTGCATTTTAGAAAATGCTCTGCTAAGAAACAGAACTTCCTTTGGTTTCTCAAATAACCCATGTTCACACTCATCTGCAATTAGGACCGCCAGATTTACCAAATAAAAATACGGAATGCCCAATTAAATTTTCAATTTTAGAAAAAAATTACATATTTTTGGCATATGTACCAAATGTTGGATGGGACAATATTGCATGTGACATATTTATACTAAATCATTTTTTTTTTGTTTATCTAAAATTCAAATATAACTAAGAATCCTGTTTTTTTTCTTTGTTTGTTTGTTTCTTTTTTTTTTTTTTTTTAACTATTTTTGACCCATATAATAATACTTCTTTGGCTTGACACACTTCCTCCCTACCTAAGGCTATCAGGGGAATCCCTTAGTTTCAAGTACAGTGTCACTTTAATGGAGAGTCTGACAAGGTTTTCCCTTTCATGAATGAATTAGCAGTAATGGCAGTTTAAGTTTAGTTACACAACTTCAATGAGTGGATAATTTTCTTTTCTTAGTATTTTACTTAGTGTTATAATCCTAGGCCAATCTGAGATGTGCCATTTTGGTTTTTCTTTAGTAACAAAGTAAATGTGAAAAATGCATCAGGCTTCTTGTGACCTTTTTAGAATTGCACATTTACTTAAATTGTTAATGTTTTCTACTAGGGCTTCTGTGGATGAGTAAGTTTATAGCAAATTTTTGTCGCTTGTACATTTTCTCATTACTATCATGTAAGGCATGACTGTGGCTTTTAAAAAAAATCATTAATGAAGATTATTTTATCTAACCCAATCCTGTCATTTTTTTCTGCAAATGTAATTACTTTAGCAAGTTCAAGACTTTTCCAACTCTACAAACTTAGTTAATTGCAGAATAAAAATCTAGGTCTCTGATTCAATTCACTTTTGCTTCTTTTTACCCAGGTAGCAATCACTATAAGAGGCTTTCTTCAACTCTACAGGTTAAGCAAAGGGAAATATTTTTAAATACAAATTTACATGCATTACAAGATCTGGCTGAATACATGTACATTTAAAAAAAAAATAGGATTAATCACCCATGGGTAACATCTTCTGTATTATAAATCTACAAAATTAGAGGATAAAAATCATCATATCATTAATAATTTGTTCCTTTCTCCCTCTTTACCCTGTTCCCTCCATCCCTTCTTTTTCCCTCCCCTCTTTCTCTTTTTCTTTCCTTCCTTCCTTCCTTCCTTCCTTCCTTCCTTCCTTCCTTCTTTCCTTCCTTCCTTCCTTCCTTCCTTCCTTCCTTCCTTCCTTCCTTCCTTCCTTCCTTCCTTCCTTCCTTTCTCTGTCAACAAGGGAGTCTGTCAGTGGCTCTCAAAAGTTCATGGGCACCACAGTCATCTGAAGAGGTTGTTCAACACAGACAGAGCTGGTGACTTAGCAGGTCTTTGATGCAGATGGAGAATTTGCATTTTTAATGAGCTCCCGAGGAATACTGCTGCTGCCGCTGCTGCTGCGGGGACCACACTTTGAGACCCTCTGGGCCACATGTTACGGCACTGGTTTTGAGCGGGGCTGATTATAAGGGAGCTTGTACAGCTTGGAAACTTGCACAGGCTCAGGCTTCACCCACCAAACGCAGAGTCAGTAAGCAGAGGGTGCGGCCAGGCTAGTGTTGCTTTCAAGAAGTCCCACAGGTGTATTCAAAGCATGGAGTGAGTCAAGGAACACGGAAATATATTGCAGTGAAAGTCATTTTATGATTTCTGACAAAAGTTAGGACAATAGGAATTAGCTTCTCACCCAGAGTAATTCACGAAAAGAAATCCATCAATTCCTTACACTAACAGGCTAATGGAAAAAGAGTATAATAAACTCTGATGTACCTATCAGCTTTGAAATGATCAATATTTCACCAATTTTGTTTTTCTACTTATTTCTTTTTACTTCGAATGTAGTATTTTAGGCAATTCCTATACATCATATTTTACCCACAAATGTTTCAATGTGATAAATTGATTTTCAAACTCTGCAACAGGAAATGAGTAATAATCACAAAAATCTTAAAAATCAAAATAATCCAAACATTCTGGGAAATGATACTGTCTAAAACTCCAGGCTGATACAAGTTAAAAGGTAATTGACAGACTGAGAGGAAATATTTACAGTATATGAATATATCACAAAGGATTAATAAACTATAAAAAGACAATCTAATTGAAATAGTTAAATCATACAAAAAGTCTACCCATATAAGAATAAATACTAATACTTTAAAACCCTAAATACTACTGGTAATCCAAACAATGCAAATTAAATACAGAATGAGAATTATTATTTTTCATCTATCAGACTATCACAAAAGAAAAAAATATCTTAACTATACTCAAGGTTGACAATGCCTGTGGAAATGTACATTTTCTCCTTTCTTAGAGGACAGTTTGGCAGAACCAATGAAGACCTGGCATTCTGATTTCAGATCTTTACCCTAGAGAATTACTTACAGTCAGGCCAAAATTAGTGTGCTTGATATTATTCATTGAAGTATTATTTTCCTAGTGGACAAAGAACTGAAAATAACTTCCATGGTCATCAATAGAACTGTTTAATAAGTTATAGCACTATTATTCTTTGGATCATTATACATAATTGCAAATATGAGGTAGATTTACATGCACTGACAGAGCCATAAGTACCCTATTCATCTTTTCAATGCGATGTTAGAAAAGTGTGCCTCTTTGGAGGGATGCAGCCCCATGCCAGGGTTCAAGCTTGATGGGTAAAACACAGATTGCTCATTATTTCCTACTCAGGACTTCAGGTTGGAACCTATACAACTGTACTTGGATTCCTTCTACTCATAGGAAAAGTGCTCCTAGAGGGCTTTTGCATGGAGAAAGGTTAAGAACAATACCCTACAGCATGAAACTCTAGGTACCCAATAAGCATGCGTATATGTACACACACACACACATGCAAAATTCTGTATGATATATACAGAGGTCTATTTCTATATTACACTGTAGATACACACAAATAGACCTGGGCAGCCACCCATCCTTGGAGGTTTTAAAAATATGAAAAAAATCAACAACAATTAAATTTCAGGATGCATATAATTTTACTTTTATCATAAATATTTCTTTCACTGACCTTTTGCTGGGTGATTACTAATTTATAAAAGAATAACCAGTCAGTAGTAGCTCCCTTAGCTTATTACGCATTTCGCATTTCGTGCACATATTGTCTCCTTGATCAATTTTTAAAATCCACATAAGAAGAGACAGAGCCTTATTCTATGTAACTACTGAAATACCTAGTGTAGGATATGCACATAGTAGGACTCAGAAGTATCTTTTGATTAATTACAAATTAATCATCTACTGAGACCCAATCTTGAGTGAGCATCAATGAAATATTGCCAATCTTTAAAAGCCACAGTTTCTACAGAAAGAAAACAGAAACAGTTATTATGGAAACTTTTTAATTGCAGAGGACTGTCAGATGCACTGATTGGAAAATGTGTTGGCAGGAGAGTGGTTCATTGTTTGTGTCCTTGAAAAACTTGCTCAAAACTCTAAAACATCTTTGTGGTATAATATTTCTGAGGGAAAGGGACATTTGAAAAATAGCCTTTTGCTTCCAAAATATTGAGGTTACACATCCTCTAATTCCCTGAGATCATTAAGATCCATTTGTTTGCCTTTCTCTTGTGCATAAGGAAACCAAACAATGCCTTCTTCTTTCCCAATAGGGCAAAACTCTTAACCCAAATGTCTGCCTAGGGAATCCAGCACACTGAAGAAAAAAAAAAAAAAAATTTATCTATGTATCTTGTTTGTTCTCTGTAAAAAACTATGTAATCACAAAAGGAACCCAAAAGATTCTATGGTTTTTAATTCAAATAGTCATGTTCACTAATATGAGTCTCCTGTGAAGCTGACTTGCACCTATTTCCTATAATGAGCAGAAGTTCTTTCATTATTGTTACTCTTCACCCATTAGCAAATTTGGCTAACTTCTGTTTCATTGGTCCTGGTGTCTGAGAGGGGGCTGTATAAATGTGTTTTCCCCGTATTTACTGAGCAGCTGTTCTATAGCAAATGGTGTAGGGTGCACAGGAGAGCAGACAAATCCTCTCCTTTCAAGCACTTTATATAACATTTAGTAGCTTGGTATGCAAACAGCCAAAACTAAATAGAATGAGCCTATTAGAACAAAATCCCATTAAAGCAAAAAACAAACAAACAAACAAAAAAAAACAAAACAAACAAACAAAAAAAACCCCAACTAAACCCAAACAAAACTAACAACAATGAAAAGATAAAAATAAAAAAGAAGATACTCTGTTTAGTGAAATGGGGTCATAGTCAGAGAAGCCAAATAAAACTGAGACTGGGTAGACTGGAAGGCATGGAAGTGCCAGGTGTGCTGGGAATATAATAGGGCATAAAACATGTTAAAAATAGGTTTGCATTCTGATTGAGCTGGGGAGTAGATGGAGACTAGCTCTGGCTAAAGTGTTGTGAAAGGCACAATGAAAGATACAAACAATACATACAGAGTTGTATTAAATTGAACTCGATTGGTTCCCCAAGCTTACCATGCATGCTACCTTTCCACTTTTCTCTTCCTCCATCAACTTCTCTTTACTCCAGATCTTTACTACGCTATTTTTATGAGAAAAATAATGGTCTTTGAACAAATGTATTGAAAGTGGGAAAAGAAAATGTACCCTTTTCGCTCTCTCTGTCATCCCTGTTCCTTGACAGGGTCACCTCTCTATGGGGCCTCTGACAGAGGACTTCCCCTATTTGTCTCAAGGTGAACCTAAATTTGTCATTTAAGTGTCTTGGAGAAGTAGAGTTGATTCACAAGCTGGTAAGGAGGGTCCTGGGCTGGGTTGATAACGCTTCACCTCACTGTTCCCTGTGGCTAACAGTTGAGTCCCAGTATAAAGTATTCACAATGACATATTTTTTACATACATCAAGTAGCAAGGCATTTCTAAAACTTCCTGTGACTATTCAATCAGAAATGACATTTCCATGCAATTTCTACTTTGATGTACGCCATTACTCAACTTAATACAATTCTATTTCAATTTTACTTAATAGCCAGTTTGCCAATGACTAAAAGGTCAAATACATGAGAAAGCCCAGATCTTTGACGAGAACCTATCAGTGTTACTCATAAAATAATTCAGAGTACATGCTCTTCTACTGAAAGCAAGTTAAAGGAAGGAATGGATATTCTAAATGTCTTCTTGTAGATGAAAGTGTTGATCCATTCCAGACTTATGATGTCCAACCCAGGAGAAAACCCAGGAATTATGACCTCCTATTTTTAAGATTCTGCTATTTATTCAGCAAAGTATACATCAAATGTGAATTTTCCTATGACTAAGACAATAGGAAGTAAATAAAATAATCCTAAGATGTGTTTTTATTCCATTAATAGGACTTTAAGGGGTATTTCCTTTTGTTATTGAAAACAGAAATAGCATAAGCTATGGAATAGACAACGGGGTGATGCTGGCCAGAGAATAGGGGTGCAGGGGATGGGAGGAGGGGAGGAAAGGGGGCCATCTGCCATAGTGTCAACAATAAAGATAAAACAAAATAAAATAAAATACCTCTAAGAATTTAGGCTATGTGTCTCTTTCAGAGCTCCCAGAACACAATGTGTAGCAGGACAAGCCTTTGGAAGAAAGGGCCACATTATCTCTAAGGGAAACATTGAGAACCACAGATGCACCAATCAAACTGCTGCTTCCCACAAACTCTCCCGCTCCTCCTGAGCACAGGGAGGGGAAGAAAAATCCTCTAAAAAAAAAAATGAACCACATGTTAGTACTGAAACGTTGCCAGGAACACAGACAGCCCCGAAGGGTTTGTTTCAAGTCAATGTTGACAGAGTCTTGTGGTGGGTCAGAAGAATGGCACATCTTGCTCTCAGAGTTCACAGGACGGAGTATTCTCATTCAGCCAAAGAGGAAAGCTCAGAAAACAAACAAGCAGTGGTGGGAGTGATACCAGCAACACTAACAGTCTGACATTTTTAGTGACAAAGTGGTCCACTAACGTTACGCTTTCATTGAATGAAAATTCTGGGAGGCAGAGGGATGTACACCCACAGAAGGTGACAGAAGCTGTTACAATTTCTCTCGGTGAACGAAACTGTAGAATTTTGCTGAAATTTTTTGAAGCACTGGGTCACAATCATTATTGTACCACTTTGTAGCAAAGTGTTTGCTACAAACACTTTTTTTTTCCCCAAACTTTCATCAGCTATCAGTGCATTTGGCCCTTTGGGTCCTGTCCTGACATTGGGTTGTTCTGTCCTATTCTCGTGGCTTCCCCGCAAAGACAACAGGCTCACCTCTTGAAGATCCCTCTAATCTTGTTCATTTCTCCTTTTTCCAAATGCCCATTGCCATTCCAGTGAATGCCATATAATTTCATCCCATTACCTCTAACTGTATAAAATTGGATTATCTGAACATTTGTAAAGATTGAACACGTCATTCTTGATAGGTTTCCATCTCTTGTTAGCTTGATATCTATGCTACTCTTCTGCTCAGAACACACCTCTTTTCCTACTCCTGGTGGAAATATCTTACTCATTCTCCAGGGCATCATTTATTCGTCATTCTCTCTATGATTCCTTTCTTATTCCCTTTTCTCCCAGAATTAAACAACTCTTTCCCACTGCACTTACAGGTCTCTGTTCTCAAAAAGTAATTTTTGTCTATTTTCTTGAAAATATTGTGAGCTTCTTGGGGTTAGAAATAAATCTTTTCCCTTTAAATTATATACTTTTCTCTTGAGTCTTTTACAATTTCTGCCCTTGCTACAAAGAAACTCGTATTCTGTATTAGACTAAAGCTCTGTGATGTCTAATAATGTCTTCTTATGCTTTTGTCCTTCTCACAGCACCTAATAAATGTTAAGTACATGGCACTCACTTGATAAACTGACTGCTTGACAATCTGGCCAGAAATCCAGTAGCAGAGTTCCCGGTGGTCACAGAGAGATGAAACCCATATGCAAATGACTTTTGATAACAAGCCAATATGATTAAAATTTTGGGCCTGGAAAAAAAGGTATTTAGTTTTTTCTTGTTAAGTTTTTTAATCTCAGTCATTTCTAGGTCTTTGTACGGATATGAGCTGGTGTAGAATGATAAGGTAGCAAAAGAGAAGAGGGATGACAGAGGGAAATATATTCATTGGGTCCACAGAAATCATAAGATGAGAAAATAAATTATTGGCAAGAGATGCTGTGTGCCCTACTTGAATTATTAATTTGTTTCAAGCATATACATGGGCCTACTCTAATATTCCCCAAATTATATTTAAGAATATTAGTGAGGATTTAATTTGAGATGTTAATAAGCTTGACTTGAGAAAAATGAATAATCAAATAAATTTGTGATATTCTATTTTCTATAATATTTATTTTCCATAATTCTTTACAGAAGCATTATCATGCCTATTTGAGTACTGACAGCTTCGAGAACTCATGAAGTAAATAAAATCATATAGCTTTCTTAACTAAACACTTTTCATCCATATCTGATATCTGATCATGAAACCCTTTTATCTATTTGTTTTTCATAGAACACAAGTCTGAGGAATGCTGACCAACTACTCCAGCATGGCCTGAGTTCAGAGGAAAAGTACACCCCAGGAGACAGTGGGATGCCTTCTCTCCATCTGTCCCATGTCTGAGAGGTAAGAAATAAGCTGTCCAAGGTGAATTTCTGACTGGTGGCCTTCCAAGTGGAAATGACCCCTGAAGAGCTTTCAGATACTGGCTATGGACAACTGCTAAAGTAAATCAATTTTAATAGTCATACTTCTAAAACATGGTTCAGAATTTTTAACGAACTCTACAGCGATACTGATGATGTTGGCTTTTAGAAAGTCCTTTAAGTTGCAAGGTGGGGGACTGCTGACCAAATGGACATGGCCACTGAGCCATCAAGGACTCCAGCCCCATGAACATTCCCGGGAAGGAACTGGTGCTTCCTAAGCTAGGCATGCAGGAATGGAACCGGGCTGGAGGCTGAGCTTCTGCAAGGCCATGTGGTGATTGGGGCCCGTGTCTGTCCCACTCAGAGTCCTACCTCTGCTTCAGCTGGGTCACAAGGCATCACAGGCCACACCTGCATGATGGCAGTAGCAGAACTGCAGCCCTGTGCCCAGTTCTGTGTTTCCCCCCATTTATGCCTTTCTAGAAAGCCAATGAGAATTCTGCTTGGCCATCTGCTCCTGTTTATTTGATAATCTTTTAGCAAAAACTTTCTGAGTAGGGTAAAAGAAGAATGGAGAAGTTTAAGAAATTAGGAAATGGGTTTTGGAGAAATTACTTATATTGTACTTTGAAAGGTCCTTGATACCATGATCCAAAGCCATCAATCCACACTCATCTTCTCCTTTTCCTTAAGCTGAGGCTCCTGGGATCATTTGATACAGTCTCTTCCTTAGCCTTTCAGATGCTTTGCTAAGTGTCTCCTTCAGGCAAGGACACTATTTCCTTTCTTTATAATGCTCCCTCCAATTGGAGCCTAGCACTAGCTCTGCTTTCTTTATAAAACCTCCCCTACTCACCCCAAAGCACCTTCTACAATATAACCTGCATGAGTACCACTTGTTTCTCATTCCATTTCTGAAATTCTTGTCTCATAGTTACACCTCAGGTTCTCTGAGAACAGGGGACATATCTTATTACTATTATGTAAATTAAAACATTTTTTTCTGTGTTTTTTTTTTTTCCCCCCTTGCTTCACGAAGCTCTCCCACTTTCTAGTTTCATGCTTGTGGGCAGCAAAGAAAACTTCTCTGAGGACTTAGCTCATTTATGAAATACAAACATTGGACTAATTTGTGGTTTTCAGATTTCTTAAAGACAGAACTATTTCTTCCAAGAATATGTTACACAGTAAACCAGTATAGAAAGAGGTCACAGTAGGTTTTGGTAGGACTACAGGGCTACTTGGAGCAATAGTTCTCAAATTAAAGAATGCATAGAACTTACTGGGGAGTTAACTGGAAATGTTAAGTTCCTCCCTCTCTTACAACTAAGAGTCTGACCCAATAAACTTGTGTGATTCTAATGTTGAAACAAGGTTAAGAACCACTTATATGCTTATGCAAGCCTCAGATAGCATTTACATGTGATTTGGATAACTAAAAATGAAAGCTCTCAAAAACAAAAAGAGATTTAACCTTTGGATTACTGGAGAAAGGTTTCAAATCTTTTCACCAAGAAAGGCCATGTTTTAGTCAATTTTAAGGTTGGTCTTTGCTTTACACCATTCAGGGCTGAAAAATCTCTCACTTACAGAAAGAGATGTAGGTAATGAAGAATGGCAAGTTCTTCAGTGAAAACACAACGAGAAAAATTAAAATTTTTTTTTTGGCAACTAGGAGATGCCTGATGAAATTTGTAGGAGTAATGAAGCTGTAAGATAGAATTAGCTGCAGAGTAAATAGGAGGTAAAGAAATGAAAACAATGATATTAAACTGGCCCTACAAAAAAACTGCTCTGAGAAAGAAAACATGTGTTCAAAACAGTTGCTGAAAAATGGTTGTACAGGCTCCTTTCCCTTCCTTGCCTGGCCTCACCTCACCTTTTGTTCTTTTCCTTGTTCAATCTAATTTTAAATGGAAGATAAAGAGCCAGTTCAGAAGAAAAAGTTAATAGCATAGAAATCTAGGAAAATTGATGGATCCTGTCTACTGAAGAGGTAGAAGAGATGGGGTCCCGACCACAGGCGAAATACTGCCCTTGGTAAGGAAGAAGGACTCTTATTTCATTAAGGCTGAAAGAAAGAATCATAAAAAGGCATGAAGAAAGTGTTTGACCCGTGGCTCTACTTCTTTCTTTGAACAAAAAAAAAGGAGGCAAGTTTCACTGCGGAGAGTGTGTGAGAGTGCTCTAGGCCGAGGGTGCTCTGGAGGGGTGTGGTAAGAGCGACCTTGGGATTGCCTCTCTTGGGGGTGGGGAGTGTCACATTTCCACAAAGGAAACTTCTAGTAAGGTAGCTGCAGCTCGGGGAAAAGCCTGCGTTAAAAGCTAGTCTTCCATAAACCGATCATAATGCCTGTCATAAATGCCTGTCCCAGCTGTGAAGCGTTACAACCAAGTGCGCTTTTCTGAACACAGTGCCCGCCCAGCTTATTCCTGGGGAGTACGTTCCAAGAGTTTCAGTCGTTGCCAGAAACCACAAATAGTACCAAATGCTATGTTTTTCCCTATGCACACACACCTAAGATAAACTAATAATAGAACAATTATAACATATATTGTCATAAAAATTATGTGGGTGCAGTTTCAGTCCCTCTCCCTTGCTCTCTCTCCACTTCTCTCTCTCAAAGTGTTTTCATGTCTTACTGTACGGCACTCACTTGCTCACTGAAAGGCCATGCTTGACAGTTTCTCTCTGGCATATCCAAATTGCCAGCATCACTACTCTTGTGCTTTTGGGGCCATTACTGAGTAGAATAAGGGTGACCAGAACACAAGCACTGGTGTACCTGGAAAGGCCCTCTCATAACAGACACCAATACTGCAGACGGATGGGCTGGGGGCATCTGCAGTGTGGGGACCTGGAGCTGCAGCAAGAGAGGAAGGTCTCAAGATTTCGTATTTCATCGCGAGATTTCATCACACTAGGCAGAACACCGCACCTCTGAAAGCTTATGAACTGTTTATTTCTGGAATTTTCCATGTAATTTCAGACCACGGTTAACTATAGGTAACTGAAACCATGGAAACTGAAACTGTACCCAAGAAACGACTACTTAATTGTCAAATATATAAATGATAAATCTAATTAAAAGTTGCAAGGCTCTTGTTTTCTTCTCTCAAAGTAGCAAGTAACTGGTGCTTTATCTAGAAAACAGACAGAATGAGATTATGCAATTATAGGCAGACTGTTATCTTCAATTATGTATGATGTCAGGGTACTTTGGTTTTAGAAATTTTACAAGGCATGCTCTGTTAATGCAAAAAAAAAAAAAAAATCTTCTGGAAACAAATTAAAAAAACAAAACAATGATTTCCCCAATTACTCTGTATTCACTGAAAGGAGAAAGAAAACAAATTACGGATTTGATGACAAACTTGAATTTAATTTTGTAGTTTTACAAGTGAGGATAAAATTTCAGATAATCCTTCCATAACTAGCTAGCAATAGAGTTGAGATAGAATGACTGCTAAGCCACTGCTGTCCTTTAAAAATTCTCCAAAATTCAAGATCTTGCTCCTCTAGATTGTAAAAATATATACTTTTATATTTTATATAATATATATATACCTCCAGAAAAGTTAATTTCCCCTTCTCAATCCACAAATGTATTAACATTATCTTTGCAGCTGTAAAAATGTGCAGGCATGGGGGTGAACAATGAAAATGGATTGAGAATGCGTGTGTGCACGCCTGTGAACACGTGCACATGAGTGTGAACATGAGAGAGAACAGAGTGACAGAGGATGATGTGGCTGAGAACCTTGGATGGGTGTTGGCAGGGTGAAACTGAATTCCCTCACTGTTGTGATAGTCTATTCACTGAGTCATTATTTTGTGTCTGTGGTATGTAAAACACCATGCTAGACTTGGGACAGGGATAAAAACACAGACCTTTTAAGATTTGGGAATTTATGATACAATCTTTTAAGCACTTAATAAAAATATAAATCAATATATGATACCTTGTCAAAGTGGGCATTAGTGAGCTGGAGTGGACTGAGGTTTGTGTAAGAAAAATTGTGGTGAGCCTTGTCTCTGCCTGCTGTCCAAAAAACCCTAACTACTTCTTGCATTTTACTTGAATTGTTAGGCTGTTTATTGGTCATAGAAACAAACAGGCATAAAATAGAGACCAGAGAGTAAATATTCTGAGTATGTCACACTTAGACGTGGTCTTAGGTAGCTGAAAGCTTTAATACACATTGATGTGGGTTGAGTTATGTTCCCCAAAAGATATCTTCAAACCTGGTACTTAAGAATGTGTCTATATTTGGAAACAGGTTCCTTGCAGATGTAACCTAGTTAAAATGAGGTCACATTGAATTAATCCATGAGCACAGAGGACAGAAGACAAATGATGACAGAGGCAGAGAGGGGAATGATGTCTTCAAGACAAGGGACGCTGAGGGCTGCTGACACCCACCAGAGTCTAAGAGAGGCCAGGAGAGACTCATTCCTAGAGATTCAGATGGAGGGTGGTCTTCTGACACCTTGATTTTAAATTAACCCCCAGAAATGTAAGACAATAAACTTCTTTTGTTTTAAGCCATGCAGTTTGTGGTACTTTGGGATGCAGCTGTAGCAGGAAACTGATACACACATTTCCTGGTACCCCACCCAGGCAGCAGAAATATGAAGTTTACCCAGGCTGAGACATAGATAAGGAATTTTAGAGACTTAGTATAACTTTCTCCATTATAAACGAGGAACTCTAGGAGCATAGAGATAACAGTTACCTCCCCTAACCTTATTAATGGGAAGCTGGAACCAGAATCTAGGGTTCTCCCTTCCCATTCTGTTTTCTTTTTTCCTCTCGTCCAAATGTATGAAGGAAATGTGTCATGCTCTAGAGAGATGGGGAAAAAAGTCTCCCGATTTTGCCTAATTATACTATTTTAGCAGGTTTTATGGTTTTCTTGAAAATAACATGATATCAAATTTTACTGTCCAGTATTTAATGACCTATCAAGGCAAATCCTGGAAATGAGAAATGGTGTCAGTGCATCAGAAGGACGGACCCTCTTCCAGTCTTCCGTATTTTCACTTTTCCAGACTTGCTCATAAAAACAGATTCTTAGATTTAAAAAAATATATATCAGTGTCTGGGCAATTGGGGCTTTACAAATTTAAAAGTTCCTTTAGGAGTTACAAAAAATCTTTTTAAAGTAGCTTTTAGCACACAGAGACAGGACAATGCAGAAAACAGACTAGCTAAGGAGGAAACTCTTTTCCCAGAGCTCTGCTCTCTCTCTGTTTTGTAAGATCTAGTGCCATGTAAAAGATGCTTTTGCTATAATGACTTATTTATTTCACACCTTGCCCAAAATGCATAGAATATTAAAGAAAAAAATCATATACTACTGCAAATACGAGAATTATTTGGTCACTGGATGCTCACAGATTTGAGTCTTGAAAACAATCCTTCCTTATATCTTTGTACTTTTCTGGCAGGAAACTGGCTGTTGTGTAGAAGGGGAGTGAGTGTTCCTTGTATAAAATATTATAAAACTGCATTTCTAGACGATATGTTAAAATGCAAAATTTGAGAGAATATATTTTACTTAAAGACACAGTTCTTTAGTTGATCATCTCAAGTCATGAGTCCCAAAACATTAAAATATTTCCCCAAAGCCTCTGATGGCTCACTGAACTTCTACTTTGTTCTCCAAATTTACATAGCTCTCACCTCTTCTTGCTCTCTTCCTCTCTTCAGTGCCACTCCTACTGTTTCTCAAGTTGACAAATTTGGACTTGAAAGCTATAGTAAACAGACTCAGTTTCCCCTTGAATGAAGATGAAGCAAAAACAGGAAGAAGCAGATAAAAAGGAGCAATCATATATTTTAGGCCTGCTGCCTGATTTTCATTAGAAGTGCTGCTGGCTTTCTTTCAGGTTTATGTTGATTTCCTATATTTCCAGGACAACGCTGGGGAATATTTTAGTCATGTAAGCATCTTTTGAACAGTAAGATGTCATATTCTCACAGTCAAAACACAGAATTCTATATTATACGCGATCTAAGCCAAGTGAATCATTTTCATGTTAAGTAATAAGGTCTCTGTTCTCATGATTAATTATATGTTTATTTCTTTCAACAAGTCACACCAATACACATGACCTCATGGAATGGCTATGCTTGAGGCTCAGAAGGTCCACAGGCTTACATATAACAAATAATATTGTTGAATGACTCTGGCGACCAGCTCTTGGTGAGCGCCATGCAGGCTCTCTTTTAGAGGATGGATGATTGCATTTTCAACTCCCAACCTATGAAACTTCCTGCCGGAAAACACCATCAGGTCATAAACATAGTATAGATTGATAGAAATAACAGAATGGGGAGGCCGACCGGGAACTCTGCAAGCCATTTGATACTGTCGCAGCTCCTACGCAGAGCTATGGGTGTTTGGACAAATAGGTCCCTGATCTGATTTTTCAAATGACCAGGACACTAAATAATTTTGAGATTCTTAAAGAGTCTCCAGGAAGAGTGGACTCCTTAATAATTTAGGTTCCTTATTGATTTGCTTTTAGCTATCATATAAAAGTTGATATGTTTTTCATATTCAATATTTTTCTTTCAAGCAGTGATCCTTGCTCTTGGTTACTCATTAGATAAATTTGGAGAGGTTTAAACAAGCAAGCAAAACACTGATACTCAAACCGCACTCTGATCAACTTAAACCAGAATCTCCTTGGGAACGACAGTGCTAATGCTTCTAAAAGCTGCTGAGGAAATTTTCACGTGCTACCAGGTTTGAACCACAGTTCGAATGTATGGCCTCTCCTGGTGACAGGTGTTTAATCAATAGTATCTGCATAGGCTGATGGCAGAATAAATATATAGTTTTTAATTTGTTTTTAAATTCAAAATTGCCCTACTTCATTCTTAGTTGTTTCTCTGGAGTCAGTTCTTATAACAAAACAGCCAGAGTGATTGTTGCAAAACAAGTCAGCCCATGTTACATTCCTAACTCCAAGCAATTCAAAGGCTTTCCTCCTATCACTCAAAATTCACGTTTACTGCGGCTAAGCAGTTGTGATCTGGCCCATTATTATGGCCACATCTCCCACCACTCATGCGTTTCTCATGTCACTCTCTTCCCACTGGATGTCCAGATGTTCTTCCGACAGGCCAAGTTCAGTACCTCTGCCAAGAAAATTCTTCCCAAGATTTTCACATGCTGGTTTCCTCGCTTTTCATGCTCTGTGATCTCTGAAGAGAGACATGATCTTCCAAAACAGACCCTGCCTTCCACGATTACACTCCATCCACTTGTCCTGACTCAATGCACGACATCAAAATATGCACAATAGCTTTCGAAACCAGGAGTCAGCAAACTTTCTATAAAGGGCCTGAACATAAATATAGTAGAGGTTGCATGTCACGTGGTCTCTGTCACAACTACTTTGCTATTACAGTACTAAAGCACCTGTAGATAATATGTAAACAAATAAAGTCAATAAAACTTCATTTATAAAACCAGATTTGGCCTGCTGGTGGGAGTTTGCTCTGACCTGTGCTATATATGTGAGATTCTTCCACTTTACTGCATTTTCTATTACCAATACAACATTTTCCATTAAAAAAATTCTAAACTCATAATTTATGTGAATGTAAATTAGCAAACTTTAAGTGTAATTAGTATTTGGGCTAATCCTAGTATTCTTTCCAGTTCTAATGGGAGCATATACTTGGTATGCTCTTTTTGAGTCAAAATCCTTTGAGACATAAAACCCAAACTTGTTCTCCAACACTATGGGGATCTGTAGCAGTTCTGACATCCAAAGAATTCAGCTAGTTGCTTGTGACTTCACAGAAGTGTTACATTACCTTCTCACTACTATTATTAATCTGCTGGCAGGACATCACTTGGTGCCTCTGTCTTTCCTAATCCTGATTAATGTAGGAAAGAATGTTTTTCCCTTCATAATTCATTGTTGATGAGGAAGACTATGATAGCTCTAAACACAATCACACAGAAATGATTTTTTTCTGGACCATCAGCGTTTTAAACCTACTGTCAGAATATCCTTCCCAACAGAAGGATGAAATAAAAATAGTTCAATGCCCCTTAAGGTGTATTCTACTAAACACTGGATCTGTGCGATAGTAATACGTATTAGGATGAAAAAAGCCATTGGGCAAATGAATCTGGAAAATACTTGTTTCTTTACTGTAGGATTTTCAGAACATCCATGGCTACTTTTATCTATTATGGGTGTTAAAGAAAATTCATAAATACTCTAGCTGGAGTTAATTCTTTTTTATCATAGAAATCTATTTTATTTGTAGTGTATCTTGCAGAAATAAGGTTCCATGGCCTCTATCTTGAGAAAAACTATTAAATCCTGTGCCCACTAAAACTTAGGCAATAATTTTTTTATTCACACTTCCTTGGAAAGTAAATCTAATTAATGATACATCATATTAACAATCAAGCAGTTCAAACTTAAGGTATATCTTGGAATAATTCTATCACACTACCATTACGAAGAATTTCATTCATCTTCAATATATTTAACATCCCCCTCACAAAGGACAAATGTGCCTGATTAAAAAGACAGAAGAAACATGGTAATAATATTATTATTATTCATCCCTGTTTTGTTCTTTTCTCCAATTTGAATTGAAACCAAAGGAGAACATGAGAAAAATGCTAAGAGCACATAGAACATCTTTGCTTTTCTCTTACATTTATTATCCACAGCCTTTTTAGTAATTAAAAAAAAAAAAAAAAAACTAGAGGAATTACATATACATATGTTACAATTCCCATGTCTTGAGTTTGTCTGTTAGACACACTGGTCCTCATGATTTGTTATATTATGTTGATCTGGTATGAAATTACCCCTCATGGCTACTGAATGCTTCAAGACCAGCTAAAGTTCTAGACTATTTAGTTTGTTATTAAAGTGTTCCATCCTATGTTAATTTAATAGGTCTTTCATAAAAAAAATGATTGTGAGAGCTGTTTAATTAGGGAAACACTATGTTAAACACAGACAAATAGGTCTTCTCAGAGAAGCTGTAATACTTTTCCCAGCCATTGTATGATGTACGAGAGGCAACTGTTACTGCATTTCTATAACATGTCTTTGTTAATGATCCAGTGGCTCTGTTCTTCACACTAATATCAAATGTTTGGTACCTCTCTTTATTCCCCATTTTGCAGGACTTACTGCTCTTATTTAGGTGTAAGATTAGCCAGCAATATTTTGTGGTTATCCAGACTCTGCCAAGCATCTGATCAGTCATGTCCATGATGGAAATAAATACACCAATACAATTTATGCTCTAGAATAGATCTGTAGTGCACAAATGCTTTTTAAAGTGCAAAGCAAAAACTCTTTCGTATCATAAACTCAGAGGATAAATTTAGAATTTCTGGTCTTTAAGAAAAAATGAGAGTCAAGAGAATTTGTAAGTATTGACAAGGTAAATTTGAGTGCATTCTATACTTTCAAAGGGATAAGAAAAATTACCGTTAAAAACTTAAATGTAGTATTTTAAGACCAAAATAATACTGAGGTTTAAAAAATTTTCTCTTTTCTGTTTTCTTTTTATTTTTGTTCCATCACCACTTATCCCTCTGTATCCTCTTTGAACTTCTCCCCCTCCCCTGCCACATTCATGTATTTTCCAACTCCATATTTAAAGGAATAAACGAGAAAACATGCTGAGTATGCAGATCCTCAAGTTTTTAACCTAGACATAGAGATGTCTGAAGAAGGAAAGAAGGGAAAAAGAAAGGAAGGAAGGAAGGAAGGGAGAGTAAGGTCACAGTTTCATGGTTGATCCCATTGCATTCTCCTGGTACCTTTCTACTTCTGTACAAAAGTCAGCAGGTGGTTGGCCATAGATCGCTATATTCATTACATTTTAAACCAAAAACAGAAAGCAGAATTACTTTGGAAGAGAGGTGGGAGTGTAAATGAATGATCTGAGGAAGGAAGCAGGAAGCTCTAGGCACTAACCAACACAAGTTTGTGTTTCTGAGACAAAAGCACAAAAACATAGTATATGTCCTCACAGAACCTGTAAACCAGAGAATGAGACAGCAGCTGCAGAGCCTGCAGTATTGGACTTTCCACCCTAAACCCAAAGGTATAAACATAGGCACAAAGTAAGGAACTGCCAATTATTAAAGCACAGACAACGCAAAGCAGAGGAACATCTGGTCAATTCCACAAAAGCCACAGTGATGAGTGGAGACAGAATTGGGAGCTATGACATGATGGTGACTACAGACTTAACTAGACATTATCGCAGGGGAACCTCTTCTCTCAGTGACATCATCCCACCCTGAGGTACAACAGCTGTAAAACACACACACACACACACACACAATATAACCAGACATCTCTATTTCTAGGTTAAAAACCTAAGGAATCTGCATACTCAGCAACCAGGAATTTTCCAAGGAACCCAAGTTAATTCAGCATGTCTATGTGCTATTGAGAGATACAAAGAAATGCACATTTCAAACCTATTTCCCATATCTAGTACACTTCATTTCTAAGGAAGACACAGAGAATCCTAAGAAAAGGGTTATAAAATGATTTAAATCATTACTGAATCATATGGTTCACTGAAATAGTGATCAGACCATTGGTAAAATTGCTTATATATATCTTTACTCCCTGAAGGCTCTGGAAAAGGATTTAGTAGTATATCAATAACAAATTAGAAAAATCACATCAAAACAAAGAACTTTTGTTCTCTAAAAGCAAAAAAAAAAAAAAAAAAAAAAAAAAAAAAAAAAAAAAAAAAAAAAAAAAAAAAAAAAAAAAAAAAAAAAAAAAAAAAAAAAAAAAAAAAACCAAAAAAAACAAAACAGAACAAAAAAAACCCAAACCCAATGACTGGATAGTCTTAAATTAGCTTTACAGTGTTCATTGAAGAGTAGTTAAATTCCCTCTGAAAACAGTAAAAATGAACATGGACAAATGTTCCATAGTTGAAAACAAAGGAACATAAAAATAAGAGTAGAAAATAATATTTACCCTTATTATAAATGCAATTTTTATCTTGTTTATCACAACCCCCACAGGGCTTGTAAAATGTATGATCTAATGTATTTCAGCAAATTGTATCAGAATTTAATCTCATGTATAATATACTACCTACTTTGGGGTATTTAAATAACCATTTCCCTTCCCTGTTATTTTCATAATTTGAGAAATGGAAAAATAGCACTTTATTGTTTCCATCTTCTGATTTTCAGAAATGGGAAAACTGTTATTGGAAACCATGGTCTGGGCATGTTTATTTTAGCCATAATTAAGTTTTAAGTCATCAGACAATGGAGACAGAAACCTTTGGCTCTATGTAAATTAAAGAAAAATACAACACAACAAAACAAACATCAGAAAAAGAAAAAACCCTAGGACTCAGTTCTGTGATTTTATTTATTTAAATTCTTTAAATTTTATTTATTTATCTTTGGAGAGGGAGAAAGAGAGGGAGAGGAACATTGATGTGCGAGAGGAGCTCTGGTTGCCTTTCTCACGCATCCCAATGTGGGACCAGGCCTGCAACCCAGGCACCTACCCCTGATCGGAAATCTAATTTGGTGGCTTTGCTTTGTGGGGTTATGCCCAGTTAACTGGGCCACACTGGTCAGGGCTCCCTTCTAATTTTTTAAATTATTTTTTATTTCTTTTTATTTATTATTTTCAGAGAGAGGGGAAGGGAGAGAGGCAGAGAGGGAAAGAGACATTAATGTATAGTTGCCTTTCATCTGCCTCCAGCTACAGAGCTGCCTGGAGACCTGGCTTGCAACCTGCTGATGTGCCCTGGCTGGAAATCGAACCAGCGACCTCTGGGTTCGAGAGCCAGTGCCTTATCCACTGTGCCACCAGCCAGGGCCTCCCTTCTAACTTTAAAACATTCCTCTTAACTTTTACTGTGTTCAGGATTTTAGTCTGAACATGAACTAACACATATTCTAAACCCTGACTTGTTAACGTTTCTTCAAAACTTGATTTTGGAATCAGAATAATGTTCATTTTTTCTTTCTTTCTCCTTCCTTCCTTCCTTCCTTCTTCCTTCCTTCCTTCCTTCCTTCCTTCCTTCCTTCCTTCCTTCCTCCCTCCCTCCCTCCCTTCCTCCTTCTCTCCTTCCCTTCCTCCTTCCCTCCTTCCCTCCTTCCCTCCCTTCCTTCCTTCCTTTTTTTCTTTCCTTTCTTTCTGGCTCATTTTCCATCACATTAAATGGTCACCCAGTACATCATCGCTATTATTGAGATTTAATATGTGCTGATTTCTATGTATTCATTGAATTTTGTGCACATCATGTACTTCTTATGTTTTGTTATTAGGTATATAATTTATGGTACTAACTCTGTTTTGTGACGTTGAGTAGTATCTATTTGGAATGAATTAAGTTTGGGTAGGTGACTGTGGAGAATTGGTTTGACATACATTTTAAAACATTTTCTCCTTATTGACCACGAAGTGGTGGAGATGGGCTAGTGTCCAGACAATCTGACTCCAAAACTTTTGTTTTTTACAAATTCTCTATACTATTTTAGAAAAGAAAAAAGGGAGTTGCTTACCAGATAGTTGGTCTTTATTTCTTCTTGGTAATAATCATTACAATGAAATCTTTTTCCTACATTTTTTTCAATTTTGGTTTATGCAGAGGATTGTCTGAGATTTCAATTATAAGATTGTATAAAAAAACTTTTTCTAATATTTGCTGCCATTCTGAAGTGGAAGGGATGTTGTGGTTGTTTATTTGTCTTTGAATTAAAATTTTTTTTTAGTTAGACCAGCTAAATTGGTATTCCTGATTCTTTAAGAATCAGAGGAACTAATCTTAAACATTAAAATATTTTATTTGTTTATTTAACTTTTTCAGAAAACTTACACACAGTGAATCAGGCTCTGACAGATTTTAGAATGGCTTGCATGTATATCCTGCTAAACTTTGTCCCTAACCTAGTGACACATGTGAGAAACTTAAGATTCAAGATATTAGCAACATGGACAGCTAAATGTTAATAAATGTTTGACTCTGAAGAGTACACTTCTTGAAACAAATCTCATCTTGGAAAGTCATTCTGGTTGACTTGGCCACCATCAGCAATTATGGCTGAGCAGGCATCTTTCCAGGTGACTCAGCTACATTGCTCAGCCTATGGTACGTCACTGTGGGTGTCGCTTACATTCATATGGAAAATAGGCTGGTCATGAATCATGAAACCCTGGAATGGAAGTGTATTTTCAAGCAATATTCATGGGACTTCCCAGGAATAGTTCCCAAGAAGATTTTCTTTCCAGTGTCTCCTCAAGTGTCTTCTCACATTATGGCAGCCATTCTTCCCTTCCAGTGTTTAGCGTTAGGCTTTTCCTTTTAGAAAGACTTCAAAAACAGTCTTTCTTGGTTTAGAACACTGTAGGGGCAGGTGATGTAGTTCTAGTATACTGCCACAAATGTGCAGTAGGAGACTGGGCAACGAGGGTAACACCATTATTTTGTTTTTAAATCATTTTCTGATGTTAAGAGGGTTAGGGGCATCTGTGCATCCTTCTGTGGGTCCCCTTTGGCCATTTTGTTCTGAGACCAAGATGAACTCAGGCTGTTGAGTCAGTCTGCAGGCACTTCATGGATTACCGAGGGAGCTGCTTCAATGACATCTTATACCTTACAAGCCACAACCATTCCAGAGGCTAACCTTATGGGACAATTAAGAAAAATCATCCCAGAATTGTGAAATGACCTAGAATCAGAGATCATTGGGCTTAACAAAGACTCTTTTTATGGTGGAAGCTAAGTATACAGTTGGATTTAAGTAAATAATAGTTTTGGAGATAGGGAGATTGTCACATAGCTCAGTTCTAGCAGAGTTGATATACAACGAGAAATAGAGGTAGCCTTGGCCTTTGCAAGAAGAAGAACAGGAAGGATAATTTTGGAATTCATGGAACACTATTTTCAGTGTCAAATGAAAGATCATTATTTCTTTAAAAGAGGAGATTGTAATATTTGGATTAGCTGTCCCAAGAAGTGCAATGTTTGGACTTTATTATTTACTGGATAGTGGATGCATCACTGCCAAGCATAGGACAAGATTTAGGAATCTGACACAGGACGAGTGAATTCTAAGTTGTCCCTTTGCAGGCTAGTAGCAAGTTATGGTGTGATGAGAAGAAAGATTAAAATTTTGGTCAAGAACACAGGAGGTATTATCCAATTAGAGAAAACTTTTTAATTTGGCGAGAACTATAATTTTGTAATTCCAGATTATAGCTTTCCCCAATTCTATATTATTGCGGATGCCTCGCTTATTTATGTGCCATTGGGATTATTAGTTTTGAGTCCCTGAACCTTCTCATAATTTATAGCTATTTTCTTATAAACTTAAGAAAACATGTTTTTATAGTCAAAGAGAGTGTCTACAATGAAACAAAAATCAAAGGTAATGAAACTTGGAAGGTTTGTAAACAATAAAAAATAAAGTAGAAAAAATTAAAAAATAAAATTAGAATGAGACTGAGAAGTAAATTTGTCTTTGACTAAAAGTGTAGTTAACTTCTTTTTTCTTTTTATAGTATATAACTTAATGATATTTTGACAATTTCATATTTTAAAACTGGAAATTTTCTTATATAAGTCAAACATTAATGCCCATGACAATTTTTTCAAATAAAATTATAATCATAGTAAAAATAAAAGATATACAATCTATTTTACTTTTTAAAAGCCTGTAATCATGTTAATGGTGGAATATTTTTGACATGCAGAGACTTTAAAGTTTTATGCATTCAAATCTATCAGTCATGCCTGAGCTATATAGAGTAATATAGAGTAAATCTATTTGAGAAAGAATGGGTATATAATTATCTTTTGCCTGGGTTAGGTCGCACTGAATTCATTTATTAGCTGTTTCTTAATCAGACTTTATTGAGATTAAGCCTGACTTGTTTTCAGCTGCATCTAGCATCCAACTTTGCTTGAGTTTTTAGAAAGCTTATATAAAATAAGCAATAAGACTGCAACATTTGAAGAGTTTTCTAATAAAAAATTTGAAAGTTAATTTAATATTTAGAATATTTTCCTTAATAAATTTATATATTTCCTTATAAATCTATTACAAATTGAACACCTCTTTCTCAAAATTGTACCAGATCATAGTTATATCTATATCTGTACATATTTTGATGGGCTGTAGGAGTTATATCTTTCTAGAAATTAAACATCACACAGTGAGTATAAAAATGTTTCCCAACTAATGATATTCTATGTATGACTAGAGGAGATACTGAAACATTTTCTATTTGGCAAAATATCCAGATATCCTGATGCCAAATCAATGACGTGGTTGCTATAGTTCACAAGGTTCTTACTTTTCAATCATTTGCTTCTTTCCAAATGAATTCTCAGTCATTATTACCTCACTTATTCTTCAGGCAATATAACCTATCAGGCAATTTAATCCTCATTTTAAAGAAGAACCATTGGGTGGGTGGGGAAGAGAACAGAGGGGAGCAAAAAGGGGATGGATGTAATATAACAACAATAAAATTAAATATAAAAAAAGAAGAAGAAGAACCAAGAAGTAGGGAAGTAACTAATCCACATCACAATGAGCATCTTGAGTATTTTCACCAGAACCAAAAGTTGCAATACTTTAGAAGTATGTACTTATTGATAAAAATAAAGCAGAATGTAATATAATTATATATATGCATTTACTAAAATGGATTTATTTTGTCAAAAAATTAATATAGCAGTATATTATTTATAGATCTTTTTGTTGTAATTATGAAAATAGAGAAATTTACTAATTTTACTAATAAAAAAGATGGCCTATAGTCTTTTTTTTTCTTCCTTCCTTCCTTCCTTCCTTCCTTCCTTCCTTTCTTTCCTTCCTTCCTCTTTTCCTTCCTTCCTTCCTTTCTCTCTTTCTTTCTTTCTTTTTTCTTTTTGTTAGATAAAAGTATGACTAAGTCTAAATGGGGGAGTCAATTCTTTTGTCTGATTTAAGGGAGCATACATATCTCACTGGAAATTTCATGACTATCCTCAAAGGAATTTATAGCAATGCCACTAGCCTGGCTAGGTTTTCTTTTTATTCAACCTCCTATAATTTGAAACTCAATAGTGCTTAGTTACCATTACGGAAATGTTATTTTATAGTTAAATTTAATTACAAAAATGTCTTCTTTATTTTCTAGAATAAATGTTAGAATGTAAAAGATACTGATTTCTGCTCATTGTTTAAGCAATACATTCTGAAGTTGAAAACATGAGTGCATTCTCTTTTCTTCATGTCAACTTAGCTAACAACAAAAGAAATGAGAGCACACTGAAAAACCTTTCTTAGAATGTTAAATTATTTTATTCCATGTGCCAAGGTTTAAAGTTTCCTCATGGTTGAATGGCAAAATTAAAATATTTTAATTGTCACTATACTAGTATTCCTTGGAGACAGCATTTTGAAAAGAGTGGTGAAAAAGGCAGAATTATTTTTTTGGACTACGTGCAGTTTGGCTTGTTCATGTAGTTACAAAAAACAAATGTTTGTCCAACAAAATGCTGAGAATCAGGTCTCCTGGGAAACTTATACAAGGTCACAGTTTCGTGAGCATAAAAAAAATCTTGTAAAAGCAAACTGACATGTAATATGAGAAAGTAAAGAACTGGTTGCAGAAAATTTTTGATTCTTTTGGTTGAAACATCTATTAAGAAAGAAAATGTCACTGTCTTCTTGAAATACTGTATTTTATATACAAAATGCATTCAGAAATACATTATTTTTTGAAAGACCATTTCCATCAAGTTCACCAGAAGGCATTATAATCATATTCTAGCAATACTACAGAGAAGAAAGGAGTTAGACTTGAGACAAAACTGCCTGGTGAACACATAATGGAGAAGGAAGTTACAAAAAAGCTTTTTTAAACAACAAATCTGTAGACTATTCACACTGGGACAGTTTGGCGGGTCCATGGGCGGTCAAGATTACGGGAGATAGACAAGATCATCTCATCAGGCTAGTGAGGTCTTTAGAGGTAGTTAGGCATTCTCTTCTTTTTCCCAGACCGGAAACATGCTTTAGAATTGATGAGAAGTTCTCAAAGTTAAGTCCCTAGTTCTTTCATTCTATCATTTTACTTTTTGATAATGAGCTTCTCTCATCAATAATTCACAAGGATCTCCCTAATCCAGTAGCCACAAAATTTCCTGTAGCACTCAAGACACTTACTGAGTTTTTCAGTGTCATCAAGGACACATGTAGAACAGTGGAGCCAACCAACACCCCAGGCAAAACGAAATTTTAGAAACATTGCCTGTCATCTCTATAGAGTTTGTAGACATTTTTTTTGTTTGTTTTGTTTTTTAAAAGAGATCTATAGATGGTTATTTTATTCTGCATTTCTCTAGTCTTCCTATTTACATTCTTCTTTCCTTCTCAATGAGCTTTGCTTTCACGTCCAGTATCATATAGAGTAGCACTTGCACACCAACAGTTTCACATGTGAAAGTTTTCAGCATTGCTTACATTGCTCTGGAGAATAGGAATTATGTGTTTATACTTTTAAAAATATAGAGATTGACCCGCTCTGGCTGGTGGCACAGTGGATAAGATGCTGGCCTGCGAACCCAAAGGTTGCTGGTTCAATTCCCAGCCAGGGCACATAACCAGATTGCAAGCCAGGTCTCCAGCCAGGTCCATAGCTGGAGGCAGGTGGAAGGCAACCATATACTGGTGTCTCTCTACCTCTTTTCTTCTCTCCCTTCCCCTCTCTCTGAAAAATAATAAGTAAAATCTTTAGAAAAAAAAAGATAAAAATATAGGGATCGATAAGGCAGTTCCTTCAAATGGGACAGCTTTGTTTAAAAGCTGAGATCAGCTCCAAATGCAGATTCCACTAAGGTTGATTGAGATCCAATCACAGCACTGCTCTGGATACTTACAAAAACTGTTCCAGCTCTGTATCAAGCTGCAGAAAATTAGTTCAAGACAACATAATTAAATATGGAGTGTTATCAATGGGTTTGAATGGCTGTACTGTTCATTTTACTTTGCAGTTGTCATAATTGACAATACTGTCCATGTTTAGAACACAGTCTTAATTGTGCTTAAGCGATCTGTATTAAATTCAAAAATTGAATTTTAAAGCTTCTTTCTTGCTATGTTTCTATTTATATTGCTATTATTTTATTGTTGTATTACATTTATCCTGTTTTTTCCCCCACTGCTCCCCCCGACCCCTCTCCCACAGTCAATCCCACATGTTGTCCATGTCCATGGGTCATCCATACTAGTTCCTTGACTAAACTGTTCCTGTTCTTTGCCTCTTTCTCCTCCTCCCCTCTGCACACTGAAAGTCTGTTCCTTGTTTCCATGCCTCTGGTTCTATTTTGTTTTTTTGATTGTTTTGTTCATTAGTCTCTTGTATTTCTGTGTATGACTCTTTAGTTGCACTCAGCAGTTTTTAAATGTCTCTCTCAGAGGATTTGAACTCCTTTCCTGAATCTAGCACTATGCCCCATTCACACTGGTTGGTAAATGTTTACTGAATAAAATAATAAAGACAAAATTCTTTTTAAAGCCACCATTTCCATGTGTATCTTGTTGAGTAACTTAAAACATTCTTCTGTCAAACAAATATTACTGTACATTACACAATATATTCCTGTTATGTTATAATAATGACTAGAAGATTCTTAGATGTTAAATCAGGGGGAATGAAGCTAGAAGTAAGATGTAACTTATGAAAGACATAAAATAGGAAATTATTTTATAAATGTATCTGTCAATGAGAGAAAAAGAGAAAAGTCGTATAATGGTTCTTTGTAAAGGACGAGGGCAAATGTAACTTAATAAAATAACTTGGTGTTGTAGAAAATTCTAAGAATCCCAACAAGAATAATACACAAGCCATTTTCTAGAGGAAAGCAATGGATAAACAAATAATGCTAAGTGAGATTGTGAAAGTAAAAGCAGAGTTCACCCAAACCCTCCTTGGGAGTTTGGTGATTTAGTTCAATGATGTGATTTAGTCACGCTCACTCTTCCTCCCCACCAGGAAGCCATTAAACCTTTGCTTCTATCTCATGCCATCATGTGCGAATACTTGAAAAGAGAAACTACTTTCCATTTCTCCCAACTCTAATCATTTATTATCTTCTCCAAAATATCTTATTAAAGTACAGAATCAGTTCGAGGAGAACTAACACCCACCACAAGGCTGGACCGTAAACACTTGTGTAAGATTATGAGCCTCTGTGCAAATCCCTAGGTGATCAACCACCACTAGAAAAATCCTCTCAGTGTTGGGACAAGCTGTTTCAGAGCCCTTTACAAAAGAAAGCAGAGTGATCCTAGAATGATTCTTTAACCCAAAGTTGAAATCATATATGGATATGTAACCATCAAATATTACTAGAATTAGGAATTTTAATTTTTGCCAAAACTTGAGTGTGAAAAGTTTATTACCACGAAGTGTGCAATTTCAATGAAGCAATTTTTGAGTTGAAGGGCAGCTTACTGATCATCTAGTCTCATTCCCTTGCTTTATAAATAAGAAACACAAGGTCCCAAAAGATAACGTGACATTCCCAGGGTCACACTGGTAGGAATTAAAACACAGAACTCCTAACTCCCAGACCACTGCTATTTCTACTAATTGAACTTTTGATTTTTTTGAAGACTGGATAAGATATAGTGAATAAAACATTCTAACATGGCGTGAGCTCATTAAAGAATCCCCTTGTTATTTGAAATGTTAAACTGGCATTTCAGAAAACTCCAAAATAATACTTTGTTTTTTGTTACCATAGAGCTCACACCGTACAGTACAAGAAAACAGTGATCTGATATTAAGTCACTACTACAATTTTGAAATCACAGATGTTACTAACACTTCATAAGTCAGTGGTGGAAAGTACTTCGAATGACCTTTTGAAATATGAACTAAATCTTTAATTCCAATTTTTTCCCCTCAAACCAGATTTGGTGACATTTCCACTACTACCCCAACTCTCTCATGTATAATAAATATTATAAAATAAAGCCCATAGTTTTTTTTTTTTTTTTTCTTAGAAGAAAACGATATGCTTACTACTTTTAGTAAAAATGTCTCAAAAGTTTAGGTATTGTTAACTTGGTAACCAACTGTATAAAATTGCATATTAAAGAGATAGCCTCATGTAAGAATAGGGAGTATTTTTTTGTAGGAATAAAACCAACTAACTAATCAGCTAAAAATGTTATCCTTCTATGTTGTTTCATTACGGGCGATCAATCTATTTCTTGTGTTCAGCTAACGAATAAGAACTCATTGCTAATAGCACATGATTTTAAGCAACCAGCAAACTATAGTTTGATGTTTTGAAATGCATTTCTTTTACAAGTTATCTGAAGAGCAGTTCTCTTGAAAGTTTTTCTTTTCTTGCTATATCTCTGGAGAATTTCTAAGTTCTGTGAAGCTTTATTTTTTTTCCAGATATCTTTCTGTCCCTCCCCCTCCGTCATTCCCTGTCTTCTTTTTTTTTTTTTTTTTTCTCCTCTGGGACAGGAAGTTGAGGGTGTTGACCTCATCTGGATCTTTCCCAGTGTCAGAAGGTGGTCTTTCACCAAGATTCCAAGTTGTGAATTTCTTCTGATTTTATTTTTTAGTGATCATGTTAAAGAACGAGTTCTAAATGTTTTTTACCCCTCCTTCCTCGTAGCTGTGAAATGGCCAATGATTCCTTTGAGGCTAATTACTGGGCTTTCAGAGAAATAAGTATTATCTCTTTGTTCATTGAAACTTCTCTATTTTCCTAACAGGGGGAGGGCGGGGACAGGGGCACACAGTGACCAGCCCTCCGGTTCACAGACCCCTTAGGTCACGGCTGCAGCATGCTGTGTGCTAACGCTGGGGACCTGCTTCTCCAGCACAGCCAAGTCTCTCAAGGGTTGCTGTTATCACCCCTTCCCCATCCGGTCTAAATAGTGAGCACTTTGATTTTTAGAGAATGGAAATGTTATGGGAAAACGGCTTCCTATGAGTAAGCATATAAAACCAGAAGGCTACAAATGCCACATAACATACGCTATAAAAAGATTTTTGTGCACAGCTCCAAGTTTATGAGTAGGAGGGTGGCCCGGGGACCGCTCGCCCAATGCTGCTTTGTGTGCCTGTGCCGGAATGCCATCCTGCTTCCGCTCTGCCCATTCCTGAACCCACCCAGCCTTCAGTTACATTGCAATTACTTCATACCACCCACTCGGAAACTTTCCCAGGAGGATTCTGCTCCCGGGCCCAGCCTTAGCGTCCAGGGCAGAGCTTGGAACTTGTTGGGCACTCCATAAAGAACTGTTGAGCACATGAACCCATGAATCCCAGCAGGCAGTGGGGTTGCCTCCCCCGTATGCATTCTCTGTATCCCTTGCAGCTTTTAAAAACATGCTGTCTGTGACCATTTCTATCTGAAGAGGCCGTCTGTCTGGTGGGCTCTCAGCATTTACAGGGCTTATCTCCTGGCAAAGTACCTGCCTTGTTCGTGGTGAAAGCTCAGCGAATGTTGGTTGCCTGATGAAAAGACGTACATAATGAGTTCCCTCCAGCTCACTGTGAATGTTCCAGGCATCTATTCTTTCAGTTGCTGTGAGAGGAGTGTAGACCTGATTATGTGCTGGAGTTGCAAAGGCAAATAAAAAATGGTCTCTACCTTGGAGGATCTCCTAGAGTCGGGACAAAGTAAGTCAACATCTAGAACTAAGGAAGGTGTGTCACTCTAATGGCTTGAAAGCCCCACTGTGGGAGGACAGGGCTCTGAGGAGAGACAAGAGAAGGGAGAGGGGGAGACTTGGGGAGGGGATGGTGCAGATCCAAATATAGTGGCACTGGGACAGGCTTTTCTGCCCTCCTGCTGCTGGGGAGTTCAAGGGGTGACCACGTGTAAGGAGTGGGGGTCTGATAGGTACACACGTACACCTACGTCCGAGAAAGTATAAGAATCACCACGCAAGTGACAAACACCATTATCACGAACACTAATTCTGAGGATAGATTCATTCCTTCTGGGAATTATGGTGGCTTATGTTTCACAGGGTGAGGTCAGAACAGGGCCCCATGGGTGTAAAAATACGTGTAGAAAGAATGTGATGATGGACACTCCTGTGCCAGTGAATTAGCATCCCAGTCCAATGTGACTGGGGATGATTTCGCCGCCTCTTGGTGTGAAAATTCAGCACATTAGTCCACGCTGTATTTCTCAACAGTTAAATGCATATCCAATCATTTAACAAACATTCAGGCCTTTGGCCTCTTCCTGCCCCTCAGCCCCTGCCCTCAGGTGCCAATCAAGACTGTTCTGCCACACTTTGCAGTGTTAATCTTTCATAATTTTAATAATGGTATATTTAGAAGCAATAGTAATTTTGTCCCTTTCTCAAATATAAAATCATATTTATTACTGATTTCTAACTATGCAGGGTGTATTAAGGGGGACCCCCACACATTCATTTCTCTTGCAAAGTACTGTATTCTGTCCCCTGTTTGTATAGGTTAAGGAGCAGGTTCACAGACTTAAGACCCCACAGCAAGTTAGTGGTAGAGGGGGTGCAAGGCTCACCTCTCAGTGTTTTTTTTGTCTTCCCAAGATGTCTTATGCATTTATACATAAATCGATGCACATGGTGTGCTGGGATGCTGCCCAAGACATACTGTGTGATGCTGTAGTGGTCCAACACACAGAGTTTTAGTGGGACATTTATCTCTGCTTATATCTAGCTCATTTTACCTTAACAGCAGCAGGAAGCCTGGTTCTAAGATCCTTTTCCACTCTGCCATCCATGTGCCCTACAAAGGGTAAACCCTACCACAGGGTTAGACTGGGCAGAATGAGGATTACTGGGGTCCACTCGAGCATTTTCCTAGATGGGCACAGGATTTACCATGGAGCAAATGCATTTTCAACTTAGTCCATAAAAATTCTATTCAAATCTATTCAAAATCATCTTCAGCTGCCTTTTCATCTTCCAGTCTATGGTAACTTAATCTATATGTGCCAAGAATAATCGAAAAACCCTGAGTCCATCTGGGTACTTTCCTTCCATAACTCAGTTGGCAATCCATCTTGAACAAGAGCGTGAAGTACCTCTGCTATTTTTGTTCTTATTGCAGATGTGTCTGTTATTTATATCTCAGGATAATTTCCTTGTGAAAGCAGAAGAAATGAGCAGGGTTATTACTCCAGGTACCTTTACAAAATCTTGAAGCTCACTCTCTGCCCCAAGTCTTTAGTGAAGAGGATTGAACACATGTTTTATTAGTTGCTGTAGCTGTTTCTGGAAATCCCATCACCCTCCACTTTATGGTTGATCATTATGATGCATAGGTGTCATTAGTCACAGATTAAAAATAAATCAGATGTAACTGGCCTTTTTCCTTGCCAACACAGACAACATACATCTGGTCGTTTTGAACTGAAATATCTTGGACTCTCTAAGATAGCCTCTTCTATATTCTTAGAAAAACAAGCAAAGGAGTTTGGGAGATGCTTTTTATCTGGTGCCAGCATTCAAGGAAACACACAAAAGACTGTTATCTAGTAGGACAACTGGGTGTGACAATAGGCATCAGGTTTGCCATTCTGTGGGAATCTGATCACTGGAATTTGGGCCTTGATGAGAGTCCAAAGTTTTAGGTCCTGTGAGTTGTAAGTAAGAATTAACTGCTTCAGTGATTCTGGCTTTTCTGCTCTAAAGTAAAGAGGTAACCATGGAAAGGACATGTCTTTACAACTGTGTCTTGCTCGGACATGGATTAAGTTTATAGTTATTCAAGGAATAAAATACTATTATCTGATACATGTTCAAACTATGTGAACAATCAGTGTGTTGCAGATATCTGTTTATGAAAAAGCTTCAATTTTGTTTTCCTTTGGAACAGGCCTGTGGAAACAAATGAATTTGGTCAAGATTGTATGAAGACGAGATGAAAGAGCATTTTGTGCTTATTGTCTCCAAATTGGGACTGGTCATTTCTGGTCATGAGGAAACAACATTGTTCTAATAGCTGTTTCGAGTTATTATTTTTGGCTTATAGTCTCCGATGAGGAAACAGAAACCTGACATTTTGCTGGATTCCCAGGACCTAAGTCTTTAAAGACTCGGATTATCAACCGTCCCCAGAGAGTTGCCTGTTACGGAATGAGGCCCATCTGGGATGAGACGTATTTGTGGGGCATGAAAGAAGAACTAGAAAGAGAGAATGGCAGCTAACCTACTTCCTTCTTTGCAGGCCATGGGATGAAATAAATGAAAGAGGTAAACTAAAAAAGTGAGAGGAAAACCATTACATACGTGCCGTGAAAAGTCTTCCCCTAAGTCAAGAAAGACTTGTTTTCAAGGCTAAAAATGAGTAAAAATCAGAGGCTCATTGCCCTGGGCTGAGGTCCTGGGGCAGCTTTCAGAATTGGTACAGGCGGGCACTGAGGAAGACAGCTGGCTAACGCCCTGAGCACCTTAGGGTGAGTGAGACCTTGAACTTTTTATTTCTGGGGGCTGGAGAGCTAGGGATCAATGCACGCTCAGGGTCAGATATAATCTAGACTTGTACAAGCTAATAAGCAACACACACAAACCAAAGGCAACAGTAGACACTCTTTTCTTCTCTACCAACTTTATGCATTCATGTACTGTCTTTACCAAATGCTATGTAGAATTCTACATCACCCTTGCCTTTGAGCAGTTTACAATGTAGGGAGAATGATCTTAAACACAATACTTTTGTGTTTAAAACACAACAATAAAAATCCCTTTAAATCTTTATGATGAAAGCACATTCACATTTGTCATCCCGTTTAAGCACTTTTCTATATTGTATGGTAATTTATATATCAAACATACCCCAGATATGTAAATTACAATGACCCCCTGGGAACCCACCACTCACCCTAGACCTGGAACACCATGGTGGCTGAGCTCTGCTTATATGCTTCTTTCTCCTCTCAGCCTTGCCTTCCTCCACTTTGCTAAGATTTTGTTTTCCATTCTCTCGCTTTGAAAAATATGTAGGTTTTAAATTTCTTATGTGTGTGTGTGCCTAAATAAAATATCATTTAGTTCTTTATTTGATTTCTCTTAACGTATTGAGCTCTGTTCAGTTTCCTGAAGCTTGCCTCCCTTACTCTCTATAACATTATTTTACAAACGTCTAGTGTCATGGGTTAAGGTGCTTCATTTGTTTTACATCTGGGTAATCTGCCTTTATGTTGTTATACTATAATGTAGAGGATGGGGCAAAAGTGGGTTTGTAGTTGTGAGTACATGAAACAGTTTATTCTTGTATTGTTATTTACTAATTATTGTATTATCTTCCATACAAACAATTGTGAAAGTACTTTTGTCTAACCATGTATTTATCCATTCTTTTATCAATAAATATTTAGATTATTTCTAAGGTTTTTTTTTGTTTTTTTTTTTTTGCTATTATGAACATCAATGCAATGCATATTCTTGTACAAATTTCTTGGAGGCCAAATTCAAGATCGTTTCTAAGGATATATGTCTAGAAGTGAGATTATTTTTAGAGTATGTGAATTTTAAGATATGATGTCAAATTGTTTTCTAAAACTATTTATCCATTATATTGATCCAGGATATAGAAGAGTTCCTGTTGATGGTAAGCAACTTTGACACTTGACACTTGGTGCTTTAGACTTTTTAATGAATGCCATTCTAGAGAATGTGAAATGCTACAGCATTGTGATTTTACTTTATCTTTTTAAATTTACTGAATTTATTGGAGTGACATTGGCTAATAAAATTATATAGGTTCCAGGTGCACCATTCTGTAATGCATCATCTATGTATTGAATTGTGTGTTCACCACCCCAAGTCAAGTCTCCATCCCTCACCATTTATCTCTCTCTTTTACCTTCTTCTACCTCCCCTGCCCCCCATCCACTCTAGTAATCATTACACTGTTATTTGTGTCTATGCATCATTGTCATTTTAATTGTGCTTTATACTATGTTTTGATAAACAACATTTCTAAATGTTAACATATTAAATATACCCATCTCTTCTTATATAATTAGCAGGTTTGCCGTGTATTGTTTATTCTTTGCTATTCTATTTCAAGTTCATATATTTATCTGCTTATGTTTTTATCTAAAATGTTTAAAGTTTCATTTCATATTTAAATTATTAATCTATCTAAAATTGTGTGTGTGTGTCAGAGAGAGAGAGAGAGAGAGAGGGAACAGAGAGAGAGAGAGAGATTTCTTTACATATAACCAATTTTGTAGATGTCAGCCCCCTTTCCCTCAAGAACTCCTCTCTCCTATATTGAATTTCTATCCATGTAGAGTTTTCTAGACTTTCTCTTCTGTTCCATTAATTTGTCTATGTCTATGTTTCATGAATATCACATAACATTAAAATTCAGTATAGTAAAAACTTTTTGACAATTGGATGATCCAGCCCTCCCACCTTGCATTCCTTCTTCAATAATCTCTTGGCTATACTTTTCTCATTGTTCTTCCATAGGCATTTTAGAATCAGTCTGTCAAGTTTCTTGGAAAACCCTGTTGGAACTTTGATTTTAATTGGTCAATGGACCAATATTGTGAGCATTGATATCTTTAAAATATTGAGACTTTTTATGTGTGAATATGATGTATCATTTTTCACTTATTTAGATCTTCTTTAATATCTTTCCATAAAGTTTTAGAATCTTCTGAACAAGGCATAAACATGCAAAGGTAGAATACATAAAGATTTACTTCTTTTTATCGTATAGCTCTTGTTGTGTTCATAAATGGTAAGTTTAAACATTCACATTTTCTACATTTTTGGTAGGTTTTCTATTTTTGTGCTATTTTCTGAATAGACATCATATTACCTGCAAAAAAATCTGATTCTTAGCCTTCTGTGGCTGCTGCCATAAAGAAATGCCTATTAAGCCCTGGCTGGTGGCTCAGTAGATTGGCACCAGCCTGCAAACCCAAAGGTTACTGGTTCAATTCCCAGCCAGGGCACATAACCAGGTTGCAAGCCAGGTCCCCAGCCAGGTCCTTAGCTGGAGGCAGGTGAAAGGCAACAATACATTGATGTTTCTCTCCCTTTCTTCCTCCCTCCCTGCACTCATCTATGAAAATAATGAAAAAAATCTTAAAAAAAAAAAAAAAAAAAAAAGAAATGGCTTTAAAAATCCCATTGGTGTGAATCTCTACTGTAAAGTTGAAGAGAGGCCATAATAATGTGTCCTCATTCCAAATGCTGTTTGTTGAAGGCTTTAAAAAATAAATACCTTTTTTTTAAGGTTAAGATGGCTCTAGTCTGTTCTTATTTTCTTATTTAAAAAAAAAAATCAAATGGATGTTGCATTAGGCCACATGGTTTTCTGCATCTCTTAAGCTGATCATTTTTTTCCTTTAACCAATAAATTAATATTTAAAATGGCATATATAGCTTTTCTTTTTTTTTTTAATTAAAGATATTTATTTATTACTTCAGAGAGAGAGGGAGGGAGAGAGTCAGAGAGGGAGAGAAACATCAATGTATGGTTGCCTTTCACCTGCCTCCAGCTACAGACCCGGCTGGAGACCTGGCTTGCAACCTGGTTACGTGCCCTGGCTGGGGAATCGAACCAGTGACCTTTGGGTTCACAGGCCAGAGCCTTATCCACTGCGCCACCAGCCAGGGCCATATATAGCTTTTCTATTGTCAAATCACCCTTCTTCTGGGATTAACCCATTTTGGTTAAGGTATTTTACCTTGTATTATATTGTGAATTTTGTTTGCTGAATATTTTTCAGGTTCTTGCATCTATGTTCATGAGTGAGATTTATTCTTTCTTATTCTTTGGAAGAGTTTATAAGAGATTGAAATGATTTATTTTCAAAGCTGAGTAGAATTTGCTTGTAAAATCATTTTGATCTGGTGTTGCCTTTGTTAGGAGAATTTTAAAGACTGTATTTTTGTTTATTTATTTATTTTAAAAGATTTTATTTTATTAGTTTTAGAGAGAAGGGAAGGGAGAGAGACATCAATGTATGGTTGCCTTTCACCTGGCTCCAGCCATGGACCTGGCTGGAGACCTCGCTTGCAACCTGGTTATGTGCCCTGACTGGGGAATTGAACCACTGACCTTTGGGTTTGCATGCCAGTGCCTTATCCACTGTGTTACCAGCCAGGGCTTAAGACTGTGTATTTTTAAAAGTGCTATAGGATTATATATTTTTTCTTGGTTAAGTTTAATTAAGTTGTATTTTTAAAGTAATTTGTCTATTTCTTTTAATTTTTTAAGTTTATTGATGTAAGGTTTATACTATATTCTCTATTTCAGCTTTTCTTCTTTTATGATATCAACATTTAAGGCTTAACATTTCCTTACAAATTTGCCTGTATCCTTTCATCCCACATGTTTAAACACACACTATTATTTTATTATCATTTGGTTGTTGTTTTTAAATTTTCAATTACGAGTGTTTCTTTATCTCTTGAATTATTAGCGTGAATATATTTGAATTTCCACATGTATAGGAATTTCTATTATTAAATTCTACCCTAATTAACTGAATTGCTTTATGGTTTGAGTATGTGGTGTTTGTGGTAGCAACTTGTAAAATTTGTGGAGATATACCTCATGGTTACAGCATCAATTTTCAGAATGATTCATGTGTGATTAAGAATAACATATATATTCTAATGATAGTTTTAGATATGCATGAAATTAAGCTTGATGATTGTGTTGCTTAAATAATCTAGTTATTTATTTAACTTTTTCCTTGGATTCTCAATATTTAAGAGACCTTACAGTCTCCCACCAAAATTGTACATTAAAAAAAAAAAATTCTTATCTAATTCTGTTCATGTTTTCTTTATACATTTTAAGTCTATTATTTTTGTATATTTGAATAAATAAAACTACTATATCTTCATAATGAAGGGAAACTTTTATCATTATAAGTGACATTTTTGGGTTATTTAAATAATTTGTTGTCTTAAATGTCTTCATTTCACTTGTATTTACTTTTTATATTTTCTTTTTCTTTTCCTTTCAAACTTTCTAAGTCCTTATGCTTTACATGTTTTTAAAACAGCATTTAGCTAGAGTTATTTTTCATATAATGAACTTTTAATAGATTATTGATGTCCATTGATATCTACTGTGGTTATTGATGTAGTTAGATTTTGTTATACCATTTTAACATTTCTATATTTTATTTATCCTATTTTAAATATTTTTTCTTCTATTTGGATATTGGTTGACTTTTAACTTGGATCTTATTTTGTTCTCTAAAATGCATTTACCTTATTTCTATTCTTTTAGTGATTATCCTTAAAATTTTACTCTTTAGATTTAGCATGGTAAATTTACATTAAAAGTTTAAAGTGAAAAAAGTCTTAATTCAATCTCCACTTTCTCAAAAAGTACAAGGAACTTCGACCTTTTAAATTCCAATCAACACTCTTCTGATTTACACTTAGTCATAGCACATGTCTTTTCTATTTTATAATCTGTGATTGGGTCTCATTGGTTGATTTTAATAGATGTGAACTCTGTGGGCCTAAATAAGAGATTGGAGAAAATTTTTGTCAAAGAGGCCCTGCTTCTGTCAGCAGCTAGGAGACATACTCTCCAACCTGAGGGTCTTACCTCAGCTTGGAAATCCCACGCCTACCCCCCACCCCCAATCCCATCCTGAGGCTGACTCAAAATTCAGTTTCTCAGTTGCAGAGCTGACATCAGTCCTCAGGTCACCCTGTTGTTCTTGTTTGCTCACTTATCAGGTTCCTAAGAAGGTTCTAGCTCATGATTTTAGAAGAGATGGTCATTGGTGATCTTCTCCATTCCTGTGACATCCCTGGAGTCTAAAAGTTTGTCTTTTCCAGGCATTAGGTGAACTGGAAAAGGTTGTCATCTGGGGGCAAGACTGCTGTAAGGGGAAGTCTCCTTTCAATTATTTTAATAATTCAATAAAGTTGGAATTATTATCACACATTTAGCTTGAAGAAATCTTAATGTAGAAAGGCTAGCTTGCATGAGATACAACAGCTTTAAGAGATTGAACACGTGGTTTTATTTTTTTTAATTTCAATTCCATACTCTTATTTTAACCTTAAAATTATTATTAAAACATGCAAAATAATTGTGCAAAGCAGTAATGCACAGATGCTGGTGAGAAGTAGAACAAAGATGTGAACAGACTTTTTGTTCTTGCAGATGTAATTGTTTCTCAGGAATAGGGTATAGAATTCAGTTACACATATATACCTCTGGTATTTTCCTATTAACCTATCCTTGCCTATTATACATTCCCATGAGTCAGGCCATCATCACCATCTTTGTTACCATTCATTTGCCTCATTTGTGACAGATTTGATGATAACTGTTTTCCACACTTGTTTTGTTGTTATTCCAATGCTATAGGTGGATGTGAGAGTCACAGATCAATTAAGTTTTCCAATGTCACAATCTAATATGTGGTGGGACCTAGGAGTCAAACTGAATCTGTCAGCTTTCAGAATCCATTAAAAATTTAAAAACCTTTTATACATTTTTGTACAGCAGCATAGTTCTCTAGGCGTGAGAAAGAATAGGGTAGTGATTATAGTTTGAGTAGTAGCATTGCTTCTTAGATTTTCTTTTTCCAAATTTTACTGTTTTTCAATGACAGTTGTCAAATTTTTGCCTCCATTGCGCTCTCATGTTCCACCCTCCCACTCCCACTCCCATAGTCAATCCCCACTTTGTTGTCCATGTCCATGGGTCCTTTTATACTCATTCCTTGATAAGATCCTTCCCTTTCTTTCCCCAGTTATCCTCCACCCTGCTCTCCTCAAGTCACTCTCAGTTTGTTCCTTATTTCCACATCTCTGGTTCTGTTCTGCCCATTTTTTGGTTTTGTTCATCACTTTCCACTTATAGGTGAGACCATATGGTTATTTCACTTACAAGGGTTTGATATCAAATATATAAAGAACTCCTATGACTCCATACCAGGAAGACAAACAATCCAATAAAAAAAATAGGCAAAAGACCTAAACAGAAACCTCACCAAGGAAGACATACAGAGGGTCCATAGACATATGAAAAGATGCTCAACATCACTAGCTGTTAGAGAGATGCAAATTCAAACCACAATGAGATACCATCTCACACCTGCCACAATGTCCATCATCAACAAATCAAGAAACAAGTGCTGGCAAGGATGTGGAGAAAAGGGAACCCCAGTGCACTGTTGGTGGGAATGCAGATTGGTGCAGCCACTCTGGAAAACAGAGTGGAATTTCCTCTAAAAACTAAAAATGGAACTGCCTTTTAAACCAGTGATCTCACTACTGGGATTATAGGGATTATAGCCCAATCATCCTGAAACTCCAATTCAAAATAACCTATGTATCCCTATGTTCACAGCAGCGTTATTTACCATAACCAAGTGCTGGAAACAGTCTAGGTTCCCATCAGTAATTGAGTGGATCAAAAAACTGGTACATTTACACAATGGAATACTACACAGCAGAAAGAAAGAAGGAACTCCTACCTTTTGCACCAGCTTGGATAGAACTGGAGAGTATTATGCTTTTTAGATTTTCACAGGCTCACTTTCATGGGTCAAAGAGTAAGAGTCCCTCTCTTTCCATTTTTATAAATAAAAAATAGTCTTGGAAGTTCTGAAGTCTTCTATATTTTAAATAAAGCCTCAAAATCTGAGATCAATACTGTTTGTCTAAAAAGAAAATTCTATGTAGCCTATAGCATTAGGCTTTTACATTAATGCTTGCTACGCTAACTTGTACTGTGGCCAGAATTCCGAGCCCCGATTCATGGAGATCTGAATGATAACTTTGAAACTTAACTGTTCTGTGACCGGGAAGTATGCTATGCATTTGTCAAGACCTCAGTTTCTTCATCTACTTATCTGTAGCGAATCTCTAAGTTGCTGTGATGGTTAAATGAGAAAATACATATAAAGAGCTGTGGTCTGGTCCTGACATAAGTTAACACTCAAGTGGTGGAAATTACAGTTATTTGCAAAGGTAAATTATAAATAGGTTATGTAATTTTGCATATCCTAAGAGTTCTATTGGCATTTATGTTTTGTATGTTAAATTTGCAACAAGAAATGATTGGAAGATAGTACTGAAAAATGTAACCTACATGATTTGACCTGAATTTGACCTAATAGTTGTTATAACTCTAAGTCCAAAGAAGTGTGATATTACTTTTCACAGTCTATACAGATACACCAATGGTCTAGCTCTTTAGTTTTCTGAGGGAAAGCATACATTATAAAGAGAAATAAATACATAAGTAACTCCAGCTTCTATCATCTGGAATAATGGCACAGTAGCTCAGTATTGCAGGAAAACACCCAGTCAGGAAAGCTTATTTTGTATAAAATGTGGCAACTGGGTGTCCCTTGATTTCTCTGTAGTTTATATCAAGCACTGCCTCACAATAAAGCCACTTGTGTTCAGCCACCCATTCAACCTTATTTTTCCCCTCAGTGAACAAAGTTACTTCCTCTTGTGGAAAAATTTAATGAAACATTTGAAAAAAATAATCCTTTGATACTGCTGAAAAAGAGAAAATCATATTTGTCTTATCTGACTTCATAACTTAAAAGCAGTTCTGAAACAAGCAATTTATTGCCCAATAGATTTTTAGTTTTATTTTATTATTTGAGCATAATGTGCTAGGTAGCTATTTTAACAGCCCTTTAAAATAAAGAATGCCTTGCAGCAAAGCTTCTGGAATGCTCCTTGGCAGATACCCCACCCTTCTACTCTTACCCTTCTATCCCACCCTGAAGTCACTCCAGACCTAACTGGTGACATCAGCCCAGGGTGCTTCCCCAGAAGGAGATCTCGGGGCCAGGAGGCAGTCATGGAGCTCTCTCACTCTGGGTACCACAAAATTCCCTAAAGTTTCTCAGCTAACACCCTTTAAAAGTTTGAGGCCTGTGGAAAACCTACGCGCGGAACGTCTGTTTCTATTTCAGTTGTGTATCAGTTAAGATGGAAAATTTTTCAAGTCCACACAGATGGTAAATAAATTTCTGCTACATGAGGCAGTTCCTGGAATAAAGCAATTTTCTCAAATAACAAGTGCCAACTTATTTTTTTCAGGGAGACTTATTTTTAACTTTCCCAGGGAATGGTTGAGAGGTTAGGAGCAGTGTCCGCCCCTTTAAAAATCTGAGTCTCCTTCAAGAAGAAACCAACACTGTTCTCACTACAGACATACACATATGTTTACGTACACATGTCAGCTGAATGAAGGGAGTGGTTGTTCATGTTCTTGGAGGAGGGGAATGAGTAAGGGACTGAGAAGATGGAAATTTTGCAGAGATATTTGTTTTTATTCAATGTGTAGTTTTCTATAACTTACTCTAAACAGTTTGAAATTAACCCATATTCTTACATAGGAATTCATTATATATCTTGAATGAATGACCATTAATCCTTGGGACTTCTTTACACACTGTTATACTTGGCCTGTGTCCCTAGAAGTCTTCAGCATTAGTCTCTTAAGATGTAGTTGCAAGACCCTAACGGTTTGCTAGGTCATGATTCGTTGGGGAGAGCCATCCCTGGGCTGCAGCTGGCCAGGAATACTGGTGTCTAGGACAAAACTGCACCCTTTGCCAAATCAGGGTGATGCAAACATTTCTTCTAGTAGCAGAGATTCTTCTAGTAGCAAATGGATATCACCAACAGAAAACTTGACTATTAAATAATTAAACTGTGTTATACTGATAGTTTTAAGAGGGTATTATAGCAGGGGACTATGTACAAAGCCCTCAGAAATTTGTTACTTTTTTTTTTTTTTGTACAATATTTTGCTTAGCACTACAGAGGGGCAATCAATCTATCAATAAATACATATTGAGTGAGTAAACAATAATCACTTCTGGAGTCAGGGAATAAAAACAAAAACAAAAACCTGTCTTTGCCTTAAGGATGTTTCAGGTGAAGAGACAAATAGGAAGAAACTAGAGGACCACCAAAAGCCAGACTATGGGATGCCGCATATCAGGGTCAGAGACCAATATGCTGACTGGATATGCCAGACACTTCTGTGGATTGAATATTTGTGTCACCTCCAATATGATGGGATTGGAAGGTATGGCCTTTGGGTAGTAATTAGGTTGAGATGAGATCATGAGGGTAGAGTTCCCATCATGGGACTAGAGACTTTACAAAGAAAGGTAGAGAAAGCAGTTTTCTACCACCTAAGGACCAAATGAGAAGGAAGTCATCTGTAAGTCAGGAAGGGAACCTTCCTCAGAACCTGGCCATACTGGTCCCCTGATTGCAGACTTCTCGCCTCCAGAACTGGGAGGAAACCAATGTCTTTTGTTTAAAGCACCCAGTGTATGTTACTAAGACAAATGTACCCAATGCTCAGGTGGAATCCATGAGTAAACCATCCAGTGGAGCAGGAAACAGATTTTTTGAGAAATTCTGAAGTCCCTTTTTAAAAAATAGACAGTTATAAATTTTCAGTTGCAGTCACAACTTAGTGTGTATGACAAATTCTAACGTAAACCCTGAGGTAAGTAAACAATAATCATTACATTGAGACACAAACACAATTACCTGACTAACAATTACATGAGAATTCGGGAAGTGAGGTGCTGGGAGAAACAGAAAGGCCTCCAATTTCAACATGCTCTCTTGAATGATGAGGAGATAAACTAGACAGACTAGGCCAGACGTGTGTCAGAGCTGGGGAAGAACACTCTTCCCCAAGCTAACTGTTACAACAGAAGGAGCAGTGACAGGTTCCTTGTTACTGTTGTGTAGCATGTATATAAAATTTGTCAATCTGGTTTATTTAGAATAAAATACCTCTGAGGTTAATTCCCCCAAATTGTTTGCCTTGGCTTTCTTTTACTTGGTCTGGAAGTTTCTTGTGATGTTATACCAAATCAAAGTGCAGGTGTGAATGATCGAATGAGAGCCTATTTTGGTGGTGACATAATTATAATGGCACTTTTTTGGACAAAGAAGACCCAACGATAACATGAATTTTTTAAAGTAGTACATTTCTAAATATCTGTAGCTGTTCTTTATTTTTTCTTCCTTTTGGACTTAAATGTGTTGTATCATGGTTGAATTTGTTTAAAACAGCCTTAAAAAAAAAAAAAAGGTGTTACAGTACAATATCTTAATAATTTAAGTTTGTTTCTGAAAATCTTTACTCAGTAGAAAACCTTGATTTTTAAATTTCATTCTAAAAGGCCTTTACTTCTCTGAATTTAGCACAAGACCATCTTTCCTATCAGGCCTTTGGCTGAAAAAACAGTGGCTAACATAATGAATTTCCTGTTATTCTTAGCGTGTGCCCAGAAACCATAGATTTTTGGACTTACTTAATGAATTAAAAAGAGAAAGTGAATAAATGGCCCCATTATGAATAGTAACCATGGAAAATAAAAATTAAAAACAGTAGTAGTTTCACAATGAAAAGAGAGACAGACCATAACCACAAAATCTCCGCCAGAGATGAGGAGGATCCTTGGGGTATTTCAGCTCTGAGGTAAGCTGGGGAAATACCGACACTGAGGCTGCTACTCAGATCTTTGGAAGGAGATGTTATGGATTAAAGTCAGTGAGTGACTAGTGTTGGATACGTGGCACTCAGAACTGAATCTGCGAAGTGAAAGAGAACAAGACATCATCTTGGAAAACTAATTAGAGTTAAATGGAATTATGTAGACTCTAAAAAGAAAATGAACTAAACTCTCATCATCTCCTTCAATTTGGTATTTTCTGCGGTACCTACATGTATGGGTCATTATTTCATAACCAGTTTTCCACTGAATTCTGAATGGGTGGTATAGAAGTGTATATAAGATAGACAGTTATCATGATATTTATCATTTCCCAAGAAAGTGCGTAGGTTGCCTCTTAAAGCCAAAGGGAGCTGTAGGAGTGAATTGTGATGGGAGAAATGTATCAATTTAAAAATAACATGCATTTTATACTTTTGAACTTTAGAATAAAAAGGAAATTATTATAATATTGTTTCAGGAACCTAATTAGAATCATTTCTTTCTTTGTGACTATTAGCTTTTCCATGACTTTCTGTGAATATCTAACTGTAAGACCTTTATTTATTATGATGCTTTTAAAGCATTCCACCAGTTACTAGAAGTTTGATATTTATTAAAAATATTTGATTAAGGTTCTCAAAATATTAAGAATATTAAAAACATAAGCAAATATATCCTAAAATTATAATTGTATTAATAATTTTATTGTAGGATATACTCCATGCATGTGGGGTCAGGGAAGATTAAAACAGAGTCAAGGACTTTAGAAAATATCATAGTGAGTGAATCTTCTTCCCTTCATTCAGACACATAGCAAAGGATATTATGCTTTTCTCCTACGTCAAGCTTACCGAATGGAGACAGTTTTTGTAGTCAATTATTGGGGAATACAAACTCACTCATTCATGCACCCATAAACCTGCCTGTCCATCCATCCTTCCATCAGCTCCTAGATAACTTCCTGTTTCTCACTATACCATGTTGATTACTGAGACTAGACAGGAAAGTACATAGCTTCTGTCCTCAATGCGCACGAAGGACCACCAAATTATGGCATTTATTAGGTTTGTCCTCAAGCATGGTAAAGAGGTATTAACTTTCACTCATTTTACTTTTATTCTCAATGAAGACCTTTTCAGGGAGAGAGGAAGGAGGATGTGGCTCTGGGAACTTCAAGGAAATTAAATGGGTTTGAACAGTTCGGTGGTAAATGCTGGAATGAAGCAAGCTGGAGAACAGGATGACTCCCGAGAGACTCCAAGAGCACAGACTGGCCAAAGAGTATGGCTTCCTAGTGCACTTGTGTAGGACTCATTAGAATAGTGGGAGTAAACTCAGCATTCTAATATGGACTAACTAGGACCTGAAAAATTGGGAGATATGACCCTCATCTGAAAAAACCAAGAGACTGGGTTAGTTTTTTATAAAGGGAAATACCTGATGGGAAAGTTTCCTGATGAAGGATAAATCTGATTATACGGAGTACATCAAAATAAAACACTAGAACCAGCCCTGGCTGGTAGCACAGTGGATAAGGTGCAGGCCTGTGAACCCAAAGGTTGCAGGTTCGATTCCCCAGCCAGGGCACATAATCAGGTTGCAAACCAGGTCTCCAGTCAGGTCTGTGGCTGGAGGCAGGTGACATGCAACCATACATTGATGTCTCTCTCCCTCTCTTCCTTCCCCTCTTTCTAAAAATAATGAAATAAAATCTTAAAAAAAAAAAAAAAAAAGCACTAGAACCACAGAGATCATGAGGAATTTATCAGTTCCTCCTCATGCCCAGTTGAGCATGTGGCTAGGATGTAACATGAGAAGTGGAGACACATAAATGATATATTCCTACAAGAATCACAGAAAAATCACACACTAATTACCTATTCTAGTTAATCTGCCTTAGTCATAACCTGGAAAGATTAACTGAAATCGCTAAATCTTTAGGAAAAATCAATAGCAGGGAATAGGTTGCTGCAGAAAAATGTAATACCAAGAATGCCTTAAAAGCTTCTAAACCTCACATTAAGTTATTACTATACTTAGTATTCTCAGAGGGATATGAGCGAATTGTATCTATAAAACATGAACATATTTCTAGCAAAGTTACAAGCAGAAAACATTCTCCATGTTCTTTATCTGTGCTGTGGTTACAGGTATAAACTCTCATTTACTGTCTAAACCCAATCTCTCCACTGGGCAACAAATCCCCCTCACTCTTATCAATTCAAATGAAAAAAGGAAGATTTTTACATAGAAATGTCCTCACGTTACTCACTATAGTATTTTTACTATAATTTCCAAAGGACTATGAGGTATAAATAAAGGTGAGAAAATATCGTATGTGGTGATTAAGAGAGTTCACTGGAACACGAAGACATTAAAAAGAGTAATTATGATGTGCACTAAGATGCTCCAAATGCTGTAGCTGCTTTCATTCAATCATTCATCCTGCAGAAATGCACCCTCCATGCCAAGCCCATCCTACGGATCAGAAGTACGATGGTGACTAAGGGATGATTGTGCTATTCCTGCCTTCCAGAAATTTAGTTTGGAGTGTAGGTATGTGCATTACTTTTCTGAGAATGCTGTAACAAGTCACGTACCACAAACTTAGTGCCTTAAAGAAATGTCTTTCTGTCTAATATACATCCACATTTTCTTACTTTTTTCTTCACCATTTCTGTGATATAGTTCACAAAAGTAGCATTCCAGAGTAAAATAAGTATTAAAGAAGAAAAAACTGCTTAATCTTGCTACAATACATCTAAAATATTATCATTTAACATGTAATAATTATGTAAGCTGTTGGCATATTTTAAATTTTTTGTATTGATTCTTCAAAATCCAGTGTATACTTTAAATATGTGTAAAAATATGTATGCATGTAAATTTTTTGTGTGTGTGTTTGGCAATATTGCAATTCATATTACTTAAAAGAGTAATTCTTTAAACAAATGAATGAACGTAGGCATTTTGGAATAATGAAAAGAAAACTTTGTATTAAAATGATTTGAGAAGCTGACAGAAGGCAGTAATTAAATGGTGAATTGTCTGGATGTGAAAGGGAGAGAAAAAAAGTACACATTGGTGGTTACAGAATAGACAGGGGGATGTTAAGGAGAACAAAGGAAATAGAGAAGCCAAAGAACTTATGTGCATGACTCATGGACATGAACTAAGGGGGGCATTGCTGGAGGGAATGGGGTACTGGGTAGAGGGGGGCAAAGTGGGGAAAATTGGGACCATCGTAATAGCAAAATAAATAAAATATTTAAAAAACAAACAAACAACAACAACAACAAAAAAAGAGAAATGTCTTTCTTACAGTTCCGGGGCCACAGATTAAAGAGAATTCATAGGGCCAGGCTGTCTCAGAAGGCCCCAGGGGAGGATTAATTCTTGTTTTGCCTTTTTCAGCTCTGATGGCTTCAGGGTTCCCAGGCTGGTGGCTGTGCCCCTCCAATGTCTGCCTTTATTTTCACATAGCTTTCTCCTTTGTGTCTGTGCTTCCTCCTCTCTGTCTTTTATAAGGACACTTGGCATTGACTTTGGGATCCACCTACATAATCCAGGATAATTTTATTTTGAGATCCTAAAAGTAATTTCATCTGCAAAGACCCTTCTTCCAAATAAGTTCAGGTGCACAGATTTCACAGGTTAGGACATACACACACTTTTTTTGGGGGGGGCGGGCAGCACCATTCTGCCATTGCCATGTGGATATGTAAATAGGTCATTCCAACACAGTGTGGCGACATGCTAGAGTTTGCACAGGGCCTTAGAGCACACACAGAGCACATCTGGAAGGAGACCCCAATTCAGCCTGAGGGGCTCAGCAAAGACGTTTTGGGTGAAGTGACATGTAAGATAAAACCTGAAGAATAGCAAGACTGGAAAGGTGGTCTGGGGAGGGCATTCTGGGTGCCAGAGAATGATGAGTAACTCAGAGAAGTTTAAGGAGGCTGTAAAATGTGATGAGGAGATGCACAAAAATAGTACTTTGCAGGTTCTGCAGGTAAACAGGGCCCGGATGATGACTGTCCTTGAAAACCTTGCCTACCATTTTCGTATTTGTATAAAGATAATTTGGACTGTAGTGTGAAGAACAGATTGGTGGGCATTAGGACTGACCCTAAAGAAACAGGTAGGATGCTGTTGCTGTAATTAGAGCAAAAGATGGTGGGGGGTGGGGTGGATAAAGGGGATTGAGATGACAAATATGCAGAGTGTGGAATTATTATTTTTGTAACAATCACTAGTATCTGCTAAACTCATAGGTGCATTTCTACATCGTTTCTAACATTTTATCTGAACTTTCTAGAACTATGATTAGCCACAGGTTTATATCTACATGCAACAAAACAAATCTAACAGCAGATTTTAATAAACATTTTAAATTTGTGAAACATGGCATTTGCATGCATTGATTTCTTTTAGTTCTGAGATTACTGGATGCATGTTAATGTGCATTGCATCAAAGTAAATATGGCTTATTGAAACTCCTTCCTCAGTGAAAGGATGGGGCTGGGCATTTGGGTGGTAGATCTTGCCTATGACTGACTTTTAATTTTATGTACCTGCTTAGTTCTTGTGTTTCCATTTCACCAAAAGAAGGCTGGAATGCAGACGGGTGTTATCAAAGTAATAAGGGAATTTTGTGCAGAAAGAACTAAGGCAGCATCGGGAGAGAGAAGGTAAATATGTCATTTTGAACATCAGCAATTCCTCAAGGAGAATGAACAGTAGTGCCTAGCGGGGCTGTTCCTCACCTGGGCACCCAGGGACACAGTGTAATACCTAGTGACTGACACAGAAGAGAGATTACCTGGCCTCTGAAAGTGGCCTGGAAAACAACCTCAGGGGGGAAATATTTACTAATTTGCTAATAATTCTTCCAGAATAAAGATTGATTGTTAAGCGGTTGACATGGTAACAATTACTTGAAAACAAGGTCAAGTATAACTGCCCTGGATTTGAAATGTAGAACCACCACAACATAAATCCCTGGACAAGGTTGTTATTCACCTTGTTGGTGTTTGAAGCATGACTTTGTGGCTGCTTTATTTCCCCTTCCAATAACAGGAGTTCCTGGGTTCTATTAACACACTTCGACTATTTTCTCCTTAGCAGAGACTGAGTTTTATTATTTTTCTTCCATAGCTCCCATAATGTGTAGGAAACCAATGTGGTCATTTTTATTATTCTAATTATTCTGTTTTAGTCTTTCAGAATAACCCATAGAGTTGAAGTGACTTCAGTGTAGGCTGTTAACAAATAGTATAAACATGTCCCTTGCAGCAATCATGTTCTTATATACCATTCCCACCCCTGAAGACATTTTGCTGCGATGCTCTGTACAATAACCAGAGGGCCACCTGAGTGTTGTGCAGCTCTCTGGCTTTAGGAAGGAACACTAGAGGCACAAAAATGGAGAAGCCAGTTCCATTCATCTCATACATCAAAGTAGTGACATATCTATTGATACTTCTTGAGTAAACAGGGTCCTTTTAAAGATAAAAATATTTACATGAAAGTAACTACATTTCACAACCAACTGGCTTATGGGAAGCAATACAATTATTGCCCATTTATTCTCTATCAAGAAAATAGATGATGTCAGTGGTCAGGGTGGTAAATGTAGGATTATAATAACCGTAAGCTATTACATGTGAAAAACAGATTTATTTCCACTTTAAATAGCCAAGAATAGGCTAATGTACCACTTTATTTTTGCTTGTTTCTAGTCTGGACAGAAATGTAAGTATAAAAATCTAGTGATTTACATGATTGCTAGTAAGTTTAAAAGAAAAATTTGCATGATTATACTGAAATTCCCTGGCTAGATTCCCTTCTCCCCTTGCCTCCCTAATGACAGCTCACAGTATGGAACTTGTTTGAAATACTTTTCAACTTGTTTAAAATTATCATGCTTCAGCCCAAACACTGTGGACATCTGAAAGAAAGCACTTTGTAATTTCTAAGTGGACAGAGATAACATTTATGATAAAAATCTAGGTTGATCGTAGGGAAAGAATACAGAATAATTGAATTAAAAGAACATCCTGCCTCAGGAAAGAGCACCATTTTATTAAAAACTAGAAACCAGGTGAATCTGAGAAAAACAAAGGTCATTTTAGATTCTATATTCAGTTTTTAAAATTTTATTTTGTATTTTTGTTCGCATATACCTGAAATGGTAGTTAAATCCCCAAAGCTGTTTTTCTTTTCTGCACACAAAGTAGACAAATGTCTGAAATAGAAGGATAAAACATTTCCTTTCATCGTTCAAAAAGACCTTAATATTAGGTTTGCATTACATTTCACTGCTGGCCAATTCTTTCTGATTACTTTTAAATTATAGCCTTTCCATGATAATATGCAACTCAGCATCTTCTCTGTGGGGCAGCAGCTTTGCATTGGTAACAGAACATACCACTATTAACACTCTAAATTACAGCTCCTTGACCTCGTCAATACATGCACATTATTCCAGTTAAAGTGAAATGCAAGTACACTTCAAGTCTCTTCCAGCTGGAATGTTCCATGAACCTATGAAAAGCCAACTCTCTGTGTCTCACCCCATATTGTTTTGTAGGGTGCTGCCTGCAACAGTCTAGTCAACCAATGTCTTGCTTGTTGGGTAGATGCACATGTGACAGGGCATTAAACTTTGTAAACTATCTTGCAGCACAATGAAGAGGGATGGCCAGGAATATTATTGAGGAATGAATTGAAAATGTTCCATCTACTCAATGACAGATACATCCCATGAAAAGTAACTACTCTGCACTCAAGAACTCAGCTGTTTGTTTCTTAGGGTAGGCAATGGTCGGCTGTGTTTACTTTAAGTCCACTTCCCAGTGCCTTTGGGGAGAGGTCAGGGAAGAGAAAATGCTCCATGGACTTTGAAGGGGGATACTCACTGCAGAGGTTAAGCTTGCTTCTGGTTTCCTTTTGCACTTCCTTAGAAACATGGGGGAGCAGAGCACCATTGGCCAACTTGCTCAAGTCCTATAGGCAACCTCCACTAATTCCTGTGTATTTTTCACATTCTGCACTCCAAGTCTCAATAAAGAGACTGACTTACTACTACAGGAAGCCCAATACTGCATCGCAGATCATGCTTGATCATTGTAGATATTAAACATTAATTTATATCTGTATAGAATTGATATATGTAGATTTAAAATATGTTTAGGGAAACTTATTTTATCCTTCTGTCCTTTGCTATAGTTTTGGACTTTATACATCCCTCTTAAGAAAAAAGGGTAACACAATCAGAAATTGACAAATGGATTTTGGGGCATAAATTGAGCTTTAACGTAAATAATATTTAAAAAATACTGTTGGAAATGAAGGCTTATTGGCAGCCCACTTGCACCCAAGCACTAATCTTTCCCACTCAGTTTGTTGTGCTGCAACAAAAGATGAACAACACAGTCGCTGAGTTCTGTCCTTTCACACGTTGGCATCCATCAGAGAAGTCACACCTAGGGCCAATGGGCTCTTACTGCTCAAGAATTTCTTCGTTTATACTGAAGTCAGATGAAAACTGAAATTTTATCTTTATCAGAACTTAGGAAGTACATTTCTCACCTGTTGCTCTCTGACAAAAATACCTTTGGGTATCTCTTCAAAGTAACGTTTCCTACAAGGGCATGAAAGTAGGTGAGAATCATCTCCTTGATGAGAATCATCTCATCATCATCTCGTAGTTGAACCATTTTGTTAGTCCTCAGGCAAGGTTCCATGGTCTTCATTTCACTTTTCTGTTAGCTCCTCAAATGCTAGACAGAGGGCAAATTGACATGGCTATCCCTTTTTTCACGACTCATGATATGTTGAATGCTAGGTTATTTATTTATTTATTTTAGCTACAGAGCCCAGAAATGACTTAGCTAAAAATCCAAGTTTGAAAACAGAAAGCGACTCTGCCTAAAGTATGGCAAAATACTGTGCTAGAAAAATTCTGAGCATTTAAAAGTGTTTACAAAATGGCCTTTTTGAAGTACTCGCTCTTTTCACTTACTCCCTCTCTGTCATTCTCAGATGTGCCAAGTCTACCTCCTTCAAAGCACAGCATGAGCACTTGTAGATGAGGCCCTCTCTGACCCCCTCACTGGAAGGGGCACTTCTAGCCTGGAACGCTCTAGCATCATAGATCTTAATCCTTTCTAAATTGGACTCGGCTGACCCATGATGTTATTGTACTTTTGGTTCAAAACCCAATATTACATTAGGTTCTAAGTTATCAATGTTAGTTTAAATGAGTATTTTATTGTTATTGGTGTTACATTGTCCTGACTAGGGTATAAGCTCTTTTAGGTCAGGAGGCATATGTTATTTTATCCAGATTCTTACCACACATGGCCAAGTGCATGGGGAAGAGAAGGGATTTCAAATTTATTTAGTTAATGAATGAGTAGTATAGCAGAGTTCCAGGCTCTACTATATAAGGACAATTAGATAGCAAAGATATCTACATGGGGTGATTTACTTTCTAAATCTAGTCTTAAATTTTGCTGGTTTCCCCCCAAATATTCCTAGATATTTCAGTTGACTCTCGGGTCCATAACTAGAGCAACACAGTAAAACAAACAAAAAAACAAAAATAGCAACTATTACTAGATCAAGTCACATGGTATTTGCTATGTGTCAGGCAATGTTTAAATATACATTAACTCATCTAATTTTCCTAGTAACAGAGTGAAGTATCTTTCTATACTACAGATAGAAACTGAGGCACAGTGAGAATAAATAACACGTGAGATTACCAAACTGTAATCTAGGGAAGCAGTTTGGTTTCTGAGCCCATTGGCTTCATTACTTTGCTCTGTGTGGGAGCTGTAGAGACTTGTCGTGGGCTGAGCAGAACTCTGGAAATCTCCAAGTGGAGCAGCTAGTGACCCTGGCTGGGTATAGATATTATGAATATAGGCTTTGCTAAAATTTGACTTCTTTTCAGGTACAGTTCCGCAATTCTTCAGTTATTTACCTGGCCAGTTCTCACCTCAAATGCTGGTTAAAAAAAAATGGGTCATTCTAGTGGTTGTACTATGTAGCTTACTTCATCCCATTTTCTACCTCTCTTAATGTTCCTAACAGTCTCTGATGTAGTGACTCTTGCTTCAACTTTGCAAGGACCTATAAGGCTCAAGAAAGTTCAATAATGCCCCTCAATTTAGACGGTGCTCTTTCTCCTCTTCCTAATTTAATCTCTGGGTTAGAAAATCAAGCTCAGACCAAGCTATTCATTTTCTAGACCAACTTATGATGCTATTTTAATGTCTTTTAAACCTCTGGGTTAACTTTTAAAGTATATGAAAAAGCAGCAAACCCCTTTGAAGTTTCACTGGCTCAGAAAATAGAACGAAAAAAATTGAAGAGGTTCATTAATCACCAGTTTGATTCCTATGCCAATGGAGAGACAGAGCTGGAAAAAAAAAAAAAAAGAATAAAAGTGTACTTTCCGATTTGCTTATGTTTCCTTTGAAAATTGTGAGGTTATCTCTCAAGTAGCACTATAATTTTCTCAACAGTTAGAAAATTATCTGCGGAATAGAGATCTTGTTGGCAGCGGGGAGGTATTTTATTTCTAAGAACGTGAGCCAGGAAACAAATAAAGTCTATTTGGCAACATGGGTTAGTACCCAGATAACAGAGCCTCAGTCCTGCTATGCAGCATAAAGCTATGCTGCATATCCCAGCTTTTGTGGATATTGGCATTTTTTGGAGGGAGGCAGCCAAAAGCTATGGTGGTTTTGTTGGTATTAAAAGATTAATAAGTTGGTCCTGGTTTATAGTAACAGAAATCCACGAGGAAGAAACTGAATGTTTCACTATTACCATAGCCTCTAATGTGTCATTGGCTCTGAAAGACCTATTAATTATTTAAAATAACATCATAAAATGTATTAATTCTTGCTCCAATAAAAGCTGATGGCGGGTAAATGTGAACTTATTAATGATCTTGTTACTAATAATGTAAATTTGCCATTTGGGTCCAAGTCACTGTTGGAACAGAGGCCCATCGCACTTCATAACTACTTGAAAAAAAAATATCTGGAACAAGAAAAGTTCACATCTAGTTGCTTTCATTTCATTCAGAGTGTATTTTTCTGCCTTAAAGGGCACCTGGCAACTAGTCTCCCTCCTTTATGTGGGTTTCACAATAGAAGTCATAAAAAAATTTACTATTGTCCGATACTCTGTAAACAAAAGTCCCTCAATCTCCTGTACACTCACTTGTCTTTCGGTCTCTTGTTCTGTTATTCTTGTCATCTCCCCTCCCCTCCCAATTTCCTCAAAATGACATTAAACAGGAAAGCTAGAGAATTTCTAAACCAGTAGCCCACCTACACTTTTTATTTCATACTCTCATTTACTTATAAACTATAACACATGTGCTTTTGTGGTAATCTGTATCTTTAAAATATATACCAAGCCCTGGCTGGTAGCACAGTGGATAAGGTGCCGGCCTGCGAACCCAAAGGTTGTAGGTTCGATTCCCAGCCAGGGCACATAACCAGGCTGCAAACCAGGTCTCCAGTCAGGTCTGTGGCTGGAGGCAGGTGAAAGGCAACCATACATCGATGTCTCTCTCCCTCTCTGCCTTTCTCCTTTCCCCTCTTTCTAAAAGTAATGAAATAAAATCTTAAAAAAAAGTTACTATTTCTTAAAAAAAAAAATATATATATATATATATACACACCAAATTATAGGAGAAATTAAAAATAAATGTAAATGAATATTCTAATCTTTTCCTCATTTTCACTGACCCTAGTCTACTCCTCTCTGAAGACAACTGAGTACATTCTAAGTAATAATTACCACTCAGATTACTATATAAGTTACAATTTAATAGTTATTTTGTGGCAAAGGGTAGGTTTTTTTTAAAGATTTATTTATTATTTTTTAGAGAGAGGGAAAGGGAGAGAGGCAGAGAGGGAGAGAGACATCAATGTGTGGTTGCCTTTCACCTGCCTCCAGCTACGAACCTGCCTGGACACACCTGGCTTGCAACCTGGTCATGTGTCCTGGCTGGAAATTGAACCAGCGACCTTTGGGTTCGCAGGCTGGCACCTTATCCACTGTGCCACCAGCCAGGGCACAAAGGGTAGTCTTTGAAGGTTTCAAGGGTAAACTTGAAGGCTGTCTCAGAAACTCAAATTTTACATACTTCTTTTTTCTCCCTTGTTTCCTCAGGCCATGATTTAGCATGGAATTAGCAGAAAGAACAGAGAGGTTATGGTATCAAGGGTAGGATATTTGGTCACTGATTTCGTTTGTATGACTTCATTTCTTCTGCATCTTTATAAACTGAGCTCTTAACACCTGATATTGTCATAGGAAAATAAACCTTTTGCCATGACAGGGACACTTATTCATTTAAACACTTAGAGACAGGGTTCTAAGCACAGGGCTCAATGCTATAGATAAACATTTGAATTGGTATAGACACAAAACTGCCCCCAGTGAGCTCATGTTTTAGTGAGCAATGGTGAGATCAAATACATTTGGACGGAACATTAGAACAGGAATAAGTCTTCGATGAATGAAGAAAGAACCAAGTAACTAACTTGGCTAAGGAAATTGGGGAAGGTCCCCACCCTCAATCCCACTATGAAAACAAATGATTTGTGGATCTTGAAGTATGAACTTATCAGGGCTTCATTTTCAGCCCGGTGGAGCTACAGCCCAAGTTAGCAATTTCCTTATGTGAAATAATAATTTATCCCCACATGCTCTGTAATCACTGGAGTCAAATTCACATTTTTGTCTCCTTGTTACACTTCTGCTGGTGATAACCATAACTTTACCATATCGAGATGCAAATGCGACAAATCCACTTTTTGTCAATACTTGCATTATTCATGGACATGGACAGCAGTGTGGTGATAACATAAGAATTGACTTTGTTTCTCATACTCATACTGTAAATCTACTTTTTCTTCACCTTATATATCCTCACCCTGCTTTCCCTTTTGTCCCTCTATGTCAGCTAATACCAGGCTTATTAATAAACCCTAATTTTTCCAGTACTCCTTGCTGTCATTCAACACACCTTCTTGGGCCTTAACCATTTTTTTTGTTATTTCCTACATAAGTTTTTCCTTCCCTTGTATATTCTTTCAGCTGGACTTCATTCTTGATCCATTCTATATTTTGCATATTTTACTGTTCTTTGCATCACCCGTTGGTCAATATTAACCTTCCCATGCTTCATGGCTTATATACAGGCTTTAGGAGTTGGCAGAAACAAGGAAGTTATAAAAGACTGAGAAGGTCATTTTAGATGTAGGTGGGATTTTACCAAATTTATACATATTTTAAAAATAGGGTAAAAGGAGGCAGGTGAAAAGCAACCATACATTGAAATAAAAAAAAAAAAAATAGGGTAAAAGGAAAACATTTGATTTTTGTCAGTCATTGATAATTAATGTAATATTACTTTATAGTATATATGTAGATATGGTATAATATTTTGCTCCTGGGCAGTTTTTCCACAAGAAAGTGTATCACTTGTATAAACAACACCACTTCAACATGTAAGAGTTCCTAATGTGGCAAGGTGTTCTGAAGTGTGAAATGAAAGCATCAGGCTTTTATACAGAACAGATATGCAGCCTGTTTATTCCTTTCACAGCTCAATGTCTAGAATATATTTATGTTAGAATATTGTTCATTAGCCTATTTATGTTACGAGTTATCTCTTCCCTAATAATAGAGTTGTGGGCAGACATCTGCTTGCCTAGGATGCAGCCTCTATTTCTCAGCCCTTAGGGCGTGGCCCTGAAACTAAGTTCTAGCACAGAAATATGAAAGGAAAGGTAATGTGCACCTTCCGGGTTATGCCTTCACATAGAAGTATGGCTACCCCGCATCCTTTCTTCTTCCCACTGACTCGATTGTGGAGGAGGGCTCCAGGTGCCAGAGCATTTAGATAAAAGGGACCTGGAACTTTGAAAACGGAGCCTCCACCTGGCTCCAGAACTGCTTATATGCAAATATTATGTGTCTGTGAGAAAAAAAGATGTTTTTCAAGCCACTTTTATGCTGGTTTTCTGCAATGGCAGTGAAATCTGTAGTATAAATTATGCAATTTAGTTTATTGTTAGAATGCAAGGTCTTTGTTCAAATGTGCAATTAGGTGTCTTCTCAAAGTTCAGATTGTTTTTGCATTATCTTTTGGAGTTTACTTTCCTTGGTGAGATGAATTATGTTTTATGTGAGCAAATAAAAATATGCTCATACGTTTATGTAACTATTATGGTTATTCAAAAATTTGGGAGCTATTTCAATAGCCTCTAGAGAAGACTGAATTTTGGACTCTCTTTAATTAGTAAACCACCATCAAGAACAAATACACTAGTTCCCCAAAAAAAGTCTAACCTCAAGTCTTTCCCTACATACTTTCCATCTTCACATCTCATTTGGTTTAAAGAGACCACTTCTTAGACTGCCTCCCTCCTCCAGATTTCTTTGGAATTTGTCTCTGAGAATTACTCTTAACCAGCTGCCTTGCTCCAAAGACCCACCCACACCCAATAAGCACTGGTCCTACGGCACATAACCTTCTGGCTGGCTCAGTTCTAATGTCTGCTTGATTTGGTTTTCCTTTGATTTCAGTGGCTTCACTTTAATGATACATTTCATCATATCTGGGGAAATGATTAGCTTAAAAGGTTAATATTTACATATCCTGCAAGTGCAGTCTCCTACAATTGAAAGTCTTAATAAATATATGTGTGGCTATCCTTGGTGGCCAGAAATATCATTGGAAAATAACAAAAATAAATCCATCATGCAATACAATAAATGAATGCCAAGATTGACAGGATTCAAGAAATAATAATTTATATCTAAAGTACAGTATCTCTACAGAGTACTATTTCAGTGTATTCTGAGAATCACTCTTATATTCTCTGTTTTTGTTTTTAGCTTCTTCGAGTTCTAGAATCTTGATCAGATCCTGACCAGAAAACCCCAAAAACTCATGCTCATAAATTGAATGAGCTTCACTCACATGACCATCAGATAAAGTTCCCTAATTAAAATTTCATTAGGTCATATTCTATTTCACCTTTCCAGGATCTAATCTTAAAGCTGTCACCATAGCTGACAAATAGTTCAAGAGACACAGACAATTAAGCAAACTCTAGAATCTGGCCCCTGATACTTTAGACATGAAACTGCGGCTTGTATGTCTCTCCCAAAGGGTTATCTGTTTTAAGGTAGATGCACCAGCATTAGGAATCGAGTAGTGGATTGAAAATCTTATTCATACTTTGAACAACTTTATCAATATTTGTTTCCATTTCATAAAAGTACTAATGATCATGAACTACATAAAAGGTGTTTGTGCCATGCAAAAATTAAAAAATGCAAGTACTTTATAAAAGATATATCTAGTATTATTTGTTTTTGTATTTCTGCTAATTATATGCATTTCACCCATAATTATATGACCTTTATAAAAATTATATAGGGTAAAAAGTAAAAAATCCCCTGCTTCTACCCTTTTAATTCTATTATCTTAAAGTAACTACTGAGCCCTGGCTGGTGGCTCAGTGGATTGGTGCCAGTCTGAGAACCCAAGTGTCACTGGTTTGATTCCCAGTCAGAGCACCAAACCAGGTTGCCAGCTAGGTCTCCAGCCACATCCCTGGCTGGAGGAGGTGAAAAAAACCCATACGCTGATGTTTCTCTCCCTTTCTTCCTCTCTCTCAGCCCCTCTCTTTAAAAGTAATGAATAAAAAATCTTTAAAGTATTTCTGTTAACAATTGTATGCCTCTTTAGCTAGGATTTGGCATATTATTTAGTCATATAGAGAGGTTTATACCACTATTTCTATTATTTTTAATCTTCATCTCCATCTCTATCTTTATCTCTGTCTCTGCATCCTCACATTTTGTCATATAAGGTTGGGATATACTATACATATTGGTCTGCCACTGCCATTTTCCTCATACACTATATCATGAGCATCATTTAGTTAGTGTATGAGGACCTCACTCCATCTTTTTAATGGTTACATAGCATTACAAACTGTAATACGGTATATACACAAAATATTATTATTAATTATAGCATATACATAGCATTCTAAACAATAATTAAGCATTCTTTATTGATGGAAATTTGTTTTTTTCTTTTTGCCAGTAACATACAATATAATCATGAACATTTCTGTATATGTATTTTTATGAAATTGTTTCATTACCTCTTTTGGCAAAGTTCTAATATGGCTAATTGCCAATTTAAAAGTATTTTTAGCTCATAAGTATCAAATAGAACAAAAATTCCTACACATTTTGATTCTTGAGGCTTCTCTTACAGTCATACTTTTCCATAGTAAGTTCCAAACCTAAAATTGTGCATTAAGTCTGTTTATTACAAGGCATCACAAATGAATTGTCAAGTCAAAACAAATATTCCACCAGACAATGGCATAACACTTCAGAATGATGAAGCGCTTAAAATAGAATATTTAAGTTAGAACTTGTAAATGAGATATAATTACAGCTCTCATAATGCAGCTATGCTATAGTGACATGTCCAAGAGCAAATTCCTTCCAGCATTCTTAGTATTGATATAAATGTCCAAGTGGTGAGCATATGTTTCTGGAATGTTTAATGTTTCTGTCGGCAGTTGGGCAGGGTTCGTCTTATTTTAGGGAAGCTATGTCATAGGTCAGTTAGTACTTTCTTATGTCATTATTGCATTCCCCCCAACAGATTTGATAGAATGTATGGAAATTTCTGAAAAACTGACCTGAGCATTCCAATCTAAATAATTTTGTGGAGCATTAGCATTTAATACAGTTTATATAAAAGAACGAAGAGTTTGCCAGAAGCATAGAATGCTCTGTTGGCATATAGTTTGAGCACACTGATCTTTGCTGTAAAGTCTTTGACTTCACTTAAACTGACTTATGACATGTTATTGCTCTAGTTTGTTAGTGAAACCACAGTTTATGGAAACCAGATTTCTTCACCACAAAGAAAGTTTGAGATTTTTCACCCTCATTGGAGATAGCTAGATGGCTCAGTTGAACAGAACTGAGAACACTAGTTTTGCATTAGAATTGCAATTAGGGATTATTATGATTTTGAAAAAGGGGCAAAGATATTATACTAAAATATCCAATGTGCATTATTTTTTCAGTGCCAATGGCCATATTGGATTTATAGGGAAAACTGTAATTATATTTACATCCAGATTATAGAGTGCTAGGTTCTTGGAAGAGTTTTGGGAGAATCCTAAATGCAAGACGAATTTTGGTCAAGAGTTTACTAACTAACCCATGCTTCCACTCTAACCCTTGTTTCTTTCACTTGGAAACCACTTAGGGGAGTGTGGCATCTGCAGCATTAATCATGGAGCCTTGGCATAAAAGTTAATTTCAGTTATTGGCCCTCTTTGGTTGAGAGTTAAAGAAAAGTTAATATATGAATCAATAATGAATGTGTCAGGGTATTATTTAAATTAGTATCAGCATATTTGGGGGGAGGGGTGCAGAAAGTGCTGTTGCCTTTAGATATATAAAGGGGTCATTTTTAATGCATAATTTATATGACTTTTGTTATGATAAAATATGTTTTTCAAAAGGAAAAAGAAACAAGCCTACATAAATGGTATTACATTAAAAAATACCTTGACTGGTTTTTTTTGTTTTGTTTTTCTAAAACTTAGAGATCTCTAATGGGCTTTGAATGTTGAGCTTCCTGTTGACTCTTTAATTCCGATTGAAGAAAATGAAGCCAATTCTGTCTTCAACCCAGTCGCAAAATAGAATGTTCATAAACCATTGTAAAATATTATTAGTGAAGCGGCTAGGTTATTATACTTAAATTTTTACATGTTTTGGTGATTTCCCCAAGAAGATATTCCTCGCATCACACAGCTACATTGCAGGGCAAAAGAAACATGGACGTATCTTTCTCAATGCTACTGAAATAGTAAGCTTCGGAAACAAGGATGCTGATTTGTGCACATGCCTTACCTTTCTTTTGCGAAGTCTGACGGGATTATCTGTGGGTTCCTGGGTAGCCAGAGGTTCCCTGAAGTGTAAACACTGCGTGCCATCTCCCCAGCTGACCTTCGGAAGACTTTTGTTTTGATGCTCTGAGAAACCACTCTTCTCCAGGCCCTTTTCGGCTGACATTTCCCCAGGGCAGGAAGGAGGCTGCAGAAGGCAGGTTCTGGTATCTGCTTTTAATAGCGGCAGTCCTCTGTCTGCACAAGGGAGAGTGAAAATCTCCTCTTGGACTACACAGCAGGTGTTGCTTTCCTGTTCCTCTTTAGGGAAGTCGGGTTTCCTCCGTTGCTGAGCAATCACAGCAGAATTGAGCAATTGCTTCTCAGGTACAATATCTTTCACGTTCAAGGAATGGCATCCATGTATTGGGGCTGCATCTTTTATGCCACTTAAGCTTATATCATTACAAAGATCCAGGTTTTTACTGATAATGTCAATAACTTTTCCCTCCTCTCTTTCTTCTAGGGCTAAACCTGCTCCACCAGCCATTCCCCAGGAGTTGTACGATTCTTGGTTTCGTTCCATGACCGGCAGTGTCGTTACCAAGGAGCCTGCTCCTTTGACGCTATGTTGGTCTGACGTTTCATGCCTTTGGGAAGTTAAAAGCTGTTTATCATCTGTGAGATAGAGCTCAGAATCGGTATCCTCATCAGAAATATGTACCAGCGTTTCTGTGCTGGCTTCCAAAGACAGAAACGGATCTTCACCTTCATGGCTGTCATTTTCATCCACCTCCTGTGAAATGGGACCCGTTGGCCTTCCCGGAAGATCTCTCAGCTCTGACCCACGACAGCAATCTGGCAGTGAAGCACACTTTTCTTTGCGGTCCACATTTACAGTTGCATCTTTTTCCATACTTGCCGCAAAGCTGTCAGCTACTAGTCCATGATGACATGCTGTGTTATGATCGTCAGAACTAAAGGGCTGTCCCATCCATTGGGTCACATGTTCCTCCCAGCTTTTCTTTCTGATAGCTACAGACATGTCATTGTAGTTTCACAGCAGATAGAGAGAGACACTCCATATGAGACAAAAGGAGATGGATCTTGATGAAAGATGACTTCAAATTTGCTGATTGAAGAAGAGAGTGAGTTTTATGATTTCACCACCTATAAAAAAAATAAAAATATACATGTAGTTCAGGATAGGGTTCAAAGGTGAAAATAGATCTTAGAGGAAAAAAAAAGAGTACTTAATCTGTGCTAGAAAGATGAAGGGAGTTTATAAAATTTCTGTTTAATAGCTTTATTAGTATCACTTCTTTCAGAAGCAGCCTAATATTAGTATTCTTGAGTATTCTTGATCAAAAAAATCACTGGCAATATTTTTAAATGCAGCTGGATTGATTTACCTATTAATGAATAAATATGTAACTATTGACCATTGAAAACTCCTGTAAGAAAATACATGGATTGCAATACTTAATACAATTCACCGGAAGAAACTTGTTGATTTAGTTTATACGCTCTCCTGATTTACTTTTGTGAACATAAGTCCTTACAGAAATCTATTTGCTGTTTGGTTTGAATTTCAACAAAGGCCACCAGGGAACTGTTCATGCACACTTTGAGCTTTAGAGACAACATTTGTAACATATTAGTGTGTGAAAGAGCGAATACAGATCACAAACTATTGGGAGGTATTTACTCCAGGGAGTGGCTAAGAAACATGAAATAACCCCATTTAGCTTATATTAACACATAATTCATGGATAAGAAAGCATAACATATACCTTTTATAATGCCTCAGGATAAATACATTTACATGCATCCTATTACTGCTACTCCTAGCCAGGACTTTTGAAGCTTAGAGAAATTAAATAACTTGTCCAAGGTTACACACACATCTAGGAAGTAAGCCAGGATTCAAATTAGGGCCTCGTTCTAAGGCCAGGCTGTGCTAGCCAACACACTTCATTGTCTCCATGCAATGAGATCCTACCTCCACCCCTTTCCCTTCACATATATTTAATATGTATAAAATCTGAACTCAGGCAGGAATTCAGGGGAACCAAAAGGAAGAAGCGAGAATGATAAGACAATTGGGATAGTCCTTCAGAAATTTCAGTCTCATTTCTTTGGCCTCTATGGAGCTCAGTTTGTATACTTTCGTTAGAATTTGGCCATAAAAATTTAAGTAAACAAGAAAACCAGGGATAAGATAAGGTCAGAATATAAACACATTCCTGGTATCTATACTCTTTGCTTTGAATTATTCAAACCCTTAGGTAAAAGAAACAAATGATACCAGCGTACGCTCAGCCTTATAAAATGTTCCCTAATGGAACCAAATTAATAGGCTTGTAAAAGAAAAATCCCATTCAAAGAACTGGCACTTCTAGTTTTAACTCCACATACGAACTGTCAACACATAACATGGATTGGCTTATTGATTTCAGCCATAAACAAGATTAACTGCTGTGCTGGTTTTGGGTCGCTTCAATCTATTGAAAAAATCTCTGGCTCCTCATCCAAAATTTCAAGCTATTCTGACTAAGTGCTAAGCGCATGCCAGAAAGGTAAATATTCCCATCCTGTGAAGATCAGTGAAGGTAAGGAATGTACTAGAATGTGGTTCCCCAGCCTGACCAAATATCTTTATGAATACTATTTGGTTCCCTCAAAGGTCTGCGACCATCATTGAAACTGGCTAGCATTCACATTTTCCATGTTGGCATTCATTCTGCACTTAAAACAAAAATATAAAGTCCCCAAATTCCACGCATAAGTCATTATAGTGTGGGAGGCTATGGAAAGTGGAAAAAACGCATAGGTGCAGGTCAGGAAATGTTCGTTTTCACAGGCAAATTTGGGTTGTAATAGGGTGGTTCTGTTTTAGATGCTTTCTTTTCTTTATTTTTATCCAGTGTAGAAAGAGAGAGCTAACTGAAGAAATGCCAAGTGGTATTACTGTGTCATTCCTAACTCACATTTACATTTAAGCTGAGACTGAATTCTGGTTTCATTTCTTTTACTAAGGAGGCATTGAAGTTTATTAACCCCTTGGAAAGGAGGTTACAGTAAGTTTTGCATTTGCAACCTAACCACAATATTAATTAGCTTATTTCACTCAATCTTGGTAAGCAGGTAAGTATTTTTATGTTTTAAAAGGAAGATAGTTCAATAAGTTCTCAGACAATCTGGCTACAAAAAGAAGTTTAAATTATATACAACATAGTATTAACTCTGTGTTAATTTCTAGTCCAGGTTTTTTTGTTATTTCTAAATTATTCCTGCTATTCAATAGCATCTCAGCATATTGGACTCATTTTCTAAATCATCTGAGTTGCCTGGAATCCATCCTGTAAGACTGTGAACTCTTTGTAAAAATCCTGACTTTCCCTATGGACAATCTTACCAGGTTGCCTTATTTAAAATTGTATTTCTAACGATGGGCCACTTATTATATAAATTTCTATTACTACGTTTCTGGTCATCCTTTTTATGCAATTTCATTCAGAATGAGCTCAGCTCCTGAAGATTTGGATGAAGTATCTGGAAAAGTATAGGTCATTCCGGGGTGTTGATTTTATGAAGTGAATTTCCATGGGGATTTTTCACTTCTTAAATGCATGTGCTCAAACACCACTGTATTAAATATTACCAAAAACTGTCTGTGCCTCTAATCATGCAAGATTTCTGAAAAAATATTTGTGAAATGTCTAAATTTAGTTTTGTGATATTAGTACATAGGATGTATAGACACGAAATGATTTCAAGTGTATTGTTTGGGTTAATTCTGTAACACTTAACACTCCATAAAATATGCATTTTACAACCTACAGTATATGTATTTTAAATTAAGTATCCTTGTACTAAAAAACAACATTCTACTGAGAAGCACTGGCATATATTTGATGTCAAACGGTCATGCTCTCCTTTGAAATGGCTGCTGAAATGAATACGTACCTTACATTCTGGCCTGGCAATTGTCCCTCAGGAAGAAGAGCCTGATGACAATCACTACTGCTGGTTCTATAGACTGGGAGAACATAGTGCAAATGAAGGACCTATGGCAGAACTGATGGCAACACTGACCATTATCATTAATTCAACAAGTGTTTATACAGTGCCCAAAGGGCCACAGGCACTCTGCTAGACGTTGGCACCATAAGCCTAAATAGTATATTCTACCTTTCTTAAAGAAGCCTATAACTTTATGGGAGAAACTCATGTAAAGAAGGATAATAAGTCCTTGCATGGCCACAGAAACCATGAAAAATAACACAAAGAAGGGAGTCATCATTTCTCCCTCCCACTTTTCATTTGTTCTTTCCTTCCTTCCTATTGGCCCCATTTTCTAAATCATCTGTGTTAAATAGAATCCATCCTGTTAAGACTGTGAAGTCTTTGTAAAAGTCCCCTCCCCTCCTTTCCTTCCTTCCTTCCTTCCTTCCTTCCTTCCTTCCTTCCTTCCTTCCTTCCTTCCTTCCTTCCTTCTTTCGTGTTGGGGATGATGCAGATGTTACAGAGGGCTTCCCAACAAGAAAAACCCTGAATGAGGCCCTCTGTGGAAAATGTCCTGCTTCCAATACACCCAGGTAAAATAGAAGTTGACAGATTTCCTACTCTATGTGGGAAGTCTTTCTTTCTGGCTTCAGATTTTTACTATTATAGAATCACCCCTTTGGGAAAGGTAGCAGAGACAACAATAAGCTGCACAGAATTATTTAACAACTTGAAAACTCAAGGGTTACAGATTGGTAGTATATTTCTATGGAGAATTTCAGAGGAAATTGGTAAGAGAAATAAGAAAATAATAATTTCCCAGAACTAATAACCTAAGTCTTCAGAGCAAAGAAAATCCATGGAGCATGCAATAACAGAGAGAATAAAAAGACCATACCAAGAATCATTATTGTGAAACATCAGAAATTTAGAGGTAAACAAGTGATTATAAATGCTGTTAGAAAGGGAAAAAACAAATTTTATATTAGATATTGGGAATTAGAATGGCATTAGAGTTCTCACCACTAGGAATAAGACAGACAAATATACTTTCAAAAATTTGGAGGGAAATTATTTCTGCCTTGAAATGATATGGAAAACCTTCAATCTCTTCTCCCTTTTCTCAAAAAACTACTGGAGGAATAGTTATACCCAAATGAGAGAACAATAAATGTGGAAAGGACATGGAAACATGGAAGCCAGGGATTCAACACAATGGACAGGGAATCAATATCCAGGATGAAATTTATGTAGTAAGTGTAGGAAAAATTATTTCACATAAATTATCATGTGCTCTACAAGAGATGTCTCTGAGGGGAAAAAAAGCAGGAAATAATAATTACACTATGTATGTGACCATATTGAGAGGAATTTGATATTAATGTCATACAATTTAAGAGAAAGAATTAGTAATGATTACATAGAGAACTAAGGAAATTGTTTAACTAGAGGAAAAACAAAAAAATTTAAAAGAAGGGAAATGCAATCACAGTATGCCACCTGGTTTAGCTGTGAAATTTTTCAGTAACCAAAATAATGCAAATAGTAAGCACTTACTTAATAAAAACTATAGAACAACCATTTTCAGAACATAATGTTTTGAGAAATAAGGGGTTAGGGACGGTGGGCAAGGTAGTTTCAGAGAGCTAATGTTAACTGATAATGTTTAAATGGAAAAATAATATAGTCTCATTGTTCAGAAGTATGGGAGTAAATATCAGGAGAAATAGCTAAAAACAATTTTAAGAGTTATGATTCTGCATTATTTGCTTAAGATAGGGAAACGTATCTTATCTATGAATCTCAGAAAGTATGTGAAACAATCATCTAAATTTTAATATGTTCCAGAACAGCATTTTAAGATTGAGTTGATGCATAAATGGAGAGGTGGGCAAAAGTAGATTTAAAGTTGTGAGTATGCAAAACGGAGTTTAATTTTGTATTATACATATTTTACCATGCTAATAGCTGTAAACCTACTTTTGCCACTCTTATGTGCCTGCAGTTCTTCTATAATATACCCAGTAGGACCCAACTAATCCCCTTTGTTCCTGTCCTGCTCAGTATACCACTACCTCACAATCACACACACACACACTTGCTTTACACTTTCAGCAAAATAAAGGTGTCAGTTTGGGTATTTATTTTTGACCACCAATGTGAATGCCATTTCCCATTAGATTCTTAGGTGATTTGTTAGGCTACTTTCTTTCCCCAACCCTTCTGGGAACTCCTGAAATTCAGGATAGATGTTCGGTGTAATTCTCTCAGCTATGGTCTTTTAAAAGTATTGCCTGAGGAGAAGTTTAAGACATAGAATATACAACTAGCATTAAATGAGTATTGGGTTGGCCAAAAATTCTGTGTACTTTTTTTTTTTTTATAAACTAAGACATTTTTCATTTCCCCCAATAATGTTATTGATATGGATATGTTGAGTATGTCAGCTCTCTCCCAAGTGGTGTAACATTGATTGGTCTCAATTTGGTTGCTATCAACTTAAACGGGTCTACTGACTGTAGAGCATCAGCCAGCGAGAAATCTCCAGCACAGAACTTCACAAACCATTTTTGACATGTTTGATCAGTCACAACACCTTCTCCATACACTGCACAAATCTTTTTTTTTTTTTTTTTTGCATTTCAGTTGTTTTTACCTTCCTTGAAATAATAAAGCACAATATGCTAAATATGTTACTTATTTTCTTCCATCTTCAATATTAAAATGGCTGCACAAAAATTCACTAATTTTGATGTTTGTTTCTTATATGCACCCTGATATGATAGCTGTCACAATATAGTCTAACAAAATTGTTTCAAATGAAGTTAAAACAGCCAAGTGCTACTACAGCCATCTTATGGAAAAAACATTTTTTTGGCCAACCCAATAAATACATATGAAAAGATGAATTCTCTGTTATGTTATTTTCCAACTTTTTCTGGACACCTCAATTGCAGTTCCCAAAAAGATAGCAACTTTTTGATTCATCCCTTCGAGTGTGAATATCTTGTTTGGTCCTTTCAAAAATTATCCTCTGGATAAATTTTTAAACACTTTCACACAAATCTTGCATGTTTAATAGAAGGAAAAATATAGACATAATAGTCTATTATGACATAATAAAAACTTCCAATTTTTCTTTATATTTTTAATATTTCCTTAGATGACCAGACTCACCTCTGATTTCCCTTAGTGTCTTTCTTCTTATTATTTTATATTATTATTGTTTATTATTTCCAGAGAGAGGGGAAAGGAGAGAGGCAGAGAGGGAGAGAAACATCAATGTATGATTGCCTTTCACCTGCCTCCAGCTAAGGACCTGGATGGAGACCTGGCTTGCAACCTGGTTATGTGCCCTGGCTGGGAATTGAACCTTTGGGTTTGAGGTCAGCTCCTTAGCCACTGAGCCATCAGCCAGGGCCTAAGTGTCTTTCTTCTTAGTTTTCCACTCCATGTTAAATATCTAAGACATGTGCCTCTACTACTACTTTAAAGTATATCATGTGTAATATCTATCACTTAGCATATTCTCAGTCACTCTGGGAAGGAAGAGAAGATATAAGGGAAATAATCCTTTAATTAAAAGTAAGCTAAACTCTCCAAAATGCACTTTTGCAAGAATAAAGGATGCAGCCAAATCAAGAAAAACATTCCTAGGCTGGCTTACTTTGTTACTACATGACAAGGATCCAGTCGGTGAGATGGAGAGACTGGGAACATTTATAACGACTTGAAATCTTAACGTGTCTTGGTCTACTCTCAAGAAGTCACATTTCCACACAGACAGTGCCCCCAAACTGCTTTAAATTGAATTAGATAATTAGAACAGAGCCAAACAACATAGAAACAGACATGCTCACAGCTTAATACAGTTCTTTAAATGTGTGCTCACTAATTTCAAAAGTAAATATTTATTACAGTGAGCATTGGTGGAGGCCAAAATGAAATTCATTTTCTGGATGGAGCTGTCAGAAAACCAGTCATTTAGCAAACTCTGTCGTGTACCTTCGGGTATTCACCCACTGCCCCTAACTCAGTGACAACATGAAGAGGATTGCTTCTCATTGCCAAACTGATGTCACATGTGCAAGATGCTTACGAACAGCAAGCATAGATCAGATTGTTTTTTTAAATTCCTTTATGTAAATGTATAACAAACAAATAACAAAAGAGGATAAAAACACATTTAAAAAGGTGTTTCTATGCCCTGGCTGGTAGCTCAGTCGATAAGGTGCTGGCCTGCAAACCCAAAGGTCACTGGTTCGATTCCCAGCCAGGGCACATAACCAGGTTGCAAGCCAGGTCTCCAGCCAGGTCCTTAGCTGGAGGCAGGTGAAAGGCAACCATACATTGATGTCTCTCTCCCTCTCTGCCTCTCTCCCTTCCCCTCTCTCTGGAAATAATAAATAAAACCTTTCAAAATAAATAAATAAAATAAAAAGGCATTTCTATGTGTCTAGTCACAGAAGTCAACTCCTAGTAAAAGACAGTGCTTTTTCTTTCAGGCTACCTAATCCACATTAGATAAGGCGACAATTAGGCTGTGGGAGAGAGAGACCTTTCATAGCACAATGCAAAAATTTGTCTCCATTTGATTTCATGCAGATTTCCTTTCTCTAGTAGCAGTGTATGTCTTAATCCTTCAAAATCATTATACATCTACTTTTACATCCCTTGCCAAATGTTGGAACTTACGCATTATGCCTCATTAGCTCTATGTGGAAAAAAGAAACACAAACTCATGTTAACATTTTTATCAGTAAACTGTTCAATGAAACTTAAAATCTGAAATAGCTTTTATGTCTTTAGGCTGTTTATAAATAATTTAAAATCTCAGTAAATTAGAGAATAAACCACCTGTCATTAACTAAGTCAGCGGAATAAGTGTAACGTCACCTTTCCAAAAGACATATCAAAGCTTTCATCATGTTGTTCTTTAGAAAAATAAATGAAGTGGGTACCCAATTAATATATTCTCTTTAATATTTCCCATGTTTATGTATATCTTAGTTTTTCTGAGCTTGGAGAACTTTTTCTCATTCTTAGCTTTCAGAGAGAAAGATATTCCAGGAATCAGGCAAAGTTGAAAATTAACTCGGCCAATCCACTAGAAAACAGCTCATGAGGAAACAGTAGGGTGTCACAAAATTGCAAGGTATTACTTCCATGGTACCTTCTATTTTTACCTCTAGGTTCCTGCTATTTAATGTAGTCTTAGTAGTTTCTAATTTTCTAGCAGGGAGGAGTCCAGATACTGGCAATGTTTGACTTACCACCACTTTATAGCTCAGTTTAACCAGGTTTGCAGATTCTCTTAACGTTTTCTTAAGTAACCCACATGTAATTGGAAGAAATCTTGGAACATTTAATGGTATATAGCCTGATAGCGCTAAGTTTTCCTAGGGATGATTGGTTTCCTGAAGATCTCAGAATTAACACAGTCATGGAGGGACAATATTACATTAGTATGCAACAATAGCTAGATATCTGTGATTTCTTTGGATTTCCATGTTTCATTTAAAACAGTATTCTCAATAATGGCATTCTCTCTTATACAGAACTCTTTGAGTATTTAGAAGCACATTGTATCTTAGACATTTCTGCAATTAAATTCATTAATGAATAATTAATTAATAATTTATTTTATTCCCTTGATATTTCTTTATCTACAGAGTCCCTTATAACCAAGGAAAAAAAAAGCATTGCCTTTGCTCTGAACTTATTTCACATGGAATTTTTTTATGCAACAGGAAATAGCTTAGAGTTAAATTTGATATCAAGAATTTGGCTGCTTTTTTTTATGGCACATCAGCATGACTGAAATATAGTTTTTGCTTATTATAAAAAACTTTTCAACAAGGGACACAGATTATAATGCTTTATCATCAGCATGGTGAGATGTGACTTTGCTTTGAGTGGCTACTTTCTATGTTTAGCTTTGCTATCATTTCTAAGAACACTCTAACAGTAGACACAGTAATCACTAAATATAAATAAGATATATGGCTACATCAACACAGGTGTTCAGATAGCTAGGTGATAACAGGATACTGAGACTTCTGTGATTCAATAAGTACAACTTCCACTAAAATCAGGAATATAAAATCATTGGGAACTCAGTTACTTTTGTTAGTTTGGTATCATTCTAATAAGGACCAATACCTCTGATGTCAGCTTTTGTCTTCTGTATTTATTATCTATAATTCTCATTTTATTCTGTTATCTGATTATTATAGTTAAGTTTATTTTTTATTACCAACTGTTCTTCTATATAGCCAAGAAATAGTAAGTGCATTAGAAACTTTTGATGATCATGATAATAGTAATAGTAAAAAAACACCCTTCCATTTATTAAGCACCGTGAAATGGTGCTTGTATTTGGTGTTTTACTTACTCTATCTCCTTTAAAAATAATGCTCATAAATGCTCTACAAAGTAGGTACTATCATTACCTTAATTTTATAGGGAGAAATTTTGGCAGTACTCAGTCACTAGCTCAATGTCAAACACATATTGGTGAGTAAGAATTATTATTGTCATTTTTTGTAAAGGCAAGAAAGCTGTTGAAGAATCATTTTTCCCCTTGATTTCAGTCAGTTACCTATGTTTGTGTTCCTTAGTTTTCTTACTTCTCTAATGGGGATAATAAAAAATGTTGAGGGGAAAGTAATAATATGCAGCTAAAATAACAACAATGAGCTAGAAGTATACCTAGAACATTTAACGTATGGCATACTACAAGAACTCACTAGATGTTAATGGACATGCTGCTGCTGCTGCTGCTGATGATGACAATGACTCCTTTACTTCCTGGTTGATCTTAGCTGTGCAATCCATGGCTGAGTGTGAGTTGGACTAATTCCTTGCATACCCATGTGATTTCAATGTAGTTAATGGGTTTGACCAAAATCTGAAACACCATGATTCTTTTCTTCTTAATCAATTGACTTGTGTTTTTTAAAACAAAATATTTGTTATACTGTATGGCATTTGCACATATGAAAGCACATGTGATGCTCAAAAATGAAAAGAGAACCTGAATATTTTCATCATCTTTCCACTTTACTAATAAAAAGCAGAAGCACAAGGTAGTGATTGCGCAGGCTTCAAATCATAGAACATCAGGTGGGCAAAGATGTACATCAGAGCCAGTTTTCTGACTCTGCCCATTGGACTTTTTGGTTTAAATTGTGGAAAATTCACTCATACAATAGTTACAATAGCTTTTACTACCCATCTATCTTAATTAATGTACGAATTTACATGCACACTGTTTACATGGCTTTTCAGCTTGTGTGTGTGTGTATAACTTTATAATCTTTCTAAGTTCATTTATATACTCTATACTCCACTGGATCAAAATCAACAATCTTTTTTGAAAATTGGGTCTCAAAGTCCATATTTCAACTTTATTTTGATTAATTTCCTGAAAAACTAAGCCTATTTCTCAAAACTCTATGACCTGACTAGCAGTTTAACACCCAAAAAGAAACATACAAAATAAATGTTGTATTTCTATATCCACACTGAATTCAATCAGGCTTCTCCATCACCTTGTTTCGTTTAAATTGTGCACATAAAGGGCTTATCAGTTACATGGGGGAAGAAGGCACCATACTCAGGCCACTTCCTTGAAATCTGGAGTATTTTTTTTGCTTTTCCTTCATCCTCTTTAAGGTCTCATGTCTTAAATTCTTGACATTTTTCTATTTTGATAATAAAATTCTCTGATCTGGCTCTAAGTTCCCTCTCATTTTGCTGTATTGTAATTATTTCCACAGAGAGATTCTCATTGTAATGTAATACTGACTAATGACACCAATTCATTCATTACCCAAGAAAATTCAAATAAAATAACAGGAAAAGATAAATTTTAACTGTCCCAATGTTAACTTAGCCTGTAAGACCCAAGCCTTTGTAAGTAAGATTACACCATGCCTAAAAATGCTTCTTCTTTTTTATTATAATGCCTTTAAAAAATTAGAATGATGTACTCTCTTTTACTTGCTCCTCTAGGAATTATGTTGTCAGTTATACAAGCTATTTCCTAACTGTGTTTATTCCTCACTCCAATCATGTAGAGTGTGGTAACACACACAGGAGGTGTTGAATAGTGTAACTTTTAAGTGGTAACGACATCCAATCTGTTTCATAAAAATAGGGGAAAACATTATTACACACATTTTCTCTATAGAAATGGCATGTTATGGAAATGACATATTTTAGTTTTATGAGAAAAGCTGTTACCTTGGAAAGTGCTGTGTTCCAGCATGCAGAGCAACACAGGTTATCACATATGAAGTATGATACAGATAAAAGAGCCAACTCTCCCATTTTACACTGTACTGGTCAGATGTTTATTTATATACTGTAACAAATTCTGTATTTTACAACTGAAGGACCTTGCAAAAGGCTCAGAATAGATATAATCAATTAAAGGATTGAAAATAAGCTAGAGAAGGGAAGATGGCAGAAAGTGGGCTTATTGAGCCAAGAAATGTACACTTATGTTTTCATGTGTCCATTTAGGCTTTTTACATTTCCACTGAGGGAAAACCCATAGAACTGGAAGTAGATTGCAGCAGTGGAAATTTAAATAAAGGAAAGAAAGACTGTATACATTAAACCAGTTTCAATGGGCTGTATTAATATTTTCACAGGACATCATTGGTTGGGTAAGTTCATTATGATGCCATTTGAACATAAGGACACGAACCAGCCATGCTCTTTCCTAGCCCTATGTTTTTAAGTAACATGCATTTAAAAGTATTATGGTTATTGGCATATGGATTGATTTTCTTGGCATAATCACAAAATGTAGCAAAGTAGTCACAAACAAGTTACTCCCTTGTAATGTTTGTTGAAGGCATATGAAATCTTTTTAAGAAACCTTGCATTTGAGAAAATTTTATTGCTGAGTAAATTTGATTTTTTTAAAACCGTACTTTTTTTCTACACTGTAACAGTGGTGGCAGCTTTTTTTGAAGGTGCAATCCTATTTTCTGTCTAAAAATAGATTTCTACTGGATGTGTGAATATTTCATCCTGCATAATTATTATTTGAGAGCAGGATGATGATATTGAACCACAAGACAGGTACTGTAGTTCCACTGTCATCTGTTCTACTGGTTGTGTGACCTTGGACAGGTCATTTTTGAATGTCATCCCTTAGCTTTTGCAGCAACCTCATCACAATGTCAGAAGAGAGATGTCTTCTGCCATTTCCTTCCTTGAAATTCTATTCAAGGATTTTATTTAAAAGTCTTAACATGACTTAAACTGTTAGTGAAGAGTTAAAAATTATCAATATAAGTCATTCCAGCATAGAACTCAAGAATAATTAGCTAACACTGCAAATGGTCATCTTGCAATATGTAAAAGTTTATACACAATTTATTATCATTCAACTGTCTAATATCTCTCATATTTTATTTAGAATATTTTGTGTTCATCTAATAAGTCTGGAAATACACATGAATTTTCCCCTTAACATATCATTGCATATTATTTTTATAAAATAATTATTTTTTCGAAATACTTAGAAATATAAATATAACAGTATGTTATGCATTAAAAGTCAGTATCATTTTAATCATTACTAAATATTTTTCCTCATAATTACATATTTATATATGTAAGATACTTTAAAGAAAGAAAGAAAAAAGAAAAAAAAGATTCTTTGGAGTATAGCCCAGTGAAAATAATTATACAAATTATAAACACACAATCACTATTTCATATAATGGTAGTGATTTCCAGCAGTCTTAAAATTGTGAAAACGAATGATGTTGTCATTGAGATCTAGTTCAATTATCCAAAAATAGTTACCAAAATATGGCCTGAATAGCAGATTCAGGAAAGTTAATGTAAATTACATCCAATTCTGATATTTACATTTTTGGAAATCAGATTAAATACTACTTAAGATAGATGAAATCGTATGTATTTACATTGAAATTAATTAAATAAATCCGTAAATTGTACAGTAGCAGCTTGACCTATAGTAAAAACTGGCTTGGGGAAATATTGAGGAATCCGATCTTCCTATTTTAAAGGAGGCAGAAAATATTCTTTGGAGATTCGTTATTAAGAAAAGTCACTCAAGTGCTATCTACTTTCCCTGTTAGCAAAACAAGGGGGATAAAAGGAGTTCATTTATATCTCGCACTTCTGTGTGAGGGTATGTGTTGTTTCATATTATGCCATGTAATAGGAAACTTGGTCGTACAGCTCTGTTCCTACATCACTTAAGAATCAAAAGGGGTTAACAGCAAATCTCAGTTTATAGAGGAATAAAGTCTCTCTGGAGCCTATCTTAGAACTGACATTTTGCTAAAACAATTTGACTCACAGTTTTCTACTCACTGAACATTTTCCACTTCTGATTTCATGGCTTAGCTATAAAACCTAGGAAATCACCTCTCGCTTGCAAGATGCTAACATTTATCCCAGGCTTTCTGCCTCTTCAAAGATACCCTCCCAGTAAAAAGAGAGAGTCCGCAGCGCCTTACCTACACAATGAGGAGCTGAAACGCCAAGGCGTGACATTGTTCAACTCTCAGGTTAGAAGTCGTCCCGGTCAGTTTCTCCAAACTATGAGTTCCCATTTCGTGGTGGAGATCATGGCTCTATTCTAAGCCGTTTCACACCGAGTGTGACTCTAACGAAAACACCCTCTGCAGCTGGAGGGAGCGTTGGCTGAGGCAGGAGCCTGTCAAGGCGTTCCTGGTGACTCCTGTCTACTCAGTTCAGACTGATGTTTTGCGAAAGGGGCCTCCAGCACCAGGCCCAGATTGCCTGGGAAGCATTTCCTGCCTGTGAGGAGTGTGCATGTGAGACAGACGCGCGAGGCAGAGGGAGGGGGCAGCGGCCGCCTGGGCTGGAGGAGCTCTGATTTTACACAGAACTGAAGTGAGTTTGTCAAAGCTCTTGAGGTGATTAGCTGGAGAGTCATAAAGTCGTCGGGCTTTTTCTGTCCCACATTGCTTGGGAGAAAAAAGAAAAGGAAAACATAGCTCTCGCTCCCTCCCCTCCAACTTTTCCACTCTATTAAATGTATAGACACAACTTCACCAAAAATACCTTTGCAGTTCTCCTTTCCAAAGATCTGTGAAGGGAGCAAGACGAATTTAGTTGTAATACCGTAATTCTTCTAAATTGGAAATCCTGCTGGCCACTTCTTCCAACTGAAACGGCTGCAGCCTTATATGCTATACCTGAGATCATCTGTAAGTGAAATCCCAAGGATCCAGGAATAGAATGTTTTCCTCAAAGTCTCTTCCGATCCCAAGAATCCTGCCCAGAATTAAAGTAGTTTGAGTCCTGGCTCAGCAGCATTCCCTCTAGTCAGAATCCTCCAGTTCACAAATCCAGGGCTGGAAAAGCAGAAGACAGACTCCATCTTGATCCTATTACAATCTTGTTGACATTAACCATTTGCAACTGCTTCCCTCCAGCGTGACCGAGTCCCTGAGTCACATCTCTGAGGCGGCTCACGGTATCTGCATCCTTCGGCCGACGCAAATTTTGTGAACTATCATCTGTTTATCTTTTCTGCTTTCTTGTACCTTCACTGAATGACTTCCTTCTAGCTGCTCCAGGCTGGGAGCTTGCACTACCATTTGGTTTTGATTAAAACCAGACAGCTAACTCGGGAGAATTTAGGGAATAAACTAATGGAAACTGCAAGTATGGCTTTAATTAGTGCATCAATTAATAATAGATGTTAACTCCTCTTATAATAAGATGACACACGTATAAACGCAGAGGAAGCTCAAAATATTTCAGGAAAGCCGCACCAATTCTCATTCTTTCATGACCCTGAATTCTCTACAGGGAAAGTGGAAGGGAAAGAACAGAGACGTGTCCTTGGGACATCCAGGTTGTGGAGAGGTCAGTGGAGTGGCCTTGTTTATGCCAGAGAAGCAGGAAACAGCATCTCTGAGTTTAATTATCTTACTCAGTTGATATTGCTCAGTAAGGTCTCACTTCCATTTTATTTACAGCCAAAGGATTCTCTTGGTATTTAGGACGTAAGCACTGTTTTTCAGTGATCAGTGATCAGGTCAATCTGATTGTTCAGTTTATGTGCAGTTTACAAATTTCTAGAGATTTCCATTAGTGGGAAGAACAAGAACGATTTCCATTGCAATATGACAAATAAGTACCATTTAAAGAGGTATAAGAAATATTAACTCTATTAGGCCTAAGATCCATACTGTACATATGTCTGAAATCATAAGTAGTTTTCTTTATTCTGTCTATTCATACTTGGCTCTAAGTTTTATAAAGGCTGACAGACACCTGGATGTCACAATGGATATGTTTTTAGTACTCCCTGAAAATATTGGGTAGGTAATAACTCAAAGAAGTTCAATGTCATAGCTACTATTTCTTTTTTTATTGGAAAACTAAAATCTCCCAACATTAATGTAGAGCATGGACTATTAAGAAATGTTAAATGGCACTGACTTAAATTGTGCATGAATTTGAAGATGAGAAGCAATCAAATTTAACACATGTAAGCAGAAGTAATTTTTTAAAGTTTTTGTCAAAATATTACCCATTAATAATGAAGATTTAAATTCCTTTACTTTAACCTTTAACCATATGTCAAGAAGGAAGCCCATACTTTCATTAACTCTTTAAAGAGCTCTTTATATTTATATTCAAAATATTTTCACTGCAAGTATGCTTATTAAATCTTTTCAATATTCTTTGTGTGTATTCTTATTTTTATTTTACAGATAAAGTATTAGATATTTGTGAAAGTAATTTTCTTACACTGGAACCCAGATTTTATAACTCCAGATTTTGCACCTTTCCCCTCCCTGACTCAATGTGAAATTGAAAAGACTTCTTAAACTCTCTTTTAGATTCCTCTTTAAAAATAGGGACCATTTCACATAACTCACAGATTGAAGAGTAGGATTCACTTTTTATATACAAATATTTATGAAGTTCTATTTATTTTCCTTAGGAAACACTGCATCAGAGTGGACTAAGAATTGAGGTAAATTCTTTCCTAAAATAACTTAAATATCTCTATCTTTGCTTCTATCTCTATCTCTACCTCTAACCCTGACCTTAGTATACAGTGGGTGCTCAATAAATGTTGGTATCTACTAATTCTTTTTAGCTAGATTCATGAATACTATAATCCTCCCCACTCGCATATAATTTGGTTATATTTCTGTTTATATTGGATGGAGAAAACAACAAAACCCTATTCACACTCATTAATAAATGCCTTTTGAGATAAGTAGATACTCTGTTTTAATGATTTTTTCTCCTTAATATTCTCTTCTTTAAATAAAACAAAACTTTATGCTTTATTCTATTATTAGAATGATCACTTCCCAAATCTTTACTCAGTTTTATTTATTTTTCATCCTTCAGTTGCTTGACTCCAAACAAACATCAGAATTTATATTCTCATAAAGACTTTACCAAATATGAGTATAAAGATAAATATTGAGATAACTTTCTAAATATTTAACATAGGGTCAAGTACATAGAAAGTAAGTAGAGAAAGAACTGATCGGCCATTGGATTTAATAATGTGGAAATCACTGTTGATAATGACAAATAATCATGGACAAAAGCCTGGTTGGCATTGTTTGAAAGAGAACTTGAAGAAAGGAGTTGAAGACACAGCAGGTAGAGTCGACTCTTTTGAAGTCTTACTGCAAAGAAAGTGAACCAATGGCTGGGTAACTGGGGTCAGGAGAAGGTTTTATCAGGCTGGGAGAAGAATAACAGTATGCTTGCAAATTTTTTGTGGTTTAATCAATATGATATCTTCCTGAAAGCAGGAAAAAGCTGTTGTAGCAAAAAGAGTGAAGGAATGCTGGAGTGAATTTTTGGGTAGGACAGAGAACTTGGGAGCTAGGAGCAGGGACTGATTTTAGATGGGGGCATGATACCTGTGAAGACTAGTGGACATTAGATAGATGATTCAGTTAGTTGCTCAGCAAATCTCAGCTAACCATTATGATGGTTTTCATTGCTATTCAATTTAAAATTATTTTTTGTTGCTCTTAGTCACATAAAGATTATACCCGTAATAAATAATTGATTGAATAGATGGTATATAAGTACCAAAATTCACACAATTTTGCAAATATGCTTATCTGTGCAATTTATTGTATAATCCCACCTCCCAAATTTCTCTGATGAAACCCGGTCCAATCAGATGCAGAAGAACATTTTGTCTGGCACCATACAACCTGGGTCCATTCCTTAAAGCTGCAAAGAAAGGTGTTGCTTTGTGTTTCCCTCATCTTTAGGTAGTGTATTTTTGCTGTTAATTTCTAGGTCTGAATCCTTTAGCCAATTTCTTTATTTTTATTTTATTTTTTTAATTTTTATTATTTTTCAGAGAGAGGGGGAAAGGAGAGAGGAAGAGAGAGAGAGAAACATCAATGTATGGTTGCCATTCACCTGCCTCCAGCCACAGACCTAGCTGGAGACCTAGCTTGCAACCTAGTTATGTTGCCCTGGCTGGGAATTGAACCAGTGACCTTTGGGTTCGCAGGCTATTTTTATTTTGTAATATATCTCTCAAATTTTCTAGATTTAAGTGGCTTTTGGCATTTCTCATGTGTATTTTTAATACCTTTATTGAGATTTGATACTTGAATTGCACGATATGATTGGTTTTAACAAATGCTTATGTCTGTGACATCATCACTACAATCGAAATAATGAATATATCCATCACCTCCAAATCTCCTCGTGACTTCTTGTTATCCCTCCCTACTAGTCCTTTCTCCTACTCCACCCCCAAGCAACCATCGATCAGCTTTCTGTCAATGCAAATTCGTTTATGTTTCCTAGACATTTATTTACATGAACATATGTATTCTGTCTTCTTTCACTCAGCGTAATTATCTGAGATCTAATCATATTGTTGCATGTATCAATAATCCATTACTTTTTACTGCCAAGTCATCTTCTACTGTAGGCATATATCTTAATTTATTAATCAATTCATCTGTTAATGAACAGTTGGGACAAAGTTACCTGACTATTACAAATAGAACTGCTATGAACATTCATGTACAAATTTTGGTGTTCATGTATTGTTTCATTTCTTTGGATAAATACCTAGGAGTGAATGGTAGGGCCATTTGATAGACATACTCACTTAACTTTTTCAGAAATTCCAAAATTTTCTAAAGTGGGTGTTTCACTTTAGATTTCTGCTCAAAGTGTCTGAGAATCTTTGTTGTTCCTTCCATGTGCATGCAAACACTTAATATTAGTTTTTATTTTAGCCAGTCTGATAGATATGTAGTTATATCTCATTTGCATTTTTTTACTATATTGAACATCTCTTCCTGTGCTTATTTATCATCAGTATCCTCCCTGTTTCCCCCAGAGGGTGCAGCTCTCCCAGAAGTAGTGCAATACCGGGTCGATGAGTGGAGTGGACAGTGCAAGCTTCTATTCCATCTCCCAGCTCCAAAAATCCATCTAATATAATGTCCTTGGATAGAGGAAGTATCAGATATTAAACTGATCAGAACAGATACTACACTTGATCTTAGCTGAAAGGCCGAGAAGTAATCATCAGTATTTCTTTAATGATGTGTCTGTTCAAATCTTTTGTTCATTTTAGATAATTGGGTTGTTGTTTTCCTTATTATTGAGTTGTGCGAGATCTTATAATAGCTTTATAGAAGTTTTGAAATCAAGTGTTACTAATATTTCAGCTCTGTCCTTCCTTTTAAAGGTTGGTTTATATAACCTATTACCATGACATATGTATTTTAGAAACAGTTTTTTTTGTTGTTGTTGTTTGTTTTTAACAAAAGAAGAACACCTGCTGGAGTTTTAGTAAGTTTGGTAGTTAGTTCAATTGGGAGTGAATTAACATCTAAATAATGAGTCTTCTGTTCTACAAACACTATGTATCTTTTATTTTATTGAGATTTAATTTATTTTATCAATGTTTTGTACCTTCAACTATAATGGTCTTGCACATTTCTTTCAGGGTTAGCTCTAAGTATATTTTGATGTCACTGTAGCTAGTATTTAAAATTTTTTTCATTTCAATTATTTTTCACATTGATTAATATCCTCCAAAATTGCAAAACTCACTAATTAGTTCTAGTGGTTGTAAAGATTTTCTATATAGGTTATTGTAATGTGTATGAATAAAACAATTTTGCTTTTCTTTTTCAATTAAATGCTTTTTATTTCTTTTTTCTTTTCTTTTTTTAAAATTGTTGCTGTTGTTGCTTTATGCCATAGGACAGTATCTGCATTACAATTTTGAGTAACATTGGTGAAAGTTGATATTCTTGCCTTGTTTTGGGACTATGCAGAAAAGTATTTAGTCTTCTACTATTAATAATGATATTAGCTATAAGGTTGTCGATGGCCTTTATCAGGTTAAGAAAGTTCCCTCCATTCCATGTTCTCAAATAGGAATGATTTTGCTCCCTAGGGACATTTGGAGATTTTTGTAGGTATGTTTGGCAATCACAACCAGGCAGAGTAATGCTCTTGGCTGCTTCTCACAACAAATAATTATCTGGCCCAAAATGTTGACAATGAGGAGGTTGAGAAACCTTGCCCTGTTCTACTTTTCAGAGAGTACTATTATTTTTTTTTAATCAGGAAAGAATATTGTCAATAAAAATATTTTTTCTAAATATATATATATATTAGTTTATATAAAGTTTTTATATTTTCCTTTTTTTAGCCTTTTAATGATGGCACTTTTCATAGATTGATTTTCAGGTATTGAATAAATTCACATTCCTTTGATAAGCCATAGTTTTTCATGAGGTATTATTTTTTATAAGTTATTGAAATAAATTTGTGGAAATTTTTGCATCTGTGCTAATCTTTTTCCTTTTTTGCTATTGATTTCTAATTTAGTTCCATTATGGTTGGAAATCATATTATGAGTAATTGGATTATTAAAATTTATTAAAACTTGTTTTACTGCTAAACATATGGTCCATTTCAGTTAATGCATTGGGAAAGAAGTGTATTGCTTTTACTTGTATTGTTTTTATAGCTGTAGTGTTTGACCAAGGTGCAAGGAATTAAAATTTTTTCACCACTCTTCTATTCAGCACAATGAAATAGCATTTATCGTGCATAAATTGGCAGCTTGTCTTTAGAGGTCTCTCTCTTTCAGGGGATTCCCATCGAGCAAACCAATATTATCTTGAAACAGATGTTACCCTTCTCCTGGAATTATAAGCATAATCTTGTTTAAATTCTATTTATCAGTAAGATAATCATTTATATTTGAAATTAGTATTAACTAAGTGTTTACCAAAGATTTGATGATTGAATTCAGTGAATTTTTAAGTTTAAGCATATCGATGCATGTGCCTGCATGGGCATCCAATAGAAATCATCATTTTATTTATAGATTATTAGACTTCATAGAAGTGGTGTGTTAACCTTTAGAAATAAATGACAAAATTAGAGTTGAAAAGACATAATTCTTTCTCAAACTCTTGAAATATTTTGATGTTCTATTCGGTATCCAATAGGACCTATCCATATTTACATAGTATCACTTCAATAGCCTGGTCTTAATTATTTTCTTGAATAAAACAACACACAACAGCATTTTCTTTCATGAATTTCAATGACCAGGTTTCCATTTAGTATAAACATTTTTGAAAAATATTTAAAATGAAAGTTTTCATAAAAATACATATCTCATGTTAAGTTGGGGGAAAACATGTTGGGCAGAATGTAGCAAAAACTTTGCCAAAATTTAAATGTTAGGAAAATAGTTTGAAAGAGTTGGTGAAACACATATCATAATAGGTTTCTTCTATCCTATGTTGAAAGGTTGAATTTCACTACTAAAATAATGCTATTGTGGAATCAAATATACTAGGGTTTCCTTTACTTATATTAGATATTTATGGGCCAAAGTAGACTGTTGATGATAGTTGCCAAGTTCCTATGTAGACAAATGAATCACAGAAACACGGTAGTTATTTCAGTTGGGGCCGTGCTGAGCTTAAAGTTTTTTACTGAGTTAAAATAATATTTTGGGTTTTAGGTAGAAAGTGTGAACTATCAAAATCACAGACTTCTGACTTTAAAGTTTAGGACAAAACAACTCTACACACAAAATCATTTCCAGCAACAAACCCATTGAACTTGAAGTTTGAATCCCCTGGTGGATGGTCTCTCTGACTGCTTGCTTTTGGGTTGTTCAGGGGAGAAAGTCAGTTTGATGCTGCTGAAGCTGTTAAATGAAGATTATGCTAATAGTAGCATGCATGCCCCAAAATATGTGTTTAAGAAAAATTATTATGTAAGAAAAGCTTCTTGAAGCTTATGCCTGTATAGCTATGCCAAGATGATTATTTGCTTTTCTTCTGGATGGGAAGATAATAACAATGACACTTACTGCTAATCAATAACAAAATAGAAACTAAAGAATGTGAAAGGTATATAAGCAAATAGAATAAGTGGATCAGAAGGAAGATTTTTGTTAAAATAAAGTGGGCCAAGTTGTCTTGTTAGCATTAATTTTTTTTCAAGTGCTGATTTAAACAAACAAACAAACACAGCAGGATGAAATGACTAAATCCTGGAAATTCATAGAGATGCCACTGCCAGAATCCTATTTTTTCCTATATTGTAAATGTATGTTACTATCCTGCATATTAAGAGAAAGCATGTCTGACTCTCTTGTGAATTCAAGGCCATCTATTTCTTATAATTCTATTTCTTTCACTATAGAGTTAAGAGATTAGGTTTAAAAGGATGAAAGGCAATCATGAAATCCTATTTAAACATTAGCTTAATCAGATTGTTTTCCTCCTATCCCTACACTGGAAGGAACAGGAATTTTGATTAGCGTGGAGTGTAGTGGGGAGCAGGGGTAATTTAGAACAAGGGGCACATCTGTGGATAGAGATTGAGCAGTTGGTCTGTAAGACACTTTCAGGCTTATGGGAAACTAGAGCGAAATATATGATACCTGAGGGATTGAAGATAAAGCTGAAAAATGGGGGCTGTTTTCAACCTTATCTGGAGTTGACCATTGTGCTACCTTTTCTTCCCCATATATGTGTGTGTGTGTGTGTGTGTGTGTGTGTGTGTGTGTGTGTATGTATATGTATATACTGTATATATGTTAAAAGGCTTGCTTATATGCTTTTTCTAAGCCTTCCATGCATACCTGCTGATGCCAAGGTTAATACATCCATTTCTTAACAGAAATAGAATTATGAGGTAATACAAATAAAACCCTTACTGCTCAGTTTTGAAAATTCCTTGACATGCAAACCACAAAGGAAATACCTTGTTGCTTCTCTAAAGTTGGTGGAAATTGGTAGGACAAGATACTTGGCCTCTGGTTTTGCTTTCATTTTTTTTGAAGACATTTCTGTGTTTTCTGGCTATGTGTATGTGCCTATGTGTGTTTCCAGAAACATGTAGCATATCCTGGAGCCAGACCACATGCCTATGAGTCAAAATTTCAGCCTGCTTTTGTCTTAAACCATGAAGCTCTGGGTGTAACCTAACAGAACCTGGCAGGTTGTCCGAATAGTTTTTTCACCACTTGACCCAAAGTATAGTAAATCAGATGACATATTGCTCCAATCTTACTTTAGTTCTCTATTTTAGCAAGGGAAGGAAGAGTGTGTTCTATCAAGATTTTCAAATATAAGCAAGCAAGATCTAGTTGCAGATCCAAAAGCTATTATAGAAATTAATTTTGGAATCACCAAATGTCGTTTGCTTGTTTTTAAAATTTTATCTATAAATATTTTGGCCCTTACTATGGACTGAACTGTACACTCTTCCTCCGAATTCATATATTGAAGAACTGACCCACATGTGATGGTATTTGCACATGGGGACTTTGGGAGATAATAGGTTTAGATTAGGGCCTTGAAGGTGGGTCCTTTATGAGCATAAAGATGGGGTCATTGCCCTTAGACAAAGAGGAACAGATACCAGAGCTCCCTCTCTGCCATGAGAGGACACAGGGCACACAGGTAGTCATTTGCAAACCAGGAAGAGGGCCTTCATTAGGAACCAAAGTATCAAACCCCTTGACATAGGACTTACCAGCTTCCATTGCTATGAGAAATCAATGTCTGTTGCTTTAGTCACCAGTTTATGGTATTTTGTTACAGCAGCCAGAAAAAGCTAAGACAATATGAAGTTACTAAACAAACCTCATTTAAAATGGAGTAGAGAGGCTAGAAGGGAGGACTCTCACACAAGTGTTATTCAACACACACGTTCCAGACCTCAACAGGAAATACGTACCTTGCATGTTTGACAGTAAGTGGCACTATGCTCTTTACTAACTCAGCAGGAGGAAGAAAACATTCCTCCTCACCCAGGAACATCTCAGCCAATGGGAGGCCAAGCCAATGAGAAGTCACTGCATTTCAAACTTTGTTTCCTCTAACGGACTCTTCTTCATGTACAATCACTACTCCCAGGTCCATAAAAGAACATTCGTTTGCTTTTACTCTCTGGACTTGGTCCTGGTTTGCCATGAGACCTCATCTCCTTAATTGTGATATTTTTACCTAAATAAATCAATTTTTCTGGAAAAATATCTGGCTTTCTACTTGTTTAAGGTGAACAACAGCATTTTACAAGTTTAGAATCTTTACTGAGTTGCATTTAAAGTAAAACTTAATACTAGAGACTTAATGCCTAATAGATAATAATAGTAATAATAATGATGATGATGATGGGTGAGTTTTAATAAATTATCTCCACTCTTATTAAATTTCTTGGAGAAAAGTCAATTAAAATGGGGATAAAATTTTATCCTTATTCCTAAATAAACATTGGTGCTATTTACAGTGAAAACATTCTCAACATTGCTATCTCTAAGCAAGATGAATCAAACATTTTACGCAGATATTTTTAGAAACATTTGTTCATATATTTCAAGAGGAAAAAATGATCCATTTCTGCTATTTTAAAAAATAGATTGTTATAGAATTTCAGTAAGCTTAGGTAAGTCCTCTAGACACTCAGCTAGTTAGTGGCAAGGATTCCTTCCTTCTGGTTCAAGGAGAGTCCTTCTAGGCTCAGGGCAGAAGCCTATGATAGTTTTCTCCAAAATATTTTGTGTATGCTCTGAATTAATTAAGGCCTCATTAAAGCCAAACAAGGAAAGAAAATAAATAAAACAGATAGGGAGGGGCTTCTTTCAAAAGCCAGAAGAGGCTTTTCCCCCCCACATCTCTGCCCATAGGTAATAGGCAAAGGATGGGATGAGAAGAAGAAAATAAAAGGGAAAAGGAAATCCTGGGCAAAATACTTTCCTGAATATGATTCTGCCAAACTAAGGCACACATATATTTCTACATTTTTTTTTAATTTTTAAATTACAGCTCACATTTAAAACCACTATGCATTAGATCTAGATGCTCAGCAAAGTGGCCAGAAAATCATGCACCCCACAGAATGGTCCCCTCACCGCTTCAAGAACCCACCTGGCTCCAGACATAGTTATCACAGTATTATTGACCGTATTCCCTATGCTGAAGTCTATATCACTGTGACTATTCTGTAACTACCAATGTGTACTGCTTAACTCAGACTAAGGGGTATTTTAAGGATAACATCTCTCATCATCCTTCCTCATCTTTTTCTTTCCTTCTCGACTTATATACACTTCAATTTCTCCTAAAGTACGGAAGCCATCATTTAATCCTGCCTTCATTCGGAATTGTAATTCCTGATTCCATTTTTTTGTTACTAAAGCTTTGGGAATCATAAGGATATGCACTGAGTGCTAAGTAATTGTCAGGTTCTATTCTCAGAGCTAGGTGGGGTTGCTCTTTAAACCTGATAACAATCCCGAGAGCTAGGATCTATTAATATGTTCCTTGTATAGATAAGGTAACTGAGGCTGAGGTGTTCAACTGACTTGTCAAAGTTCTCTCATAGCCAAGTGTGTTGGACTTCAAAGCGCAAGCCCTTAACTATGGCGTTTCATCTGTTTGTGTGATGTTCCTCATTATCATTTCTCACCCTGTTAACTTCATCCGTGCATCTCTAAGCTACTGTACTCTATTGCTTACAAAGTTCCCTTCACTGTTGACTTGAAATCTTCTAATTGTATCAACAGAAAGGTATAAAAGTGAATTGAAGGAATAAGTATTTTAAATGTCAATGATTTCCAACTAATATTCAGCATTGTTTATGACAATATGACTTCATGGAAAATTTCAAAATTGTCTGTTGAATAATTGCCAAATAAACTTGGATTGTGCATTAGTTGAAATGTTGTATGCCATTAATAACGTTTGCATTAAAATACTAATTCATGTAATTAGAGGCAATGAAACAACCACAAAGTAAAAACAAAAACTCATAAAAATCTACTCATAGAGAAAAACACTGAGGAAAAATAATATCAAAATATAACAATGATTGTCTTTGAGTAAAAAACCTTGGTGACATATTTCTAAATTTCCCAATTTTTAGTAGTTTCTAAATATTTTCATAGTGAGTATGTACTATTTTAATAATGGAAGGACAACATAACTGATGATAACTTTTGGTTTAGGTATTTTGTATATCCATATGACATGATGAAATATGTCATGTATTTAGAGTATTTTCAATCTTATTCTTTTTAGTCCTTTGTAACTGTAAAGTACTAGGCTGTCTGCATGTCAAAAATTCTCAGTGCTTCCAAGATAACTGTGTTGGAGTTATCATATTTTTGGAAAACACACCATTATTGGGTATTACTAAATATAAGGAAATTATATGTTAAAATTCTAAAATTATTAACATCTTTCTCATAAAAAAGACTAAGTATACTTTGACAGCATCTATAAAAACTGGAAGTGATGCAATTAATAAGGTAGTATATTTCTGAATCTTCAAATTTCTATTCTAAGCATGTTAACTACTTAGTAAAAATTATAACAGTAAATAAAAATACACTAGCATACTCTATCTATCAGCAGGAACTCAAGTTAGTCAGGTCTCACTTGTTTTAAGAGTAAGAAAATAAAATTAAGAAAGACAAGCACCTTATATTTCTGTTAAAACATCAAGAACAACTTTTTGTGATTGTGCTCTGTTATTTGTACCCAATACAATAAACTGTGACCACATGGTACCTTCAATGTTCCCTAGACTTAATCATTCTAAACTGTTGTAAAATAATATGTATGACAATCCTTGATATCAAAGACTGCTCTTCTGCCATCTTCTAAAGCATAATAAAACATTGAAACTGTTTGAAATGCAAGCTGAAGATTCCACCCAGTTTCTTTATCAGAAATAGTAGAAATTGTTTGTGTTTTTGAGACAATCTCAGGTCTTGAGTCAAAGTTTGAGTGAAATAGTACACACAGGCTATGAGACTGAAACACATGTAAACAAAGGATCAGTGCAGAATGAGGGCAACTATTGATAACGGTAAAAGTAACAACAGCAGCAATGGAAATATTAACAGTAATAGTAGTACCAGCTGGCCCTGGAAAGCTGAGTACGTTCCAGGTTCTGGGCTAGGCTGATTACATCAATTACCTCATTTAAACCTCACAAAGACTCAATGATGTAATAATAAGAATAATTAATACTATTAAAAAATTATAATTTAGTTACCTAGTAATAATAATTAAATAATTAATATTGCATGTTTACTATGTGCCTGAAACTTTATAGGATTATTTCATTTTATATCATTTGCAACTCATGTAAAATAGATACATAAATTATATACACACCCACAAACTAACCACTTTCACTCTCTTCTATCATTGTCTCTCTTTTTCGCACACACAAATGTGCAAATAGGGATTACCTTAATTCATTAGTCACTTAAGTGACAAACCAAACAATTTAAATCCAGAAGCCAAACTAAGGTCTCCAGGGCAGCCAAATAAATAATTTTTATCAGTTATTTTTATATATTTTTCTAATGGTCATAATACTCAAGTTTCTATATACATACTAGATAGATAGATGGTAGATAGATGATAGATAGGTAATATAGTGATATATACCTGTATAGTTTAATCATTGGGAGCAAGTTCAAGTCTATGGCTAATCTCCACATAGAAGATTAAACATAGCACCTTAGCATGAGAAAAAGAGATTTAGTAATAGGCGCAGCGATGGGAGGATCCCAGAGCCGACAGTGTGGAGGATGAGGTTATAAAAAGCAGGCCAGAAAAACTGAGAAGTGTAGCAGCTGGGGCTTCTCAGCGATTGCATAGATTCATGACCCCTGAGAATAATTACAAAGTTTAAGCGCCGTCTAATAGCCTATGTTCAAGATGATGAAATGGAGTCATTAGGAGTAAGTTAAGTCTGATCAGTATATTCTGTTTAACAAGGCATGGGAGTGTACAGTCCATTTTAAAAAACTGGCCATTAAGATAGTTAAAAATATTTGGGCACTTTTTGCAGGAAACTTACTTGTGGGAAATTCACCTGGACAATGCATTTCAACATCAGTTTGTTCAGTAATGCTGCCTAAGTGAGGCAAGTGTGTGCAAGGGCCACATAGTCTGAACACTGCCCAAATTAAGGGAGCACTATTGACAGGGACTTCCACTCCCACCCCCATGGAATTGTGGGTTAGGGCAGTCAAGTCTATAAAGGCTGGGGATTTAAGCTTCTGTTTTGTTCCGGTTGTATCCCCAATGCCAGGACAGTGCATGGCACAGAGCAGGCACCTGACAACATGTATTTTATTAACTGAATAAATGCACATGGAACTAAATTTTAACTGCAACATTTGAAAACAATATAAATTAGTTCTCAGAAGAACTAATATTTTATTACATGCCCATTTCTAATAGGAACAAAATATTATGGGTATCTAGTTTAAATTAGAGCCAAACATTTGATGGGAAGGTAATGGAGAGATGTCTCTAAAGAAAAGGAAAGAACTCAGAAAGCTTCTACTTCCTGAATGTAATGGAGGAGAGCTTAGGTTTTCCTCCATCACCTTTGCCTGCCAGTGGTCACTTGCTTTCCTGGCCAAGAGTGAGGCCCAGGGTGGCTTCCTGTATTCTCAGGGTTGAATCATAGTGCATTTTACAGACAAGATTTACCCTTGTTAGTTTACCTTTTCTATTTTCTGCTCTAAAAACCCCAGTTTATTGTAAATTGTTTCTGTAGACTCTCTCTGTTTAACGTACTTTGTCAGTTCTCGTTGTACATTGAAAGAGAACATTTAGCTAGATGGTAATACTAATGATGACAAGACATTGGACTTGGAATCTGGAGCTTAAAATTCTACATCTGGCTGAACCATTTATGGTAAGATAAATGATATCATATTTAAATAAAAAAGACTTTCCATTTGCCTGCTTCTTTTGTTTGTCTATGAGGTGAAGAGAAACTTTAGAATTGTTATTCTATTTTGACTAGTAATTAAGCAATTTGGAATCTAATATGTCTATACTTTAGGGTGAACAAAGTGCCACAACTCCAGCAATGTTATTAAAAATTAATCATTTTAGTAACTTTAAGTTGATTAATTTTTAAAGACACATTAGGATACCAGCCAAGCAAAATAGTACACATATAGTTATTAAATGTGTGCATTGGCTTCGAAAGTATATTGAAGAAAATAGGGGAGGGATTAAGAAAATAAGTTTTTATGGTATCTTGGAAATCTTGTCTATTATAAAGTCAAAAATGGTTTTGGAAATCTTGTAAAGGATATGCTATTTATAGGGCCCACAGTTAGCTTGTCAGATGTAATGGTTTTCTCATATTGGTCATTAATCTTTGTTTCAGCAATAATCGCAGACCACCATAAATTCTGCATACCTGTGGAATTTCGTGGTCTGAAATTATTCTGCAATTTAATTCCTAAGCATTAAAAATAGACCAAGAATTCCAGAATTTGTTTTCTTTTCATCAGTTGCAGTGTAAAATGTTTATGAATCTCCATCTTGAAAAAACTATTTTAATATGATGAAATATTTAAAATGCTTTAAAATGCCATAACAAGGACTGAATTTCACTCTGTATATTGGAATTAACTGAGGAACTTTTTGAAAGCCATATTAAGCTTAAAGTTTTATAAGATCATGTTTAAGGTATGACTTAAAATTACCTTCCAGATGTCTCATTTACAGAATATGGCTGGTTTATCCATGAATCACCAACATGTCTTTCTGCTTCTGCATCGACATTTTATGCAAACTAAGGAAATACCAGAGCCCTCTTTTCTCTTGGGTCTTTTATTGGAGAAGCCACTCAGCCCATGCTACCTTCTGATAATGAAAGCCAGCATCAAGGCAGGTCATGCTTCCAGATGGGTCAATATCTTAGTAATTGGCCCGAATCACTCTGGAATATTATATCCCAGGTTTAGGCTCCTTTCCATCTTCCATATTTTATTCATCAATCTTGGATTCTGTCATAACTTGGCAAGAGTCTCTAGAATGCTGCATATTGTTAAAACAGTCCTACATTTCCTGAAATAGACACTCTATATTATCCTAGAGTAAAGAGGTCTGGAGAAGTTCTTTCTTCTTGAATTAAGTCATATGTAAAAATGTTATGTTAGCTTACTAACAATCATACATTAAATATCTATGACATATAATTCCTTAACATCTTTTGATGAATCCATTACTTTCATTGCATAGGATGATTTCAATTACATGATGAAAAAATTCACATTATCTGACAAAAAGCTGATTATAATGAAGGGATTGTCTCGCAACCATAATAGTTTAATTGAGGAATGATAGTATTTTCAATTCAGAGCTCATGATAAACAAGTGAAAAGATTTTTATACTCTTCTGGAGATTTTTAATAGTTGATCAAATATTGATATCTCTACAGCTTTAATGAATAAAAGTTAAAGCCCTCAGCATTACATGAAATGACCTTCACACAGACTTGGGCAGGAGGGCTCTCTTGCTATGGACTCAAAGTTGAGAGGGTCTCTCATATCCCAAGTCACATTTACTAAATTTATTAAAGAAGAAAGTGGTACCTCTGTCAGTGACAAAGCACAACCTATAACCATAGACATCACTCTCTGACTAATACTCTTCAGATCCCAAGGAAATACTTCTCTCCATCTCTTGCTCTCTGTCCTCAGAGAAAGGTGGTCGTGTCCTATTGTTCTGAATGATGTAAAGGTTAAGGACTTGCCTTTGCTGGGAGTACAAACAGATGTGTCTCATGCAATCAAAAAGCCTACTTGTTGAGGTTGCAAAATACAACTTTGTCTAGACTTTTGTTAGCTTGACTTATAACTTTCATGTTTAGCTTCTATTTGTACTCTTACCTAAATCCCTGCCCTCATGTACTTAACTCCTCCTCTCTTGCTAATTTTTTCTCCCAGTGCCTGCCTCTATAGACACTTTGTCTAGTCATTTTGAAATACTTGCCCTTTTCTAAAACACTTTCATCTCTCACTTATTTCCCATTGATTGTTTCTTTTCTTAGGAATTTCCTTCCTTATCTTACAAGTGAAACGTCCTCATTTCCAAGATTGTAGTTAAGTGTCAACATCTTTTAAAATTTTCTTAAGTGTCCCAAACTTTGACATAAATTAATTTATAATAGCACTTAAAATACAAAATGCTAATATTAAGTCTTAAACTGTTAAGTGAATATATATCATCTGCCCAGAAAGTATTGGCCATGCAAACTGCTTTAATTATATTGACATTGGCTCGATACTTTCTGGACAGACCTTGTATATGCATAGTGCCTAGCATATAGTAAGAATTCGATATGTTTATTGTTGTTTTTGTGATTAGCTCTTCATGTTAAACTTAACAATCCTCCCTTTACCTTCATCTCACCCCCACCACACTAGATTAGCTAAGTCTATGTTTCTATATTCTTCTGAACTGCTATGTTGGCTTTTCTTAATAACTGCACATTTGACTTACATTTGTGTCTTTATGTATATCTCACCCATTTTTGCAAACCAAGCATCCAGCATTAAACTGAACTAACAAATTAGTTCCAGGGGGAAAATAAAAAGTGAGGTTTTGGTCTGGAATGTAGAAGTAAGTATGAAGACAATGGATAACATTAAGGAGTTTTTAAAGAAAATTTACAAGCTATAGAAATATAAAATAACTATTTGGAAAAGTGCAATACGGGACATTTTAGGCATTTAGTTAAATACCCCCTAAGGGGAATTTATTTATGTGAAATGGTACAGAATTGTTAAATTAATGAGTATACTCATCTTCCCCCATTCTTTTATCCTAGTTCCATTAAAAATATTGAACTGCCTTACATCAACTGCCAAGATATTTGTTTAAGTTAATGTGCCTTGTTTATGTCTTCTTCGAGAAAAAAAAACTTCCAGTTGAACTTGTGTTAATTCTTTACACTATCATAAACCAGCATATAGCAGGTACTTAACAAGTAGTATAAGATATTTACTTTAAGAAAAATACATAGGGGAGAGAGGAGGGGAAGAAAGGGGCAAAGAAGGGGAAGTATTTAGTCAAAGACCTAGTACAAATGACCCATGGACATGGATGAGATGTGGGGATTGACTGTGGGAGAAGGGAAAGGGTGGATGGGGCAAGGGAGAGCAGTAAGGGGTGAGGGGAATGGGACAAATGTAATAAAACAACAATAAGTTAAGTGTAAAAAGAAATAAAAAAAGAAAAATAATATAATTGTTAAAACATGCATAAATATTATCACTTCTGAACAAAGAACTTTGATATAAAAACTGGAATGGGGGTTTAAGAAACTACATCTTACTATGCTCAGTTGCATATACATTAAGCAATATTATGGTCTTAATTGATATCATACCTTAAGAAACTACCACCTCATGACAGCATAGAAATATAACATATATCTATGAAAACATACTGATAAACAACAACAACAAAAAGCTAGTAAACAACATAATGTATTTTTGTTGGTTTGGTATTATTGATTAAGTTTTAGTTAAGTATATATTTTTGACAACAAAATTTCTTTAAAAAGTACTTTTCTTGGATTCCAGAAAAATGTTGGAAGGTATTGAGAAAAAGTACAATTATAATTACTAAATTTCAGTGAAGGAATGCTTCTCTCTTTTATTGTTTATCTCTCCAAATTATAAAGTATAAAAATTATATTATTTTCAATATTTTCTTCCATTACATTGAGGTATAATTGACCAACTATATTAAAACTTTTAAAAATGAGTCCCCACCTATAGAAAAAGACATACTTTTGTACTCTAGGGCTGGAAAAAATTAGCAGCAAAAACACAGGAAGGAAATAAATATCTTAAGTAGAAATTACTTTAAGTCAAGCCAATGTCAGTTATATCCAATAACCATTCTTAGTGAAGTGATAGGTCTACGGGTAACTGGACAAAATGCTGAAGGCCAGGTAAAATAATTGTATTACAAGAGATTCAATAGCTTTTTAAAAAGTCTTTCATTTAGGAACTCATTCTGAAGAACATTTCACATTTATTATGTAGAAGGTGCTTCCATCTAAGTGGAAAATTGTTTAAAAAACTCTCAGTAAAGCACCAGGTGAGGAAAGCAAATTTAAGTACTTTCACCCTACAATTCCATTTTCACTTTCTACACCCTTTGCTTATGCATTTCTATCAGGCATCCCAGTGAAATCGCACAGAGACATTGCTGTGTAGCTATATTAACGTAATTCATGTAAGTGACACGACTAGTCTAAGAAAAGATGATACGTTAAACAGCAAAGGAATTAAGTTTTTAAACCATGTTAAAGGATGTGGTGGAAAACACACCTAGAAAGGAACAGGTTGATTGAAATAGGCCTGTGTGGTTTCAGGAGTGGAAGGTCATATTAAACTAATCTCCAAAAGGACTCTGAGAATACTACTGCCAAACTAGACAAAGGCAATTCAAGGATGTAATACATTTGGATTTTCAAGGATCACATAAAAATGCTGAAGCTTAAAATGAAGTCTTTCCATTGTTCTTAATAACAGCTCTCTGGCTTGTTTTAGAAACAAATAAGCAGAAACATTTGTATACATTTAGAAAATATTTATTGCATCTACTATGTGTTCAGGTAGGTACTAAGGTTAAAGACATGTGATCTATCTTCATCCTTGAGACACCAGAGTCTGTTCTGAAACGAGGCAATTATCTTGACCATTTAGTAGACAGACACCAACCCAACCTGAGATATTGCATGATCTGCTTGAGATAATTAAGGGAAATTTAAAATTTAAAATTTAAGATGAGGGTAATCCTCTTTCCCATTCAATGTGACAAGAATATATGGAGTCATATACGGTTTTCTGCTGAAGCACCTTGTAGAAATAGAAAAGAAGTGAATTCATAGAATGGTAAAGCAAGAACAGCATTATACACATTCTTTTAGTTATTTCTAAAGCAGCTTCAGCTATTTTAAAGTAAGCTTAAGCCCTATTGAATAGATAAATCATTTAATCAGGTTGGTGACTATAATTATGACTTGAATCTGGTTATATTTTCATGTTGAATCATGATGGTGTAGAGCTAGAAAGAATTACAAGGAGTCTTGAAGTGTATTCTATTATGTCAAAACACACACACACACACACACACACACAGATTTTTATGGTCAAAGTACTGAAATCAATGAGCTAAATGAAGTTAAATGTGTTTTTTTACTGAAGAATTCTTAGTGAATACTGTTCATTGTATTTTCCGCAAAAAGATAGACTATAGCATTTCCCAATTGTTTGACTACGCGCGCGCGCGCACACGTATATTTCCATGAATGCTTTATGGGGAATAGTCATTTGAAAGGTCTTTGGAAAATATAGCTTTCACTCAATTCCCTTACTTTGTAAAATTAGAACTAAGATTCAGTGGGTTAAGTGATTTACACAATCAAAAGTCACTTATCGTGAGCCAAGACAAAGAATTTAGCTTTTAGATTTTTAATCTAACACTCTTCTAAGCTATGGTCTTCAATTCACATACACATATCTCTGGAAGCACATAAAAATTTCCCAGTCATACAAGGGTGGGGGAAAGTAAGTTTACAGCTGTAAGCATACAACTGTATGGAATAGTAGTACGTTTTTAAGTAATTTAGCTCACTGTCATTAGTTAAATACAGAATTAAGAATAGAAATATTAAACTAAAAGTTTGTTACTTAAGTTTACACAATATGGGTCTCATTAAGGCTATAGTCAGCAACACCCACAGAACATGAAAATTTAAATTTTGATAGCATTAACCACTACTGTGCTATTGATGGTTAATTATAAGTAACCTTTATAAATCATATTACAAAGTAAATACCTGTTAGCTTTTCTGTGTGTGTATACACTTTTCTACTTATTATTTTTGATGAACGATGCACGTACATTTGGGGAGGAGTAGTACAAAATAAAACTGTGTAGGGATAAACAGGTAGCTTTAGATTTATTACTTTTATGATATTTCTTAAGTAATAAAAGGCTTGGTTCTGATAAGATTTAAAATGGAAAATACAACTGTTTTAGTTATATTTTTCCTCTGAACTTTCTGAATGCTTTATAATGTTAAAAAAGCAGTTTGCTGAGAAAGAGAGTGAGCAACATTTCCGGAAACTGTAGTTCTCAGTGGGTGGAGCCAAGAGGAGGGAGAGGGACAGATGGCAAGAGGAGAGATGCGAAAGACAGTGTCCAGGCACAAGGTGGTCATGTGCACGTGGCTATTTTATCAAAGGATATTTAGGCTATGTGTTTTTCAAACCTCAACGGGCATAGGCATCACGCAGGGATGTGTTGTAACAAGCAGCTAACCATTCATATGGCCTGAGCTTGTAAGACTCACCCAGGTAACACTCATTCTCTTGGTGAGGGAGCACCACTGAAAGGGCCCACTGGGGCTGGACCTCAGGCTGGGTGGTGCCCTGGAATCCCCAGGGGGTTGTAGACAGTCCTGATGTCTGGGTCCAACCCCCAAGGAGTCTGATTTAATTGGCATTGGGTGTGGTTTTAAAGTGTAGCCAAATTTGAGAGCCACTGAAGGGGATCCAGGTGTCTTCGCTGTACATTACCTCTTCCGAGGAGCCCCTCCAGATGCCTGCTTCCTGAGGGGCTGTGGGGTAGAGGTCCCTGAACTGTACCCGTTGCTGCTGATGCTCAGGTCTAGCCATGTGCCAGGAACCAGCATCCCTGTGCAAAAGAGGGCTGGACACCAGACAGGCCTGCTCTGCACTGACTGAGGCCTGGGTGGTCAGTCTGCAAGGACTTGAGCCACCTTTATACGCAGTGCAACAGCAGGGAAAGTTCATGCCCACTTCTAAGGAGGAAGCTCTCAGCGATGCTGTTGACTTGCCACACGTGTTGCCAGACTATGAAGTCAATTACTCGATCATTTAGTTCATGTATTACTTTCAAAACTTATCAAAGGTCATAATCCCATGGTGGAGAAAGCAGACTTTTTTCCCAGCCCTGGACATGCTTTCCATTGTGACAGACAATAAACAACTGCTGACACAGTTGTGAATTTATTTATGACATGGTCATTCTTCTCCGCATATTCTGGGCACTGAAAGCATGAGTAGTAGGGTTCTGAGGTTGAGGCTCCGCTGAAGGAGTGATGGACGAGCTGGGCCCTGAAGGGTGAGTGGTAATCAGTTAAGAGGGCTGGGTAGGAGGCAGGGGGAAAGCTGTGGTGGAACACTGACTGTTAAACATTCCTCGGGGGGGATTTCCAGCTGCTTAAACAATTTCCTTTCTCCTTCTTCTTCACATCTTTTCAGACAAAACCTTTAGTAAGTGTATTAGTAATTGTTCCACTGGTTTCTCTTTTCCTCCCAACTTGAAAAGGCCAATCCACCACAGCTAATGGTTTCAGACAAGATAAAATGATGAAACTCAGAGTCAGAGAGGGACAGGCAAAGTCCTGAGCTGAGCTTCATTCGGGTTGCAGTGTCTGGATCATACTTGAGAAGGAACTGGAATGGAAGGAAGGGGGAGAGGAAGGAAGGGTCCAGAGGCTGTGTGGCCAAGTGAAGACAGCCATGTTAGATCCAGGGAGAGAAGAATGGTGTCCTGCAGCAGGGGCTGTGAGGAAGCAGCTGGGAGAAGTGTCAACAGGGTTTTGTGATTGATGGGAGCTCTATGGTGGGAGGAGGAAGGTCCTACACTGACTCCCAAGACTCAGCCTCCTTGGCTGGTCTGTGGGTTTCTGCTCTATGTCTCATGTGTTTTTAACCTAATAACCAATTTCTTGACCATACTCCAAGGACCCCATTTCTGTTACTGTCTAATTACTTTTATCATAATTCTAAACTTCTGATGGCACAAGTACCTTAAAATATTTAGTGGCAGAGGAAAAAGTATAAAAAATCAAATTTCTTATTAAAAAATTATGTGCTTTTATGGGAAATATGGGAAATAGAATGCTATATAAGTGGAAATATGTGGTTGGGTTTTTTTTTTTTTTTTGGAATTCCTTTTGCATTGTGGGCCTGAGAACATCCTGTTTCTGAGTCAATGGGCCACTGCAGAACTGATCATGAGATACAGTTTTAAGCTCGAGGATGGGAGGGGTTGACATGTCAAATAGACAGAAAAAGTAGTACCTACCTTGAGAAGCATCTAATCAAGAGAAGAATGTGATACTCAGCCATAAATTGCCAAAACGATGAACAAAATAGCATAACATCTCACATGGAATTTGTCTTTATTTTGATTAATCATTTTGTTCAGATATACTTGGCAAGTACAAAGTAGATACTTACCTAGATATCTTTTTCTGTGACATAGTGAAATCCTTAAAAATGAACATCTACATACAATCTGTAAAAGATTGGCAAAAACCCATATTTGTAGTTTTCAACTCCCACTCCAAACAATTTCCATTCCAAAACTGAAATTTAGTTCTTAAAGACAATTCTAAATAAGTATTGGGTGAGAAATGAAGATGAGGAACAAGAATGCACTTCAGAATTATTTGTTAGAATTCAATAGATTTTTTAAAAGAATACACTAAAATATCTTAATATGTAAATGTAAGGGAGGAGTGATTTATCAATTACTGGAAATACTGCAAGTCTGACAAAAATATATAAATGTTATTATTGTTCTGATTATAATTTGAATGTTATAATACCATTGCATATGTTCCAACATGAAATTGAAATCTGAAGCTAATTCAGATTATGGCTCTATCCACTAGAGGCATTTTCCTTAATCAAAGATTAGAAAGGTTGATAAAAACATTTTTAATCTAAAAATATAAAGAAAAAGGAGGAAACCAAAATAAATTCTAAGTAGGGACATACATTTGTACTTGAAGAGTTTAACAAGTTTGGTGCCTGCATTTTAACAAGGGAAAGGACAGAAGTCAAGTACTAGCTAGAACAAAGGCTGGCATTGTGAATTACTTTTCTGGCATTTGTATTCTGTTGACTTGAAAAGTTTGATAATCTTGCTAAAACTGGAAGATCAGATCAAAAAATATATAAAATTGGTAGAAATGTAGAGACAGTAGGGCCCACAGAGTTATATGTTTTAATAACTGTTTTTTTTTTAATTTGAGGAAGTAAATTGCATGTCTGCAGTTATTTGTTGTTCAAAGTATATTTATACACAACTGTAATAGAATAATAATAATTTTTAAGAGTATATTTGGATACTTAAGTCTATTAGTGCTTTGCACAATCGTATTGAGTAGGTAAGATACAAATGCAAAACTTAAGAATCAGAAAAGTAAAATGTTTATTAAAAATTAGATAACTCATAATAGAGGAACCAGAATTAGAAGGATCTTAGTCTTCAGGCTCCCTCTTAAATCTGCCCCATAATCATAATGATGATGGTGACTATAACACCTACCTTGTATTGGGTAATAAGTGCTGGTCTATGTTATCTTATTTAATACTGAACACCACCCCAAGAAATGGACACTGCTGTCTTTTTTATATTACAAGAAACAAAAATGAAAGAGCTGATATAACTCAAGTTAGAGGAGGGAGTTTACAATGTTTTCTTTTTGAAATTTATATATAGGCTCTGAAGGGAGTTATAGACAGATTTGGCAATTACTCTTGATTAAGTCACATAATCAAAGCTTGCATTGGGACACACCTCTACAGAGGAAAGGAAGATTCCTAATCAGATAACACGGTATGAGAGTAATATGTTAAACTATAACAAGTAGATCAGTTTTAGCACTTCCCAGTTACATTGAGGATGAAGCGATTGCTTTTGATCCACTTGATAACAGTCTCTTCATTCTGGATGAATTTTGCTATTGTTTTTGTTCTTATAATGTGCATTGTTATCACTGTACTTAACATAGAAGGGGGACTTGCAGGAGCCTCTTGGCTTTCACCTCCAATCTGTGATCTCCAAGTGGTTCAAAATGATCAAGTCTTGCGTTGAAGATGCTATAATAAAAAGGGGGCAAACCAAACCAAAACAAAAGAAAACAAACATGCCAAAACAACTTTACAGACAGCAGAATTCGTTTAATGACAGCCACACTTATTAGTAAAGGATCTCACAATCTGATGCATGAAATTTGGCCACAGAGAAAACAAGAAACAGCCACTGCTAGCCAGACAAAGGCTGACATTGTGAGATTTCAGTGGCAGAATATACAGGCTTCAAACAAGAGTGCTGGTCAGCGAGACATAAAGGAAGTGCTTCATTAGCTATCATAGTGCATACCTCCCAGGCTTGTACCATGGGACAGCGAGCAGCAAGCGCATGGCCACAAAGAATGAGCTATTCACTCAGGTTTCATAATCTTGCTCTGTTTCAGCCTCCCGGGTTGACAGCTTTCGAGTTAAGCATGGAAGGTTCTAAAGAAACAGGCTTACATTCTTCGGCAATAGAGTTTGTTTTTGGAAAATGCCTATCTAAAATAAGGAGATAAAATAAGTTGGGCCTGTGAGCTCAATTTGTTGCATGGGATGTCTCTTCAGAGCAAAGTGATATTTTTATGATTACATGGAACACTTCAATGAACTAGTCCTACAGAAAGATTGCTCGCAAATGAGATTATATGCAATTTCTATGTCACTCAACCCTATGCAATCATATGAATATTCATTTTCCGGTGAAAGCTTACTTTGTAAGTAGAAAAATTGCAGTAAAATGCTTTGCGAAGACATTGAATAGAAGAAAAATAGTTCTATGTAGTTTTTAGGAAAACCACTGAAAATTCCAGTCTTTTGCCCTATTATCCAAAGCCATCTCTGTTCTTCAAGGAGAACACAAAACTATATAACACAAATTCAAATTAATGACAACTTTTCTGAATTCATTTCATACTTCCTCTTTGCTTTGAACAGAAATACATTCTGTTTAAGTTCTGATTTATATTAATTTCCTAAATGCCAAGGTCAGTCTTAAATAGCATTGCTCATAATAGGGTCAGGGACCTAACTGCATAAAATTGCATAAAGATGCTGAGAATGATTGGTTCTGAATTTGAACTACAGTGAAAGGAAAGTGAATAATGCAGTTATCTCTTGGGCCACTGCTAGAAAACCTATATATTATGTTGTTGTGATAGAATTTTCAAGACAAAATGGCAAAAGAGATCATACAGTTCAAATTCATAGGTAACATTATTTGTTGTGAAGAATATCACCATTGATGTCCTTAAATATATTGAAGATAGCATTTCTAAAATGACCGAGTAATTTATGAGCTAAATTTGTTTGGAATTTGACCAGACACTCAGATGGAGCAGTGGGAATTCAGTGCTTAATGTCTGAATATATTAAAAATCCTGAACTGCACCAAATATATATATAAATATATATATATGAAAGAATTACTTAAGATTTCAATTTTAAATTTTACTTATGTTCTAATAAGAACAATAATTTCTTACTAAAATCCTAGATGTGAGTAATCAGTCAATAGGCTGGCCATTCATGTCTGAACGTGTCTGAGACCATACTATACTTTTCAGACACGTGTCAGGCCTTTATCTAAAACCAAAGTATTGAAATAGTTCCTCATTAACGTACAAATAAAGTCAATCTTACTTACTAGAATGTAGCTCTAGGTATACCTGGAAAGGAGTTTATCTTTTCTTGAGTCCCTGTATTAAACAACTCTATTTTTGTCCCTTCGTAAATCACAGGCTGTTTTATACTGCAAGTTTATCCCAGAGCCAGACTGTCTAATCAATCTTTAATCTGTTTTTCAGGAAAACCACATGCTATGGGCTAAATGGTAACCCCTCCCTCCACAAATTCTTACGTTGAAGTTCTCAGCCCCAATACTTCAAAATGTGACTATGTTTGGAGGTGAAGTGTTTACAGAGGTAATCAAGTTAAAATGAGTTTATTATCACATTTTTGGACACCAGTATCACTGGTACTTTTATAAAAAGGTGAAATCTGGGCACAGAGATGTACAGCCAGGAAGAGTACTGTAAGAACATGAAGATGGCCACCTGCAAGTCAAGCAGAGAGACCTGGATCATGCTCTTCCCCGCTAGTGCTCAGAAGGAACCACTGTTCCCATTACTCAACTTTAGATTTCTAGCTTCCAGAACTGGGTGATTATTTCTGTTGTGAAGGCCACTCAGATTGTGGTACTTTATTATAGCAACCGCCGCAAATTAATACACTATACAAGAAATCAAGAATGTTTTACATCTCTGGTCATTTCTTTTAAGAAAAGATAACTGAGATTATGTTCATTTTTGTTAATTCTAAGAAATATGTTGATTAAAATGATGATATTCAAAATGATGATTCAAAATGCCTAGATTCAAACTGTTTCTTGCTTATAACAGTTATGTTAAATTTGTTTTCCCATAATTATTTATTAAATAAAATTTATTATATTTTAAATATTTAAATAAAATTTAAATAAATATCACATATTTCAAAATTATTTCAAAATTAAAACCACTACATTTGCAGAATTTAATTTTATTTAACCTTAAATGTTTAAACAAATCTAGATAAAATGAGTAATTCACTGGCAATATTAAAAGAATATGGATGGAAAATTTACTTAAAATCTGTAATTGGAGAGTCCTATGTTAATTTATGAATTTCTTCAACATTTTATTTATGTATTTGTCTCATTACCAGAGTTTTGCTATAATAGCCTTTTATAGGCCAATTTGTATCATTTTGCATTTTGTAAAGTTTTTTGAAACTAGCAGGCTATAAAATAAAATACTGCTATCTGTAACATTCCAGTCTACAAATAATAATCAGTTAAAAGACATAGTAAATGAAGCAACTTTGTTTATAATCACTAAAAGAAAAATGTATAAAATAAAACAAAATAACATTTATAACTTCAAAAAGAAATAAATAAAACCTAAATGAGGGAAACTACCTAAAAGATGCCAAGGTATACTTGAATACTTAAAACATATACCATATTTCTGGATAGGAAAGCCCAATTTAAAAATTATTTATAATTTTTATAAATTTAGTACATTTCAATAAGGTACCATTATGTTCTTTATTTCATCTTTAGCAAACCAATTTGGGTATAAAGTTTATTTGGAAAAATAAACAAATAACATCAAGCAATTGCTGAAAATGAATGAGAAAAGTTTGGCTCTATGAGATATTGAACATATTATACAACATATTAATATAGTACAAGCCCTGGCTGTTGGCATAGTGGCCTGGAAACCCAAAGGTCGCTGGTTCGATTCCTAGTCAGGGCACATAACCAGGTTGCAAGCCAGGTCTCCAGTCAGGTCCTTAGCTGGAGGCAGGTGAAAGGCAACCATAAGTCAGAGTCCATATTCTGTTGACTGTGCCCTTGGAACAGGTATTTTCACATACCCTAGCAGGAATGCAAATGCACACCTCCATAGAGAGGAGTTTTGAAAATTTGTAAAGAAACTAATTATGACTTTAACCTTTTATCCATAAATCTCACTCCTCAGAGCCTTCTTGGACATTCCACAAATACAAAGAAAAACTAGATTACCTACAAGGACAAAAATTCCCATCAGAACTGATAATAATGGTGGTACATTCCCACCATGGAATCCCATACAGTCGGAGAGAAAAATGAGGATGATATCTATGTGCTGATGGGAAGTGATATCCAAGATATATCTTTAAGGGAAAAAACAAAAAAGGTGTGAAGCACTATGCAGAATATGCTGAATACTTTTTGTAAGAAAAGGAGGTACAAATATCTATTGATTTACATTTTTTAAAAGAAACTTGGAAGAATAAATCACAAATTATTAAATAACGATTTTCTATTGGGAACATAATGGTGGATACAGAGAACAGAGCCAAACCTCTTTGTCTGCTCTTTCCTCTTTGTGTTTTGAACAGTTTATTTTTCGAAAGTGCTGAGGAGTGAAAGAGGCTTGAGCACCATGTGCGCTAAATGCAGTGACTGGGCCTGGCTTCTAACACTGAAGCTGATAAAAAGGCATTTTTGACACAATCAGATAAATTGAACTACAAAATAATTATTAGATGATATTGAAAAATTATTGTTTTAGCCCTGGCTGGTGGCTCAGTGGATTGGTGCTGGCCTGTGAACCCAAAGGTCACTGGTTCAATCCCCAACCCCGGGCACATAACCAGGTTGCAAGCCAGGTCTCCAGCCAGGTCTGTAGCTGGAGGCAGGTAAAAGGCAACCATACATTGATGTCTCTCTCCCTCTCTGCCTCTTCCCCTTCCCCTCTCTCTAAAAATAATAAATATATTCTTTAAAAATTATTATGTTTTGGATATGCTAATAATTATTGATCATGTTTTTAAAAAGCCCTTAACTATTAAGAGATATAAACCAGAGTATTATTAGGAAAAATTATTGAAGAAAAATATTAAAATATTCAATAAGTGTTTATAGTGATTATCTTTGGGGGGGTCACACTTCAGGTAATTTCTACTCAAAAATAATATGTGTGGCTTATCTTTATCTCTTTGAGTACCTACAGTAAACATGTATTTTCTTTGCAAAACAATAGCTGGTAAAGTAAAAGCAAACTCTTCATAGGGAGACTAATCAATTCAAAAAATAAAACTAAAAGAAAAAAACAAAAAACACTGAGATATTGGAGATTACAATATTATGTATTTATTTATTAAAAGATTTTATTCATTATTTTCAGAGAGAAGGGCAGGAGGGAAGAGGAAAGGGAGAGAAACATCAGTATATGGTTGCCTTTCACCTGCCTCCAGCTACAGACCTGCCTGGAGACCTGGCTTGCAACCTGGTTATGTGCCCTGGCTGGGAATTGAACCAGCGACCTTTGGGTTCGCAGGCTGGCACTGATGGAGATTAAAATATTTTAAAATAAAGGACAATGACCAAGTGTGATGTAGGATTCTTCACCAAAGTTATTTCTCACAGTGAAATTTCTGTACATTAACTTAGGCCCTTAGAAGAGGAAATAATATATCATTTTACTTAATCTACAGACCCAAATATGGGGCTGTGAAGTTTATGAAAAGAGTAGAATATTTTTGAAGAATCTATCAACTTCATTTCCTTTATGTCTAAATTAGATTTTATTTGGTGGCCTGCACAGCACAATGGCTCCAGGACGGGGTGCAGCCAGGTGCCACCGTGGCAACAAGTATGCTATGGTACCTGGGAGGAATGTTTGCCAGACTTGAAAAAGTAGAAAGTGTGTCCTTCTCCCTCCAAAGAAAGAGATGAGAGAGGAAGGGAATCAGACAGGCAAACTGAGTTTTTTTGACTTTCTTTCTCTGGAGATAAGCTTTATAACTACAAAGCATATTTGACCTTTGAGGAAAAGCTGGAAGAAGAGCTATGAAGAAAGAAATCATGATGGTAGAATAATACAAGTGGTACCATAGTATGGTCAGGTAGGGACACCTGATTTGTCTCTTTCCTTCCTAACCCTTCCTATCCCACCCCAGGCTGCCACAGCCAGAGTGTGGTCTCTGGAGGACCCGGCATTCCCACCCACCCCTAAGGGAGGTCAAGATGCTTGAACTTGCTGGAGGAACAGCTTGCCAGAGGAAGTCTCCTGAGAGGTGGTGGAATGGCAAGGTCTCCAGGCTGCACTGTGAGTGCCAGAGCACATTCCCTTTCTGCTCTGCCATTTCTTGGCATGACTTGGAAAGAAACAGAACCAGCTTCCAGGAGGGAGCCAAAGTACCCGTGTATACTTTTGACAAGCTGGTGGCAAGATAGCCAGGAGAGATTTTGAGAACTGCCACTAGCCTTGGACCTTGTCAGGACTGTGGAAGAAACCTGGCTAATTGTGTGTTGATGGAAAGCAGCACAACCCGAGGACTACCTACACTAAGTGGTGAAGACCAGTCTAAGGGTAAGCACCCAAGTTAGGGCGCCAAACATCAAATGCTCCAAAGATAACAAAAGTTTCCTTCTACGTAGGTACCATCTTGGGAAAAAAAGAAATAGTTCCTTAGGGAGTTACATTTAGGACAGACTAAATATCTGCTAAAATGAGATTGACTTATATGAAAATGTCTGGGATATCATTAATGATCAAGTTAATTATATTCAAAATGGATGAAACCTTGTAAGGAAGATTACATTTATAACAAGAAATAAACATGCATTTTCTTTGTATGTTTGAGTATTGATTAAATAATTTGGTTTTAGCTTTAGTTAATTAATTTTAGGTTTAGATTATTAGTTTTAGTTTTGTGAGAAAAAAGACTTCGCCAAGGTTCATTTGCTAAATAAATATTTGCTAAATAAAGAGTAATTTAGAAACAATTACTGAGACACTGAATGTTGCTATGAATTTTTTGAGAAAGCTATAATCATTTCCTCTCTGTCAATCCCTTGGTCTTTCTTTTATGGTAAAAACAATACAAATACAATGTTTAAAATGTCATACTTAATTATTTTCTAAAAATATTGATTATATCTGCTTTCAGTTTAGCAAGTTGGAGTGATTTGCATTCATTGGTGTAGTATAAAAAGATATTAGATATGATATAAAGGTTGCAACTCTCCACTCCCTTTTCCCTTTATGCAGTCTTGTTTTTTCTCTCACTTGAAACAACTAATTTAAAAAAATAATGTAAGACATTATACTTGTTCAGAGATCTCTTAACAATCTCTCTTAACAATATGGAATATAGATTTCTTACTAGGGGTAGTTGTGTAATGGTCTGAGATTTTCTTTTCACATATACATCACTGACAATTCTCATATAGAAGAAAGATAGGAGGCAGATATTACTTTTATTTCATATATAGAAAAGGTTAAGAGTGGATGTTAAGTAGAGTTGCCTTTAAATTTAGTCTGTGTAGACTTAGAGATGAAATAAAGAGTGTACAGTTTATACAAAGAGTAATAGTTTATATGTTTAAAATCAAACTTTGACCTTTGTCTATGTGAATCTTATTTGATAACGATAGTATTGTGAGTTATTTTACTTGCTTAGATAATACATGTAGAAGTGTTAAACAGTTTACTGGATCATGGTGGTTATTACAAAGAAATTGGGTAATTACAAGTTATTCCCCCAAAGTTACCTGCTTCTGGGACAAAGTATTCTTAAAGCTATAGCAGATTAGAAAATGTGAATATATTAAAGTATAACTCTTAGCCCTGGCTGGTGGCACAATGGATAAGGCACCAGCCTACAAACCCACATGTCACTGGTTCGATTTCCAGCCAGGGCACATACCAGGTTGCAAGCCAGGTCTCCAGCCAGGTCTGTAGCTGGAGGCAGGTGAAAGGCGATGTTTCGCTCCTTCTCTGAATCTCTCCCTTCCCCCCTCTCTGAAAATAATAAATAAAATCTTAAAAAAAATAATAATAATAAAGTATAACTCTTCTTGCTCAGTGTTTTTGTAAGTAACGTGTGTTATGATGAATTATGTGTCAATATTCAGGAATGAGGAAGGTTTTAAAATTGAAATTAAAATAGAAAATGTTGACTCTTAGAAATTACTTGGAACTGGCCACAAATTATTGTTACCTCTTTTTAAAGACCAGCAGTTTATGATGATGTATAATTTGGTTTGAAGGAATGAAGTTGTAATCTTTTCTTCTTCATTATGAATCTGGCTTATATTTGAGAGATGTTTTTTGAACACTACAGACTTTTGAGTCCTTGCCAAAGTGAACATTTTTTTTGAAAACATTAACTTTATCTGGCTAGACTTGAATAACAACACCACACACCCACAGAAGGAACTAAGCAAGGAAGCCCATTCTTGAAATTCTGAAATAATATCTGACATACAGTGACTAAGACATGGACTCAGATAATTCCCAAGACCTAGAAAAAGTCAGTGTCCAAAGATCACATTATATAACTTTCAAGAATAATAGTTTATAAAACCGTACTGTGTATTTTAAGAAGCTGTTGTAAAAAAGAGTGACAGCTGAAGTTGGGGGTTCAGGAAGAATAGATGGTAGTCCTTTGAGCTGGTAAATACCTATTCCGTAAAACCCACTGGACTTGTGAGAGGTCATACTACTTATTTCTGTTTCCACAGTCATTCATCTCATTCTCTCCACGGATTTTCGGAAATGCTCTTGTGTGTCACGTCTCTGCTTGACGGGGGAGGCGTGAGGGGGCGAGGCGCGCTGGCAAGGTTTTTAATCTAGTGGCTCCATGTGATGAGAATCATCAAATACTCAAACACACAGTTGCAAGCTGTGAAAGAAAGGCTGGCAAGTATTTGGGAGCTGGGGAGGCTCTGCAGCCCTTCTGAGGAAAAGGGACGTCAGGGAGCAGCAGTCGTGAAGACTAAACAGGGGAGAGGGCGGTCGCTGTGCCCTCCGGAGGCGCCCTGCGGCCCCAACACCTGAGACAGAGATTTGGGGCCACTGCCAAGTTCCCAGGCGAGGCTGGAGAAACAGGCAGCAGCCCTGCCGCGCAGGAGTCCTAGAGGGTTGGTTCCCTATTTAGAATTTTATCTTCAAATAGGGGATCTCCTGGTAATATGACGCACAGACAGGTTTCCCGGTTTCTGCTTGCGCCTTCGGGCCAGCAGTTTTCTTTCTTTCTTTAGGTTCGTTTTCATTTGACTCTTTAGGGGGAGCGAGCTTTCCCGGCTCGGTCGGAGGCTGCCCATCCCTGCTGGCCTCGCACACGTAGTGCTGTTTGACCCCTGAGGAAAGGGTGTGGGCGACTTCTCGCAAGGGCTGCTCGTTTTGGTACTTCAACGAGCGCGGAGAAGGGCAGCCAGACCCCGAGCGCAGCCAGGGACCCGCGGCCCCTCGGCCGAGTGGGCGGAGTCGGCGCGGCGGGGGCGGGGCCGGGGCGCGGCGCTGCCCCCAGTGCGCATGACCGCGCGCGTTGCCCGGGCAGCGGGAAGGCGCCACCCGGAAGAGGAGCCCGGCCACGCTTCGGGCACCGCAGGGACCACTTACATGCCTGACTAGTTCCTGAGCCGGCCTTGACCAAGGCAAAGCAGGTGGGGAGCCACGGCTGGTGCAACGTGATGGCCGCCCGCCCAGAAGCCGAGGGTTCAGAGGAGCAAGGCGAACTGGCCCCAGCGGACCTCAGGGCTATGGCGGCCCTTTCCAAAGAGACCGTGCAGCTGATCTCGGATGAGGCACCCAGTTCCGGGCCGTTCAGTTCCTCCCCGGGACGGCAGTCGGGGCCCCAGGACTCGGGGAGCAGATCTCCCGCTGGAAAGTCGACTTCGTGCTTGGAGTATCAAGAGAAACAATCTGAGCGTTCAGAAGAGAAATTTAGCTGGAAAAGGATCAACTACCTCAAAGGCAAAGAAACGACCTCTGGAAAGCACCAAGCGGACGCTAAACTTCAAACAGAAATCACTGGGGTGTCTGATGAGCAATCGAACGCCCTGCAGTCTTTTTGCACCAGTAAGATAAACCTGATCCTCCGTAGAGCAAACTCTAAGGGGAGAGAGAGCCGCAGCCACAAAAACCTGCCGCTTAGATTGGATGCTGCAGTCCCTTCGGAGGTAGACACCCTAAACTGTACGGTCCCTGACGAGCTTTTGAACAGAATCTGGTTTAAAAACGTGACGGCGACACTAAAGCAGGCGGCAACAGTGGAGCAGCACATTACTTCTAGGTGTCCCCATTGTAACAGAAAAAAAGCAGAACTGGCTCAATCTGCCTTCCTGAAACGAAAGAAGACTTTGCTGGAGTCACTTCTGCTCCAAGAGAGACTAGATGAACATCTTCATACGACAGACATTGTGACCCTTATTGGAGAAGCACATAAGGGCCTCCCCAGGCTTTCAGATGATCCCAGAATGATCTGGAAAAGACTACATGAGAACAGTCAGAAGAGACACTCTGGGCTTGAAAGGTCAGATACAGAGAAGAAGATGTACCAGAATGGAAATTCACCTTTGGCGCCATCACTTCACAAACCACCTACGCCAGCCAAACAGGAGATGCTGTTTATTAACGATAACGTGTAATGTGGATAGATGTTTCCATTGTGTATTTGGATAATTATCATAATTTCTACAGGCACTTTGGAAACTAACTTAAAACTTTACTAGGCTTCCTTCACAGGACTAAACACTTTCAATCCAGCATGTTTTTCAGAGATGCTCGTGGTTTGGCCTAGGGGTTTGACACTCCAGAATGTAAGAAGTACCTAAAGAGGTAATACTTGACAGTCTTGGTGAAGAAATGGATATGGGGATTTAAGGGAAGGTCATTGTTGAGAGTGTTACTAGGTTTCTGACTTGTGATCTTGAATTAAAGGGGGAGTCATAAGAGCAGAGGTAGAGAAAATCCAGGAAACTGAGGAATGGCTACTTACCAACCAGGTCAGACTATTTCTACTAGCACAACCAAATGAGTATATGGCTGACTATTCGTGTAGCTTATAAGAAACCACTTATATTAGTTTCTTACATAGTTTTCCAGTGTTTATGCAAATACAAACACCAAAGATAATTACCTATGTACTCTTTTAGGCACCTTTTTTGCTATATTTTTCTTGTGATAATATGTATACACATATAATGCACAAAATGTATATATATAATAAAACTTGCCATTTTAACCATTGTTTATTGTACTTACTATTCAGTGACTCTTAATTACATTTACTGTGTTGTGCAGTTGTTACCACTATTTCCAAAACTTCATTACCCCAAAGGGAAACTCTTGATTCTTTTAAGCAATAATTTCCTATTCTCCCCTCCTTCCCATATCCTGGTAATCTCAAATGTACTTTTTGTCTTTATTTGCATATTTTAGATGTTCTATGGGGTTGCCTTTTCAGTTTCTTGATACTGCCCTTTAGTACACAGATGTTAATTTTAATGAAATCAAAATTGTCTACTTTTTCTTCTGTTGTCTATGCTTTAGTTGTCATATTTAAGAGCTATTGCCGAATCTAAGGTAGATTTGCCCTTGCTTCCTTCTAAGAGCTCTATAGTCTTAGATCTTATGTTGAGATCTTTAGTCTACTCTGAGTTAATATTTTGTTTATGGTGTGAGATAAGACTTCATTGCATGTAGATAGTATTTTCTAGTACCATTTTTGAAGAGGTTGTACTCTGTTGAAGACCTTGAACCCCTTGTTGAAAATCAGCTCACCATAAATGTGAGAGTTTATTCTGTTTCACTGGTCTATATCCCTGTCCTGTGTCAGTACCTTCTATTTTGATTACTGTGCTTTGTAGTTAGTTTTGAAATCAGTAAGTGTTAAATACTCATATTCATTTGTTTGTTTGTTTTTTCAAGTTGATTATGGCTATTCAAGAGCTCCCGAGATTTCATATGAATATTAGGATGGATTTTTCTATTTCTGAAAAACACCATAATAATTTTGATAGCAATTGCATTGAATCTGTATATTGCTTTGCTTGGTATAGTCATCTTAACAGTATTAAGTCTTCCAATCCATGCATCAGGAATATCTTTTCATTTATTTAATGCCTTTCAACATTAGCTTGTATTTTTCAGTGCACAAGTTGTGTGCTTTTTTTGTTGACTTTACTAATTTGTTATCTTGTTTGCTTGTACACGAATTTCCTTCAATTTAATTTCTCTTACATTGTTCATTGCTTAGACATAGAAATATGATTGATTTTTGCATGTTAATTTTGTATCCTGAAACTTTGCTGAATTTATTTGTTCTAACAGTATTTTTTAAATGGATTTATTAGGGTTTACTAGCTATAAGATTACATCATCTGCATACATATAATTTTACTTTTTTTCTTTTAATTTGGATACCTTTTTTCCCTCCTTGCCCAATTACCCTGGCTCTCACATACAGTAGTATAATAAATAGAAGTGCTAAAAGAAGCCATCCTTGTCTTGTTCCTGATATTAGGGGAAGAACTTTCAGTCTTTCACCAGTGAGTATGATGTTAGTTGTGGGGTTTTCATATATGGCTTTTTTCATGTTAAGAATGTTCCCTTCTATTCTTCATTTCTTGACTGTTTCATCATAAATGGGTGTTGGATTTTGTAAAAGGTTTTTTTCTTTTTGTTTTGTTTCAATCAGCTGATTGATTTTGTGGTTTGTTGTGCTCTTTAACCCAGCCTAAAACCCTACCTAATTTCTCATTCATCCCAGAGCTCTTACACACCGACTAATCAGAGTAAAGGCTGTGGAGCCTGTATGCTCCTCAGGCACTAATATAAATTCATATTATAACTTATGCCTTAATTAATATGCTTTCTTTCTTACTTGATTGTAACTGCGGGATAGAGACTATTTCACGTCATACCCACACTACTTAGCACAGTTCCTCACCAACCATGTGAGTTTCATGGATTCGAAAAGAATCCAAACAATGAAATTTAATGTCTTCTGCATCCAAAGAAGAAAAGCAACCTGGTTGCGTATGCTTTTCTGTCAATGTTTTGCTTTTGTGCAGTTGTTTTCTGTAACTTTTTCTCCATGGATCAGATTCCCCTCCCCCCCTTTTTTAAAATGTGTGTACATAATTTTTCTCAGTAGAAACTAATGGAGAGCTTTTCAATAAGACATCCTTCCAGGAAGTATGCAGCCAGTCAATACAGTACTCATTTAAAAGAATTAATATGAAAACATTTCTTTGGAATCCATACTTTTAGATGGATATTTTAATCTGAATTATTAATGTTAAAGATAATTTATGACTTTTTACAATTTTGAAATGGTGTGAACATTCTTGATACTTGAAAATAATTTTTATTGCCTCTGAATGAATTTAAAAGGAATGAATATTCTTTCTCCAAGAAAAGTCTTTATAGTACCCAAGAGATTCCAGTACAGCTGGACTGGAAAGCCCATCACAGCAGCTGCTAAGAAACCACATATTTCTCCAATGTATTTGGCAACGTGGCACAGAATTATACAAATATTTAATTATATAACTGGAATATATGAATTACATAAATAGGCACATATTTAGTTTTTTTTCCATCTAGATTTGTTACCAAGAAAAAAGAAACAAAAAACTTCTGCAGCAAGAAACCAATCTATGCATTTAACAAACACGAGAATAATGAAATTCTTGAAAAGAAATTTGGTCCTGAACATCTGCGTCATTCAAATTCCAATCTCAGAACTGTTTAGGAATGTTTGGGACACCCATCTGAGAATACCTCCAATTTTAAGCATGTTAGTTTAATTCGTGATGAAGCCTAATATAGAAATTTAGTTGCTTCTGCAGCAACATAGCTGTAAAGAAGTAGGAATTTTGGCTGTATTTGGGCATGGGCTCTCCTTCAATTTCTTTCTAGAACTGACATGAAAAATACATACACAAGTAGTTAATTTAAGAAACAGAAAAGGAAAAGACAGCATAACATCTATTCTTCATTGATGATACCTTTTGCAACAGAGAATTCAGAAAATTTTGAATTTGTAGTAGGCTCAAATTATAGTGAAAATTGCAAAATTCTATGAGGGTGAGTCTAATCATTCAGTTTTGATGATTCCACTGTTCCTTGAGGTGTAAACTGAGGTGTAGGAAAGTAGATTGTGGTCATCACACTCAGAATAGGCTTTGGAGGTCAAGATCACCTGATAGCCCCACACACTGCCTGAGAGGGTATACGCGTGGGTATCTCACGCATAAAGGGGCTTCTAGGACATAGTGCAGGCTCTCCAACAGATCTGCAAATGGCTTGCGAGATAGGAAAAGAGACTGATGTGGCTTTCTCTGTGATTCGGGAGTAGGGCTGAGGTGAGATTCGAAATTCCTGCCAGGCCCCATCCTGTTGTCCATGTCCCTGGGTCATTCTTACTAGTTCCTTAACCAACTTTTCCCCTTCTTTCCCACTCTCACCCATCTCCCCACCCCTGTGGTCACTGTCACTCTGTTCCAAGTCTCTGGTTCTATTTTGCTTGTTTGTTTTGTTCATTAATCTCCTGTATTAGGTGAGATCATATGGTATATATTTTTTTTTTTTGCTGCTTGACTTGTTTCACTTAGCACATACTTTCCAGTTTCATCTATGCTATTGTAAAAGGTAGGAGTCCTTCTGTCTGCTGCATAATATTCTGTGTCACTTTTATCATCTGCAACTCCAGTGTGGGTAAAGTGAGGACTTTATTTCGACTTTAACATGTAATCTGGATTTATATTTGGGTTATTTGTGAGACCAGAGGTTTTCAAAGCAACAGAGTTCTCCACCCCTCAATTCAATTGCTATTCTCTGACTTCTCATTTTTCAAAGTTCATCACCAATAGTATCAGCTCAGAGATCTTCTGGATTACTCTATATAAATTAATGTTGCTTTCCAACCAGTTACTTCCCACTTGATGTCCATGATTATTTCCTTCCATGGGCTTAACATAAACCATTTGATGTTTAATTTTTAAATGACCTCTCTCATTTTTTGGACCACATTAGAGTCTCCTTGAAATTGGAAACTTAATTTAATCCCTTGGATCATTGCCATCATTTGAGACAATGAAAACATGGCAAAATAGCATAGAATGATGATCTGGCTGACATGCAGGCAGAAGTCATGCTTTGTGGGTGCAAGGACCCCCAAAAAAGAGAATTGAAATTGTGGTAGGTGGATATACCTTAGTTTAGCTAGAGGTAGAGTCAGGCCCTTCAGGTGAGATGTGGGTGAGATGAAGATTCCCAAGGGTGATGCTGGCTCAAGGACTTGCTGTTTGCTTGACCGGAACTTTGTTGGAAATGTATACAGAATCTCTTCTTGTTCAATCCTCCCTCCTTCTCTTCCTCCTTCCAAAGGTTTCAGAACTGCTTTGCTGTCCGAAGGCTTCCCTCACCTTCCTTCCATTGTCTCTGCTCCTGGTAAATCTCTCCCACCTCCAATCCCATGTTGACTCCTGGTTCATAATGGACCCAAATGAATGCAATTCTTGGTATAAAAGAAAAGAATTCATTCATTCATTAAAAATATTATTGAGCTCTTACTGTTTTGTAAACATTCGCAATTTAAAGAATAAGAAATGACATGACTTTCAAGGGATTTGTGGTCTTTTTGGCACACAAAAATAAAAACAAATGTATAATACAATGAGGTCATTACAGTGATAAATATGTTTTTGAATATAGTCAGAGATCTTGGCACTTTAAGGAGATTCATCCAATAGAATATACTATCTGATAAAAGTATTCAAGGATATATTCCTCAAGTAGAGAGAATAACGAAATAAGAGTGGGGAGATAGGCCTAGGACTGCAGACATTTATTGTCATACAGTTCTAATGGCTAGAAGTGAAAAATCAAGGTGTGGGCAGGGTTGGTGCTTTCTGAGGCTGGCAGAGACATCTGTTCTTTGCCTCTTGCCTAGTTTCTGGTGGCTTGCTGATGATGTTTGGTGTTCCTTGACTTACGGAAGCATCACCCTAATCCCTGCCTTTGTGTTCACACTGCATTCTTCCCATGTGCATGTCTGTGTCCACATTTTCCCATTACTGCAGCAGTCATATTGAATTAGGGCCTCCCCAATGACCTCATTTTAACTCGATTACCTTTTTAAAGACCTTACTTCAAATATAGCCACACTGTGAGATATTGTGGGTTAGGGCATCAGCATATAAATTTTGAGGGGAACACAATTCAAACCATAGTAGAGGGGACAGTGAAGCAGGAAAATGAAATTCCCACAACTTCATTCTAGTTAGATCATTTTAGATTCTTAGCTGAAGGCAGACAGTCATTGTTAAAATGGCTGTGCATTACAATTATCTGAGAAGCTTTCAAAATATAGCAATGCCCCCCCCCCAACATATATCTAATTCTGATTTAATTGTCATGGGGTAGAGGTTCAGCAGTAGTATTTTTTAAAAGCTTCCCAAGAGGGTACTAGGCAGGCACATTTAGAACCACTGTTTTAGCATGATAAAGGCAGGAAGATCAGTTTGTAGGTTGCTTCATTAATTAAGGAAAAATATAATAAGGCCCTGAAACAGGGCATCAGCAGTGGGAAATAGGATGAGAGGATGAGATAGACGGCTTCTAGAAGTGGAAATAAATTAGCAGGATTTGAGAAGTGATTGGAGAGAGGGGTGGTGGTAGGAAAGAGCAGAAGGTGACACCTATGTTCCATCAGGTACATGCCTGTGTCATCAGGTATTAAAATAAATTTGTCTTCTTGGCAAGAGCATAATAACTGAATTAATTGAGCTTTTAAAAGTTCAACTTGTCATTTTGACCTAATTGTATGTTCACATGTACTTGTAAAAGATAATACAGAGGGATCCCAATACCATTTATTTACATAGTATCTCTCAATGTGACATCTTGTACAATATCACAACAGGATGCTGGCACTGATGCATCCGAGACACAGAACACTTCCATCACCACAGGGACACTTTGAATCAGTGGTCAGATAAGACTTGTTAAGATGCATTCTATAGCAAGTGCTCCGTGCCTAGTTTTGAGCCCTCAAAGGTACTATAAATCTGCCGAAACTGAGTGAGTTCCACAGACTTCAGCTTCCTCAATATAATGATGCATGGAGGAATTTTTTAAACTGAGGATTTTATATAATGTATGTCCAGCAGGATGTTGGAAATACATACAGGTAGCCATTCCAACCTATAGATGTTCTTCCTGGGGAAATTGCTTATGCACACACACAGATACCCCTAGTGCACAGATGCAGCTCTTAATAGAAGAGATGAACTTTTGTGAGTAGCCATTATATGAATCCCACACATTTGAAAAATGATGATTCTGTATTTTAAAGGGTGTGTTTTCATTTCAACCATAGTAAAAAAAAGGAGTGATTAAAAACAGCTGGAACATATGTCTATTTTCACCTCCTCCGTCTGGAGCTTTGTTTTTGGCCATCACAGACATTTTCCAAACAAAACTTTGCTGAACAAAATGGTAAACGTGGAAGAGACATGTTTGAAGAGCTTTATAGAATCCAAAGCTCTGGTGTGTGTTTCAGACATAAAACTAAACCTTTAAACATCACAAATGGTTTGCTTTTGGTGGTTGACGTGACATTTAATTTATACTTATAATTGGTCAAGGTTGTTAACTCCAATGATGGCTATTTAATCTGTTGGTATCATATATCTGGGAAGTAAAAATTAAATTTTATTGTATAACATTTGTATTATTGTATAATATTTGAATAGAACAATTAGAAAACTAATATAATGTGCTAACCCATCTCTCAGGGTTCTTAGTAATTAACTCTGTGATTCACCCTTTTCCTTAAATTTCCCCATGAAAACTACTGTAGCTAGACCCTATCAAGATACTATGCAGTAATTACTGTAACTTACTCTTTCTTCACCTGACTGCAATGTTTTTATACCAGTATGTTCTATGTAACAATTCCAGATTAATCTTTTAAAATATCACTTCTTTTGTGTGTAGACTAAAATCCAAAAGCCTTGACTTTTATTATCTAAGTCCTACTCCTGTTTTCAACAGGGCTGAAAATACCAGGTTTTTAGTTTTTAACCCACAGTCTAGTTCTTCTAATTATAAGTACATTTTGCAAAGTTTCATTATCCTAGCCTAACTGATCACTTTTGAGGGTCTGAAATTAGGTTTCCACAGAGGAAATGGATGAAAGATGAAAAACGATTGGGGATAATAGAGTGAATACACCTTAGTAATCAATTTATTAAAAGAGAGAAAATGGCATCAAGCATGACATTTACCTTAAGCTACTGGGTGGATTACCAAAGAAAGTGAATCCATGGAGAAGAGGTTTGGCAGGATGAGAAGGCAATAATTAACTTTGAATTTGGTGGATGACATCTAGGTGGATATATTTATTCCAGAGTAGTTCAGAGCCAGACAAAGAGAGCAGAGGCAAAGATTAAAATTTTTGGAGGCATTAGGCAAATATAATTGCTACATTCATTCAACATAAGACCATTACATATAAGTTCACTCACTCCACTACAGATAAATATAGCCTGGGGCATAGTATATTTAAACCCCCCAATTTTACTGGGCAATCAAGCAATAAAATTGAAGTGTGTTTCATAAAAATGACAGAAACGGTATGAAATAAAAGTTCACATAAAAATCTTGGTACCATTTACCTTGAACTTTTGGCTCAATATAAGATGATTCAGAAATTATGGCTACTTGACTATCTCAGCAGCTGTTTTCACAGACTAAAGATGCAGACTTGGGATTCATGGTCAAGTGCTATTTATTAGACTAGAAGAAGTAGGCAGGCTGGGAGAGGTTGCGGCTACTCTTTTGCTCTACATTTAGGGAAGTTCTTTTGTTTTGTGACCAAGCACACAATTGTGAGATAAGTGAGAAGGGAGTGAGTCACCTAACTAGCTAGATTACCCAAGGGCAGGAGACCATGTGACAGATGGAGTTAGATTACCCTAACATTCCTAGGAGAGGAGATATTTTTTCACAGTTCTGGACCATATCCACTCAACATAAAACAGAATCTGATAACAATTACAGGTTGCTAGCACACAGTGAGAAGTCAAATACCAAAGCCCGTTCTTGCCAAGTTTTTCTTTGTATTTTAACCACATGAGCCATACTCTTCATTAGGCTGTCCCTCATCTGTCTAAACAACAGACTGTTGTTAGTTTATGAAACTTAACCACACTCAGCCCAGACATATTTATGCTGCTTCTTTAAACTTATAACAGAATTAAAATATTTGCATTAGCATTACATATACAATAATTACAGAAAAAAAAAAAATGGAAAAACCAAAACCAAAACCAAATATTTCTAGGAATGTTTGGGAAGATCTAATAGCACAACATTTACATTTACAACACTTGGGGCAATGATTTTCTATTCCTTCTGGGAAATTTTAGCACATCTTTTTTTTTTTTTAAGGTTTTATTTATTATTATTTCTAGAGGGTGGGGAAGGGAGAGAGGCAGAGAGGGAAAGAGGCACTTCACCTGCCTCCAGCTATGGACCTGGCTGGAGACCTGGCTTGCAACCTGGTTATGTGCCAGCTGGGAATCGAACCTGCGACCTTTGGGTTCGAAGGCTGGTGCCTTATCCATTGAGCCACCAGCCAAGGGGTTTAGTACATCTTTTTAACAGCTTTGAGAGGCACTTTGTTGGATGAATTGCATGCTCTCTGAAAGTAACTTTCAGGCAAAAGCTGAGTTGTGTTGAATTGATTTTGTGTTGCCCAGAAGCTCAACAGTTGAATCATGGAAAGTAATTTTTAATTTTTACTTTTTTATTGTAGTAATATTGAGGATTTTAAAAAGTTGGTTAGCTATTTGCATATATCTTATTGTGTAGATGTTTCTGTTTGCTTCTTTTCTGCCCAATTCTGTATAGGATGTTCCATTTTATTTTCACAGCTACAAAGTCAAATTGCATTTTATACACCTCTGGGATTAGTTATCTTTTTTAAAAAACAGATACTGTATACATATTTTATTAGTTTATTTTATTAAAAATGTTATTTATTATTTTTAGAGAGAGGGGAAGGGAGAGAGGCAGAAAGGGAGAGGGACATCAACGTATGGTTGCCTTTCACCTGCCTCCAGCTAAAGACCTGGCTGGAAACCTGGCTGGAAACCTGGTTATGTGCCCTGGCTGAGAATCAAACCAGCAACTTTTGGGTTCGCAGGCTGGGACTTTATCTACCTTGCCACCAGCCAGGGTTGAATATTTTTATTTTTAAAATATTAAAATATAAAAGCAAGTCTTTTAAAAACAAAGATTAAAGAATTAAATACACTCTAATCTAAATTCTAAAAATATACGTATAATCATAGTTACTTTGAAAAACACAAACTGCAACAAATATATTGAGTTACTATCTGTACAAAAGGATTACTTTAAATTTCTATTTTGTACATCTATGTTCTTTTAAAATTTTAACAATGAACTTGCATTTTTAAAGTGTATAGAAAATACAAATTTTGGATAAAGACACCTAACATGCTCTTAAAAAAATAGGTATATGTATGGCCCCATACATATGTGTATTATATATACACATACAAATATGCATTATATATATACTTTTGCTTTATTTTCCCTATTATTTTTATGCATATATATATTTTTCTATATCAACACCAATCCTCTATATACAGTGTTTGATTTGTGGGCTCTCAACATACTTTAAAGTATTTCCTATATCCTAGTCATTTCCCACATTACAGAATGGGAAGAGAGATCCAGGGTTCTGGTCAATCTTGTTAAATTTAGTGTTCTTTTGAATATTATTGTGAGGATTTAAAATCAGCAGTTGGATATAAATATCTGAAGTCTGGGGATAGAAGTCAGATATGACTTCAGTGATACATTGGGCCTCACCTAGGGAACACCTGTTGATAAAGAGACCAAGGATTGGGCCCCTCTGTGACCCAATGGAAGTCAGAACAAGGCAACCTGGCAAGTACAGTGACAAACCTAGCCCATGGGGAGAAAAATCTTATATTTACTGACTTTAGGAGTGACTTTGAATTAAAGAATTTTGCCTCCACCCCCTCCCTTTTTATAATTGTTGAGATATTTATGACATTTTATTAAACTGTAGAAACATTTCATACATCAATAACACAGACACTTTGCTGTAAAATGTTTGAATCCCTCCATTTTTGTCTTTTGTTTAATTTACATTTTAATATCTTCCTCACGTGTTGATAGCCAAACCTACTGATATTTCAATGTACCATATAACTCACTACTTATTTTTTTGTTTTTCCTTTAGGGGTACTTGTCCATTCCAAACTCAAGTAAACATCGACCAATATATTTTTCTCAATTTTTATAAATTCTTATTTTAAAAGTCACTTCAGCTGTTTTATCAATTTAATTTTATTGTTGTTTTATTATATCCATCCCCTTTTCCTTCCTTCTGTCCCCTTCCCTACCCACTCACTGCCCCCCAAAGTCAATCCTACTTGTTGTTCATGTCCATGATTCTTCCATGTTAGTTCTTTGACTAAACTGCTCCCCTTCTTTGCCTCTTCCTCCCCCCTCCCCCTTCCCCTCTGCCCCACTGAAGATCTATTCATTGTATTCATGTATCTGGTTCTATTTTGCTTATTTGTTTGTTTTGTTCATTATTGTCCTGAAGTGGGTGAGATTATATATATAGTACTATATATATATAGTACTTATCTTTCACTGACTGGCTTATTTCACTAAGCATAATACGTTCTGGTTCCATCCATGTTGTTGCAAAGGGTAGGAGTTCCTTCTTTCTTCCTGTTGTGTAGTATTCCATTGTGTAAATGTGTCAAAGTTTTTGATTCAATCATCCACTGATGGACACTTAGGCTGTTTTCAGCACTTGGCTATTATAAATAGTGCTGCTATGAACATAGGGGTACATAGGTTCTTATGAATTGGTGTTTCAGGATTCTTCAGGTATAGTCTAGTAGTGGAATTGCTGGATCAAAAGGCATTTTAATTTTTGAAGGAAACCCCATACTGTTTTCTATAATGGCTGCACCAGCCTGCATTCCCATCAACAGTGCACCTGGTTTCCCTTTTCCCCACATCCTCACCAACACTTGTTGTTCGTTGAGTTGTTGATGATTGCCATTCTGACAGGTGTGAGGTGGTATCTTACTGTGGTTTTAATTTGCATCTCTCTTATGGCCAGTGATGTTAAGCATTCTTTCATATGCCAAGGAGAAAACTACAGAACATTGAAGCCACTTCAGCTCTTTAACTCATCCGGAATACATTTTGGTAACTGAGTGGACGCCTGCTGAAACTGCGGAGTGAATCTTGGTTAGCCTGTCTTGCAGGCAAGATTCTTCCTCCTGAGGGCATTTCTCTCCTGCAGCATCCTGAGTGCTGACCCAGAGAGGAGCCTGGGAGCAGTTTGCAACGCAAGACCTGACTTATCTCTGTTAACCAGGTTTGGTCATGTGAGCCTCCCAACTGTTGGATTTGAATCTGTTGTTTGTAATTAATCCCAGACATTTTACTGAGTCATGTTTTTAAACAGCCACACCCTCATACACCACTCCCCACCCACCCCCCCGCCCCTGCAAATACTCCAAGCCTGAAAGCTATTTCTCTTTTAGTTCTTCTTAGGAGATTTAGCTTCATTGTATGCAGAAGATATTATGATCTGAGGGAGGAAGGCTTTTTAAAATTTCTTCCAACTTTGAACTGCAGAAATCTTACCGGATCTCACCTGATCTGTGTTGCAGCTGGCTATGATTTTTAATGAGAGCCATCAGCAATTTTGTTAGCAGCAGACCAAGAGGAGAAGTTCTGGAGAGGGAACCTGGCATCGCTACTTCCCAGTGCCTGGATCCCTTAGTTAGTTAGGCAGTTAGTTTATTAATTAGCGTAATAGCTTTAGGATCATCAGAGAATTTAACCGATTCAATTCACCAGGGAACTTTTGTCCGTCAAACATTTCCAGTTCTCCTGGGCACAAGGTAGGATTTCGATTATTTGCTCTCCTGAAACTGGGTGTGACTATCTGATTTGCATCCATGAGTGAAATACTGCATGGGAGTGATGAGCCTCACTTCCAGATGGAAGATTTAAGTGTCACTGTTCACCATCCTGCCAGTTCTAAAGACCGTCTGACCTATCAGCCTGGGTGCCGAAGAGGGACCAGTGTGAAAGAGGGCACTAGGCATGTCCCTCAAATGATAAATAAAACTGTTTTAAGCCATTTAGTTCACTGGGTGTTTTATTATTAGAGTGCAGTGGAGCACCTCCTGATTGATACAGAATGGGTAACATAGTTATGGTATGAAGTTAATTTGAAAACATTTTTAAAAAAGAAAATATTGTTCATAGTTGCACTCAGAAGTGATGTAGTAGCAATTGGTTAGAAAATCAGTGGTGCACATCTTTGGGCAAGGGTCTTTATTATCCATGTAGATATGTTCATAATAATAAAATTATTGCTCATCAGGGTAAAATTTATAATATTGTGACAAAGCACAGGCCAAGAAATTGAGAGAAAACTCTCATGCAAAGATCCTCTCACCTTGTTAATAATAAACCTTGAATAAAGAAGTAAATATGAAGCTTGTGTCTGAGATTGACTGATTTAAACAAAAGAAATAAATCTAATGATCTTTTGATGTTGAGGACTTTTATTTTTAAATTTGTTATTTTTTAAAGATTTTATTTATCATTTTTAGAGAGGGAAAGGAAGAGAGGCAGAGAGGGAGAGAGACATCAATGTATGGTTGCCTTTCATCTGCCTCCAGCCACAGACCTGGCTAGAAACCTGGCTTGCAACCTGGTTACATGCCCTGGTTGAGAATCGAATCAGCGACTTTTGGGTTCGTAGGCCGGGGCCTTATCCACTATGCCACCAGCCAGGGCCAAAATTTGTCATTATTATTTTTTTAAAAAGATTTTCTTTTATTACTTTTAGAAAGAGGGGAAGAGAGAGAGGCAGAGAGGGAGAGAGACATCAATGTATGGTTGCTTTTCACCTGCCTCCAGCCACAGACCTGACTGGAGACCTGGCTTGCAACCTAGCTATGTTGCCCTGGCTGGGAATCGAACCTGCGACCTTTGGGTTCACAGGCCGGTGCCTTATCCACTGTGCTACCAGCCAGGGCTGTCATTATTTTTTAATAGTTCATTTTTTAGTGTATTTTTTCCATAATCATTTATCACCCCAATAGGCCTCTTTTATTGATTTTCCTAAGACAACGTTAAGTTCTTTCAACTAGGCCTATTCAGGTCTGCATTTCATTTTAAAAGAGTTTTCTGTAATTGTTGGTTCTATGGCAATTGCTTTTATTCATTTGTTTTTAGGACTAATCTAATCCCTTGATTCTGTCCTTGCATTGCATCAGATTGTCCCTCATTTCTTCCATCTCTTTGCCTGCACTCTAACAGAATTTCATAAATTTGTGGTTCACATCAGTTTTTCTCTTTAGCCTGTACAGCCTTCATTTTAATTGTGTGTTGTTTATTTCCTTTTCCTCTAAACCCGGTGTTTTTGTATTTCATATTATTATCTTTCAAAACAATGTTCTTATTACCTTCAAGGAATATATTTGTAATATAGAGAGGGTTGCAGAATGTTTTTAAGCAACTTAGCAGCAATGACCTAATTTCAGGTTAATTTTATTTTTAAAAAATCATACAAAGCATGCATATGTTACAATTTATTTCACCACCCCTTTTAATCCATCTTGAAGATGACTCTCAATCTTTGATTCTTGTTTTATTGTTATTTGTATATATTTCTGCATATATACTACATTTGTTGTGGCAAATAAGATTGTCTGAATCACAGACACTATTTTTTTTCTCTTGAGATGTATAGAGAATCTGACTGGGAGGACTAAAGGTCATTGGGGAAATTGTTGTCATTTCTCTTATGCACAGTCACAAGCATTAAGGTCGCTAAGAAAGAAATGATAGAGATGCCTCTTACTCCTTTTCCCTAATCAAAGGCAATTTTAGTTATTGAGTTTTGTTTTTTTTTTTTTTTGGCTAATAAAAATCATATGCATGTTCTCAAAAATGAGAGTAGTGTTCTAGATGTCAGGTGAAAAATCTCCTGACTGTTCTTTTATAAATATATTAATTTCCATGAAAGTATATTATGTATCAAACCAACATCATTGACCATTGCTTCTTAGAATCATAGAAATAATAATTAGGTAAGCAGAATTTTCATGTCTTTCAGTATCTCAAAAGTCAGCCTGTGTTTGAAATTTTGATAAAGAAGAATATTTTCTACTTTTGGCATTTTGAGCATATTGTTTATGAATGAAATGAATATCAAGTATTAAATTTACATATAATATCTTCAAAGTCATCTTAAAAGCTTTGACTCTTGTTAAGTTAAAGAAATCTGGCTGAAAGAGGTACTGATAATGATTAGAAATAACACATTTAAACACAAACATGCTCTTCAGTAGAGAAAGATTACTAATTATGAAAATATGTATCATAAATACAGTGCCAAAATTGCCTGTGGTTTATTGTATCTAGGTACCTTAAAGAAGCTCTTTAAATAAAACAATAAATTAATTTTTCTGCAGACTCATAAATGTTAAATCAACCTAAGTAAAGTGTTTTCAGGGAATCTTGCAGAAAACCTATGGTCATGCAATTTACGACACTGGAATTTTTCACTTCTAAATATATCATACGAAAATTATCTAGATAACTAAGATATTAATTATCTTTCTTTTATACTATATGCAATACCTGTATGTTCGTATTTAGGCTTCTGTCTTCTAGAAGTACCTCTGATGAGTTTAATAATTCGCTGAATTAAACAAGTTTTCTTTTGAAAGGAAAATGATACAAGTCATGTGGAGAGAGTTTAGTGATGAGTAAGTTAATTCTAATAGCATTCCCTTTATAGTTAATTATTGAATAGCAGCTTCAGCATAAAACTTAGCTCTTTGTATAGAAGGAAAGATATTAGGAACCTCTCCAACATGGCCTTCTATTTCATTATGACTTTGTTCTCCTGATGTAGTAGGATGGGGAGGTTGGAGGCAGTTTGGGGACCGAAGGGTGACCTTTCTTGGCAGATCCTCTGAGCTTCTATGACTCACAACACCCTGAAGAAACAACCTCCAGCGCCTCTCACCCCAGTTCCACCACTGAGGCTCAAGTGTTTTATAGTCAGGTTTCTAGAGGTCTTTCTTAAATATAGTTGATACTTCCACAAGAAAGAGAATGGTTTGACCCCTTGGGAGCTTAGCAGAGGAGCAGCACAGAATTTTCAGGAGGATTTGTGGTTTGAATGAGAGCCTATGAGCTTAGAAAAGAGACAGAGAGAAGAACAGAGATGCTTCCACTTCGGTGGCCTTTCAGATGGAAGTCTGACTTCCTTTACAAACTTTCCCGGGGACTTCCAGGTTCCCTCCAAAACCCTGGCCTCTTGGAACTAACAATAATTACAGGTAACACTTCGCACAAACCACAGTTGTGCTAAGTTAAAGCTCAAAGTACCAAATACTTATCAGAACCAATTTCTTCATAATGTCAATCCCAAGAGAGGTAAGTTATTTTGGAATCTTGTAATTTTCTATCTTGTTTTTTTTTTTTTTAAGAATTTATTTATTATTTTTTAAAGAGAAGAGAAGGGTGAGAGGCAGAGAGGGAGAGAGACATCAACATATGGTTGCCTTTCACCTGCCTCCAGCCACGAACCTGGCTGGAGACCTGGCTTGCAACCTGGTTATGTGCCCTGGCTGGGAATCGAACCAGCGACCTTTGGGGTTGCAGGCTGGCGCTTTATCCACTGTGCCACCAGCCAGGGCTAAATACTAAATTCTTATGATATAAATGCACTCATTTCTTTTTTCAAGGTTCGGTTGTTTGAAGGAGCAATAATAATGGTGCCATCTTATTTTTCATTAAAAAGTCCAGCAAAAACAAGGATAATTTGTATATAGGCGTGTATTGGCCACATATATAGTAATTAATGTGATTACATTTGCATAATTGGAACTAAAATTGCTTATTAAATTTAGTGATATTATTTTAACATTCTGAAACATATTATTCACACTTAATTTGGGAGAAAATTTAGGTTAAAGATGAATGCATTTCCAGCTTATATTTTAATTTTTTAAATTATACTTGGCATTGGACAATTTTCAAACTAGAGGAATGACATAAGAAGTAAATTATCCCATTTACTTCTATTGTTTTAAATAAGTTTTTTTGAAGATTTTATTTATTTATTTTTAGAGAGAGGGAAGGGAGGGAGAAAGAGAAGGAGGGAACCATCAATATATGGTTGGATGCCTTTCACATGCCCCCAGTTGGCATGTGCCCTGACTGGGAATTGAACCAGTGACTGTCTGGTTCACAGGTTGGCATTCAATCTGCTGAGCCACACCAGCCAGGACACTTTTTTTTTATAAAGAAATTTTAAAATAAAGGCCATTTTATTTAAAATATAGGGTTTGTTTTTGTTTTTGTTTTTTCCCTGGCTGGTGTGGCTTAATGAATTGGCACCAGCCTGTGAACCCAAAGGTCACTGGTTTGATTCCCAGCCAGGGCAACATAACCAGGTTGCAAGCCAGGTCTCCAGCCAGGTCCTTAGCTGGAGGCAGGTGAAAGGCAACCATATGTTGATGCTTCTCTCCCTTTCTTCCTTTCTCCCTGCCATTCTCTCTGAAAATAATGAATAAAGTATTTTTTTAAAAATCAAAAAAACAAAATATAAATTTTGACAGAGGTTTTCAAAACATTTTGGTGTTAGGACCGCTTTACACTCTTAAAAATTATTGAGAAACACATAAAGATCTTGTTTCTGTGTGGAATACATACACACACACACACACACACACACACATACACACATAAGTATATATAATATTAAAACTAAGAAATGTTTAAAATATCCATAACATGTTATGTTAGTGTCCACCAGAAAAATTAGGTCCATAAGATTTGCATGTCAATAGAGAAAGGTTTATTATAAGGAGCCAGCTCACATGATTATGGAGGTGGGCAACTCTAATATCTGCAATATGGGCTGGCAGGCTGGAGGCCCAGGAGAGGTGATTTCTGTTCCTCCCATTTGTTAAGATAATTAATCATCCAATTTTTGTTGAGACAGCTCATTTTGGCCACTTGAATGAGTTTTAATACCATGTTAAAATTGGTAAAAATTTGCCTGTGACACTATCCTGTTTATTGGGCTCTATTTCTTGGCATGTTGACCAATTTAGATATTTTACATTTTTTGTGAAATTAAAATATGCAACTTCTGTTTTATAGATCTAGAGTAAGAATCTGTGTGTGTGTGTGTGTGTGTGTGTGTGTGTGTGTGTGAAAGGGTGAAAACTTGAGGGGAATTGCTCTGTGCACCAACATAAGAGGCATTGACCAGGCTATAATAAATTTTATTATGATATATGAAGTGTATAAATATTTAATGAACACATTTTTATTCAAAGTCAACATCTTGCCCTATTGCAGGTCCCCACTCAAAATACATTTCACAACTGCACAGGACTAAATAATAATCATAAAAAAACCTTGTAGACACATTCTGATCTATTCTTAATTTGCATTGCTACATCCAGGATTTGACATTACATCATATATAGAATAAGGGAGCCAAGACACAACTAAATTTAGCCACTTTTGTGTGGAATGCAGACTTGCATACATTGAGAGTTAAAGAAGTTTATATATAAAAAGAAAAAGAGGAATCAATAGTCTGATTGCTAATTTTACTTCAGCACTGGTCATGGGCTGTCTTTGGCCTGAACAACCTCTAGTAGGCTTCAACTTTCTCGTCCAATAGAGAGGCTTATTTTCTGGAGTTTTGGGGATTGTTGGTTCAAACTTTTAAGTATAAATAGAATGATTAAAACATCAAGTGAAAAATAATTTAGAGAGGTATAACAGGGAAAGTGAAATCCAATGAAAACCACTTATCTTTTACTTATAATTTTTTTGTTGTTCATTCATGCCAGTTTTTAAATACACAAGAGTAGTGTTTGGTACACACTGCTCATCAGAGTCTTTTCAGGGGGCTCGCTTTGCCTGAGACCACTCAGAGGGCCCTGTTTTGGTCACATTCATTACCTACATAGTCAACAAATATTTCTGTTGAAGAATGAATTTCTTGGCTAAATGACATGGAAGAGTAACTGAAAAATGATTCCTAATATTCCTTTTAGAACTAATCTAATGTTTTAGTATTCTATCTCTTATGAACCAGAAAACATGGTAAAGTTTTCAAAAAGTGGTTATCTTTTTTTTCTTTTTACTTCAATTTATAAGCTGATATTAACACATTTATGTTTAAATACACTGGATTTATCTTTAAATTTAGTTCCAATAAAAGTCTTCCCTTTTTGGTAGAAACTGACAAGCTAGTTCTACATGGGGAAATGCAGGGGTCCTTGAATAGCCAGGACAATTCTGAAGAATTATCAAAGTTTTTATAACAATAGGTGGAATGTAGCATTTAGAAAGAAAAACATACCTGTTTCTCCAATAACCTTTCATTTAATTTATGAACTCTCTTGAGGCATGCATTGTATGGAATTTAATACCTAAAATCATAACTAAGAGGAAATAAATGAAGGAATTCCTAGGGGAAATTAAGACCTAAAGTCATTAAAATGTCTCAGCGAGGCCCAGTAGTCAACAATTCTACCAGAAGAAATATACTATAATTATTCATTTGGTTCAAACCCTGGAAAGTTAGCTTCAGCTGAAGTGCCTTTAAAATAGCTTAACATTAAAGATATTTTGTGTTTTCTATCATTACTAGCACAATCCTCAAGTAGTCATCTTTACTCCAGTCAGAAATTGGTATAGAAATATTTGAAATAAAGGAAAAGTGGCAGTATAAAAATATACCATAGTATTGCTGTATAAGATTATTTTTATTGCTAATAGAGATTACTTTTGTATTTATGTCTTTCAAAATCTTATGTAATTGAAGAACCCTTTTTTATTTAAAGTGAATTTATTTTAGCATAAAACAATGAAGTTTGCATTAACATCTCCAAAGTAATTCTTTAAATTAATTTATTTTCATATTGTATACATATATACCTTTATAAGCCTCAACTGATCAGTACATTTATTTATATAGATTTGCCTATGGACAGTGTAAAATCATTTAACAACTACTGCAAATAGAGTATACTCATTTCATGTATAATACTCATAAAATCATCATGGATATTTTCCCAATTGAAGTTGTATTTTATTATTTGCTTGTTCATTGCTTCCTAACAAACACATATTCATTTATTTTGGATCGCATACATTTTTAAAATTTGGTCTCTACTTTCATCCACTCTTTTATGCAGTTAACATGAAGCCCTCTGAAGTCATACCTTGTCCCATTTGCGATTATGACAGGCATGGCAGCGCCAAGCAGTTCCGGTATAGTGCTCAGCCAACCACCAATAAGGGAACCTTGCTCTAGGGCTGGGTTCCTATATTTTCATTCCAGTAACTGAGTTCTTGACTAGCTCTTGAGCTCAAATTCCCATCTGCCACTAAGCAGATGCTATCTTCTCCTTTCGTGCCTAAGCTTCTGTCTGAGAAAATTATTAAAAATCATATTCTGTCCATTTGATCCCATAAATAAGAGAATGTGTATGGAAGTGCTGACATTTTACCATGTGGACCTTGTTTCTCAGACTGCGGGCACTGGGGCAAATATTATTTTTCAGGTATGTGCCCTCGTGTTGATTCCTGGGCACATAATTGCTATAACCACATTAATAATCATAAGGAAGCTCTTGTTAGAAGAATTGTGCTAACAGTATCATCCTCGTGCATGAGATGGCAGTTTGGCTAACTTGGCTGAGTACTCAGTGGAGAGCCAGAGTAACACGACAAAGAGCAAGAAAGTAGAGAAAGAGGAATAGAGGAATGAACAGACTGTGTGACTTTTCTAAGAAATTGGAGACCTTTAACTTTGACTATATATATAATATATAATTTCAAGTTCTAGAAACTGCATCATGTGTAAGAGAAAAAAAAAAAAAGAAAGAAAGAAAAAGGCTGTGTTGGCAATTTTGCTAGCCAACTAACCCAGAAGTAATATTTATATTTCATTTTGGGTTGTTTTTCCACAAGAATTTTCAATGTGCCCACTATTTTTCAACATCAATTCTGTGTTTTCACATTTCCAAAAAACAGATGACATCGAGCACCGATGACTGCTGACATCACAGAAAGGAAAACAGCCGAGAGCTAAGTGCCCCCTGATGGGCGAGCACAGGCCAGCCCTCCGGTTCCCGGCCAAGAAACAGAACCTGAATCTGAGCCATTCTCTAGACCCAAATACCAACTTAAACAACATACAAAAAGCAGAGAAATAGCTTCGATGACACCACGGGACTATAATCAGCAAGATCCAGATGGGGGAAACTGTACAAGACACAAATCCAGGGTTTTTTTCAATAAAGTGAAAGGAAAAAAAAAAAAAAAAAAAGGAGACATAGAAAAAGAATTCAGAATCATAGCTGGAAAGAAAGGATTACCAATGGTGGGGTGGGAGGGGGTAGGATAGTGGGTGGAGGGACTGAGCGAAAAGAAGAAAGGACCCATGGTGATGGACAACAGTGGTTGCTGTGCGGAGGGGAGTATAAAAGGACTAAATGGTAATGGGAAAAAGTACAATAAAGAAATTTTTAAAATCTAAAAAATCAATCAACTGTTTTATTTAGATTATGATTTTAATAAATATTTAAAAGTGATAGGAGACTATAGGACAGATACACTTATTGTTTATTTGATTATATTAGATGTTCTTTTTAAAACTGTGATCCATGTTATTGCAGTGTATTAAAGAATAAAGCTTATTTTTTAAAACTTATTTATTATTTTTAGAGAAAGGGGAAGGAAGACAGGCAGAGAGGGAGAGAGACATCAATGGATGGTTGCCTTTCACCTGCCTCCAGCTATGGACCTGGCTGGAGACCTGGATTGCAACTTGGTTATGTTGCCCTGGCTGGGAATCGAACCAGCAACCTTTGGGTTCACAGGCCGGCACCTTATCCACTGTGCCACCAGTCCAGGGCCTAAAGCTTATTTTTTAGAGAGGCATACTGTAATATCTACAGATGAAATGATATACTTTCCAGGATTTACTTTAAAAATGGAAGGACTTATGCATGAAACAGGAATGGCCACATGTATACTTGTTAAAGTTTGGTCCTCCCTACCTACATGTTCATTACACTGCTGATTTTTTAATGTGTTTAAAATTCCTTGTAGGTGTTTAAAGTTATGGCAAAATAAAGGCATTTCCAGGCTACTGAATAAACAACAAAAATAAAATGAACTTTTCAAATTCCTATTATTTCCTAGAACGTCGGTTTTTTACACTTTCCAATTGTGAAGGTTTGGGGAGAAGGGCTTTGTCTTCTTTATTTTGAAAATTTGTTTCTATAAAAGCCTCTGTAGCTCATATAATTTTCCATTTGTCAGCAGACAATTTCATATGTATTAATAACATTATTGAGTTTTAAGGCATAAAACATTTTGCTAGGCCATAGACTTATTTTAAGATACCAGAAATTAAAATTTCTTAATGTTTTTAGCTTACCTTTGATCACACTATTGTTAATATAACATAAAGGGAACATGCTAACTTTTAAGATAATTAAATTTAAGATAATGCATAAATTCAGTTGTTTCAAAGAGTGACCAATTTTGTTTAACAAAATTAAAAAATATATATTACTCTGCAAATTGTAATGAGAAGTACTAAGAACATGAAGACTAATACTTAATTTGTGTTAATTTATTCTTGTGCATGAGATGCTAACAGGACATGGGCTTGGTGCTTTCGCCCAGACATCAGGATGCTGAGTTTCACTGCTGCTCATTTCTGTGTAATGCTTCTAACATCATCCATTGGTTTATGAGTCATGGTCATATTAAAACACTGACTAATATATATAATTCACTAATCTAGACAGCGTTTGATTAATGAGAATCACTAATTTCTTCTTTAATATTGCATCAGAATTTCCTACATGGAATCAAAACAGAAGAGAAATCATTGAATCAACAGAGAAATACCCCTGGCTGGTGGCACAGTGGATAAGGCACTGGCCTGCAACCCCAAAGGTCGCTGGTTCGATTCCCAGCCAGGGCAACGTAACTAGGTAGCTAGCCAGGTCTCCAGCTAGGTCCTTAGCTGGAGGCAGGTGAAAGGCAACCATACATGGATGTTTCTCTCCCTCTCTGCCTCCCTCCCTTCCTCTCCCTCTAAAGATAATAAATAAAATTTAAAAAACAAAAAACAGAAATAATAAAATCATTACAAGGGTTTTATAAGATTAGGTTGTAGTAATATTACCTTTTTCTGAAAACTGTAGTAGGTAACGTAATCAACATAAAAAGAGATGCAAGGCAAATTTTAATTACTTATGCTGAACGGTCCTACGCTCTACATCATACTGACTGACGTTTCAAATCTCCCCAGGATAAGTGTTCAAGGCCTTTGCCCTGTTGGGAAACAACCAACTGATAAATGCAAGTGATTTTAAATTAAGGATGACTGTGCAATTACTTTAGGGAAGAAAAGAATTAGCTTATCCCATTAGTGTTATAGGTTGTTGTAGGGAGAAACAGGCTGTCAGCTCATTCAATTAACTCAACCTCAAGGCAACTGATCATGTGCCTTATACCTTTGTTGGTTAAGCACCTCTACATTTTTTAAAAGAAACGCTTTTAGACAATATAACCTTGATAACATGCTTCTCTGGGTTGGCTTCAATCTCTTTGGTCCATTAGTTAATTGTCAGAAGAAGTAAGTGATTTATTTAGTAAATTTTGATCAAATACTATTAAAAAGTGGATGACACAAAGAACACTATAAAATTATTTTTATAATTAATTATACTCACACTTCAACATTACTTTAAAAAGCAATGATGGATAACCTTATGATTTTGGTACTGAAATTAGCCAATAACAAAATGGATATGGAAACAAAATTGAAAATGCAAATCCCAAACTGAACAAATATTTTCACTTTGAACTATTGAGCAGACATTGCCTTTCCAAACAATTATATGACACAGCATTGCAATGACCAATTTTTGTTAAAAATTCATATTTCCATCAGAAAGCATAACAATCTTAGATGGATACAGTTTCAATCAATATCGGAAACTAACACCAAACATCTCAAGTTCTTATGCATATTTAACCATAGGCATTTTCTCTCTTTATAGAACTTTATTTCATTCATTAAGCATGATGACTGTATTTTCAGAAACACATCAACATGCAAGCCTCACATAATAATGCATATACATTGTTATATGTGATATTAAATACAAAGGAGGAGTAAGAGTCTTACCTAATCACCTGTGTTGGTGTTTAGCTGAGAAGAGCAAATGGGTTTCCCAGCAATGCCTTGTCTGGTAATCCTGAGTGAGGGAGGCTGCATTTTCCAGGCATGAGGCAAGTGCAGCCTCAAGGGGTGGGACTTGTCTTCAGCCATGAATTCCCAAGGGGCTGTTTCCAATCAGAGAATATGCAACTGCAGACAATGAAAGCATTCTCCATTTGTTGACCCTAGTTTTGTATGCACAATCTGCTGTGGGTGTATTCAGGCATCAGCAGAGGGAAATGACCAGTATTTCACTGAAGATTATGGTATGAAGCCTATTTTGAAGTAAGGATTATATGAAAAGAAGATTGATCTTTCATTTCTTTGAAGTTTTCCCGTTATGTAATCATGTCTTCTCATTTTTTCCTGTTGAGGTGAAAATCATAAAAAGACTTAACTGCAGGCAGTGCCCCCTCCCCCGATGATACAGGGAAGCAGCCTGAAACAGTACTTGTACATGGACACATAATAATAAGGGGGCTCACTATTTTTGGAACCCACCTTATTCAACTTAGTGTTCCATGTTAGATATCTTTTTATATTACCATGTCTAATGCATAATATTTTCTTTTTTTTTTTAATTTAAAACTTCTCTTTATTTTTTATAAATTCTTGTTTTTTCTATTGCTTTTTTTTTTTTTTTGTATTTTTCCTCTTATTACATCAATGTATAGCAGGTAATTGCCCATCAAGATGGGTACAGACAGCCCTGGCTGGTGTGGCTCAGTGGATTCAGGGCCAACCTGAGAACCAAAGAGCACTGGTTGGAATCCCTGTCAGGGCACATGCCTTGGTTGCAGGCCAGGTCCCCATCAGTTGGGGGCACACAAGAGAAGGCAACCACACAATGATGTTTCTCTCTCTCTCTTTCTTCCTCCCTTCCTCTTCCCCTAAAAATAAATAAATAAAACCTATATATATATATATATATATATATATATATATATATATAAAATTAAGAAGAATTAAATAATCTAGCTATCATCTGAAAACATTAAATTGCTCTTTTTCTCAAATGTAATGGAACCTTGCACTACGTTGGAAGTCCTTATCACATTACGTGAGATTATTTTCTGTGGTGCTTTCCCAAGCTGACAGCTGCACTGTTCTGTGGAAGTGAGGACAGGGATCTTCATTTTTGACAAGGTCCCTGGTATGACCCTTTTACATACTAAGGTTCGCAGCCCTTAAACTAACTGAAGAACTCCTCAGGAAAAAGAGCTTTTATCTGTCACCACATCCCCCAATCTTCATGAATCTTGAGCTCCGTATAATCCCTTCAGGACCAGTTTTGAATAGTGTTATGTTTCCTAAACTGTGCTGCTAGGTACAGTGGGAGCTAGTGGTGATGATAAGCACAGGTGGAAATATACATGTGCCCTCTAGGGATGTGTAGTTTTGCTAAGGACCCTAAAGCAAATTTTGCAATAATAAATAACAAGCAGATCAGCTGAAACAGTACAGGTAGTACAAACTCCAAAATAGCTTCTGTTGTGTCATCGTTAAGAAGAAAAAAGGAAAACCCTAAAGAAAGTTTTTAAAGCCTATAGTAGTCTTTCTGTATTTTATTAAATATCAGTACATAATTATTTATCAGGTAGACCTAAAACACCTTTAAGTTACTATTCATGCACAGCAGTTACTGCAATGGTTGTGGTCTCACTGATACAGATAACAAATCATGGTAAAATATGTAACTATTACATAAGGGCCAGGGAATGGAATCTAGTTATATTTGCATTATTTGAACCATATATGATAAAAAGGCATTTATGCTTACCAAATCGAACGATTTAATACAATTGAAGTGTAAATGAGCCAATGTACTGTTAGAATACATAATTTGATATTTTGGGAAAGACAGAAGGTGTTGCAAATGTATGTATCCTTATGAACTGCCAAGTGAATGCTAAACATTTCTCCATCAAAAGTTTACTGCTGACTTCAGTGGAAGCTATTTAATTTCCAGAGATTCACAAATGAATTAGAAAGAAAGTGAAACCACAAGTTTAACCACAGGAACCTTGAGGAAATGCTTGGTGCTGTTTAGATGCTAAGAAGGTCAAGATCAGGAGCAAAGTCTATCAAAAGCAGGATGCACTTTTGCTGGAGGTCTAACTGGTGAGGAGGAACCTTTGTTCTCCGGATTTGAAGGGGAGGAAGACATGCAGTTGGTCACTACGGTAGGTAGATGGGGTAGGTAGATGGAATATAGTTGTTAAGACAAATAAAATCTTTCTGTTGCTTGAAGGTGAATGTTTAATGTTCTTTTTTTTTTTTTCCTTCTTTTAAAAAGCCATGATTAAAAGTGTGCTTGACAATCCTTTGTTTTTAAATGGAGATGATATGTATTTAAATGTTTGAAAGAACATCACATTTGCCTCACAATAAGGTCTCAATTTGGGAGTATATGGGGGTCTGGGGGTCAAATCTGAGTATCTGGAAGCAATGTTATGATACTTTTTAAAACTAGAACTTAACCAGTTTCTGTCCATTTTACTGCCCAGTCCATGATGCTGTGACTGCTAGCTGGTCCTTTCTCCCCCATGCTGAGCTGCAAATAGAGAAAACAGGGCAAGGACACAGAGGGTCCTTTATCTTAGAATGCTACTAATTGCACAGACAAGAGATCTGGCAGGATCTTTGACCATGAAACACACACACACACACACACACACACACACACATACCTTTTATAATTGGATATCTGCATTGATTTTGAAAAATCAAATTTATGAGGACGACACCTGTTTTCTAGTAAAACAAAGATTATTTGGAGACTTTCTATCTTGGTATCTAATGTTTGCTCACCACCAATATTTGATTCTTAGTAAAAGTTGCTAATATTTATTATTATTGTTATTATTATTATTATTATTTTACCATGAAAATGAAAATTATGGTGGTGGCTTTCTGACAAATTTTATAATCACTAAAGAAGAGCTATGGCCTTTACATTGGTTTTGGAAAGCACTTCTTAATGATCTTTGAAGTAATAATATTTATAAAATAGTTATATTCCAGGCTTTGAGAATCATTTTCTCAGATCAGCCACAAGATACCATTTAACTATTCTTCAGTAAAGGAATAAATTTGTTCCTTTTTGAGTCCTGTGTTGTGTTTATATTAAATTACTGTCTAACTGGTTTCCATCCACTTTCCAGATTATCTTAATAGAAAATAACATTACTGCCTTAGGTCATTTCTCCTGATATAAATGGATTAGATACATATATTTTCTTACTGCTCCTTTAGGGAGGTTTATTCTGACAGCAGTGTTTTCTGAATTTAACACTGGTTAAGGAACATAGGACCCATTAGTGGCCAAGGTATAGTTAGATGTTAATTAAATTATCTTACTCCATTTTTTAGGTGGATTGTGTTTTCTGTTAGAGAAAATTGAATTCATAAAATAATCCTTTTGTCCTTGAAAATGGGAAACCTTTTTACGTGGCTAGCAGCTGCCACTTTAACTTCTGATGCAGTTTGCAAGGTGATAGAAAAGATAGAGAACTTTGTAACCAAGCCAGTGTCCCAGATGAGATGGCAGGAATAAATTCATTCATGGGGCAGAAATCTCATTTTATATTTGACAAACCTTTTCCTCTGAGTGCTGAGAAGTTAGAAATGACCATGTGCATTTCATAGCATCTTTATTCTGAAGTGTTTCAGAATTATAGGCATCTTTCTGCATCTTCACCTTTTCTTCATGAAAAAGAACATCAGAGCCTTTGCACAGAGTACTGGGTTTGTGAAAAGCCCCCATTGTCAAAAGGTTAAAATAAAGCCTGTTACGCTAATCTCTTTTGCCCCTTCTGGACTAAACCACGGGATTAATCGTATTTTAAAAAATGGATTTAAAGAGTATTTGCGTATTAAAAGCGTATTTCATTTACCCCAATTCCTGTATCCCATGTCTTAAAATCCCCTTTGTTCTTTACTTTTCTTTTTCAATGCTGTACACATGACATTTAAATTTCTTAATATTTATTTTTAATATTTTACATTACCATTTATTTCCCTTATACCTTCTTCCACCTCTGTTCATCTTCTCCCCGCACCCCATAGTCACCACACTTGTCCTTGAATTCTTTATTTTTGTGGCTGGATCCCTCCATCCCCACCCACCTCCTCCTCCAGAGCTGCCAACCTGATGTTTACCTTCGAGTCTGTCTCTATTTTACTTGTTAGCCTGGGTCATTATTTACTTCTTATTGTCCAGGTATCCTCCCCACTCCTAATGCTTGTCTGCCCTCTGCTACCCCCAGATAGAGAGGGCCAGGTTGGGTATTGGACAAAAGGGACAAATGACATCTGCATTGACCTGAATGTAAGCAAGCTGAAAGAAGTCATTGTGCATGAAAATTACCTAGATTTTGCCTATTGAGACCCTAGAGGAACACATTTGAAAAGCCTCCAACTAGAAGACTGAATGCAAAAGTTTGCTTTTAATCCTCATATTCTAATATGGGCACAGGATAATCTTGCTTAATTTTCCTGTTTTTGTTTTCCTGTTGAAAATATTGAATGAATGAAGAAAAGTAAGCATAGAAAAATGTGCATTTTGAAGTTCCTTAGATATGCTAGGGTATCACTTTCTACATGGATGTGGTATCTATACATTCAGCATAATTAGGAATTATGATTTTTGACCTATGTATCTGAAAATTGAACTGAGAAAGATTAGGCAATTTTATTAAGCAGCCTCAAGGTGTTCTCCTCATCTTTTGTGCAGCATTTTTAGGATGCTGTCTGTCTGTGTACCCACAAATGACTGCAACATGTCAAGAAATAGCTGTATTAGAAAAACGAAGACTTTCTAGTAGCTCCATCCGTAAGACTTGACTGAGTCCAACCACTTGTCAAGGGAAAAGAAGTTCTAGAATTGGCTTACACTACTCAGGATTTATCCCACAGATCTGGGTGGTGACCATTTCCATATATAAAATGTAGGTGACTCTGTCATCCAAGTTGTGATCAGGAAAAAGACAAGATTGACACTGGATTGTTCATAGCCAGAAAGGACTTCCTCTGTAGGGGTCTTTCTGCTAGGAGGCAGATTTATATATTTCCTTGCAGTTGTTTAATATATGTATTACCTCTCAGAAAATGTGAACCACCAGTTTCTGGGACAAAATTCAAGGTAACAAAGTGGTATTTTTCTTTTCCAGCCATTTGGGGTAGGATAAATGCATTTACAAAAAAGTACTCAAATTCTGTGTAAACAAAATATGATATGTGCAATTTTGATCATAAAAATGTATTAAGTCGTTGAGAAACCAGACTGTGTTTTTTGTGGAAAACACACCAGCTTTGGAAGCAGTATTAACTTTTTAGTTATGTTGTTACCTTGGGCAATTTATTTATCCTTTTAGATCATGTAAAATGTGAATTTAACTTGCAAGATGCTGTGAACATTAGAGATTATGCAGGTGCAAGGGGGGACCCAGAAAACCTAGAATTATCTCTGGCAAGTGGCCCCTTTTGGTACAGGACTCACCTGCTAGGTGAGCATTCTAGGAACCCACTTATATCCGTGCACTAGCTGGCGTTATTGTGAGAGGCTGCATTTGGCTTCAGTGAACTTTGTCTGAAGACTTTCAACATGTTTGCGCATTTCATGATGGGTGGTTTATAAGCACACCTGCCCATACCATGCTGAATGTTTAGTAGTTTTTGACCAAGAACAGCATGATCCCTGAGCCTGACCCTCCCAATTCACCCCATCTTGTCCTGAGCAACATTTTTGTTGTTTCCCCAGATGAAAAATTCCTCAAAGGGAAACATTTTGCTGATGTGGAAGAAGTGAAACACAAAACAGCAGAAGCTATTTTGCAAAAGCGATGAATTCAAAAACTCTTTTGAACATGGAAGAACTTTGTTGTTAGGTGTACTGCATCAAATGGAGAGGATTTTAAAGGTGACTGAAGTTTAAATGTAAGAATAAATACACAATTTTTTATAAGTTAATTCTGGGTTCTTTCAGGTTCCCCATCATAAAGCACTTATCATAATTCCTGGCACATATCAGCTACCCAATAAATAACACTAATAAATTCATATAAGTATAAATTATTATATAATTAATAATACAAATATAACATGTAAGCATTACAATAAACATGTATATTTATATATAACATATTGTTTATGCCCTACATATTTATATATTTTTGTAACTATTATTTATTATAATTAATGGATATATTATATCCATTGTATCAAAATAAAAACCTGTACCTTACATGTTTCTACTGGCATGCATGTTCAATCTGGAAAATGTGACCTTTCATTGTCAGACTCTTACTTATACATGCAAATAATCACTTAGGTAGGGCTAACAATCTGGTGTATTAATAGACTAACTGAGCCCTGTGTTTGTTAGCTATTAAAAGCATGATTTCAAGAAACTGACACATGTTTCGTCCTTGTAGGTTTACTTACAAAGCATCGTGGAATTAAATGCTATGGATTTTGCATACTAATATTGTAAAACAGAATTCGATTTGGTAGAGAAATACAGCTTCTGATCATGACCTTGGTAGAGAGGTAAACCGCTTCACCTGAGTAACATTGGCATAAGTTGTACCCTTATTCAGTCCAGGGCTAGGAAAAAGCTCACTCATCCCTTTTTAGAATGTCAAGTGCTCCCAAATAAAAGGTTTGCATAAGAATGATTTAATGGACTAAATCATTATTTAAATTTAAAAAATTCACATAAAATTCTAATTACAGAATAATTAAGAGTATAAGTAGCTAACTGGGAAATTTTTCGTACATTTATTTAAAGTTAAAGTTAATGTATATCTAGCTGTTAAGAAGTAAAATTATGGCCCTGGCTGGTAGCACAGTGGATAAGGCGCCAGCCTGCGAACCCAAAGGTAGCTGGTTCGATTCCCCAGGCAGGGTACATAACCAGGTTGCAAGCCAGGTCTCCAGCCAGGTCCATGGCTTGAGGCAGGTGAAAGGCAACCATACATTGATGTTTCTCTCCCTCTCTGCCTCTCTCTCTGGAAACAATAAATAAAATCTTAAAAAAAAGAAGTAAAATTATAGTTATTGGACTAGATATTTTAAAGCTGATTTCTTACATGGCTTTCTCTTACATTTATAAGCATTCACAGAACAAAAAAAAAAAGTACCTAGCACATTTTTACCTCATGCCTTAAGGTAAAAAAATGGTTGAAGACTTAGATACATTTTTTAAAAGATTTTATTTATTATTTTTAGAGAGAGGGGAAGGGAGAGAGGCAGAGAGGGTGAGAGCCATCAATGTATAGTTACCTTTCACCTGCCTCTAGCTACGGACCTGGCTGGAGACATGGCTTGCAATCTGGTCATGTGTCCTGGCTGAGAATCGAACCAGCGACCTTTGGGTTCGCAGACCAGTGCCTATCCACTGAGCCACCAGCCAGGGCCTTAGATATATTGTAAGTACCACTTAAAATAATGAAATTGGCTCTACTTACCACTACACTGAAAATAGTTTATTCTGTTAATAACTTAAAGGAAGTTAATGCAAATAAGAAACTTACTTTCCTCAGTATCCCAATAAACTAAAAAAAAAAAAAAAAAAAACACCTCTAACTCTAAATAAAGCTTTCTCCAAAAAAGTATATGTTCATAGTTATACACTTAGTTAAAAATAAAAATTAAAAGGTTGCCAGTTCAATTCCCAGCCAGGGCAATATAACCAGGTTGCAAGCCAGGTCTCCAGCTAGGTCTGTAGCTGGAGGCAGGTGAAAGGCAACCATACATTGATGTTTCTCTCCCTCTCTCCCTTACCCCTCTCTGAAAAATAATAAAATCTTAAAAAAAATAAAAATAAAAATTAAAATTAAAAAGCTAAAATAATAGAATATAGGTCACTGACAACACATCTCCATTATCAAACCTACTACATGGAGATACTTACCATAAAAGCAATCAGCAATGGCTATGGATTTTGGAGGTTTAAAGTACAAGGTGCCTATCGAAAGATATGTGTCATGATATAAGCTAGGTTAGGCAACTGATATTTTAAATAACTGCCAAATCTCAGTGCATTAACATAAAAATGTTTGTGTTTTGCTCACCTTACAGCCTAGAGTGAGTTAGATGGCTTTTCTTTAAGCAAAGACTACATGAAACTTTGCTAGTCAGCTAACTCTCTCTGTTCCTAGCATTAACCCTCTAAGCACAGATTTTGAACTGTTAGAAAGGGAGTGGAAGACTGACATATGGGTAGGTGGTGGTGAAGTGCAGAAATACCATCAATCTATGCCCAGAAATCTGACGACAGTTTCTAAAGGTGATTTTTCAGAGAAACACACACAAATACTTCACCTTTTTCTCTGCATAACATAATTGAGAGAAGGGAAACTTTTAAAAGTATTATAAGACATTCTATTGTTGACTGTTGAGAATCAGGGCCTACGTGAAGATATTGTAGAAACTGAGTAGAACATGTTTTAGAGAACTACTCCTTTACATAAACTTTGATCATTAATATCAGCACACAAAAAGTGAGTTCCTTCCTTCAGTCTTATAGTAATTATTGAAAATTTCCATTATCATTAGGTAGAGATTATTTTCTACATTATTCAAGAGATGAGTTTGAAGGGAATGTTAACAGGTAATGCAGCACGTGGTGGAGATTTTCATTTCTGCTAACGTTACGGATTGGTAAGGAAGAAAAACCCTCCTAGTGAGAAAAAGAACTTAAATATGGTATATAAAATAACAATTTAAAAAGACAAAGGCATGGCTGAGTTTACACACATATAAAAAGTGAAATAAATCTGTGATGAAGTGGGTAACGCTTCTATGGCTAGAGGAGTGGTGGGATAGAAAAGAGAGAACATATAATTTCTAAATAAATTTTTAAAAATTATAAGAAACAAAATAGACCTGGAGACAGTAGAAAAATATAGAATAGAAAATAAGTGTGAGCCCTGGCTGGTAGCACAGTGGATGAGGCATCAGCCTGCGAACCCAGGGGTCACTGGTTTGGTTCCCCAGCCAGGGCACATGACCAGGTTGCAAGCCAGGTGTCCAGCCAGAGCTGTGGCTGGAGGCAGGTGGGAGGCAGCCATACATTGATGTCTCTCTCCCTCTCTGCCTCTCTCCCTTCCCCTCTATCTAAAAATAATAAATAAAATCTTAAAAAGAAAAGAAGTGTGAAATTAATGAAATTAAAAAAATTACAATATAGAGGACTAGCAAAACCATAGTTAATTCTTTAAAGAGACTAATGAAGTAGTCAAATCTGGAAATTTTTTTTAAAGGAAAAGAGAAAGTGAATGCACAAAAAATATTAAAATTTTAAAATGGAATATAATTATGATACATATTTATGTATCAAATTTGCTAGATAAACCATCTACAAAAATAATTTAATTTACTACATCCCAGAAAAAACATTTGAAAATATGAACTTCAAAACATGTGATTCACATTAACAAAAAGTATATAAGGTACCCAGGAATAAATTAATCATAATATTAGATAAACTACCTGGAAAAATTATAATATTTTATTAAAAGATATTTTAGAAAATGAATTTTTATGAAGAACTTAAAATTAATAGACATATTCTATGTTCATAGAGAATAAACAATATAATAACCATCTCAATTATTTTTTACCAGTTCTATCTATAAAGATAATACAATTTTAACAAAAGCCTTGAGTGGGTTTAATTGGCATTTGACAAGATGATTCAAAATGCATAAAAATATCAGAACTCAAGAAGGCTAAGCTAATTTTAAGAAAGAAAAATCTAATATGTGCATTTTTCCTGTTATAAGAATGTATGAGACAAAAAAAAAAAAAAAAAAATAGCCCATAGTACAGAAATAATTAGGCCAAGAATTGACTCATACACATACACATAAACTTTATAGATGATAAGGTCGGCATTCTAGATTTAAAAGAAGAAAGAGAGAAAGAAAGAGAAAAAGAAAGAAAGAAAGGAACTGTTAAATCATTAGAAGAATATATAAAATATCTGTAGAATTTTGGGTTGAGGAGAAGGATTTCTTAAGAGAAACAAAGCAAAAATACTAGAGGAAATGATTAATAAATCTGGCTGTTAAAACTAAAAATGTCTGGGTAGCAAGAGACACTAAAAGGGAAAAGACTGAGACAGTATGAGGGGAGTTATTTGGAATGCAAAAAATTAACAAAGATTAGTATTCAAAATAGTTTTTCAAGCTACAAATCAAAAATGAAAAAGAAAACAACCAAGTAGAAAAATAGAAAAAGATATGAAAAGGCAATTCACAGAAGAGGAAACACGAGTGGCCAAAAAACACATAAAAAAATGCTCAAGCTCACTGGAAATCAGGGAAATGCAAATTGAAGTCACAAAGAAATACCATTTCTCAGCCTTCATACTGGGAAAAATCTAAATAGTCCAACAATAACAAATGCTGTGAGGATATGAACCAACAGGACTTCTTTTCACCAATGAAGAAATAGAGTAAAACTATAGTAAAAGTTATGGTGGAGAACAGTTGGTATGACCTGATAGATTTGAGATGTGTATGATTTATGTTTCAACACTTCCATTTCTAAATGTATAGTCTACAGAATAATGAGTCTCTTACACCAATGACCATAGTAGCATTGTGAGTTTTAGCAAATGACCAGAAAAATAAACTGTAATCTATAGGATAATAAGTATATAAATTGCGGTATGACCACCAAAAGTAATAGAAACATCAGTGAGAAGTGAATCAAGAGGTAAGATATGCTCTTGGATGGGATTCACAAATACTATGTTGAAAGAAACTAGCAAGTTGTCTTAAAATTTCACTATGTTCACCAGTAAAATTTTATCAGTTCATTATGACCCACCAATGATTTAATAATCTTAGAGCGTGTACTGTATGTGGCTTAGGATGAATGCGTATGAAGTAAAGGAGAAAGAAATGCTTAGAAATGATAAAACTAAATTCATCATAGAGGCTACTCTGATGGAGGTTGGGGAAAGTATACAGGAGGTTTTTTATCTGTATTATAAAATTGTTATTGAGTATATGGTTGTTTACGATATTATTGTTCATGACTTTTCTACATTGGAATGATTTCATAACTTTTTTTCTCAAAGAAAACAGGTTATAAAATGAACCATAGAATGTCTAGTCTATAAGTATTGAACTAGTATGTATATATCCATTGATGCTACCTAACTAGCTAATGACAGAATTAAGACCAAAACCATGTATCTTACTCAAACTCCAATGCCTCAATAACTCCTATTACTAAGTAACATTAGTGATTAAAATATTAGCTCCTTTTTGCAATTAGGAGAATTGATTCCTAGAGAAGTTTAATCAACTTTTAGGGTTACAGAATTAGGAAATAAAGCAGTGATTTTATTTTCTACCATGACTTAGTCAATAAACAGGTTTATCAACAAAAGTCTTTCAAATGCCTTCGATTTTAAAATTGAGTAAAAAATAAACATGATATATCTGAATTTCCAGACAGAACCTGACTGATTTGAAAATGTCCTCTAGCTGATTCTGCTATGCTATTTTTCTTTGTCAATGGAAAGAAGAGATTAGGGGGAAATACTTCTACCCATGGAATTGGATGATAACTTCACATTTAATTCAGAGGAGAGGGAAAATTTTGTTGTTGTTTATATGTTATGTGTTGTGTATGTTTGAAGTAGGTAAGTTATATTTGTATGTGTGTGTCTGGTGTACATGCATGTGTGCTTGTGAGCCTATACATTTTCTAAGTTGGTGCTAACACCAACTTCGAATACTTATAAATATGCAATTTAAAGGAGCTTAGAAAGTATTGGGAGAGAGGGAGGCAAACTTATAATATTAAGTATAATCTACCAGTCAAGTCCGGAGTCCACAGAGGGTAGGTACAGTGTGGCCTTGGAGCTAGAGCAGAGCATGGGTCTCCTTGTGGATTTTTACCAAATGCATGGTGCCCGTTTATTATACCAAGTGTCAGAGAAAGGCCAGCTGAGGGGCTCACCAATGACCTGCCAGCATTCCTTTAGCAAGTGGGAAATGCATGGCCTTGGGCTTAAAGGGGTGAGCTGGCTGGCAAGCCCCAGAATCCACTAACCTGGTCTGCTGTGCCCAGACAGATGGTTTTAATATACAGTAATTCAGAAGGAGAGATAGGTTTGAGATAAAGGTAGGGTAATACATGGACATGTTCATTCTGAGGTATTCAAGAGACTCCCAACTAGATCTGATAATGAAGCTGTTGGATCTGTGAGCCTTGAATTAGCCAAGATCTGAATTACAGATTTCAGAAGCTTCATTATTTAAGTGGCAGTTGAAGCCACGGTTATCGATAAAGTCATATAGAAGCACAACAGTGAAAACAGGACTATCGAATAGCTTTTAAAGAGATAGATGAGGAAGGGAAATGGCAGAAGCTGGACCTAAATCCAATCTCTGAGAAAGAAAGCACAAGTAATATTCCCCAGGGCTTCGAAGAGCACGAGCCACCGAAGGAAGGCTATTTCTAAAAGATCCGGCTTGTTTGTGGCTGCCAACCAACCAGTGGCTTCAATAACAACACGCTCAGTGGAGTGGTGGGCAGCAGGGACTTTTAGGCAGAGGACAGATTACTTTTTTTTTTTTAACAAATTATTATTTATTTTTAGTACTTAAAAACTTTTTTTAAAAGATTTTATTTATTATTCCTAGAAAGAGGGGAAGGGAGAGAGACATCCATTTATGGGTGCCTTTCACCTGCCTCTAGCTATGAACCTGGCTGGAGACCTGGCTTGCAACCTGGTTATGTGCCCTGGCTGGGAATCGAACCAGGACCTTTGGATTTGCAGGCTGGTGCCTTATCCACTGTGCCACTAGCCAGGGCATTTATTATTATTTCAAAAATATTTTATTCATTATTTTTAGAAAGAATTGGCAGGGAGGGAGGAAGAAAGGGAGAGAAGCATCAATATATGGTTTCCTTTCACCTGCCTCCAGCTGGGGACGTGGCTGGAGACCTGGTTATGTGCCCTGCCTGGGAATTGAACCAGCGACCCTTCAGTTTGCAGGACGGTGCCTATCCACTGAGCCACACCAGCCACAGCAGATTACTTTTTTTTTTTTTTTTTTAAGATTTTATTTCATTATTTTTTAGAAAGAGGGGAAGGGAGACATCAATGTATGGTTGCTTTTCACCTGCCTCCAGCCACAGACCTGACTGGAGACCTGGTTTGCAACCTTGTTATGTGCCCTGGTTGGGGAATCGAACCTGCGACCTTTGGGTTCGCAGGCTGGCGCCTTACCCACTGTGCTACCAGCCAGGGCAGATTACTTTTTTAATAAATAAATTGCTCTCACTTATATTTAGGGGTAGACAAAGAGTAGTGGTTGGAGAAGAGGGTGGCCTGACCTCAATCATGACTCCTCCAGTTAATGACTCCTTCAGTTAATGAACACAGCCAGTCTCCAAGGTGATCCTCGTGGGAGGGAAAAGGGCTGGGGGTGGGAATTGGGATTAAGTCCGTGACCCCATTCTCCTTCCTCCCTCCTCTTCTGCCTGTATTCTTCAGTCAAGTGAAATTGCAATTAGAAGACAAGGGAGCTTCTGATATAGCTCTCACTGAGCAGAAGGAGGAAAATGGAGCCTGAATGTGGCCCTGAGTAGGTCTAGGGCACTGCAGGACATTTAATGCCACAGCAAACCTGTACTCTCTCTCTCTCTCTCTCTCTCTCTCACATGTAAAGATAACTTTCTCTACTGAAGGAAAACTAATGCAGGAGGGGGAAGAGGTATAAGGGGGATAAATGGTAATTTTTTAAAAATCCATAAAAATAAATTAAGAAAAAAAACTAATGGGCTCAGTCAGCTCTCTACACAATCGGAATGAAGAATTGGATCTGTAAGACTAGAGACATTCGTAAGACAATAAAGTATGTAATTTATAATATTAGAAAGTTAAGGAAAGTCAACACTCCGTGATACATAGGAAAATATCCCATAGGAAATGTATGTTATTAACAATATTTAGACTAAGATTATGATACTTGATTATAGAAAAATAACATGATGTCAGAGTTTTTAAATTCATCCTTTAAACAAAATTGTTCTCAAGCAATGGAAAGCAGAGAGGCTTGGAGACTTGCCAGGACTGAGTCCTTTGCAGTCAACAACTGGCTCTTAAACTTGCAAAATATTTAGAGCATGTGTTTTTCTTTGCTTGTTAGTTTTCCCACACCACAGATTTTCTAGATTTTGCTAAACTAATCCAAGTGCCTGGCTTGTTTCTCCTGCAGCATCCTTATGCATTTCCTCTGTGGATCAAGTTCCCTGTCCAAATTGGTACACTTTGTTGTTGTTGTTGTTGTTGTTGTTTGAAGGGAGGACCAAATAAATAAGAATGAAAATGAACCAAGATTTCTTAGCATTATTTAAGACAAACAACTCCAGTATTATTTATTTCAGTTTGTTCACTTAGAAATCACAGCAGAGCTGTTCCAAGGAATACATAAAAATCAAGTATTTTTGTGTGTGGTATGAACCCTTAACAGCATAGCAACCCTTTTATCCAACAAATTTTAAGGGTGTGAGACAGCCCTGTTAACTACAGGTAGGGCTCTCTAGGGTTTTTCATCTTGAACAACTGAAACTTTGTATGTTTTGACCAATACTTCCCTGTAACCCCCTGCCCTCAGCCCCTGGAAACTACCATGCTACTTTCTGCAATAATAATAATAATAATAATAAATAGAAGGTGGGAGAAAATGTTTGGAGGTTTATGGCATAGATTGTGGTGATGGTTTCATAAGCTTATGAGATCTGTCTGGAAAAAGTCCAGCCATTGTTAATATAAAGAGAAAAGCTTGCACATCAATGTTAAAATGGCAGCTGAGGGGAGTGGACTGGAACGTGCATGCGTGAACAATGATGCCTTCACTGTACTAGTCAGTGGGGATGGTAGACACCATCGAGTGAGCATGTGTACTGTGTGGCCATTGAATCCAAAATGATAGAGCAAGTAGAGCTACAAATCTGCAACAAATCAAATCTGCATCAAATCTTAATGCAATGCTTCTGCATTAAAATTGAATATTCCTCCTTGGAATGATTCAGAAGGCTGCAGCTAGGGGCAACTAGTGACTGGCAGCTTCATGACTACAACCTTCCCACACATGCATCACATCTTGTGCAGTTTTTAGGCAAAACATCAAGTCACCCAGGTGACTCAGCCCACTACAGCCCAGAGTTGACACCCTGTGACTTCTGGCTTTTCCCAAAACTTAAAGTCACCTTTGGAGGGGAAGGGATTTCAGACCACTAATGAGATTCAGGAAAATACAACAGGGCAGCTGATGGCAATTGGGAGAACTGTGTGAGGTCCCAAGGTGACTACTTTGAAGGGGACTATATGATTTCTTGTATCTTGGGTCTTCTTCAACAAATGTCTCTTTTTCATATTACATGGTTGGATGCCTTCTGGACAGACCTCAAACATCTATCTCTCAGCTAATCAAGTTGTCCACTTTCAATATGTACAATTTTTGTATATTAACCATACCTCAATAAAGTGATGCTAAAAACTATCACAGATATGTGGAACGTGAGTTTAAAAAGTTTTTGTTACTTTTTTTTTTTTGGTAATGCAGATTAGCATTTGGGGTCATTTAGGGATAAACTGGGATTAGAGGAAGAAGCAGGTAAATTCTTTCAAAGATGTTTTACTGTTTTATCTTCTTGTAGCCTTTGCTTACCTACATAGTTAAAGTAGGTAGGAAAGCCTAAGGTAGGTCACAAGGGGAAGGAGGGGTGAGGAAGTGGAGCATGGAAAGAAAACCCTGAGGAAGTCCATGTAGCCTCTACTGGCGCTTAACATTATGGAAGAACAGAGCCCCTGAGGAGGTCCAGATAAGGACACTGGTGAGTAGAGATAACCTTTAAGAGGGCTTTTTATTTTGAAACAACCAGCAAAGTTTTTCCATTGGGGATGACTCTCATGAGCTCCTTTTTCTCCTCCTCCTCCTCCTCTCCCCCCCCCTCCTCCTCCTCCTTCTTCTTCTTATTTGCATAAGGTTTAGAAGCATAAAGGGATTTCCAGAAGCATTGACTTCTGTCCTAACCTACGTGTTCACGAGACTTTTCTCTGGACAGTCTTAGAACTCACTGTAGGCTTAAAATTGCTTTCATGAAGTACCAATGATGGGGTATGTTCATGCTGACTGACTTCATTACTCACACCTAGGTAGAGGTGAGTCACTAGTGAATGTCAGGCAATATTGTTATTGAACAGGTAAAAAGGCCTGATTTCTTTCACTTCTAATCACAATGCAAAAAGGTGTGGTGGGTGGATTAGGATGAAATGTTGATTGATGTCAAGATTAAATGCGAGCCCAACCTCTGAAAGGTCCTGCTACGGACACATTAGACCTTTGTCTCAAACTGGTAATTGTGTAATCATGCAGAGCACCCATCTAACTGAATACTTTATATTTGCAATAGAATCACTGTTTTTCAGGGAACTTAAAACTATCTAAAATCTGTAATTCACGTATTCAGTTATTGATTGTGCACAGACCATGAACCAAGAGGGCTTTGGGTCTTGCTTGTGTGGAAGCGAACAAGCAGACTCCTGCCCTCATAGAACTTCACCGATTGCTTTGTAGCAAACAAATTCCTTTTGGTTTCCTTCAGGATCTCAAGGGTGCCCAACACAGATGGCACCTGGACCTAAGATTAGTCCCTTATTGTCTGCACAGCAAATGTACCTTCTGCTGAAAAGCCTGTACTGGTTTCAAGTTAAGGTTTGATGCAGGAAAAGTTTTGCTTTGAGAATCTCCTCCTTCTAATGCTGGATCTATTCTGTGCCACATACTGACTTAACCTGTCAGCTGTGATGCCATAAAATGTTTCAAGGACAGATCCTTCTAGAGCTTATTATATTTTTTAAAGTAGGTTTTCAAAGCAACAAAAAATGTAAGAATAATAAGAAATAAAGTAAGATGATGCTTTGATAGGCAATATATGACTGATTTTTGTGGTTTAAGGATTCACCTTAGCTAATTAATCATGAAAGAGCTCCAAATTAGAATGAGGGCTCTCACAATGTTCATTTTGTTTTGGTGTCACTGAGTCTGTAATGTAAAATCAACAAATTTCATTATATCCCTGGCAGATGCCCTTGGCATGTTCATAAGGCTGGTAGCCAGGTAACAAAAAAGGAGCTAACAGCACCTCGTTCTTATTAACAATGAGCACGTTCTTAAAATCAATACTTTGACTTTCAATAATCCAGTTTCATCAACTCTTCTCTTCCTTTTCAAGTTTTTTTTTTTTTAGAAACATATTTGAATATTAGGATTTAGTAGGGACTTTGGGGAAAAAAATCCCCAGCAGGATGTCTCTCTTGCATTCCAAGTCAAGAGTATTTATCAACAGAAATTTCTATTTTTATAAATGTCTGAGATCATGTGAGTTTATAAGACTTGTCTATTTATTATAGTGAGATCCTTCATGTTCTCCCATGGCTACAGAAAGCAAAAGACCAATAATTTATCTTTTCACTCTGTATTTACTTTGAGAACAGTAACTCTTCCAGCCCTGATTTATGTGTGTCAAAAATAATTTCTGTTAAATATTTACATGTTATATACACAGAAGCTCCAATTTTCTGAGGGCTGGGGTAATTTATTAAAATAAAGATATTGATATTTTTTAAATGCAAAAATACCACTAATCCATATTAATTAAAACAAAAACCAGGCTGAATTAAAATGTCAATTTCAAGAGATATTGCGTATCCCACAAGCCTGTCTTGTGGGATACAATTGTTACTGATCCAAGTCTTGAGATAACATGGTTTAATTAACAGGTAAGAATGAGCTAGAATAAACAGGTAAGAATGAATGAAACAGGTAAGGTGGGTATTTCATACCCATCCAGAATACAAAATTCATCCAAGAAAAAGTTCTAAAATAGTGTGTTAACATTTAAAGTCTTGCTTTGAAAATGCCTGTTCTTATTCTCAAAAATATAGTTTATCATAGCTGAGGTAGCTTTTGATTAAGAATGTCATTCCAGGACACTGCACATTTTAAAATGTGGAATCTTAAGATTTTTTTTTCACTAGAAGAAGTTGTTTTTCAAAAGAATATTGAAATAAATATTGAAATATTTATTACCATTGCTTGGGACCCTTAAATTCCACATAAAACTCTATTTTACTTAGTTGCTTAGATTCCCTAGATAGCTTCATCAAATGTCTCTGATAGGTAGCACTGTGTTAGGCGGATACCATCCCAGGGTAGTATTTATGCTCAGTGTAAACCTCATACCTATACACACTCCACTGTTAGAGCAGAAGAAAAGGTAGCATCAGCTTTAGATAAGTATCTTGGTAAGAGTAGATTTCCCCATTTCTGCTGGATGTACATTCTATAAATGGCCTTGAATTGGCAGATCCACAAACCTATTGTTCTCCCAAATAAAATATATGCCTCATTACTCACTTTCTGTCTGTAGTCTTTTCAGTGCTTTGTAAGTGTTGATTGCAATAATGGCTTCAATTTTTCCCCCTCTCTCTGCACCCATTCCCTTCCTGGGGTCACCTTTCAATTCCTTTCGCTAAAAGGTCAGAAAATATTTTTTTAGCCTGTGGGTCAACTCTGGATTTGCTTTGTCTGATGGAGTTAGGTAGAAGTGGCAGCAGGTCTGTTTTGAGAGAAGGCCCAGAAAGACGTAGAGTGAGTGCTTCTGCTAATTCTTTAAACATTTCCGCTGTCACCAAGGGACATCAGAGTTTGTTCGCTGGTGAATAAGAAGTGCCCCAGTTACATCCACTGAGACCAGGCTGGATGGGCAGATCGGCCTGCCCGCCCTCTTTTGAGCAAGCTCAGTCTATACACAGAGCTGTTTAGAGACACTGTTGATGTTAGCTATTTGAACAATAGATGCTTATTGGCATATGCCACTGATATTTTGTGTTTTGTTGTGAAACAGAAAAATTCAGCTAATGCAACCAGATGAGAAAATTCATCACGTTGGAGGCAGGAAATAAATGATTTTCGATATATTAGAATTATTTTAGCACCTTGTTAGACTATAGATGCCTAGCTCATATCCCAGACCCACAGAATCAGATTCCATGGGTGGAGGTATCTGAAAATGGATATATCACCCAATAATTATTATAGATATTAAAGTTTGAAGACAGCTCATCCACAGACCCCACTCATGGAGAAGTCATCTCTCTTCTGATGGTGGCAGTGGAAATTTCCTCAAGAGATGTATGAATGAGATACTTATTTCTTTGGAGAAACCCTTAAGCTGTCCTTTTTGCTTGATTTACACATGCAGAGTGTAAGAGTCACAGAGGAAAACAACCACATGTACACTTTAATAGTCATATCTGTTTTATGTACTGTAATTAAAGTGCGTTAAAGTCAAGATGTATTTTTGCAAATGTAGACAGATTTTTTTGGAGAAACACCAAGCCTGATGAATTAAGTCTTGGGCGAAAACACTCAGTGATCTAAGTTTCTTCATATCTCTATGTCATAAGAAAGTTATTTTCAGTCTTTTGTTTCATATATATAAAGGATATGGGGAGTTCTAGATTTAATAACCATACATATAACCTTAAGATAGTGTTAGGTAAATTTTGTTTGTTCATTTTTTTCTTTTTGATTTTGGAGTTTACAAAAACCATTTTTTTTTGTTATTTTTTAAAAATTTTATTGTTGTTGTATTACATCCATCCCCTTTTTGTTCCCCTCTGTCCCCCTCCACACCCACCCATTCCCCCCAAAGGCAATCCCTACTGTTGTCCATGTCCATGGTTCCTTTATACTAGGCTCTTGTCTAAGCTGCTCCCCTTTCTTTCCTCTGCCTTCCCCCCCCCTCCCCCCAACCCCTTTTACCCTGACCACTGAAGGCCTATTCCTTGTATTCATATACTTGGTTCTGTTTTGCTTGTTGTTAGTTTTGCTCATTATTGTCCCATAATGGGTGAGATCATATGATATTTGTCCTTCACTGAAATGGCCGGCACTGAGTGTTCATATGACAGATTTGGATACCATGAAAACTCATACCTTCAGCTTGGGTTTGGACTGTGAGCTATTTAATGTTCTGGATTCAATTGTTGGAATAACATACGTTATTGCTCTTTTATATCCTAAAATACTAAAACATCTTTTCCATCTATTTAGTTTTATACTGAACTTATTTTAATGTGATTATTAAGATATAAGTGCAAATAAGTGGCCATTATTCTTCCAGAGAAAGAGAACCAAAAGGAGATATCTATTTCTACATTCATTTCTATAGTTATATACGAGGTCTGTCCTGAAAGTATCAAGCCAGTGCCAATATTATAAGAACAGTTTGCATGGCCGATGCTTTTTGAACAGACCTCATACATAATACATAGAGAAGATATACATGCATAGCTACATAGATACAGATATTCATGTGTGTGTATATATGTATATCCCAAGATCTGCAGTTCAGCGACCGAGGAAAACCAATGATAGAGTTTCATTGTGGGTCTAAAGGCTTGAAAAACAGAAGAGCTGACAGTACACATTCCAGTCTCAGTCCAAGTCCAAAGGCAGGAGATGACTGATGTTCCAGCTTGAAGACAGTCAGGCAGAGAGAGTGAGTTCTTTCTGGCTCAGCCATTTTGTTCTATTTAGCCCTCAACAGGTTGGACGAGGCTCATCCATAGTGGGAGACCTGTCAGCTTTATTCAATGCATGGTTTCAAATGTTAATCATGCCTAGAAACACCCTCCTAGATAAACACAGAATAGTGTTTAATCAACCAGCTGGCACCTTATGGTCCAGCCAAGTTGATGCATAAAGTGAACCATCACACTGTTGAACATGCATGTTCCTATTATTACGTGGAAGCCAAAACTCTGATTGCTGAAGGTCAGTGTCTGAGAGGAAGTATTTTTGTGCATATTGAGTCTATGGCTTTATGTAGGAGATAAGACATGGGGTTTCCAAACATCACTGCACATAAAACAAATCATTGGATTAAGCAAATGAAAAAAAAAAAAAAGAGTGGCCACATTTTAAATATTTGTTTCTATCTCTTAATTACAAAAGTTTTATTTTTTGTTTGCTTGCTTATTCATGAAATAAAGAAGAAATAACTGGCTAACATATAAAGAAAGTGCCAGGATCACAGAGAAAGCTCTCATATAATAACTGTACAGTCATAGTATTTCTTAAAATTTAAATTTAATTAATTTTTTTGTAGCCAGAGATTTAACTTGACGTGGTAACTGTAAGATTTGTGTTGCCTGGTTCCTCTTAAAAGGCCTGCACGTGGACTGAATTGGACTTATTCTGTCTGAGCTCCAGCACTGGGGCACCAGCCCGAAAGGCCTCAGATACATACAGAGAGACACTGAATTGTCTGGCATCAGGGCAAGAGCTGGATAGGAAGCCTTCTTCAGGATAGAGGTGCTAGCAGAGGCCATTATTCTTTTTCTGAGCTGACAGCCACCATACCTGAGTCTCCATCAACGTGGCTATCACTGATGGCCCCACCCTGATCATTCCCTGAGATCCCACCCAATCTAACTTGCTGGCCCACCCAAGCTGCTTCCAGTAGCTTTTCCATATGAATGGCCTAGCTTGGCTCATGCTTCATAGTTTCCTAAAGTCTCTCAAACAAGCAGCATCGGCCTCAGCATGCCCTGTACTTCCCGACCCTGAACTAGCAGCAGCTGGTCTTGGTTCGCAGCTTGACCTTTCCTGAGCACCTCCCAGCCCAGCACGACTGGCAGCTATCCACCATCACTTTGTAGCTCATGGTGGGTGGCCCTGGGCAGAACACAGGTGGCAGCTGACCTTGACCTATACCTCCCAGGAGGCCCCAGAACCAGTGTACCCAGTGGACAGCTTCAGACCACTATGAAGCACCACTTAACCACCCTCACAAGTGACCACTCAAGGGGCAGACTCTGCAGGCGTGATAACCCAGAAGTAAGTCCTGCTCCATGGGGTTGGCCCCTGCACAGCTAATCCTCCAGGGTGGTCCTAGCCAGTCCTTACATGTCTAAGCTTATATCCTACTTGCTTTTTATCTCAGTAAACCTATGGATTTTCTTTCCCTATTTCTGGAAAAGTTGTAGAGATAACACTATTGTTCTAACTTAAGTCAAATGGCCTTATGGCTAAAGATAGATAGATTCTGGCCAGGTGTGTATCACATTCCCACTCTTTGGAGATATAGGATGAGTTTGGATTAAAACTGAAGTAGATGGAACTAACCAAAGGCAAATCAAGCTGTTACATCAGCAACTGAGGTGAGCAAAGACGATAGCTACCAACCATATGCTGCAATTTAACATATTTATTTTCCATAGTTTTTCAAATAAACTTTAGTTTATTGTATTTTAAAAACCTTACATACAACTACTTTTTTTGGTGGAGGAATAAGGAAAACCACAAAACATACTATGAAGTTGAGTTCAATCTCTGGGGATACTTTCTATCCATATAAAACTTGATTCAGCTAAATTCTGACACACTAGTCCTACCTTCAAGGGATGCTTATCAGACACCTCAGGGAAAATGATGTTCTATAAGACAATGAATGAAAATAATTGATTTGGAACATAAACCTATTGGATAAATAAATACTCTGAATTTGTAATGTAAAATTAAAATGCAATATCAATGCCACAAAAATATCAGTTACCATTAAAATAAAATAAGGCTATATTTAAGAATTAGATTTAAATTCGTTTCAGTGTTACACATTCCAGATGTTTACATTTATTACTTGCTTGTTAATGAATACAGATTTGGAATTAAGTGACTGATTTGTTCTTTTCATTTCATTCTATATTTATGGTTATGTGCGCCAAACCGACCTTCCTAGAATACTATGTAATTCTTTCATTCCACAAGGAAATAACATGTACCAGATGGTATGACTACATACATATAAAGCCCAGATGTCAATATTTTCAAAACGTCATTTTTAATGAGTGGGAATGAACACAAATATGCATTACATAATTGTTAATTGTTAGCGTCCAACATTATTTAAATTCTGGGGAAAAGTTGATAATGTTCTCTAATATTATACTTGTTGCTTATTTAAAATAATAGGAAATCAAAATAAGATACAGGTAAAATCTTTTTGCTTGAAATGTATTAAGAATAATTGTAAGTCTTGAATTAAGGAACAAAAAGTGATTGGCAAATGTGCAGCATTAAGATGACAGATGATAGGTTTCTGTATTTAACAGAAATGTACGTGAAAATACTTGGGGGCCTCAACATGAGACTTCATATAATGCCACTTGAATAAATGAAAGTTAATGTGATGACGAGTGAAATAAATTCTGGAGATGATGGTCTTGTTCCAGTATGCTCTACTGTGAAAACACATGGGGAATTTTGTGAAGTTCTAGGCAATAAGCACTACATGGAAAAACTACAAATAGAAATTCACCCAGAAGATATTGAATAGCAGCTGTGGTGTTTGAGGGATGCTTATTGCAAATGGAAACAGTTAAACTGGAGTAAAGAAGGCTAAGAGAGACAATGCATTGTCACAAGCTTGCCATCTGGAAGAATCTGTGACAATAATCTGGGTCACACTTTTCATTAACATAAACTAAAACATTCTAACATTAGTGTTGATTCAAAGTGGAATTGCTTTTCTTGGAGGGTTGTAAGATTCCCGCACTATGGACATTCATGGAGACTCAGAACTAAAGGCAGGGAGCAGGTGTTCTCTCAATATTTTTGGAGTAAATAAGTGAAAACAGGAAAGATGATTTGAATTTATTGAGCACCTATTATTTTAGTTATATAATTTATTAAATGCTCCCTCCCATCACACAGACAATCTTCATTTTACTGCTAGGACAGCTGTCTAAATTCCAAAGGCTAACTCACCAATGATCCCAAAATAATTGAAAACTCAGAATTCTTCCAAAGGTCTTTCTGGTTTCAAACATGTGCATGTTTATTTAAGATCAAGATTGTATAATCCATTAGATCTTTCTTCTGCTGAAGGGAAACAGAAACAGTATTATTTTAGACAATGCTAAATGCCATAAAGAATATGTAAATGGAGAAAGGTAAATAGAGGGGACCTTAACGTTAGGTGGCCAGGCAAGACCTCTTGGATGCAGTGAAGTATAAATGAGGTTTAATGATGAGGAGAAATCTGGTATGCAAATAGCAGAGGGACTGAGTTTCCGGTAGAAATAACAGCCATGAAGCAAGTATGAGAGTGTTGTTTCCAAAAATCTGACCCCTCCAAAAGCTCTGTTATTGAAAGTTGATGAATAGGGGAGATAATTCATCAGTGATGTCAGAGAGAAGGTAAAACGATAGATAGACCTTCTGGTGTCCAGTAGAAAGCTTAACATGTTCTGAGCCTGTGTGCTACAAGTTTAATTTTGGATGGGGATGATATTTTCAAGATTGACAAGGGAAAAAGGAAAAGGATCACCAAGGAAAATATTTGGAAGAATGAGAAAGAGAGACTAACAGTGGAAATGAAGATAATTGGATACTTCACAACTTATGAAATCAATTTTATTCAAGTATAAGTTACACACAATAAAATGCACATATGTGAAATGCAAAGAGTTCTGACATATATGTGCTCTCAGCACAACCAGGAAATAATAGTTTTGGATAATAAAAATCCAAGTTGCTTTGTAACTTACAGGATAAAAATGAAGTCTTGAAACATAAATTGGGGTAAATTTCCAGAGTATAGGACAAAGAGACAAAGAGACTAGAATTATTGACAGGAAAGATAGGAGATGCAGTGGGCCATTACAATCTCAAACTATTAAAAATTTTTACAAAGTGAAGAACACAGATGATGTTAACTGATATTTCATAGAGTTTCATGAGGGAAAATGCAGATAACTTTGAAAGGAACAAAACTCAAGCATTATTCATCTCAGCAGCAATACTGATTACTAACCAACAACACAACAGCGCCTTTAAGATTCTGAGAGGAGCATTATTTGCAGCCTAGAATTCTATACCCAGTCAAACTACAAGTCAAATATGAGAGTAGAATAAAATAACTTTTAGAAATGCATAATCACGGAAAAGTTGTAATCTAATTACTATTTCTTTGAAGTTTTTGAGAATGACATTTAGCAAAATATGAAAGAGAAATATGTAGGATTTAGTAAATAGTAAATCCAACCTAAAGTAATAATAAAGGATATTTATGGACGGTCAATCAGTAGTAGGCCCAGAAAACCAGAACAAGAAGAGCTAATGGAGTTATCTTGGAGTCACCTTTCTGAGAAAAGAAGGAAGTCTAAACTATGATTGAAAATTTGGAAAAAAACTTGAGGATAATATGATTACGGTAAGTGAAGATTTAAAATTTATCTTTTTGTTATTTCTGTTACACTGTACTGGTCAACCCATTTCAGAGACTGATTAGCCACAATAGAATATACATATGATCAACTCTGGTGATATAAAAGTAAATGCATAGCTGACATTATATTCAAAAGGGCAAGGAGAGGGTAGGATATAAGTGATAAGCTTCCCATTTTTCCAAGTAAGGAATAAAGTGGCACTACTATTAATGGGTGAAGAATGAGTGGTTTAAATTGATTATTTAAAGTTGCAACAGTAACCAGGGAACATCTGTAAGCAATGAAATCACTATCGGGAGGAAAGAGCAGAAAAAAATGTCACTTAAGTGAGCTGAATTCTCCTTTCTCCTATCAAAAAGCCAATAAACAATGTCTACAGTCAATAAATCAAAAACATCAATAAAGTCACACAATTTACACATAAAGTGATAACTATGAGAAGAATTCAGAACAACAAATGGTTTTTCACTCTGAAAGCAAGAAAGAAGAAAAATAGTGACTAGGTAGATAATTACTGTTTTCACCCTAAATTTTTCAGAAACATGAATTTTTCACAAAACACATGTATTTTTTGGTATTTCTCAGGTTAATTTTTTTTAAATTAAAGATCTGTTTTTGCTATTTAGTAGTGGAATTTTTGAAACATTAGATATGTTTAAAACCTTTTAATTGTTATGGGTTATTTTTCTTAATTACCTAATATGTCCATCCAATGACTTTGTCTCAGTAATATTTAAAAATGAACATGATAAAAGATACATTTGTATTCAAGCAGGTAAAATGGTGCTGTTACTGTTGTGGAAAAAAATCAATGACTTTAGAATAAAAATATTGTGATAATTTTCTGGAGTAAGCTACACTTGATAATTGTTTCTCCTATTTGTATGTTTTCTTATTGCTAGGCAATTGAGATATTTATACAATTACATCACAGATTTTTATTGTTATGTGCTGGAAACTTTGATAATAAAATGAGAATTCATCTTGCTCACTAAACTCAATTCAGAACAATTTTAGTAAAAAAAATTGGAACAATTATGAAAGCAAATGGCCAAGCACAAATAAAAATCACATGCACTATAAATTGCACAAGATCTGAATATAATCTCTTCTTTGTTAACATCAAATAATTATTCAGTTACATGAGGTTTCAATTCACTCCATATTAGGAATACTTAATAGTTGTTAGTGATAAATCACTTAGCAACATAAATTAAGTGTAATAATCAATTACGTTTGATGTGTTGCCATTTCTTGATGTCAGATTATCCATTAACCTTTGAATGATTTTTAATTGTGATAACTTATACAAAGGTTAGAAGAATACAATCTTTATTATTAGTCAATAGTATTTGTAGCAACATGTTCACAGGGTTAGACATCTTTGAATTGTAGAGCATCAACATTGCACAAAGGGGCTCAATGAGTTCTTATTTCTTGGCTAATAACTTCCATGGCATGTGACTGTGGAGGCAGGAGCTTGAACACAATCCAAGAACATTTACCTCTCCGAGGGACCAAAGAAAGAGAAGGACTTTCAGAGATATTTACTGTCTGTTTTGTTTGTTTGTCTTAATTAAAATTTTCCTTTGACCTAGCTTCAAAATGTTTAAAACATTCCCAAGATGTTATACTTTGTTTAATTTGACTTGTGGAAGACATTACGAGATCCCGAATCTTCAGGTGGATTCCATCTATTTTGACTCCTTTGCTTTTCCTCTGACTTGTCACATAATTTACGTTTGGTGTCTCTATGCAAAACTTGTTACGACGTGCAGCTCAAATGATTTTCTTACTGGCTAGCTACAAAATTCATACAGCTCAAGGGTGCCTTCTGATTAAGTTGTCTTTTTAATTCATTTTTGCTTTTTTTACTATAACCCACTTTTCTTCCATAGGTGATCATGATATATGACCCCAAAACTTGTGACTGTCACATAGGCACCAGATAGTTGAGGCGTGGGGGAAACATAAAAGGAACACTATAGGAAGTTGCCCTAGAATAGCATTTATTACCTGCCTTCTTGTATCTCTTTCAGTTAAGTTGTATAAAATTCCCAAATTTAATGGGTTGGGGAGAGGCACAATTTGGAAAAATGTTAGAGCCAGTTACAGTGGAATGTGGGTCTTTCTCAGTAGCTACATAGTAGTAACATCTATCATAAGATAGACAGGAGAAAACATCTTGACAATTGGCCAAAAAAGGGAAGGAAGACAAGGGGAAGAAGAAAAGACTATGCAAATGAAGACGATGTATCTCAATGATCAAATATGAACCGAAGTAGCCATGTGAGAGTGCTTTAGTGCCTGAAATCCTAATAAAGTATCCTTAGAAGTTAACTCTTTATTTTAAGATGAAGCAGATCCTTCATAGGATTGTTTTCTATGAATGACCTGTATGATTGTAACTTCAAATTAGGGTGTGTTGGCCAGTATGTGGGTTAATGGGGAGGTGCCCCCAAAGCACTCAGACTCAGTCCTTGAAAACATTTATAAGCTAGTCTTTAAAAGGTTAAATTTTTGTGCCTGTGCTGGCCACCCCTCCTGTATACCTATGACTTTATTACTGAGGATATCATTAAGTTGTATTATGTTACTCTGAAAATTTCTTTTTCACTGGATAATTAATCCCAATTTTTGAATTTCCTTGAATAAATTATGTTTTAATCCATATTATTTTTCAAGACATTGAAAATTCCTGTGTAACAACTGCAGCCTTTCCAAGCCACTGTTAAAATCTGGCAAAGATGGACCAGATGGTGAACCATCCTAGTAGATAATGAATCTGGGTTTTAGACAGGCATGAGGTAGAGGAGGTAAGTACTGAGTTATGAAGGTATGACTATAAACCATATTTGAAATCAGAAAGATTCATTGGGCTTTCCTACTTAGCTAAATGGTGGAACCTCATCAGGTAAAACATACAACTTGCCTTTGAAAAGTGGGGGAAAAAATAAAACAGCCAACTGATCTGTTCCTTAGTCTCCCAAATGCCACGTAACTGCCATTCAAAAAAATTACATTATTGGTTAGATTATCTTTGGTAGAGTAGAAAATAGATTTTAATAGAGCAGTGGGATGCTTTAGAATCATGGACTATTCTTTCCTCTATTTTTAATTGTAAAATTAAATTATATCATAAACAGCTCAATTATCCATAATGCCAGAAATCCAACAAAGCTATTCCAATTTTACCTTTTTCGTTCTTATCTTTGGCAGGAGCCTTTAGTGGGCATAGAAGCAGGGCTTAAATCCTTTTAGCCTGATACGACAAGGAGAGTTAGAAAAGGGAAATTAAGAAAAAAATAAAAGAGAGAGAGAGAGAGTAAAAGGTTTACTGTTTTCAGCAGGGCAATCTTCCCACAAGTAATTCCTTTTGGCCCCAAATCAAAGGGACGAGATAAGCAGCGCCTCCCACCATCCTGGGAAAAGTGCAGAGCGAACTGATTTTGCAATCCTCTCAGAGAGGACTGTGGGAACTGGGAGATTGGAAATGTGGTCAAGGTGAGGTCTGACAAGGGTCATTCATTTATTCATCAATGCAAACCTTTGCTGATAACTTACTGAGAGTTGCACTTTGTGCTATACATGGGAAGGGCAAAGGTGAATAAAACACTTTGCAAAGTTCATGGTCAGTGAGAAGATGCTGATGTTCAAAGAGGTAAGTAACCATATATACCTTGGCAAGGTTGTAACAGAAGTATCAATAGAGTTTGGCCGCCAAAAGGTGAATGGACAATTCAATCTGAGTATGGAACTTGGGAAATTCTAACAAAAAAAAGACCATAGCTGCCTCCTGAAGAATGAATGGAGGGTACAAAGCAACAGGTAGGGAGGAGCACCCCAAGTTACTCAGGTGGATTGGTTCCTGGGTGGCAAGTTAGCAGTCCCGGTCCTGAAAATCGGAAAGAGATATATAATAATAGCTATCACTTCATTTCTAATGTATCAGGCCCTGTTTTCACCACAACTGTTTCAAGTTAGATATTATTTCTATTTTACGAATAAGGGGACCAAATTCAGAGAGGTTAAATAAGTAGCTTAAGGTCACAGAGATTCAGATCCGCATTTGTCTGCTGTGCTGTCATCAGTGGGGTTGTTTAGCCCAGCTAGGCAGTTGCTAGACTATCAGAAAACCTAAAATCTACTTGAGTAACCAAAGAGAAGTATTACCTTGAAAATGGACTAACTGCTTTTATCGAAAAGGCTACAAAGGAAACTGAAATCAGAGGTGGGTGAGTTCAAGGGTGGTCACATCAACAACGCACGCCTCCCACTTTCATTTTAATAATCCGAGGCTTGGCAGGATTCCACTCCTCATTCCCCGACACCTCAGGGTGATTCTTGAAGAGTGATAGTTATGGGGAGAGAATAATGTAGGAGGGTAGGATGCATATCCAAATTCCAATCAGCATCATCAGTTGAGCCTGAATCATTCCATCTCCATCTGCCAAGTTGATATAACCAAGGATCTGAAGATGTGAGCTTTGATCTATTAATTCATTCATTTATCTGTTTATCTATTCACTCACACAGCATACCTGCATGCAGCATGCCTGTGAGCAAAAACTGCACTTTCGGGGAAGGAAACCATGCATTTCAGAGAATAGCTAATATTATCTTGGAGGCAGGAGAAAATATGTATATTTCTGCATGAATATTTATGCAATGGAGAAGTAATTTCAGTATGTTCATTGTGGGCTGAAAATTATGCTCTTCTAAGCAACTTTAAAATTATGTTGAAACCACAGGATCCATTGTTTATTTTCCTTAAATATTCAGAAAGTATGATGCTTTTGATGGTAAACAAGCACTAGTTCGGGAATTATTAAGCAATATGACTAAGCAATGCAATCCATCATTTGTTGTTTGCATCATGTTTACATATCTGAAATACGCATAAAATAATAAATTCCCCTTCAGCTTAAAATCCCAGAGACATCTCATCTCAGTACACAATCTAAACCACTTTCAGGGCCTTCAATACCCTTCATGATCTCATCCGTATCAACATTTCCAACTTTCCTCCCCCACTGTCTCATTGATTCATTGCACTTTCGTTATGCTAGCTAGCTTTCTCTTCTGCCTTCAGTCAATTCAAGGAAATGACGTTATCAGGACTGTGCTGTTCCTTGTCCCTGTCATTCTCTCCCTCCGGGTCTTAGCAAGGGTGGCTCTTTCTCAATATTTAGGTTCAACTCAAATACGACCTCTTCAGGAAGCCTTCTTGGTCTCTACACTACTTCGTCTTCTCTAGGTATGTGGCTTACGGTAGAAGTGTAGACTAAATAGAATACAGGTTTTGCTAATATCCTAAATTTGATACAGGTTTTTTCCTTGGTTTAAACATCCAAAGAAAAGATGGGTTAAAAAGGGGGTAAACAAATTGTTATACAATTTTTGTTTTGTAGAATAAAAACCATCATTGTGCTACACAGATGAGTCAGGCGCACATTGGCATTTTGGGGTGTGTGTATGCAGAAGGATGCACCCCTTTAAAAGCCTCCTATGTATGCTCAGGGTGTGTGCATGTGCTCCAATTTCATAATCCAAGTAATGACAGGAGGGATGAAAAGGAGAGTCATAATCTAGATAAGGTAATTCTGACTCATTAAGTTGGGCATGTTTTCACTTTATTAGGGAATAAATCAGTTGAGCTGGAATTCAAGCCCAGGCCTTTTGGCTCCAGAGCCTATGACATTTCCTTAATCAAAACCCTCCATATTCAATAATACTCCTTCACAATGGCATCAATTTCAGTCATGGAAATTTACAAAGACCTGTAGTAAATTAGTTTTGTCCCATAAAAATGAATCAGCTAACCTACCAAAACACCAAACTGACATAATTCTTGGCGCTATGGAATATAGTGAATTCCCCACTCAGTTGGAAGTCTAACCCACTTCAGAACAATCTAGACTTTTCAAGAGGTTAATATTAAGAAATAGTGCCACCTTGTGACAATTTTTATAGCAGGGGCACTCCTGCTCTCCGAAAGGTTTTAAGAAAGCATGCTCCTGAATGAGTGTTTTATTCAATGAGTGTCTTTGAAATTTGTTGACAAGGCATGCTAACATTCTACTGAACATCGAGAAAAGCACTACAGTCTTGGAATCCTAGTTGTAATGAGGGCCCCCTGGTATTTCAGGGCAAGAAAAACTTATCTTGTGCTTCAGGATGAATTTATTATTATTTGTATTATTATTATAATACTTATTATTATTGGTTTAACTTATGGGAAGTCAAGGCAGGCAGTTTGTAGCTCTGTGCCTTCCCTACTGTTTGAAAACACTGGGGTCCACATGGAAACTTCAGGGAGAGGGTTGAGATGAAGGGAAGAATGACAACGGAATTGGAGGCTTCATCTCCATTGCTCATCCTTTTTTGGTCCCAGATCAAGAAATACAGCACAAGTGTCACATTGCATAGAAATAAGAATCTAACTACAAAGTGACTTTCTCACTCATTAAAGCAAGCTTCAGCATTCTTTTAACAATTCAACCAAGAATTAATATTCAAGTTTTGGAGTTGATTATGAGAGAGGCTTAGTCTAATTTCCTGTAAAAAAAAAAAAAAAAAAAAGAATACTCTGGTATTTTGCCAGTGATACATTTTCTTTTCCTGTGGAAAAGCTAGAATGATCTAATTATGGCCACTGATTATTATTCTTAAATAAATGCATCAAGATCTGTGAACATCATTTCCAAGCATATAGATAATACTGAGAAAGAGAAATTGGTATATCTAAAGAATCTTCAAGTCTAAGCTTCTTTGTAAATTATTCTGGCTCATTTTAAGGGTTTCTAAAGGGTATTCTGCCTAATTAGTGTCTCAAATTAGTGTGTGATTGGATGTCATCTCTAACCTGCCTTGAGGTGAGAGTAAAGTGAATAGATGACACCTGGTGCTTAATCTTTCTGCTTTAAGGGACATAGTAACAAGAATCAGAAAATATTTCACTTTGAAGCAGTCACTGTATTTCCCACGCTATACTTAGCTATTGGCTATGTCATCTATTCCTACCACCTCCCTCACTCTAGTGAACCAGGAAACTTGAGAGTCCTAGACATTGAAGAAGCCCACTCTAGGGAGAGTGCTGGAGGTGTGTAGGCAATGTCAGCAAACTCCCCGACATTATCTTGACAGGTGTGACCTAATCATTTCTTTTCTTTTTTTAAAAAAAGATTTTATTTATTATTCTTAGAGAGAGGGGAAGGGAGAGAGGCAGAGAGGGAGACACCAATGTATGGTTGTCTTTCACCTGCCTCCAGCTATGGAACTGGCTGGACACCTGACTTGCAATCTGGTTATGTGCCCTGTCTGGGAATCGAACCAGCAACCTTTGGGTTCTCAGGCCAATGCCTTATCCACTGTGCCATGAGCCAGGGCCTTGATCATTTCTTGATGTCCTGAAAATTCCAATGCAGTGTGATGAAAACAACCTAAGTAAGACATAGTCTATGAACAACATGAGGTATCTAGTTTTGGCTGGTCTTAAAAGGAAAAAAATTTATTTCTTCAATGGTAATTAGAAATACCATCATACTAATTTGAAGAAACACAATGCACGTGGCTTAATCAAATACCTGCAACACACTTGGCTCTGTGCCGTGAGTTGGATGTCCCATGATTTGTGAGTCTGGTAAGAGCATGGTCCCTACCTTGCTGTGTGTCTAGTGGGCATTTCAGACCAGATTGGGGGGCGGGGGCGGAGTGTAAAGAGGAAAAGTCCAAAGTGAAGTAAAAACACACACTAAGCAAAGCAAACAAAATCCCCGGAAGGACATTGCTTTTGCTGGGATTGAAGAGAAACCAGGGGCAAGATAAGGCTGGAGAAATAAACATGGGTCCGATCCCACATGCTTAGGGCTTTCAGGCCCAATTCACAAGTCACTGTGAATGAGCTGAAATGAAATCAACATTTGCACAATATTTGCTGCTATGTGACAATTTCATTTAAGTCTCATAATAACCCTGTGTTTTCAAACTCCTAATTTGTAGATGAGATGTAAGATTTAAGAGGATTTGAGTCATACTTCATTTGAGAATGTGGTGAAAACCTGGGTGAAAAAATCAAGTTCTTTGTTTTTTTCTTTTGTAATGATAACTAGCTACTAAATACTAAAACTTAAAATACTAAAGGATTTATCTGTCAAACATTTGATGCGCACATATCACATTCTTTATATAAAGGCATTAGAACAGTTGAACTATTTCTGTGGGCTGTGGATGACAGGTCCAACGTGAGTAGCAGAGAGTATCATCAGCGTTGGGACAGACTCTAACACCAACGAAAGTGAGTTTGCATCTCCTTTCTTCGTCCCTAGCCCTGACAATTTTTGCCTCTTCCATCTCCATTACTTTTTCCCTGCTACCCGTCCTGATCTTCTTTTATCTTGCACGTATTGCTTTTCTTTCCTCTTCTCTCAACTGGGTGAGAGTTTATAGTAGTTGTGTTAATCAAATATGAGTGTATTTCCTCTTCTTTGAAATGTTATAATGTATTGCTGTCATGCACAAACAAGTAAGCAAAATCAACAAAACCGGGAATAGGTCCAACGAATGAACTGCTGGATTGGGACTAACTCCTTGTTTTGGACCCCAGCGGCTCTCCATCGGAGCCCCGTTTCTGTAAGCCTTTGCGAAGCCTGCCAGTGTCAGCTCTCTCATCTGTGTGATGGAGATGACCTTTGGCTTTCTGACCTCAGGGGGTCATTGTGTGGACCAGTTCGGATATTGTGTGTCTGTCACTAGTAAGGCGACGTTAAAAATTACTACTACTTTCACTACAGGGGTCCATATTCGCCTTCTGATCCATTTCCCATTGTTACTACCCTTTTGCAAGGCTTTTAAATTGACACTTAAATTATGGGAGCACAAATTACCTTACACTATTTTGTTCAAAGTTGCATTTAAGTCATGAAGGAATGGCATTTGTGAATCCCCACCCCCACCCCCCACCCCACCCCCACTTTGGAAAGGACTTAGTCCTTCCTAGACTTTGAATAGCTTAGCTTTGTATTAACCAGCTCACATTTTCTGGTGTGTCATAGCGCCATCTGCTGGAAGTTGAGGAGGTTGGCACTAAAGCCTTGAAAGCACGTCAAATGTAAGACAAATAAACATCACTTATATCTTGTGAGCTACAAATAACCGTAAACTTTGCAATAATGATTCACCCTCTTCCTATATTATCCTATATCTATGCAACAACATACTACTTAGAGCTTAAATAAACAAAGTAATTCTGGAATAAACAATTTCCCCAAGATTTAGTAGAAACAAGATGCAGAAGAGTGTGTTTATTGTATTATTGTTTTAATTCAAATATATGCCATGTATAGAATGTATATATTTGAATAATTTTACTAGAAGATATTTAACATGTCGACCTTTTAATTCAGTGTTTACTCTGGAGCAAAAGGCTTAATGGAAGGGAGGTGTTTTTTTGTTTGTTTGTTTGTTTTTTTAATGTCTATATTGTTTGAATTTCTACTTAACAAATATTTTACTTTTATTTTGTTTTAGTTCCTTTTTAACAGAATTATCTGGGTTATCTGGATAGTGACAGTTGAGCCATTTGTTTCCCTTTTGCTCTTTGCCTACATTTTAAGTTATGTGAGTATGTTTAAGTATTAACTTTCTTTCTAACCTATATCATTTTTTCTATATTTGTTTTACAGTAATGATCTCAAGTTGTTCCTAGAATAGTTGCTATAGCAATACACCTTATATTTTCAAGAACAAACATGATTTCAAATATTTTAATTTTTCAGACTATAAAGTTTTTTCTAATAAACTTTTCTTATTACAATATTACTAAGAAAAATTACTTAACATCTAGATTCCTCAATTTCTTATCTGCATTGTAAATATAATTTATCTATCTTAAAGGGGGTTAAGAAGCATAGAGCAAGAAACATTCTATTTTATTATAATTAATAAATAATATTACAGTTAAGTACAATGACTTATACTTTCAGAAAGCTATATAAAACTCATTTTTCCTTCATATAGATATATTAAGAAATCAAATTAATTTAGAATGAAGCACATAAAGGACACCATAAGAAAATAAGACAAGAACTGGGTTCATCCTAAATAATAGGGGAATAAAATTCTAAAAGTAAAAGAAGAATATATTTCATATTAAACACATAGAAAATGTATACGTTACCCTTGCTGGTGTGGGTCAGTGGATTGAGTGCTGGCCTGTGAACCAAAAGGTTGCTGGTTTGATTCCCTTACTGGGCACCTGCCTGGGTTGCGGGCCAGGTCCCCAGTTCGGGGAGTGCCAGAGGCACACATTGATGCTTCTTGCCCTCTTCCTCCCTTCCTCCCCCTCTCTCTAAAAATAAATAAATAAATAAAATCTTTAAAAAAATGCATATGTTGGCTATAAATTAAAATATGCTTAAGAATTATAGCAATACAACCAGTGGCCCTGTGAATTAACATTGCAAGGGCTATTACAAAATAAACAAACACCCTTAAACAATATGGTTGAGGAAGTTGACATGTAACATGTTGCACACTTTTAAGGTATACCATTTGATAAATCCTAGCACACATGTAGTCCATAAAACCATCAACAAAATCAAGAGGAGTGAACTTACATGTTCTCAACATTTTCTTACACCTTTTATATAAACCTTCCTTCTTGGCCCTTCCCGTACCCCAAGACTGCCCTAGGCAACAGCTGATAGGCTTTTTGTTGAAATAGCTTAGCTTGATTGTATTGTTTAGAATTAGGTAGGTATGAAACCATACAGTTTGTAGTTTTTCTTTTTTGTCTGCCTTTTTTCTTTCAATACAGGGACAGTCCCTGCCTTGATTGCAAGGGTAAACAATGGTAGCCCACAGTGCAGTGTTTTGTCAGTGTTTTTTGCAGTTGTGTCCTGAGCACATTTTTAAGGTAGGCAAGGCTTAGCTATGATGTTCGCTGGGTTACGTGCATTAAATGAATTTCCAGGAAGAAAATACAGTTAATGTAGTTAATCAGTGTAGTTAAAACCTCCCAGGGATTTCACACTGCCAAGAACATTTACACCTGGCCACGTCTAGTTGTGACACTAGGAAAGGAGCATTTATCTTTTACATACTAGATGGGGAGCATGAACGAGAAACAAGGGGTTGGGATTGGGGTGGTTTAATCCAAAGGCTCTACCATATATTAAAATTCCAGAGTGGTCTGGCTAGTGCTTGAGGTCTTGCGCTGTCCAGCTGTGGCTCATCTTCTGTTGAACCAAACAGGATTCTTTACAGCAACAAGAATCTGTTGCTGTTCTTCACATGTTGCGTTAGGGGCCTTTGTCTGCTGAGCCCCTGTTGGTATTCATTCTCGAGTGTCTTCACTTGTCCTAACTTATTCTTTAAGTCCCTCCTTGCTTCCCAAAATCTCCCCTGATCTCCCATCCACCAATTTTCACATATTTATTTATTTTTAAGATTTTATTCATAATGTTTAGAGAGAAAGGCAGGGAGGGAGGAAGAAAGGGAGAGAAACATCAATGTATGGTTGCCTTTCACCTGCCTCCATTTTGAATAATATCCATATGTTTTATTTAAAAAAATAGATGAAGTTGGGGCTTCTCTTACTAAGACATTAATTATTTAAACAGGAAAGTCACAGGACTCTTGGAAGAGTCTATTTTCTATAAGAAGTCATGATTGTTTCCACCTAATGATATTTAAACTCCTTTCCAAGGGACCTAGTAGGAAAGAGAATGAAGGTGCTTGCATAAAATTCTTAAGCAATAATTCAGTGATTCTTCTTGATTATAGAGAGACTGAGTTCATATGAAGATGTTTGCCCCTACTCATAAACATAATAATTCTTATAAGCTGTTAGAGCCTTGCATTTGCATTTTTATGAGTCTAGGTGATTTTTTAACCCGATGGTCTCTTGGGCGCATTTTGAAAGTCACCACCTCAGAGAAGGTGGAGCCATTGGGGAAGCCATGGCCACGGACACTGGCTGAAAGCAGGTGACTCTGTGATTGGGGTTAATAAGTGACTGTGACACTTGATCAGGATCGCACATTTCGGAATAAAATCAACATGAGAAGAAAAGAATGGACTATATGGGCTGACAAATCATTTTCCTTTGGCCATTATGTATAGTGAAGTATGTAAATTTCTATAATGGGATTGGGAGTTTAGCCTTTTTATTCTATTACCTTCAAAGAAACATTCATCACATTTATTTGCCAAATTTCAAAAGGTGAATATGCATTTTCATTTCAAGCAGTGTGGCAGAATGAATGTTCAGAGCAGCTCTTACGTCACAGTGTCCTAAAAATTCTGAGCACATATATATATACGTACAAATAACAGCAGCAACAGCAAAGTGCATAGGTGAGATGGGCAAGAAGGTAGGAGAATTCCTTGTAGGACAAACATGATGTAGGCACAAGGTCTAACAGATTACCTCTTCTGAGTTTAGGGCTGTGTATAGCCTGGTGACCATAGTTAGCAACACTTTATTGAATACTTGAAATCTGCTACAAGGGTAGATCTCTAGCATTCTTAACACACATGCACACACACTCAAATGGTAAGCATATGCAGGGTTAAATACATGAACCATTTGCTTAGAAATAGCGTCAGCCAAACAGCCAATGTCCTTGCTCCCAAGTTCTACATTACACAGATTAGGGCACAGACATAATCTAGACAAACACTTGGCCACTTTAGAGCAAGGGTGACCTTTCTTCCCGTTTCCAGTAACGTTCCCTATTTCTGTCTGACGTCTTATCAGAATAGCCTTTACCTTTCATATCTCTACCAACATTCGGTTCACCACTTAGATGTTCTCCCACGTGACCAAGGCTTTCCTTCCAGAACCTCACCAGGTTTGCCTTTAACACCTCCTGCATAGCAGTGTAGGATTTTTCACATTGGTACCTCCGAAATCGATGCACGTTCTGCGCATTACTCAGCGCAAAAGCCACTTTCACATTTTTAGGAATTTCTTATAGTGGCACCTGACTCTTGGTACCAATTTTCTTAGCCTCTGTCCCAGGCTTACCTGCATGGACCACTTGCCATGCTCTCTAGTTTGAGTTGGTGGGGAGCGCTGGTAGAGAACTGGAGGAAGAAAGAATGATGTGAGGGCAGTTAATCCTCTGACTAGTTGCCTTAGTTAGCTTCATCCTTCTCCAGAATGCCCTTGCTTACCTCGAGGTGGCCTGCAGTACATAGTTCTGCCTGTCTGAGTTTTGGTGGCCACTTCATTTCCTTGTTCCTCAGGACCTAAGGTCCTACCTGGCTCATTACTGCCTGACTTGGTGCTGTCCATCTTACAGTTCCCTTTTCTGCCCAGCTTTTAAATAGGCATTTCTATATGCAATCTCTTTCTCTTTGAATTTTTCTAACTTGGGTAGGTTGTATATTTCTTATTTCCCATTGGTATTAAAAGAACTGGAAGATAGAGTAGTCTGATATAGGCATAATCTAAAATCCATGGGGAAATGAGAAGAAACACAGTGAAAAATATACAACATATAATAATGCAACCAAATGAAAACCGACAAATAGCCAGACTGTTTAAAGATAATAACCTCATCTATGGGAACCAAACTGTATACCAAATAAAATAAAGGTAAAGTCAATTGATGTATAATAGATACAGCAGGAAAATAAAAAAAGAGAGAGAGATCTTCAAAGCTGTCAGAAAGAAAAATGGGTTGCACATAAATGAATTGTAGCTAAATTGGTATCTCCTCCGCAGGAGACTGGGGACTGATAGGATTAAAAGGGTGAGGGAAAATAACTGTCCATCTAGGATGATCGGCTTGGAAAACATGTTTCAGGGACAAGGGTGATATAATAAGTTTCAGAGAAGTCAAAACAGACTATACTACCAACAGACTATACTAAATAGAATGTTAACAAATGTGTTCCAGGAAAAACAAAGACAATTCCTGAAGATCGGAGAAGCCAACTTTGAAAGTGGAAGACTTGTGGATAAGCCTAAACAAACGCCAACTACATAAATGAATAATGACACGTCTGATCGGTGGAGTTAAAAGATTTAAAGTCTTAAACAATGGCATACATTTGGGAGGCATAGGCTGCAGTGCATTTAGCTAAATCTCCACGTATCATAAGAACTATGGTTGATGGTTATGAGTTTGTGCAGGTAGGATAGGCTTGTATTTCCATGGTAGACATTTAAGGCAATTATCTGAGAGTCAATTAGAGGGGAAATCTTATGCAATTTGCTGTCTCTAGAGGAAGACTCAACACCTTGCAGTTTCCTTTTCCTAGAATCCCTAAAGCAAAGTGAAACTGCATTTGCCTTCAGACAGAAGATGATGACGGGCTGAGATACTGGGTTGGTATCTTTTCCTGATTATCTGGGAGCAGTCTCAAGAGGGTTTCTTTTTTCCAATGACATATCTTTGTTTCCACCCCCAGAGAAGCAGCCTGTAAGGAAAGGCAGCTTTTAAATTGGAGGAGCGGTTCACATGCTGATTGGCTAGCATGGTAGTAATTAGGCACGGAATTACCAAACAGAGGTCCTTTATCTGCTTCAGGGTTCTTTTTAAATCGAAATAGATTTCTCTTTATGTTTTATGCAGTTCTGTACCAGCGCATACTACATTTATGGGCAAAAAAGAAAGGTCATGGAATTTAGTCTTTGATTTACTGCTTTAGTTCTTGCCTTCCCTGAAAAGTACAATGAATTCTGCCCCTGTTCAATGCTGAACCGAGGTGGGTAGTCAGTTTGATTTCATTTCTGTTTGAATGCTTTCTATGGACAGGGTCTGATTTCTTCTAATAACTCTCTAGGAGCATGCACAAGGCCTGGGTGGCTCTTCACTTACCTTGTTATTTCTTAATGCTCTATTAAGACCCACACTCAAAGCCTGGACTTTTACTTTCTGTCCAACAGAAATAATTGACTTTGAGCCCCATGTTTCAAGGACAATAGAGGCAGTTTAATAACCTAGAAAACCTTGCATCGCTTCTTTCACTCCATATTTTACCATTACCCATGGGACATAAAAAATAAGAGCCTGCTTTTCACATTGATTTTCTTTGCTCAGAGCAGCACTCAGGCTTCAGTCTTACTTCAGATACAGCGTAGGTCCCAACGGATCCAGTTGCTTTTCTGGAAGCTCCCAGATCATTGCATGAGTAGCTTCAGAGAAGCGTGGTACTTTGGGAGACTCGGGTTAGTCTACTAAATATAACCTTCCAGTCAGCCTAGATGCTTCTTATCCATAGAGAGACTGTGACTTCTGAAATATTAATTTGTATTTCTCAAGGGAACTTAACTCCAAGAGCTGAATGTTTTGCAGGACAGAATTGCCACTGAAAAATGCAAAGGAAAAATAATTTTTTCAAATAAAAACTCTCCCAAACAGTGCGGCAAACAAATCCCTGTGGAGAAAACACAGTTCAGGTTAAGGCTTAGGTGAACTACCTCCAATCAGCAAGCAATTCAATTTCTCTCTTGTGTTGATGTCACACCTATCCTTGGTTTTTAATCAGTGACACCCAATTAATAGAACTGTTTTGCAAGGTGACTGGCTTTCTATAGCCCACATAAGGCATTGAAAGAGACCTGTATTTTGTAAATCTGAAATAGATGCCTATTTAGGTAACAAATGTTTTCTTTTCATTTGGAAATAGGAAGACCCATGTTTATTTAAAAACAGAGTTGTAACTTTTAAATAAATGTCCTAGTTTGGAAATGCGTTTGCTCAAGATAACAAAGTACACAAAGAATATAAATGTGTAGCTCAATAAACTCTCATTAAGTGCGCACCCAGGTGACCACTGTCCAAGTCAAACAGAATGTTGACTCTAGTCTAGGAACACTTCTTGCGACCCTTCCCAGGTATTAAACTTTCTTCTTAACTATAGCCACTATCTTGACTTCTAATATAATAATTTAGTTTCCCCTGCCTTGCAAATATATTTAATTGGAATTTACACACACACACACACACACACACACACAGATGTAGATGCTGATACACATGTTTCTGTCAGTACTTCATCTAGTAGTGAGATCTTTGTGTTACATGTCTGTTCAAATTAGAAGGGATTCAAGTGATCTTTCTAAATAGTTGACCCCATGTACTATCTACAGGGAGCATTGAGTCTCTGTCGCTCCATGTCCTTAGGACTGATTGGTGCCACTCTCTCCAGTTTCAGCCATGTTCATGCCTATATAGTAATAGCTCATTAAAGTTTCAAGTGGAATTTTCCTGATGACTAAGGAAGTTTGAACCCTCTTTTAATTGTTAGTCCTTTTGTAACTTTTGTCCATTTTCCGTGTTGGTTGTCTATTTTCTTACAGATTAATGTGCAGTTTTGAAAAAGCATTCTGGATATGAGGCTTTTCTTGATCACCTGTTGCATATTGTATTTCGTATAATGTATTTTGATGAACAGACATTCTTAATTTTAAAGGGCTTTGTGTTATTGACCTTCCCCTTAAGATGAATGTTTTTTGCATATTGTTTAAAAGATTCCTCCCAATACCAAGGCAACAAAACTATTTTCCTGTGTTATCTCCTGGAAGGTTTATAACTTTGCTTTTCTTACTGAGAGCTAAAGTGCATCTAGAATTACTTTTTGTATGACTTTGAGGTACAAGTTTTATTTATTGTCCCATCAGGCTACGTAGATGACAAAGTCCTGGGTTTTTTGTCAAGCTTCTCAGACATTTCAATACACATCACCTTTACATTACTTTCACTGTATTAAAATACAGCTTCGTGCTTTGCAAGCTAGCATTGAGTCCCCAGTTATTATTTAACTGATCAGATTATAGCAAAGCTGAGAAGATGGAGATGGAAAAAAGGACTGAGGAGTGCTTAAGATTCTCCCTGTTCAGCTAGGTCTTCTCCAGAGGAGCCACAGAAGTGGGCTCAGATGAGCAAGTTGACCCCCGTTCTGCACTGGCAGGGTTATACCGGACCTGCTAACTCCATGTGGGTGTTTAGTCTTTCTCAAAAAACCTTTTTCACAAGTCCAGAAGTAACTGTTCCTTTGCTGAATTCTGTGTTACTTCAATTGAGAGCAGTCTTGGCTTTCCACATGAATGAACTGTCCACTTATAATTAATTTTTAAATCTTTAAGAATGAGTGAAACTTCTTGTCAAGAGCCTTTCTCTAATCAAACTCATAAGATACATGTAGTGAATTATCTCTACCTTAAAAAATAACAAAAGTACTTGTTTACATGGTTAGAATACTAATTAATGACTTCAGCCAGTATTTGATAAAAATATAATGTCCAAAAAACTTCTAATTGCAAAGTTAAAGTTATTTCATTCATTTTTATTAAGTTAATAAACATCAAGGGGATGGTAATTTATAGTACTATTAAAAATACATTCACTTGAATTCACATTAAACATTTTAATCACTTGTCAACCTCCAAATCTTATGTTACCAACTTTTAATATAACCAATATTATAAGTTAATAATTGTATTTTGCATATGTTTTGATTTAGTCCATATGAGAATGGAGTAACAAAACATGGTTAATCTTAATGTGAAATAATGATTAAATCATATTTAATTAAAATAATGATAATTAAAAGTAAAATATTGAAATTAGTTTGGATAGAACCTTTTCAAAGCATTTATTAATGGCATCTTTATGGGTCCATTATTATAATTTTTTTAGCATAAACTGAAAAAACAAGCAATTTGAAACATGTAATTGAAAAACACATTGTATTTTTTGTATCCAATATGATCATATTCAACCTCTTTCCTAGGCCTGTCCTCTTCTAAGCCCTGATATATACCTAGTTTTTGACTCAAATTCCAATGTGTCTTAAAACAGGCATTTAAATTTCCCTAAAAATGGGCAGTCTCCTCATTCCTGTCTCTGCTCAATGTGACATTTTAGATCTCCTTTGACTTATCCCTTTCATCTACTCATTTTCAAAAGGTCATCATGTCTCATTCCTTCTAACGCATCTTCTGGGCTGTGCTAATTGTCGTCTTCAACTCGCCTGAATCCTGACATCGACATCCTAGTCCTTTCTCGGCCCTCGCGCTGTCTTTCTGGCCCATCTTTCATACTGCTGAGAAATTTATTGTAAAATAGCCCTTGAGTAAGACCATGCTCAGAATGAAATCTTTAAATAACTAGACTCTGAGCATGAATCCTGGAGTTTTCTCAATATACCTCTGCCCTCCCATCAAAGATGCTACCAGAGTGTCCTTTCTCTTGACATCCCTGACACTTGTCTCTGCTGCTGCATCACCTTCTCTAGTGTGCCTCGTCTGACTTTCAGGGCCCCCTCTGTACTCCGCAGCTCCAGGGTTAGCTTTGATCTAAGGGCAGGTTCCTGCTGGTAAAATTGGAGATGGGGGACAGATCCTGAGAGGGAGAGAAAGGGGTGGGGGAGTGGGGGAGAGGGGGAGAGGGAGAATGAGGGAGGGACGGAGGGAGAGAGAAAGAGAGAGAGAGAGAGAGAGAGAGAGAGAGAGAAGGAATTGCAGAGTCAGCAGCTGCCACCTTCACCACACTGGCCCTGCTTGTGTGCCACATTTGATTTGTCACTCTCCAAATCCAGGAAACCCACGTGCATATCAGATAACGTAACTCCCTTCCTGTAAAAGGAGGAGGTACCAGTAACATTCACAAAGTGACGGCATGTGTCTTTGGGCTACTCCAGAACTTCCTAAGGGGTTCCAACTGTAGAGAGATGGGCATGGAGTGGAGCTACTCAGATCCCAGTGAAGAAAAGACTTGTTGCTCTATGTTCTGGGAGTTCTTTCAACAGAACGCCTTTCACAGCCATCTTCTTCCCAGAATCATGCCCTTCCCAGACCGACAAGGACTGTAGCTCCTGCAAAGGCTGTCACTTGACCTGAATTGCACTCAGTGTCTCCCTCTGCCCAGGGTGGCTTCCTCCTTGTGATGGTGATATTTTTCTGAGGACATCAGTCATATTGGATTAGGGGGGCAACCATGTTACAGTGTGACATCATCTTAACTCATTACAGGTATAATGCAACTGTGTCCTAATAAGGTCACATCTGGCTGAACTGAGGGTTTGAGGAGCATAATGCAACTTGTTAAGTACAATCAAGGTGATTGTATTGTTTTGCATAAAGCGGCACTTAACGAGCTTCGGCTCCCTGGGCCTAGAATGCTTGAAATCTGGCTTCTTTCATGGCTGTGTCAACGTCGGTTCTCCATGCAGACCAACTAGGGAAGCCATATCCATCCCCCTACGTTGCTCTCTGATTCTTCTCTGGATTGTTTCCCCAAAGCACAGTGGATTGAATAGAACTGATAGGATGTTGTCTTGGTTGTTAGCTCTGGTGTTGCCCTGAGATTCATTTTATTCTCTGAAACATTGCATTATGGAGAGAACTGAGCTCTAAGGTGCTTTCCAAATTGATATTTTATCATTTCAAGGCAAGTGCTATACTTGACTTCACTCTTGAGTATGTTTCTGGCCTTGTGTCCTTGTATGTTTTGCATGATGTTTATGTCACAATGTGTACTGAGCACTAACTTGAAATATGTATTGCTGCTAATGGAGAAATAGAAAAATGGAGAATAGCTCTAGTATTTTAAGTTGCTTTTAATAAATAAATTTTGAAAGGTTGCTATTACTTTTCCCAATACTGTAAATAAATGAATTCTTTTATACAAAATATATTGAGAGGTTAATTGAAAATATCTTGGAAGAGAATGCAAACATATCCCTTTTGATAGCAATTATTTAATCCATGTGAGCAGTAACAGGGAAAGTTCCAAGAAATTAAGTTTTTAAAAAGTTTTATTATGAAAAATGTTTGTAGCAGTATATAATGACATCATTATGAATAATTAAATCATTGCCTGGCTTATAGAGCTTATAGTTTAAGGCAGCTTCTTCTATACTTGAGTTACACAGTTTTGAAAGGGAAGATCCAAATATAGTTTTATTTATGTTTATTCCATAATTGTAGTGGATATCTTTTGTATTTTCTTCCCAGTTCACAGCCATTGCCTCTTCTCTTACTGTGCCTTCTGACCCACATGGTTATTGTGGTGTGTGTGTGTGCAGGCGTGCACATACATGCACACATGTACACATGAGTGTCCACACGACTGTGTTAGTTCAAAATTACATTTTATTCACCACATCCCTGCTTCAGTCACTGCCACAGCTAACTTCAACAAGGGTAGGAACCTGAAGCAAGCTCTTTCCTTAAAATTTTGAAATCGTGAGAATGAGCGCACAATTGAGAGTTTGAGGAGTGGAGGGAACTTACCTTTTTAGCTCAAGAACCAAGGGATATTTTTTCTCATCTACTATGTGAGGTAGGTAAAGAGTTTCTGAGAGACTTCTGATTGCCTATAAGAGAAATTTGGCTTACTTAATTCTAGATTGACAATAAGATGATTTATTATTTCCTGTACTAGGAAACTGAGAAAGTAGAACAATCAGGATTTAAAAAAAATATGTTATTGATTATGCTATTACAGTTGTCCCAATTTTTTCCCTTTGCTTCCCTCTGCCCAGTAACCCCTTCTCTCCAGTTATCCCACCCCCTTAGTTCATGTCCATGGGTCATGGATGTAAGTTCTTTGGCTTCACCTTTTCCTATACTATTTTTAACAGTATGCTTCTTGTTCTCTGCACCATTTTTCCATTTCTCCCCTTTCCCCCTCCCAGCTGCCAACCCTCCAAATGATCCCCATATCTATGATTCTGTATCTATTCTGATTGTTTGCTTTTGTTTTTATATTTTAGATTCAATTGTTGATTGTTGTGAATTTGTTGTCATTTTAATATTCATGGTTTTGATCTTCTTTTCCTTAAATAAGTTCCTTTAATATTTCATATAACAATGGCTTGGTGATGATGAACTCCTTTAGCTTGACTTTGTCTGGGAAGCACTTTATCTGCCCTTCCATTCGAAATGATAGTTTTGCTAGATAGAATAATCTTGATCATAGGTCCTTGCTTTTCATCACTTTGAATATTTCTTGCCAGTGCCTTCTTGCCTACAAAGGTTCTTTTTGAGAACCTTATAGGAATTTCTGTTAGGTAACTCTCTTCTCTTGCTACTTTTAAGATTCTCTATCTTAACTTTTGACTTTTTAATTACGATGTGTCTTGGCGTGGGACCTAGCTTGTTTGGGACTCTCTGTGCTTCCTGAACTTGTATGTCTATTTCCTTTGTCAAATTAGGGACGTTTTCCTTCATTATTTTTTTCAGGTAAGTTTTAAATTTCTTGCTCTTCCTCTTCTCCTATTGACACCCCTATGATTTGGATATTGGTACGTCTCAAATTGTCTCAGAGAGGAGGTTCCTAAGCCTCTTTTCATTTTTCCCAATTCCTGTTTCTTCATCTGTACTGGTTGACTATGTATTTCTTCCTTATATTCCAAATTATTGATTTGAACCCTGGCTTCTTCCCCTTTGCCATTGATTTCATATGGGTTTTTCTTCATTTCACTTCTTTTCTTACATATTTTCCATGCTCAAGCATATCTGTCAAGTCTGTGAGCATCATTATCATCAGTGTATTGAACTCTGTGTCTGTTAGGTTGGTTATCTGTTTGTCTGTTAGGCTGGTATCTCTGCCTGTTAGGTTGGCTATCCCCTTGTCATTTAATTCTCCCACTGGAACCTTGATCTGTTCCCTCTTTTGGGCTATACCTCTCTGTCTCTTCAATGTGACAGCCTCCTGTGCTTGACTGTGTGTCTTAGGTAGAGCTGTTGCACCTGTTACATTGTAAGTGGTGGTGCCTTTGGTATTCATCAGTATAAGTGACCCATTTCACCAGGATGTGATACTGTATATGGGGGAGGAGTCTGAGAAGGAACAATGCTGCTTGCTCAGCACTTGCCCCTTTTCCAGGCACTTCTCTTGCTTCCCATATGGAACTGGTGCTCCTCTAGCTACTGCTACTGGCTGTGGTTTCCAGAGTGGGTGGGTCTGCAGACATTCTAGGGCCATGGAGGCCACTAAACAAACGAACTCTGCTGAGAAGCCAGCAGTTTCTTCCTCTACCCCAACCCCTGATTTTCACTGTCAGAAGCAATGAAGCTTTATTTTCCCTGGTGCTGGAACTGTGAGCTACGAGGTCTAGTCTGAGGTTGGGATCACTTCCCAGGTGTCACTCCTGACTTTTAAAATGTGCAGGCCACGGCCCCTGCCTTGCTGTCACTACTGTAGCTGCCACACCATGTTCTCTCCACCCCAGCTCTGCCCCTCCTACCTGTCTGGATGAGTGTTACTTCTTTATATCTTTGTTGGACTTCCATGCAGTTTTATTTTCTGATAGTTCTGGTTGTTTTTAGTTTTGAGATAGTTGTATTCCTTCTTATGGTTATGGAGGAAGGTGAAACATGTCTAGCTATGCCTCCCTCTTGGCTGGAAGTCAGGATTTTTAAACTCTATATATTAACAGTATTTTGAAGGACCCAGTTCTTTTCCTCTCTCTGCTTTACTAACATCAACACTGTCCTTATCTTCAGGCTGTTGTAAGTAGGACTGTAGCAATAGCAGCTACTTGCAGCCAGTGTGACATTACCCTAAGTGGTGAATCTCCAGCAGATTACCCACTGCACCTCATTAGCCATAATCAAGGTGACATGGTGACACAATTCTTCCTGGGCAGTTGCTATGGAGGGGGATGGCATTATTTCTGATGCCTTACAGCTCACATCTGGATGTGAAGGTGGTCCAGCTTCTCCTGAGACAGAGTGCTATATGAAAGAGGAAAACTTGAACAGAAAAGGGTTGTGTTAAGGAAGATGGTTGTTGGTTACACAACAAAGAAATGTGGCTCACACAGAATCAAAATGAAGACATAGAACAACACAAACAAATAATGTGAAAGAAAAACCAGGTCACCTTTGGACTCTTTACAATCAAAAGAGCCCTAACTAAAATAAAATCCTAAAAAGTAAAATCTAAAAGCCTTCCTAAGGTTTAGGAGAAAATGCCATTTTTACTGTCTCTCTTAATCTAGTGTTGGAATGGTTGGCAAGCAAATAATATACTGTGTTGTTCTTATGTTAAAAATTAAATGAATCCATGCTCCTCAGTGAAATGGGAAAAGAGTGCCTATATAGAAAGGATTTTATCAAATATTCTAGAGTTCATGTGGACATTTATTCTGTTATTGCATATATGTATTCTAGGATTAAAAATAGATGAATATTTTCATATATACAAAGAAACACATGAACTCATAATGTGTCATAAAAAGATAAAGCTCATTTTAAAGAGAATTTCCTCATTTCAATCATTTTAATTTAAGCCTTTTTTTACTTTACTATTACCTTGATGGTTTCTTGAATCAGATCCATAAGATCACTTGCTATTTATCTTACACAACTAGACCATTTGCTACTTATCTTTACATATTTGGTTTATTCATTGTCTTATCAATACATTTGGCTGAAGCATTTAGAAGTTTTATTAAAATTAATGCTTAAAGGACTAAACTAGGCATTAAATTGAGATAATTTTGTATGTAGGTTATTATGCTGTGATTCTAAAATGAGCTTTTAAGCATTTTATCATGTAAAAGAAAAATATCTCATATTAGCCCATATCTCAATGAGACACTAAGTTAATGCACAATGCATCAGATAGAGTTCAAAGAGTGATCATTTACATTTTCTTAAGAGCAATCTTTAAATGAAACAGATGACTTTTTTCAAGGCACCTCCCCCTACCCCGCCCAATTTGATCAAATCAGGGAAGATTTAGTCATGCTGACTACTTGTCAATAGAAGACAGTAAGAATAAATTACTCCTCTAGGTGGCAGTCAAACTCTAAATAATGAATTACAATTCTTGGCTTGTTACAGTTGATTGTTATCCTTGGAAAGAACTTTGAGTATTTAATAAAACCAAGACATTTTTTCATTATTTTGCAATGTCTGAATTATTAAATTTTTTTACACATTCATTTAATATGCACTGTATAAAACCTTTAGAAAACTAAAAATAAAAAAACTAAAATTACATGTTCATTATGTATGTTTCTAATTTATGATTTATCACAAGCATTTAAAATAACATAATACAAAAAGAATATTTTTCTTAATATTTGTCAAGTGAAGAATATGTTAATGTCAAAATATATTAATAGAATATGTTAATGTATTCATATATGTTACCATTAGGATATTGTTAGAGACATTGACATATCTTCCATCTTTACATGTCTGTAAGAGGATAGTTATTGTTTTCTGATAGAGAAATATGATCATCTTCTTTGAATATCATGTCTCAAAAAACATATACAAAATGTATTTCTAGCTACATCAACAACTTGGTGTTTGTTACTATCACATATAGTATATACTGGTATCACATACTATGACGGTGACTCAAAGGAATTAAATACTGAAGCTTTGCAGACACTATTTAATTCCTCAAAATATTTTATATTATAGATATTATAAGGATTACTCAAAATATTTAATGATGTAAATAAATGACATGAACACCAACCAACCTGAAGTAATGCTGGCTAGAAACAGTACCTGTAGGCACATTGTATACCCAGGGATTATTACTTCTTCTTCTTTTTTATTTTGTAGATTCTGAAAATAAGGCTCAAAGATTCTAGCCTGTTTGCTAAATAACCACTGAGCTAGAATTTAGCCTGCACTGACATAACTCTTATTGTCTTTCTATCAAAATTTAGAGGTGTACAAAACACCAAGTACATGTGTCTAGTGACCTTTTCTGTTGCTGTGATTTACCAAAAGAAGTTATAAACAAACCAATTAAAGGACTAACTCCAATCTCCATGGTCTTGCTCCATGGTCCTCGGGTTCATTTAAGGCAACTTTTGAAAACACAAGGCATTTTAGTTTAATAGTTAAGAGCCCACTAGTATTCAAATTAGAAACATTATATTTTTCAGATCTCAGATAAAAATCCATAAAATACAAATGTTATTTATCATAGTGCTGTAGACTGTGATGAAGAAACTAAGAAAAATTAAATTTTGGAAAGGAGGAGAATAATCTAGGCTGATTTTGGTGGTCATAATAATAATAATAATAATAATAATAATAAAGAGTGGTCCAGTTTCATTAGTGATGCTGGTGAGGAAGTAGGCAGCTTATTTAATTGTTCCTACAGTAGAATGTTACACACCTAATGAATGTTCATTTATCCTTATTTTTCTAACTGAGCTTCAGGTTTAGCAAGAGTGTTAATATACAGTTATAACACACTTCCAGACTCTTGGAAGCTAAATCAGTCCTTCTGTCCCTTCAAAATAGAAATAGAATATTCCACCTATTCTTGTAATTTATTTATTATCTATTGAATCACTCATGTACTAGTCATTATCTATCTAGAATATTGTGTGTAAGGCTAGATTTTAAAGCTGAATAAATTTTCATTGATTTTTCAAGAAAATTTTCTACTTTCAAGAGGTAACTGAGTGGGTAGGAAAGTTCATCTAATGGTGTAGTACGTGTCATTTTAGAGGTTTGCCCTTTAGTACTTAAATAATTTCTCATTTTATTCATTTTCTGCAAGTAAATAATCTATTCTGGAAAAGATCATCACAATCTGATGCCTATTATTGAGCTTATTTCTGTCTATGTTAAGGGAAAATAATAATTTAGCCATTGTAGGTTTTTTGATGGTATACAATAATGTGATATTTCTGTGTGCACATGTATGTTTTGCTTGTATTTTATTTTAATTTCCATAATCTACTGTATGAGTTAGAGAAAGTAAGCGTTTTAATAAATGTGGCTTATGTTCTCTGCATTTTCTGTTTTCTTGTAACTACTGTGTTTTGGTTTCTTCAGTGGTAAACTGATACTAACTCATTCCCTGTGTAAGAACCCTTTATAAAACTAAAGTCTGATATTTCTTGATTTAAGCTGAATAATAGCCTTGGGTTTGAATATGCTATTTAAATTTTTAAATCTTCTTCAAATTCCTCACCAAACTTCCCGATTTTAGCTGTCAGGAATAAACACTGACCATTTGTCCATTAAAAAAAAAAAAAAAAAGATATTGGAAAATAATCCTGCTTTCTTAGCGGAAATTTTTTTGTACTCCCCATATATACCATATATGTGTTTTACACTTGATCTTAGACAAAAGGCCAAGAAGCGATTAAAGTGCAATATTTTTACATTTATTTATTAGTCACTTCCCATGGTAGTATTATGACAAACTTTCTGAATTTGCAACAGTTGCCCTAAATGCCCCCAAAAAGGCACTTCAAGTATTTTTTCTTTCAATTCATTGGGGTATATCTACAGAGTAATAGCAATTTAAATGTAGCAATTTATTTATTTATTATTTTCTTTTTTGTTGTAGCTTTTTATTTTTAATGTACTTTCCTCCCTTAAATTTTGGCCTACACTCTTCCAAGTGTATTAGTTTTGTTAGTTATTACTCTCTCTCGAACTAGAGGTTCAGGAGAATCTCAAATAACACACTTGGGGCAGTAGTCACCTTTCTTGGGGACAATTTCTTTATTGAGAAGGCTAAAACATTGAAGTAGATGCACTCTCAGAAAATCCTCCCAAATTTAGGTTAGAAAGTATCAGAAATGAAAACGCGTTTATTTTTTTTCCTGATGCGTCGAATTTATATTTCTCCTTTTCTTGGTCTCAATTATACCACATTTATTTCCTTTTTGGCTTTTTTAGGCCTTCTTGTACAGTGGTCCTCACCAGGCTTTTCTGATTTCCAGATGTTCCCATTTGTATTGTAGCGACTTAGATCGTTCTCATATTTATTGTAACCCTGATAGCTTATTAAGAGCAAGATCACTTTGGACTATGGTGAGGAAAAATCAGAGGGTCTCACTTGAAAGCATTGGGATGCAGCATTTTATTTCTGGGAGGCAAAGATTTTGCCACAGGGAAGGAGTCATTCTACTTAGGCAGGTGTTTTATGTTTTCTCTTTAATGCTTTTACTTTCACATTGTTACTCTTGGACTCTAGTGTCTGAACCTACAAGTCTGCTAAACCCTTCCACGACTTTTTATCACATGATATATAGCATTTTTTTTTCAAATGCAACATCTTTTTTGATATCATGGTTGTAAAATGAGAAGTGCCGCTTCTTTCAGCTAAAACCTGTTTTTACCTTTCCCTAAAAGTGTTCTTCTTCCACACATAATGTTTGATTTTTTCCCCATGTCTTTAAAAAGTAGACTACAACTGAGGAGATGGAGTAAAAATGTTTGTGACCGTTGGAATCACCACCATGCATGGTTGGATGGTACTTTTTTTGAGGATTATTTACTTCATCCCTTCCATCGGCAAATACATTTGCTGTTAAGTCAGCCCAAGAAAAGGGTCTGAAATCTTTCCTCGCTGCTCCGTGGTGTCCAAGTCTGACACTTGGTTTTCTTCCACGCACCAAATTGTTAATTTATCAACTTAGGCTTTTCATTATACTGAAGTCATTGGTCCTTGAGCGCCCAGGAATTTTAAAACCAGGCCAGCAGGTATTCACTGGGCATGGCCCCTTAACATTTCCAAGCTGTAATTTCCTTCATGCTCTGAGGACAAGCTGAGGAGGCCCAGGACATTATTTCTGAAGCCTCATCTCTCTACGTTAGTCCTGCTTTACTACAATCAGGTCTGAATTCCTAACTGCTAAGTCACTCACATACACACAGGTCAAGGCTTATACAGAGTATGATTCATTCTTGAAGTTTGGAGAAACGTAGGAGTGGTGAAAAGCTTACCTGTTTCTTAACAAAATAGATTGTGCCCTGGCCTGGTGGCTCAGTTGGTTCAAGCATGGTCTCCTACACCAAAAGGCTGCAGTTTGAGTCCCAGTCAGGGCACACACCTAGGTTGTGGTTGGATCCGGGTTGAGGTGGGTGGGAGGCAAATGATCAATGTTTCTTTCTTTCCTTCTTTCCTCCTTCCCTTCCTCCCTCCCTCCTGCCCTCCTTTTCTTTCTCTCTCTCTCTCTCTCTCTCTCTCTCCCCTCTCCCCCTTCCTCTCTCTCTCTAAAATCAACAAACATATCCTCAGGTGAGATTTCTTTTTAAATTATATAAAATGATTTATACGTAATTGTATTGTTTGATCTATAACATATAAAAATATTATTTGCCAATAATAGCACAAACGAAGTAGGAGTAAAGTTGTATTGAGCTGAGGAAATGATACCAGATGGTAACTTGAATTCACAGGAACAAATGAAGAGAATCGTAAATGATATATAAAAATATATAAAGCCCTGGCTGCTGGCACAATGGATAAGGTGCAGGCCTGTGAACCCAAAGGTCACTGATTCGATTCCCAGTCAGGGCAACATAACCAGGTTGCAAACCAGGTCTCCAGCCAGGTCCATAGCTGGAGGCAAGTGAAAGGCAACCATACATTGATGTTTCTCTCCCTCTCTGTGTCTCTCCCTTTCCCTCTCTCTGAAAAATAATAAAAATCTTAAAATACAAGAATAAATACATATACTATAAATGTCATAAATATATCTATTTTCAGCTTCTTTAAAATAAAATGTAATAATTACAACATGCATTGTTTGGTTTATAGCTTATATAAATGTAATATGTATAAGAATACCACCAAATGAGATAAAAGTAATCAAACTGTATAGAAATAATGTGTCTACATCTCAATGGAATTAATCTACTATAAATCTAAATTAGGCTATAAGATACATATAAAAATCCCTTAAGTGGCCCTGGCTGGTGGCACAGTGGATAATGCATGGGCCTGTGAACCCAAAGGTCACTGGTTCGATTTCCAGCCAGGGCACATAACCAGGTTGCAAGCCAGGTCTCCAGCCAGGTCCGTAGCTGGAGGCACCATACATTGATGTTTCTCTCCCTCTCTGCCTCTCTCCCTTCCCTTCTCTCTGAAAAATAATAAATAAAATCTTTCTTAAAAATTCCTATAGCAACTACTAACAAAATAACTTTTTAGAAAGTAAAAAAAAATCATAAAACATTTAAACTACATTCAAAATATTAACTTAGTAGAGTAATATCCCCTAGTGTAAAGGAATAGAGGAACAAAAAAGACATAGGCATATAAAACAAAATAATATGGCAAACATGAAATGTCCATGAATTAAACAATTCAATCAAAAGGCAAAATTTCCTTTAATATAATAGTATAATTTAATATAAAATATCTGCCTCATCTTGGGTTTAAAAGAATGTTTAAACTTTGAAACGAAAGATGTTAACAAGAGGAAATTCAAATGGGCTTCTACAAAAATCTACAACAGTTCAGACATCACTCCTGGAAAAATGGATACCAGGCAAGGTTCTGACTGCCAATAAACTGAAATCTTTTGTAGACAGTATTAAAAACTATCATTAGATGTTCCTTGAGCAAAGAGGTGCAGCTTGAGTGAGTGAAGTGTGGGCCCTGTCTCTACTCCTATGGTACAACAGGGGCCTTCAATGACATCTCTCATGGAGCCACCGGCTGGTTGCTTGCTGTACTGTAATATGGTCATCTCACTAGTGCTCTGTGGCCTGCTTTTATGCGTGTTGGGTACCTAATAGCCATTTCCTCTGGATATTCTTATCGTCTGTAATTTGTGGCCTGTGATTCTCATTTTAATTCTTTCCTTTCTTTATATCCCTACCTTGCTGCCCACCCCTCCACCCCACCCCCTGCCAAAAATGTCAGGACAATTATTGTACAGTCTGAAAAAAATCTTTTCTCTGGAATCTGCTCCTTTTGGTATAAACCAACATTCTTGTCGTTCCCTCAAATCTCAGAACTAAAGAGCTAGAAATGGAAATGCTTGGAAGTTACTTTTGTTTCCCTGTCTTACCATGCCATTCTTTGAGGCAAGAAGTACAGACTAAATTCCAGTTTTGATTATGAGAAAAGAAAAAGGAAGGTATCAGTAGGAAAAAAATAGTTTTAAAACTTTAATTATATCTCACTACTTGGTATTTCAGGGATTGTATGTTTCAAATTAGCCTAGAAACTTCATGAAGGGAGGTAGACTGCAAAATAAAGATTTAAAAAATTATTTGATCACATTTTGCCAGAAACAACCTTTTAATCCCTGGTGGATATATGTTCTCTTTTAATAGTTCATTGATTCCAAAAAAATTATTTTCTAAACAAGGGACAGTATTCAGTGTTAGGAGACTGAATGACTGTTTTCACTAAAAGATTTTGCTGTTAGTGTACACTACTAGATGTTATCTGGCCACACTAGGATCATCTAGTTAATTTTTACCTTAATTTCCATTGTTATATTAATTAGAAAGCTCCTAGGTAATAATACTGTTTGAGATAGCGCAATGTAATTAGAAAGATAGATAGTTAAGCATTTTAAATGCTATAGAACTTTGTAGTTTGTGAAGCAGCATTTGTAATAATCATTAATGTCTTATAACTTGAGGAGTTATAAACTAGAAACTGCAAGATTCAGTAAAAAAACAACAAAAACCTTCAAGCTAGTTTCATTTAATGGAGTTGAAAATTGTAAAGAAATCTTCTTTCTATAAGAATTAGTCTGCAAAATAATAAATTTACAGAATTTAAAAATCCATTTTTATAGTGTCTAATGCAGACAAAGTTAACATTATATACCTTTGGCAATCCATAATATTTTCTTGTTTTTTAATTCCATTATTACTTTATCATTTCTTGAGTCTTGAAACTTATTGCTTTGATAATTCTACAGAATTTGCAGCCTGTGACTATGTAAACAAATCTTATGCACTCAGATGTAAGTGAAAAAAATGATGCAGTTATTTAGGTGATTTCTTCTACAATTTGTACCATTCAAGAAAAAAAGCAAAAACATTCTCTTCACAAAATAAAGGCTTGACCAAGGGATGGGTACACCAGATCTCTGGTCATGTCTCCCTCTCATATTTCACTGTCCAAAAGTGACACAGACCAGCATAGTGTAAGTAGATTCAGACTTTTGGTCTAATGGGAACATTTTTTATCACCAGAAAATAAAAATATCTAGAACACAGGGTCATTTAGAGACAGTATTTATCATTAATAAGGGAATGTGAGTTATTTGAATAAAGCTGAATATTTTACAGTTATGTGAATGTATCCTCTTTTCTGAGCAAATACAACCCGGACACTTCACTCAGATAACCTCCAGACTAGTTCTTATTTCTATATCAATATTAAACAATTATACATACATACACACACACACATATTATATATATACACTATATATATATATATATATTTTTTAAGGTAATTTTCATCTCCGATAGAGGAACTACAAGTTAATGAATTTGAATAGAGAACAATTAAGTCAGGGTTTATGAACTAGGAAGACTTATTAGGCAAATAACCTATTTTTCAGATTTAAATACAGCATTGATAAAACATTTTTCAGAGATTTTCAGTTAATTTTTGTTGACCAAAACAGAAGGGTTTTACTGTCCATCACTGAATATTGAAGCTACTTTGCAGGGTCATCTGACAGTGGGATCCGAAGTAGATCGGTCCTGAGTCTCCAATGCCACATGAGCAGAATCATGGCTGCCCTTTCATCTGGGGTATTCCATCTGTGGTTCAGTTCACTAAGATTGGTCTGAATTGGTTTTGAATACTCCACATCTGGCCAGATGTAGGACAACCTGATGGAATTTCAGTAGAGCTGGAAGGCACAGAGGAGAGCAAAGGACCAGCAATCTCAACAGCTAAGACTTCCAACCCAGTCTCATCTGCCAGCCCAGTTTCTCTGGAGCTCTCCCAAGAGCCTCTGCGTGACATCACCCTTGCATCCAAAATGCTTTTGCGGGAGGTGCTCCTGTCACTGGGGATAATTATATTTATAAATAAAAAATATTATATAATAAATACAATTATATTTATTAACTCTCAATGTTTTTGGATTTTTACTACTGCTTGAGTCACATCCAGAAATTGCTCTCCTCTTTCTCACTGAAAGGGAGGAAGCATGATTTATTTTGTTTGTTTAGCAGAAGTAGCTTTGGCATAAGGATGGAATTAGACGTAACATAGTTGTAATGACTGCCATGATAGGTTGCAAGGAACTTTTGGAATTACAGCAAGTAGTAAAATTTGGGGGTAGCGATTAAATCTGATATTTCTAATTCTGGTGGAAATGTTAATTCCACTTATAGAATATACTTAAAAAATAATGTTCATTATATTTACACTGCATAGCAGCTATATTGTAAATATTTGAGATAGATGTAAATATCTCTGCAGCATGAATTGTATACATCTGTATTGTATACATCTGTATTGCAGAACTCATCCCTTGTCACTCCCTTACAGAACTAGGTTATAGTCCTGTCCAGGCATGTGGAATGATATTCATGCACACTTGAAAGTTGCAGAGATTGATAGGACCAAAATGACAATAAAATTTATCTTGTAAAGTTAGAGAATATTGATACCAAGCTTCAATTTCCTCCACCTATAAAGCAAAGCTGTTGGACTTGATAGATTAAAATTTGCTTAAATTGTAAGCATCTGTGATTGTCATAAAAATGTACTTTACATGAGAAAGGTGAGAGCCCACAAACATTAAAATCTGGTAAAAATAAAGCAAGGAACCTCTGAAATAGACAACAGAGTTATTGAGCCCCTTTCTCTTCCACACCCCAGGCTCAAGATTGGCACATCAAAACTGCTCACCTCAGTGATGATCTATACCCTAATTGATTACTATAATGTGCCATCCTTGGGCACTTGAAAACCTCACAAGGGAATGGTTCTGCTCATCATGGCTGCATCCCATTCATTTTGCTGTATTTGTCATGAGGCTTGTTATTCCATATTTATGTGCTCTTGTCGAGTTACATTTGTAAATTATTTCCCCAGACTCCAATTTTGTCAAAGTTATTCTGAATTCAGTTATGTTCTCCTGACTTCTCTGCTCTCTTCAGAATTATTATTATTATTATTTTTTAGCATTTGCAACTTCATTGTTTTAACTGCTTGCTTCCTCCTCTAGCCTTAGAGATAAAAAGTGAACCAAATTGGTCTCTATATTGATCCCCCTGGCACCTCCCTGTCACTGTTCTTGGTCTGCATGAACCTCCTTTCTCAGGGTCAGTTGTCTCTGGACTCACTTTACTATGTTGGCGACAGAACTTGTTGACCTTAGGGATTTATCTTTGGTTGGTGATATATATATATTATATATATATTTAAATCTCACTTCAGTTAAAGGTATTGTCGTTTATGACTGGCCATTGTTACTTCAGTCAGATCTGGGATATTATTCCTTAGTAAAAATGCTGCGTATCTGTGCTGCAAATTTGCCTATCCAAACAAAATTATTTACCTCTTCTGCATCTTTTGCTTCTTCAGCGTAAATTTAGCTTGGGTGACAGCCTCATGAGGCATTATTCTATCACTTACTCTCTCTGCGGCAACACAAAGCAGTTTGCTGTACTTCCTTGTTGGTCCAACATTCCAAGTAAGAATCAAAAAGCCTTGGATGCTAAGCCTTTGTTGGTTATAACATATAACACCTTGTCCCCATTTTAGCTCAGTTTCCTCATTGGTGAAATGGAAATAATATTGATTGGCCAGTCTATTGCACAGAATTTGAACAAGGAAAATGCAGGCATACAAGAAAGGAATTGGAAAGGTAGAATGCCTTACACAAATAAGTTAGTATATATTGTCCCAAGCTAGCAGGGTAAGTGAAATAGAGTCCAGGCATGAGACAATTATGTAATAAGCCACATATTCAAGATATTATTATTACTTTTCACAAATGCATAAAATCAAAGTCAACCTTATGCTACTGTAAGGCCCAACAACCTCCATCCGATTACTAATAGCAAACCTGCAATAGGATGTAAAACTCCTGACCCCTGGCCTGGCTTTATGCCATAATTTTGGACTGAATTCTCATTGGTGTACGCGCACTGTGAATGGGTTTGACTTTATTATCAATCAGGGCTAATTCCAATGTGCCTCAGGAGGAGAAGAAAAACGCTTTGACTCCTTTACATAGACTTAGGGAATGAAGGCAGGGGAGAAAGTAAAATCATTCTACTCATGCAACGTTCAAAGTAAGTTAGATGTTTTCTTTTTCTTTCTTTCTTTCATTGTTGGCATTATTACAGATGTCCTTCACTTTCCTCCTCTTTGTCCCCCAGCCACTCCATCTCCCACTCCCCTCCTCCCTTCCCCTGGCCTTCACCACGTTGTTGTCTGTGTCCATGGGCTATGCTTTTACGTTCTTTGCTTAACCCTCCACCTTCTTTTATCCAGTGCCCCTCCCCTCCCCTCTGACATCCATCAGTCTGTTCCATGTACCCATGCCTCTAGTTCTATTTTGTTCATCAGTTTATTTTTCTCATTAGATTCCACATGTAAGTGAGGTCCTGTTTTTGTGAAGTTTAGTTATAATGTAGCATTCATCTTCTCTTCTCCAAATCAGTCCAAAGCCCTCACCCAAATTTTTGTTAATTCTTAGGGTTGATGTGTGGTTATGTTCTCTGGGCCAGCTCTGTCTTCTGGCTTGTCACATGAAGTTTTTCTTCTGGAGTGGGGCCCATTTATATAATTAGTCTCTGATACCAAGCATTTATCAGGTTAGTGGACTTTATTGGATCTATATCTGTATCTATATCTATATATCTTCTGGGGACATCAGATATTTGTAGGAAGGGGTCAATTACAGAGCTCACAGCTTTCTGCAGTTTGGCCAGCCCCTGTTTTTCATGATCCATTTATTTTTGTTATCTCTAGCTCAGATTATCACAAGAACTCTACTAAATGCTTTCTTTAGTAATTGGCAGAGTCACCAATGCTCCTATTGGAAAAATAAGCAAATGCCCACACAAAGCTCAGGTTAAAAGTAGGGATTGGTTCATTCCATAAAGCTATTTTTAAAACTCAGTCACTAAAAGAAATTCTTCTGCCACTTCTTTGTAAGTAACATGATTCCATTTTGGTTTTTAAACATTTGTGTTCTTATAATTCTACAAACACAGATTTTGAAGGGTTATGGATTCAAATTTCTTACTTAGGAATTAATTTGTCAGTAACAACATTTCCAGGGTAAACTGTATTAAATAATTAAGTTTTAAGGTTGATTTAGTCTAACAGCTAAGCAATGTCAAAAAATGATCATTTTCATTTTGGGTGGGACTTTTCAAAGAGGTGGGTGCTAACTTTTGCCAAGGGTTTACCTTTCTTGTCTACACTCAGAGAATATATCTCTCTCCTTTAAAATGAGAATTCTGGATTTTTTGCTTACTAGACCCATTGGTACATGCCTATTCCTGAATCAAATTACTATGATCACACAGATAAGATTATGCTGATTAGCTTAGACAAATAAATACCCACACTGGATTTGAGTAGGAACTCAGTTCATCTAAACTATATGGTTCAGGAAGGGAGAGGTTCACTTCCCAGCAAGAATCTTCAGGTTGATAAGACACTGAATAAAAGATTGACTATCAACTCTTCCATAAAGAAAGTGTCTCTCCTCAAATGGTATGAATCCCAAAATGGGGAAGCCAATTATTTGTATCTAACTTAAAAAATTATATTGATTGCTTTTTTTTTTTTAAGATTCAGAGGCAATCAGTGTTGAATATAAACCAAATCTATTCTTTGCCTTTTCTAAATTGTGGTAAACATTATTGGGGCTCACTGAATATTATAAAGTGGGATTATACTTTATGACCCCTGTGGTTGTTAAGATCTTGTGCGTGTGTGTGTGTGTGTGTGTGCATGTGAACTTTTAAAGGACGAGCTATGTATCACTACTGGGCTAGACCATATAATGCCAAAGAAAGACTGTTAGGATTTGCTTTCCCCTCTTGTCATGGCATCCGTTGTAGATACACAAAGTAATTGTAAGTCAGTGAGGATCTCAGAGTAAGGATGAAGAGAAAATGTTGTTTAGAGCTCCTACCTGTCCTACGCTGCACATGGAAAATGCAAAAGAAATTAAACTTTGCTCTCTTAAGCCTCTGAGAGTTGAGGATCAGCTATGATCACAGAATAAACTAATTTATCCTCTCCTACACAGGTGAATCAAGTTTTAGCCTGCATATTATCACCTATGGGGCCAGGGCCTACCATTTACCAGCCTATTCTTACAGCCATGTGACCATGCCCCAACAACAGGGGAAAAGAATTGATGTTTTCAATTTCCATGTTTCTTGTCTGAAAAGACGTCTCTTTCCCTAGGCTACCATCTCACCTCAGATCTGGTTAGAAAGGGTGACTAAGCTTGAAAGCCTTGTGGTGAGGACGGCAGAGCTGACCCCTTGTCTTTGGTCCATGGATGATTTAAACTCATCAAAAGTAGCCTACTAGCTCAGGTTTTATATGAAAGAGATATAAATTTTCTGTTTTTATGTTCTTGCATTTTGGAATATTTACTGAAAGTCTTTTCTTTACCTTAACAAATATATCAACCTGAGAACATATTAAGCCAGCAATAAATTATAGATATATTTACACTATGTTCTCCTGTAAGAAATGCAAAATAAGCAAAAAAAAAAAAATGTGGTCTTTCCTTTTACTGTCTAACTTATTCATTCATGTATGTGTTAAACAGATATTATTAAATTGCTATAATATGCAAAGAGGAATATGAAGATTAAAAAGCATGGTACTTCCTGAGAACATGTATCATGCAATAGGAATGTTAAAAATATAAAAATTAAGCCTTTAGAGAAACCTACAAAGCAGAATAGGATTGATATGCTGTTATGGTTAAAGAGTCCTGCACTCGAAAGACAGTCAAACACAAAATGAGACCTGAGTCTAGACTCCACTAACCTGCTAATTATATGATGTTGGGCAACTGCTTATAAAATGCATGATGATTATTGTTTTATAGGATTGATGTAGTTACCATTGGCCTATACACTGTTTAAAAAACAATGCAGATAGTAGGTGCTCAAATGAAATGGCTATTATTAATGTTATTTCAAAGATGCGTGCATAAACAATGATATTTCAAAGAAAGGATATATTTGCAAGGGGCAGCAAATTAGAGAAAGGTTTGTGTAGCTAGTGAAAAGTTTGCTACAATTTGAACAGTGTAAAGGATTTGCCCCAAAAGAAGAGGAAATGAGTCCAGGCAGAGTTAAACAGATGTGTAGGAACCCAGGATGAAATGGACACAGTATAAATGGGACATGCAGGAGGAGATTGAGCGAAGTACAGCAGAAAGGGTGTGTAAGAATTCAGAGAGTAGGAGAGAAGTGTATTTTAACTCTTCTCTAGCTGCTTGCATATAGCAGAGTCAGGGATTGATTCATTTTGGGAGACTTGAAATATATTATTTGAAACCTTCTTTAAAAAAAAATCTAAGATTACAAATACAGATTTAGGCACTAATGTAAATAGCAAGAAGCGGATCTATAATCTATTCTATCCCCTTTTCCAGGGATGAGGGATGCTTCCGGGAGAGTAAGACATGACACCATCACAATTCATTGTAGACTTTCAAGTGTTAGAGCTCTTAGCAAACAAATCAATGCTATTTGCTAGCAGAAGGATTACTATCTTTGGAATGCTTTTCCGAGAGATAAACCTGGTTTTCTAGGATTGCGGTGCCAACAGACATAAAAGTGAGACTTCCATGGGATGGCTCTTGGGAAAATGTCACATTAACTATGTGTAAGGGACATTACTGCACACATTACTTGGAGATCTCATACACTGAATATAGGTCAGAACACATCCGGGGAGCTGCACAGCAGGTCCTGGGCCTTCTGTTTTGCTTGAGCCTCTTGATTATTTAAATTCTTTAAATTATTAGTAAAGCTTGATCCTTAGTAAGATCTCTGTTTATGTGAGCCTAATATCACACTATTACCCTTTATTTTATTTCAGATTGGTGCATTGAACAAAATTCTATTCCAGACTCACAAAGGACAATAGCTAAGATATTTATTATTATTATTATTTTGGTAAGAAAAATGATGAGATGGAGAAAGCATGATGAGAACTTGATGCTAAGTTAGCAACCTGTCAAATTTTGTATGAAATGGTGAAAACCCAATGTGTGGGATCAGTGTTATCAACGGAGTTTGTAGATAATCCATTTAGATCAGGGAGAAATGGCTAAGTGGATAGACAGGAAGTGGTAGGAAAAAGGGTAAGTTAGTTAAAAATGTTATTTCCTGACTGTTGTTAGCAGTCTTGAAAAAGCAAGGCTTTGAAAAAAAGAGTAGGTGGAAGTGGGAAAATATAAAATGGTAAGATTGGATTTTTCCTGTCCTGGGAGGCTTCTCATGCCTCTTTAATAACTGGGAAAGATGCTACCTTCATTGGCCAAGAAACTCAGCTGTGATTGCTGATTACTCAAAAAATACATATATATAAAAGCAGCTGTAGGCCCAATTCAGGTAACTGAATCCCAAGGGGATGTTTTCCATTCAAGTGTTTGGACACTAAAAAGAAAAACATCTGGACATCCTGGAGAATGATTATTGGCATGGTCTCTAAGAAATAGCAGTCAGAGAGGCCTGTTGCTGACACTGTCTTTTGCTGAATTGAAGTTATTGTTTTCGTTGATGGCTGATCCTCATGTGGCTGAGACTTTTTATCTGCAAAGGCATCTGGATGGCCTGCAACTAACAAAGTGCAATAGATGAAGGGGAGGAAGCTTCCTTGCCTCATTCTTATTTTTTAAAGGGCCATGGTAAATTTCCTTTCAACGTTCTGTCTGGAGGAAGTTACTCCCTCAGTTAAAAGCTAAGCCAGAACAACCCAAAGGTTGACTAAGAAGCCAAATTCTGCTCACTTAATTTCTGACAAGGGATCTTTGACTGGGTGCAGTGATGAGACCAAGTAGCCTGGTAAACAGAATATTTTTAGGAGTGTTAGACATAGGTGTCCAGTGTAAAATAACTCCTATGGGGAGGTGGTGGTAGGAACTGTGCTCTTAATGGCATGCTGGTAACTTTGGGAGGGTGAGAGGTGGTACTGGAGGGAATAAGTATCAAGGTAAAACTATGATACATGAATAAGGATAGTCCCTTCCTCATTCCCTGAGAGTATGCTTGGGATGGGTATTATGTGCAAATAGTACACATTACTTTTTAAAGGGAAGATGTCTGTTATGTCCATCTTTCATGCAATATTAGTTGGCCTGTGCAACCACGCCTTCCTCAGCAATAAGCATTAGAGAATAAGAGAGAAGTGTATAGAGACTTTTAAAAGGGCAATGAAATTGCTGTTCTCATTAGGAAATGGCTGAGGTGGGGTTTTGATTTCTCTATGTCCCCTCTTAATAGTTCTGTCTGACCAGTATTGATAGAAAAGTGTTTAGAGGATAACACTAGGCTATTGAGGTGTTATCTTCAAAGTGGTTCCTCTAATTGTTTCCACTGTACTGGGTACAGTAGAGACAACATAAAAAGCACAGCAGACCAGTGGGGACTGACAGGTTACCTATTTGGATGACACATTCTTTTCAGTACCAGGTTTGGAGTTCAGACAGGTACACTTTGCAATCTTAGGGATGAAAATCAGCATGCGATCACTGTCTTGATACAGAGAATTTGAATTCTCAGGCATATGGTCACAATCTACTGAGGCAGGACTTGAAGTTGATAACTGATAGAACAAGTGAGTGTATTACATTGATGACATGATTATCACAGTGTTCTCTATGGAAGAAACTGGAGAACAGTTTCTTCAAGTATGGCTGGTGGACATACTTGAAATTTAAGGCCTAACTTAGTCTGTGAAATTCTAGGAGTTATGTAGAACAACCAAGAACATTTTCTGAGAAATATGCTCTCACAGACCTTGCCCATGAGAAAGACACTAGAAGGCCATCAGGACTCTTCAGGTGTTGGTGAAATTCTTCTTCTAGAAAGCTTGATGGCCTGTAGTCACAAAATCAATGGAAAAAAATGAATGGGTAGAGAGTCATGAGCTGAGAAATATACATTAAAACAATCAGAGAAGATGGTGGTATAGGCAGTCCTTTGGTCTTTATGAACCATAACTGAATACACCCAGAGCAAAGCCAGTGGGTGAGATCAGAAAAGGCAAAGACATCTTAGGTTTTGGATTTGTAAACTCTCAGAAGTAGCTGCTCATAACATACCATTAGGAAGCAGTTGTCAGCTTCTTACAGGCAGTGGTGAAAACTATCCATGTCAGAGAAGCCTCAGGTGAGAAATACCAATCAGGTTTTGGGTAGCATCAGAGCAATTTGCATAGGAATGCAGAAGCCAGAAAAAACAATCATAAAGCAGTGGAGTCATATTGAAAAGCACCAGGGGGCGGGGTATGGCCTTCACCACATATACAAGGAGGTTGACTTTAGAGAGTCTGATTTGACATTACAATGGGATGTTTTCTCACTTACAAAGGGAAATATTTGCTTGGATTGAGGAAAGTAATCACGACAAATCACAAATCTGAAAAGCTAATAAAAATTCAGAAAAATTACATCATATTTGTATTACTTAGAACCAGGCCCACCTCTCTGGCACTTTTTTCCATGTGATTTGGCTATATCCTCTATAATCACCTCTTCACATGATAACCCTTTTGAAGTATCATTTAATATGCCTTTCCTCTAGAACAAACATTTTATTTTTCATTATTGATGAGTTAGACTAGGAACCCGTGAGAAATAAATCTACTGCTTACTGTTTTAAATTACTGAAGATTGAAAAATTCTTCATAAAATGTTTTTTGGGTATATTTCAAACCTTGTTTCTCCTCCTTTTTATATCTGTTTTGATTGCAGGCCCTTTAGGGCATCCCTGCACCCCTTTTTGTGACATGGTGTAAAAGTTGGCATAGTGAGTGGCAGATGTTCTTAGAAGCCATTCCTGTTCATGGCAATAACTTAGCCATGCAAGATAACAACCATACAACTAAGCACAAACTAAATGTCCTGTCAATTAACCTTCCCTCCAGCTGGATCCCCCTTATCCCTTCAGTCATTTTAAACTGACATAAAGGTGAGTGAGAGGTTGGGGAGGAAAGGGCAGCCATCCTAACTATGTATAAAAAGGAAAAAGGTTGATTTAGTCCATTTCACATAGGATGTTGGGAACACAGTACTGGGGGGCCTTCCTAGGGCCTTGGAAGAGACCAGTGCAAGTGAGGAGCCCCAACATTGGGCCTCATTACTTTCATGGAAAATCTCTCAATGGAGACTGATCATAAACAAATTTGAAAACTTAGCACAGGAAGCTGGGTTTGATGCAGCCTTCATCTAACATGTGCAAGGACATTACTACGACCAGAGAGTTTAAAAATTTAGAGCATGTCAAAGATATGTGAGATAGACACGTGGTGTTTATGTGCTGTAATTACTCAACTTGATACTCAACACATTATCTTGTTATAATACCAAAGATCTTCAGAGAAAAACATCTCATGTTTGCTTAAAGTTTTCCTAGTACTGGAAAGCTGGGGAATGGAATAGCTATACTGAGAAGTAGAATTGTTTTCACCAGGGCTAAATACATTAGCAAGACACTAAATCATCCTCTGGCTACCTCAAGTGGTTATCGCTTTCCAAAAGCACCACCAAAGAGTTCCCAGCTCAATCTTTTATCAAGGCCATCACACATTTCAGGCTTCTAAAATCCAGTGCTCTCATTCTGATTTATTTTGAAGCCTGTCTAAATAAATCATCAACCACAAACATGCTTCTTCATTTGAAAAAGAGGGTGTGTTCTAAACACTGTTATAGTGCTTGCCCTTTAGTTGGCATTATCAGAGAAAGAAAGCACTTATGGTTGACAAAACTGAAAGAGTAATGCCGCGATGGAGAAAGCAGCCTTAGAGATTAATTTGTCCGATGATTTAAGACAGAGAAAGGTGTGCTGTTGAAGAAATGGAAACGTCGAGAAGCTAGTGCAATGCTAAATTCTCTGATGGCAGCAGTAAACTGCCCCCTTGAAATGGAGACATAGCCAGAAATATCAATTCTCATTCCAACTATTCCCCACCTAGACACACATTTAGTGTGAGTTGGTGAGTATTCTTCATTCTCACTATAAACCTTATGTTCAGTTGCCTGTTGTACCTTTTCATTTAGTTTATCATAGTCACTTCAAATAGTCACAGCCTCAAGTTCTGCTTACTGATCTAATGCTCTAAAATCTGCACCCCAATTTATATTTTCTACATTGGTGCATGTTTCTGCCTTCAGTTGAGTGCCCAGTTTTTGGAGGACCATCCTTTCTGCCTCTATCCTATTGTAATTCTTCATTATTCTTCATGTGTTTCCCACAGGCTTCTCTGCCTTCAGGTTTTCTTTCTCAAATCCACATTTTAACATAAAATTCAACCAGAATATTCTTTAAAAGTAAAACAAAAATAAATCTAACAATGCCAGTCATCAAAAACTGGTCTTAAATTGATTAAATTGTTTGCAAAAGCTTTGCCTCTGGTATTTTCATAAACCTGACTCTGCAAAAATTTTAATTGGAAGAATATGACTCAAGAGAATATTTGGGAACAATGCTTTCAGAGGAACAAGAATCTAGCGTGTCTCCTTCCTTGTCACTAACTTGTGAGATCCAAATACCCATATCTAGTAATAATTTTCTTCAATAAGTCATCCCACTTTTTAAGCTCATCTTTCTTCATGTTCAATTCACCTTTCTGTTTAATCCAAAGACTATGTTTGCTTACTGCAACATTAACTTTTGTACCACAAAACAAATCTATGTCTTTATGTTGGTGGGGGAAGAGGTAGGAAAGGGAGCAGCTCCTCTCCTGGGTCCTATTCAGTGTCACCTTTATTTCCATAAGGTTAAGACTTTGAGGAAATGGACTATGTAAAAAACAAATAAAGAAAGAAAAACTCTGTTCAAGTTTATGAAATCCTCACCCTCCTTTAGTGCATTGGATCCATGCTTCAGAACTTGAGGTTCTTCCTCCCTTCACTTTTGTTTCTGCATTATCTTTTATTTTAAAAAATCTGTATCAAGCCTTGGCTGGTGTGGCTCAGTGGATTGGTGCCAGCCTGCAAACCCAAAGGTCACTGGTTTGATTCCCCAGTCAGGGCACCTAACTAGGTTGCAAGCCAGGTCTCCAGCCAGGTCCTTAGCTGGAGTCAGGTGAAAGGGAACCATACATTGATGCTTCTCTCCCTTTTTTCCTCCCTCCTTCTCTGCCTTCTCTCTGAAAATAATGAATAAAATATTTAAATAAATAAAATCTATTATCACACTGATATTATATATATATATTTCTTAATAACATATATATTCTTAATAATTTTAATAAATTTTAAATGAAATGAGCCAGTCAGGGAAAGATAAATGCAATATGGTTTCACTTATATGTGGAATCTAATGAACAGACTGAACTACCAAGCCAATAGAAATAAACTCAGAGAGCAGGCTGATAGTTTTGGAGGAGGTTAGGGGGTGGAGGGATTGAGCAAAAAGAAAAAAAAACTCATGGACATGCACAATACTATGGAAATTGCATGGGAGAGAGGTATAAGGGGGATAAGTGGTAATGGGGAAAATGCAATAAAAGAAAAATTAAAAAATGTAAAAAGCATGTGTTAGGTCTTCCAAGATGAGTAGTAGTGGTTGAAGGCTTGGTGGGGTTTATTTTATTAACTTTTATTACTGCTATAACAAGTTGCCACAAATTGAGTAGCTTAAAAAAAGTCCAAAAATTATTCTATCATAGCAAGGCCTGTCCTGAAAGTATTAGCCACACGAACTGTTTTAATTATATTGACATTGGCTTCATACTTTTGGGACAGACCTAGTATATCTGGAGATCAGAACTTTGGAATGAGTCTTCTGGGGCTAAAAGTCCAGGGGTCAGGAGGACTGCATTCTTGTCTGGGTGCTCAGGGGAGGACCCACTTCTTTGTCTTGTCTATGGCAAGGCTGCCATGCTCACGGCCCCCTTCCACCTTTGAAGACAGCGGTGGCTTCACTATGCCATTGCTCCTGTACTTATTCTCCGCCTCCCTTACCCCATTTAAGGACACTTGCGATTATCTGGGCCCACCCAGATAATTCAAAAAAATCTCTTTATTTTCAAGTTTCTTGATTAACAACTTTAACTTCATCTGAAACCTTAATTCTTTCTTGCCCTGCAACATATTCATAGATTCTGGCTATTAGGATTCCATTTGTCATACACTTGAAGCAAAATAATATATATAATGCCAAAAAACCTTATCAAGCATTCAACTCCTGCTTCTAAAACTTGGATGAAAACTGAAGTCTAAGACATGGTTTACATGGTTTTTACATTAAAAATTGGATTGATATTATAAAGAATAAAATTTGATTATCAGTAATATCAAACCAAAGAAAAAGTGTAAATGCAGAAAAATACATATAAAGCAAAAATTTTAGAGTCACTGAACAGCAACGGATGGCTGTGAGCTCTGATCTATGGGAAACAGATGATGTAACCAATGATTGGTTCAACTTACTGAGCTTCCAGGACACAGAGCAAGGCAGGGAGTCTCTGGCAAGGCCCGGAAAATTTACTGAGTTGAGGAGAATGAGTTAAGAATTCAAGGAAATCAAGGTAGCAGCACAAACAGGACAAAATACTGGAGAAGAAAAAAGTACATGGAAAGAAAATTCTGGAGATATTCAGGTATCTTCCTAAGGCATTCAGTACATGTGTGTGAGAAAACTACCCAAGAGTGGGCAAAGAACCAGCTCAAAGGGTTAGAGGTAATAGTATTTGGCTTCACATAGGGCCAACAGCAGACTGACAGGGAAATCTCTTGATTCATGGAGAATTACATAGAAAAACACATAAGACCCTTGGTTCCATGCTGGAGAATGATTAACACCAGGCAGAGCACTAGTCTAGTCACACCTAACAAATCTAACAATCAAGATCTAAATCTATCAGAAAATGCCCAGGTAGCTTAACTGCAACTCAGCACAAAACTCGAGAATATTCATAGAAATAAAAATACCTCTCATCCAGAAAGTTAAAGTTCAAAATACTTAACACACAATAAAAAATGACCAGCCATATATGAAAACAAAAAAAACATGAACCATAAAGAAGAGAAACAAAAATTAATCAATTAGAAGTAAACCCAGTGACATAAAGTGAGGCCAAAATTAACTGGATGAAGACATAACAGTAGAAACGACAAAATGAGTGTATTTGAAGCCCAGAAAAGAAAGAAGGTGTACAGAAAATATATTTGAAGACCAAAATATTTCTGAATGTGTTGAAATGTATAAATCCCAAATATAAAAGTCCCAATGAAATCCTAGCACAAGAAACATAAATAAATTGGTACCAATACATATAATCACCAAACTGCTCAAAACCAGTGAGAAAGAAAAATCTTAAAATCAAAACCAGTGATAACAGAGAAAAAATGACACATTATGTGAAGAAAGAAGAGCAGACAAGAATGTGGCAAAATTTGTGTGTGGAACAACATGATTGAGAAGAGAGTTGAATAACAAGAGTAGTGAAAAAAAAAAATCTGTCATCAGAATTCCATCTCTAGCAAAATATCTCAAAAATGAAGGTAAAATAGAGGTTTTTCAGAAATAAAAAAGTTAAGTCATCACCAGCAGACCCACACTATGGGAAAGGTTAAAGGGAACCCTTCAGACACAGGGAAAAGGATACTAAATTGAAATACAGATCTACACAAAAGAATGAAGGTCATGGGAAATGGCACATAAATGAATAAAAAGCTTGTGTCAATTGGCTAGGGTTGCCATAACACCACAACGAGTGGCTTAAAACAATACAAATTCTTGTCTCACAGTGCTGGAGGCTGGAAGTCCAGAAGCTGGAGGTCTCAGCACCACCCTTTTCCTGAAGCCTGTAGGGGAGGGCCGGTCCTCGTCACTTCCTAGCTTCTGGGGGTTTGCGGGAGGGCAATCCTCCCCTGGTTTGCAGACCTTTGCTCCAATCTCTGCTGTTGTTTTCACATGGCCAATTCCCCCACGGATCTATGTCCCCCACTGCCTCTGCCTCTCTGTGTGTCCTCTCCTTGCTGTCAAGGACAGCAGTCTTACAGGATTAAGGGCTCACTCTACTCTAGGACGACCTCATCTTAACTAATTACATGTGCAATGACCTTATCTCATAAAAGGTCACTTTCCGAGGTAGGAGATACTAGAACTTTGATTTCTTTTTTTTGAAACACAAGTCACTCTATAACAATGCATAAACTTTTAAGTACTATTATTTTAATTTCTTTTCAAATATGACAGTTAAAAAATTAAAAATGCAATATGAATTTATTCTGCTCAAGAACTCCAGGTATCCAGGCCCTGGCTGGTGGCACAGTGGAAAGGTGCTGGCCTGTGAACCCAAAGGTTGCTGGTTCTATTCCCAGCCAGGGCACATAACCAGGTTGCAAGCCAGGTCTCCAGCCAGCTCCTCAGCTGGAGGCAGGTGAAAGGCAACCATACATTAAAAAAAAAAAAAAAAAAGGAACTCCAGACATCCTTTTAAATGAATATAATTCTTTCCATGTCTAAGTTATTTCAATGTAAAATTACATATTTATAGATGCTATTCTTTTTTATTTTATTATGAAGCTGATCATTTAGCTGTAAGTTAGTTTGAATTGAAATATAAGGAAAAATCTCCTAACAAGTACAGATCTCATCTATCTGGATCATGCTTATTTTATGTGAATACCCTGCAGTCACAGCATTTTTAAGTTCCTTGAGAAGCAAGTTGGTAATTCAAAGATGTGGAACTCTGACACTTCACACTTCACAATGGCGAATCAGATAGAAGTTTAAAGGCACGAAGAAGGGAGGTGTTACAGAGAACAGGTCCTATCCTACTAGACAAGAGTGACGAAAGAGGTCAGGATCCATAAGAACAGCTAAGGTTTTCATTTAAGGTTTGGTGCTGGGACCCTTACTCTGAGGAAGATTATTGAAAGCAATTTTCATATTAACTCCATATTCAGAATTATGTAATAGCCCAAACTTCTGATAGGCCAAAGGCCCTAATCAAACTTCCATTTTCTAATCTTGATCAGCACATCCAGGAGAGTAATGATTTTATCACTGCTCTATCCGTGTTGTTAGAACATAGTTTTTACATTCTGACATACCCCACATCGGAAATCCACACAGGTGCAAGCAGCAGTGCTCAAGAAATCAAGATTTTCTGGCCTTTCCTTGTTTACAAAGGTTTTTTGTTTGGTTTGGTTTTTTAAGATTTTATTCATTATTTCCAGGGAGAAGGGCAGGGTGGGAGGAAGAAAGAGAAAGAGACATCAATGTATGGTTGCCTTTCACCTGCCTCCAGCTATGGACCTGGCTGGAGACCTGGCTTGCAACCTGGTTATGTGCCCTGGCTGGGAATCGAACCAGCGACCTTTGGGTTTGCAGGCTGGCACCTATCCATTGAGCCACAAGCCAGGGCTCGAAGGTTTTTTAATGCCACACGTATTTTGTATTTCACACTATGAGTGTCTCTTTGTTTTTTGCCCATGTGCATCTTATTGACATTTTCCTCCTCCTCATTATTACTTCTTATCCATTACAGAAAGGATAAAACCACTTTTCCAAGTGTGGGCACCATCTAGTGGACATGAGATAGGACATATTGAGAGCGAATTCTTGAACAAAATACTCTGAGCTTGCTGTCTTGAGTCCCTACCCACAGTACCCATGGTTTATTGTTCCAGTGACAGTTTATATGGGACTGTTATGTTTATATCTCCTCTTAGTTAGTTTCATTGTGATTCTATGGTTGGATTACAAGGCTGATCGTTTGGCCACTATGAGGTTGAATGTTACAGATTCCTTTCCCAAGCTGCTCCAATGTCCTTTGTGGTCAGAGGACTAGCAAAACATTCAACTAGTAAATCAAATTTCTATTACCTAAAAGATACTGGTCTGATAAGGAGGCATTGCAGTGCCCCTATCACCAATTAGAAAACATGTTCCTATTTGGACAGCACCTTTGGGCATTAAATGCAGTAATATTCTTTTTTTTTTTTACATTTGTCCCTGATCTGGCTGGTATATATTTTATGTATTCCACCTGCAGCTATTTCACATTTGTATGCTCTATTATTCTGTTCCATCTCATCCTGCCAGCAAATTTTAATTTTTAATTTTTTTATATCGAAGCTTCCAAGATACTTACATTACAAGGCCACATGGAAATCCTTTAGTCTCTCAAATCTTCCAAAACACATGAGTGATATTATGCTCTTTTCCTTGTTAGCTATTCTGTCCTTATATAATCTAGTAATCTTCCACTAGTCTTCTTTCAAAAGAGGCTTATACACAAGATGCCCTTATTTCACTTTTTCCTCTATCCCCCAAAAGTCATAAAGATCCTAAAGTAAAACTAAAATTATAAAAAATCCTGAGTTTGCTTCTATGGCACAAAATAAAGTCAAGTCCCAAGCCAACGGTAATTTAAAAATGCACACACTTCTGGGCATGGATAGCTATAATTGTTGCTAGATCTTGAGATATATTTCATTTATTCAGCTTCTTTTACTTTAATTAAAACTGTCACTCTAGAAAATGTCTTGTGCATAGAAATCTTAAGAAACCATATTTTTCCTGAAAGACCAGACCCCAGGCTCAGAGAGTTTCTGAGAGACTGGAGAGAACTCTTGCATGCCAGATCAGTTGATGGCCCTTTACCCAATTTATGAGTCATCTAATGACATTCTCCTTGTCTTTCATCATGGAAGCTCTTGGACAGTGTACAAGAACAAAGGAGAGATGATAGAAATAGTGAAATTTAATCAGTATGCTTCCAACTTTCCAAGGTGGCTCAATAGAATTGTTAATCCAACCCAATTTGTCAAACCTATAATGTAGGTTGCTTTGCAAAGGAAAAAAAAAAAGAGTCAGATCAATTTTGACTGTAATTGCATTTTGTAAACACACACCTTGATTTCATCCAGAGGAGAAAATGTTGTTTCTATTAATCTGTCTTCATGACTACATGAAAATTTTCACAATGGAGTTTATCCAGGAGCAAAGGCTAACATGGTCGATGACAGAAATGTTTGGGACCCCCACCTGCACTCACTGGAAAGGCCAATTTACAGATAAAGCTGGTCATACCGTAGAGTGTCGTCCACACATTCACTACACACATTTGCCTGAATCAGCGGGGACTGTGGAAAGACGAGCTCTAATTTTGAAAAATGAACTGTTAAGACTGTTTCCAAGAAGGCCAAATAAGTTATCCAGACCAAATATCCTACTGAAAGCAATGGAAATCTTTGGAGAAAATACATTTTAAGTACCTCTTTTGAAGAAACAGAAATTTTAAAAGATTGGATGAAATTTTCAGATGAAATTAAAGGGAAAAATCATAATGCAGGGATATAGGTAAGCAGAGAAGCCACTTTTCTCAAAGGGCATTTGCTGGCTCAAGCAAATTTGAACTTTTGTTTTCATAATTTGTGAACCTCCATTCTTACCTCATCTCCCACTCCCTCCTCTTTGATTTTTCTGTTCTAGATATTCTTGAATATTTTGTGATTGTACTGATTGTCACTATCTCGGTAAAAGATTTATTGGCCATATCCATCATATTAATAATTTCACAGCATAAAGACAGGATAATCACATTAGGAATCAGTTTCATTTTTTAAAATCTACCAAACAATAAAACTTCAGTACATGAAAATAAATGACTAGCATCAGTGACTAAATGATTTGACATAGTTCTTTAGTTCAGACTATAGAGTGAAGGAGCATGTAACTTATATTTTACTATTTCTATCCTTTTTCCCTTGGCTCTCGTGTGCCATCCAATGGCATTTCCAAGAAAGCATGGATTTATAAATATAAACTGGTTATGATTGATCTCAGAAAATACGAGTTTTAATCTTATTGCTATTAAAATATTTTGTTTGTCCATACCCAAAAGGAATATATGTTTCTCTAATTTTCATATTGGTCCATGAAGTAGATGCTGTGATGTGAGGCACTCATTACTCTAGTGGATGCTCATAGATGGTAGATACCTACCCCCTGCTTCGGGAATTGCCATGAGCCAAAAAATGCTGCCTCATTCAAGTTCACATTCTTTTCCTCAGAGCCGTGTCCATCCAATAACTGCTCAGTAGGCGCAGAGGCCTTGCCATAAATGGAAGTTACCATCCAGATCTAAATTTCCCCACGGAAATTTCTGAGGCTTAAGTCTACGCTTGGCCTATTCCTTCTTCATTGCTTTCTTACATAAGCTGTTCTTGAATGCGCTTCCCAATGAACTTCTTGCAGACAAACTCATCTTCTTAGAATCCCTTCTTAGAGAAATGTATCGAAGATAATATGTATCGAAAGTTGTCCTAGAAAGAAGGCTTAAAATGAAGTTTGGTAAAATGAATCACCAGCTGGTTAGATGGCAATTAAAACCTGATCTCTGTTTTTTTCCTGGTATGCTTTAGAGTATAATTATCGAACTTTTCATTAGTTATGAATGGACTAGAACACATTTGGTTTCACTTTTTTTTTTTTTTTTTCCTGAGATGGAAAGGGGGAAAATAATTCGAGATATTAAGGAAACAGTGGCTGTGGCTGGGTAAAATCAATGCATTGGAGAAAGATATTAAAAGGCTGAGTATGATTAATCACCAACGCAAGGCAAAGTGTGAAAGTCAGAGGGCCTTTGGCAGTACATGAAGAAGACTTGATCCTTTTCAGTTACTGGATAGCAAAAGCCAAATAGGAGATCCACAGCTTGACTTAGAAGTAGCTGATCCTTAGAAAATATTTAATTCTCAACCCCAGTATGTCTTTTATACCGAGGCAGTGGCCTTAGTTTAGGTGAAATAGGAAAGTAGGATTTGGGATTGGGAAATCCAGGTCAATGCACTTGAGAACCTTGAAACCTTAATATTAGAGATTAAGACCTCCCATTGCTTGAAAGCAATGCAGAAACCGCTGCTTTGGAAAACATTCTGCCCCTACCCCAAGATTCTCCTCCTCTTGGTCATCATGATGAAAAGTAAATCACAGCATAACCCAGCTAAAGTAATACTGGGTTGGCTAAGAAAAGAAAAGGCTGGACACTATACACTAAAAGATTTGTATGACTGATCTAACATGTATCAGCAAAAATTAGAAGATTGCACCAGCCTGCGAACCAAAGGGTCACTGGTTTGGTTTCCAGTCAGGGCACATGCTTGGGTTATAGGCCAGGTTTCCAGCCAGGTCCAGCTGGAGGCATGCAAAAGGCAACCATACATTGATGTTTCTCCCCTTCTCTGCCTCTTCCCCTTCCCCTCTCTCTAAAAATAATAAATGACTGGCCTGTGAACCCAAAGGTCACTGGTTCGATTCTCAGTCAGGCCATATAACTAGGTTGCAAGCCAGGTCTCCAGCCAGCTCCATAGCTGGAGGCAGGTAAAAGGCAACCATACATGGAGGTCTCTCTCCCTCTCTGCCTCTCTCCCTTTTGCTGTCTCTGAAAAACAATAAATAAAATCTTTAAAAATAATAATCATAAATGAAATCTTAAGAAAATAATTAAAAGGTTAATGTATGGTATTGGAATGTGACAATCAGAGTTCTATAGGATTTGACATAAAGTTCGATAAGGAAGAGTTTTTATTATGAAAACACACTATTGGAATATAGCATTTAATACTTTGGGAAAACCCTGAAAAGAAAACAATAATACTTTGCTATATGACCCGTGAAAGCTTGGAAAAAACAATGGCACACATGTAATGAAGTTCAAATGTAAGGCATACCATGGTAGGTGGTGAAACAAGATATCAAATTCCCAGAGAAATCAACAGACTTGACTGGGATATACTACCTAAGACTAGAAAATCTACCAGTCGATTATGCTTTATGGAGGCACAGAAATATTTACAATTACCAAAGTTTTAACTTATATGCTGGTGAGAGTGGTACCAGCACTGCTGGGAAGTTCAGTCATGGCTATCCCTTGTACATCAGACTAAGGATAGGAGGTGCTATCACAGAACCCTGCATGGCAGACTCTCAAAATGATAAACTCCAGGCAGTGGTACTTAACCATAAGTAATGAGATGGACTCAAATGTAATATGAGTGTTAAGATCATGGTCCAGGAGACTTAACCTAGAGAAAGATTTGGAGATAGAGATCAGGTCATGGTGTTCCTGAGAGCAAAAGAGATGCCCAGAGAAGATAAGAGTTGCTGAAGATACACAATCAAAAAAAAAATATTTAGGATGTAAAAGAAATATTAAAGTTGCTGCTCAGATACAAAATCAGAATCCATTGCTTATTTTGTGGACCTGAGCCACTTTCAGATGCGGAACCATTGGCCTAGGAAAGGACCCCGCAACACACAGCAAATGTGCTAAAATAATGTCTCCAGTGAATGCCTCAAAGAAATGAAAGAGTAACTTGGATGACTATGTTGGGAAAGCTGAATACCCAACCATTTCAAAGACTTTTGGATACAGGATAAGTGAGGTGCGATCTGGGGCAATCAAAGTATTAGCATAGTTCCTTTGTTAAAGAGGGGAAGTATGAGGACCAGATAATAAATAGAATCCTGATAAAGTCATGGTCATAGTGGGCCCATTGGGTCCATGCACCACGAAGTGGACATTTCTTTGAGCCAAATGTATGTAATTGAAATGAACATTCTGCATTCTTGGTAGAACTTTACAATTGTTCTTAGCCTGTACTGTAAGAACTATCATAGTGCGCATAGTAAGTCCAGCCAAACTAGTAATATAAAAAAATGATATTGTATCCCAGGAAGAATGGTGGATATCAGTGTTCTTCCCTCAATAATCTAAATGATTCAAGGATGATGATCTTTATTCTATCCCCAGTTATTAATTCACCAGTCTGCCTCCTGGATTCTAAGGACACATTTGTAGCTAGGGTGACAGATATGGTATCTTTGCAAGGCTGTCTAATAATTTTTTCATTTCCATCAGGAAGGAGGATTTGAAGAGTTTCATATACTAGCACAACATTATACATTTATGGTCTTGCTCAGGACCATGTTGATTCTCCTGACCTTTTTCATAACCATAGTCTGAAAGTATCTGGCCCAACTAAATATTCTATACAATGTCACATTAGTCCATTTTATCAATGACATTCTATTGATCCTAGATTGGTGAGAAGTGCAAAGTATGTGTGAGGGTTGTGAAGATACGTGCATTCCAAAGGTTGGATGGTAAGACCTATGAACATTTGGATGTCCTCCTATTCAAGGTACTCTTTGGTGGGCCACTCAGAGGTCAACTTCTCCTTCTGCTCAATCCCGTTTTTTTTCACTGCCTTACAGTTGTCCTGGAGTGCATTCCTCAGTAATGCTCCTGTGGGACTTGTTGCCTCAGAATCTGTTGCATTAAAAGAGAATCCAGGACACTGAAATATTTGGGAATGGTGCTTGCTCTCATGTATTTTAAAGCTCTACATTTGAAGCCTCCAGGACACCAGAAATTTCCCATAGTTGTTCATAATGAAATGAAACACAGCCTACATGACATGACATAGCTGTGTTTGATGAGTTTGAGACTATAACTTTCCCAACGTGTAAAATGACCCAATTGATATTAGACATTAGATGTTTGGCTAACATTTTAGAACAAGCTAAAATTAGCACAATCAATACTCTATTACAAATTACATGGTATATTTGACTAACTGAATTATGGTTTTACAGAAATAATAGAATCTAGATTTTATTTGGATCAGAAAAGAACAGACATATGGTCTGATTGGAAGTAAATGCTACACATACATTGGAAAAATGCTGCAGTGTACTTTAGATAATTCAAAATCTAAATATGATGTTATTAGTGATTAAAAATAAAAACCCTAAAATGCCTATGATCATGAACTGGACCTGTAATCATGGAGGAGAAGCACCCTAGCATATAAGTGGCTAATTCTGATAAAATGCTGCTTTAAGCTACATTGTTAACAAAATGCAAAGAGACTTATCTCAGTGAGAGTCTAGACAAGTATCACATAAGGTACTTGGAAAGAGAATTGAAAAGAGGGTCAAAGTAGAATGAAATTGCGTGCCTCCTACAGATTTAATTCTGAAGAATGCGATGTTGGAAAATCACCCAGGGAGGATTGTGGAACAAGAGATTGTCTTCGTTTTGCTATGAAAAGAGTAAAATAAAATTTAAATACAACATTTCCCCCCAATTTTACTCAACTATGATTACAAGAGAGAAGTAGACAAAAGACTTGCACAAAAAAAAAAAAAAAAAAAAAAATCTGAAAACCTAAATATTTTACAGCTGGTATACTTTTCAAGGCCTCACTATGAGCTGTTAAGAAATCTGTAGTTAAATAAAGGAATTTACTGAGTTGAGTAATCAATTTGAAATAAGTTCCCAACTGAGATTACATTTAACTATGTTTTGCTTTATTACACAACTATAAGATTATTGTTCGTTCCTTCAGAAAAAAAATTAAGGCACACTTGATTTAGTAAAGTTATTTCAAATATCTGTAGTTTTATTTTCAGCATCCTTAAAAATATATATTTATAATGTAATAATAATCTTATAATTTTACATATCTAAAAGATATAACATATTTATTTATATAAATTAGTATAATACAAAATGAAGCAAAACAATTAACTCAGCACTTGAGAAACCACCACTGAGACTTATCTTTGTAGCTGATGTTTTCTCTAGCCCATTCAAGGCTAATCTACTCTTTTCCCTGCAGAGGTAATGCTAAAGTTAAATTTTGTGTCTTTAATCATTTTTCTATACTTTATGCTTTCCCTCAAGTGGATATATTCTTAAAGAAAATATCACGCACTTTATTTGGCTTTATTGAAGTGGTGTCATAAGCCTCTGTAACTTTTTTTCATTCATCAGTTGGCATTATGTTTTAAGATTCAATCCTGTTAATTTGTGTGGCTGTCATTAAGTTATTTTAATTGCTTTATAATATTTAATCATATAAACTTCTAAAGATAATCTTCCAGTTTTAGAGCAGTTTTAGGTTCAGAGAAAAATTGACAGGAAGACACAGAAATTTCCCATGTACTCTCTGACTCCATACCTTGATAATTTGTATTTGTTTTCTTTTTCTTGTGTAAAGGTTTTTGTCATCTAGGTAGTAATATTTTTTCATTTTATTAAAAACACTAGTTATTGAAAACGACTCTCTACTAAATTCCTTTTCAAAGTCAATTGTGAAAAGTAGCATAGAGATTGCTTATATGTATTTTTTACCTCTAAGTTTATGATGATGTTTAAACTGTCTGCGTTTAAGTTCAGTTTGTTCAGGGGGAAAAGTCACTGAGTCAGTTGTAGACATTTTTTTACACTTTAAAAATAACAATTTTGTACCTATAGCTTCAAATGTGGCACCAAGAGAGGTTAAGCTGTAAAAGCCAGTTTTACTAAGAATGCCTACCTGCATGAACTCTATCATTCTAATGGCACATACTAAATATGATTCTAGCTGACAATATGCTGTTGAAATATACAAATATTTTTGTATGAATTAAGAAGATTGATTGCAAATGAACTGTCACATATTTGTTTCTAGAGAAAAACATTTCTGTACATTCTGCCTCTCCAATTCACGTTTGCAGCACTTGTTACAGGTAAATTATTCACCGATGCCATTTTGTCCAGGCCTCGGTTCATAGTTGGTTCAAGAGCTCTATTTCCTCGTATTTCTATCTGTACTTGTAATCCCTCCCATCTCTTTCTTGCCCAAAAGAAAATTGGGAGTGATAATCCCTAAATGACAAGACTGTTGCGAATTAAGTGTGAAGGTACATAGTAAGTGTTCAAAAATGTTTTGCCTCTTCCTTCCTTGTTCTTGAATTTGGTGAACTGTGTGGTGCAGCCTCATTACCCTTCATCTTTAGTGGATCATTCAAAGTCCTCTCTGATACAAATTGCTTCATATTGCAGCAATCCATGTGCTAAATGCATACCCTCTCCCCCTTTAATTTCATTAACTCACATTCGGGGCTCTCATAAATCACAAGTGCCTTTTATGCCACAAGTTTACTGTGGCAAACACATGAGGGGAAGTGAAAATTTTAGTCTTTTGGGGTCTACATGCACAAAATTATTTTATGTTTTTGGTTTTGGTTTTTTGCTTTATTTTTAGTCACTCTCCATGCTCAGTATATGAGGAAGAGTAGTAGAACTGTATTTTCCCAAAAACTTTCCTGTAGGAAATAAAATGAAATATGCCTCCTCCTAAATCTGGAAATTTCTCCCTCTCCCAGGTTAGCCCACAATTAGTGGGCATCCGGGCACTTCTTTCTTCTAAATTTCCTGAATTTCCCTTCCTCTACTCTAGGTGTTCCGTTTGTCCAGGGTAAAGTGTGAGGGCAGATGGAGTGAAATGGGATCTGTTATGTAAATAATTGACGCCTCAGGTAGGGGTGAGAGATCCTACTGGTCATGCAAGTAGTCACAGAGGAAAAGAGTTGAGTTTTTAGTTGAACAAAAATGAATTCTTCACAAATTTCCTGCCAGTCCCTCTTCATTCTTCATTCTGCTCTCTCTTCTTACCCTTCCCCTGCTTTTTTTCTTATTTCCTCTATTAAGTCTCCATTTCTCCTTATTTCCCCATCATTTTCTACCTTATACCTGTTCTCTCTGTCTTCCTATATAATTTTCCATTCTCTCCAGATTATAAGTTAATTTATACTTTTCTGTCAGGTCCATAATTGTATTTTCTATATAATTCTGATCACAAAAATTCATAGATCTCTACCTGAGATAACCTGAGACCTTCTCACCCTAAAAGTAGGCTGATTTTGGGCATAGAAGTCACAGAGTAGCCTCTTCTCCTTTCCCTCAAATGTGCCATCGCTTTGTATGTGCTTATGTAATCTTTTAGCCATGATCCTAAATATCACAGCAGTTGAAGTCATACCAAGAAATGAATGAGCTAAGTCTAAGTTAATCCGATCTAAAATATGAGATTTAAAAGTAGCCCCCACAATGAAAACTCTTACTCAGCAATTCCCAGGCCTTTTCTCCCCAATACCGTTTTAAAAACCTCTTAGTGTCCTTTTAAATGCAGACGACAAGCTAGGTGAAAAATGGACGTGTCTCTCAGGCACACAGTCTTTGTGTGAGTGTGTGTGTGTGTGTGTGTGTGTGAAGTGTGCGGGGCCACATGATTTCCGGACCCTTTTTGAATTTTAAAACAAGGCTGCCCTTCCTCACCACGGGCAGGTAGAGACTGGAGCTTTTTATTAATTTACATCTAAACATTCGCCTGGCTGGGGAGAACACGTGCATTTCCTCTGGCTGCAGGAGCCTTCTGGAGAGATATACTAGAGAGGGCAGCAATTTTCCCAGGCAGTGATATCATCAGTGAATGCCCAGGATGACCATGACCGCGTAGCGAAGCTTATGTGGGAAACAAACAGGCAGCAACCTCTATATAAAATGGAACCGTCCCAGCAATAACGAGGCAGGTTAATAAATAGCTTTTACCACAGAAACACGGGAACACGGTAAGGGAGGTCACTATTTTGATGCCCGGGTGATATGCTGAAATGAGAAAAACGGCAAGTAATTTTGTGGGTCCTGATCGGAGAAATCGGATTCCACCAGGGAACGGTGCGTGCCTCAGATGGAGGCCAACGAATTTCTCCTTCCTTCAGTGCAGTTTTTTCTTAAACTTGAGGGTTTGGAAACGGGGTCACTTGTGGAGGTGCTGCTGGTGCACGCGAGGCTCTTTCGTTGGGTCCTGGGAGAAGAATTTCACGGGCCTGGGCTGGAGAGATTGTGGTGTGGCAACATTTATTCGGGTGGGAATAGAAGGCTGCCCCTGTGCCCCATCTCCATGTGTCCCGGATGGGAAAAGTCCAAACTTGTCTTCAGCGAGGCCAAAACAAAGGCCGGTGTCCGGAGTTTCTGTTTCATATTAAAGTTCAGTTCTTTGGAGCTTGCGTGGTGTGCGGCAGGCCCCAGGCCCCTTGTTAGTCCCACATGATTGTACATGTTACTGGGGGGAGGGGAGGGCAGGGAAAGGGGTTCTCTTTGTTCCCAGTGATCATATTATCTTGGGCTTGGGAAAAACCAATCAACTTTTCAAGCTTTCTTGGGCTTGCACTGAGCTCCCCTTCCAGCCAATCAATCCATTGATCCCCTAGGGCTAAACTGACTTCCACCTTTCGTTTTCTATCCCCACCCCGCAAATTTGCGGGGAACAGAAAGTGGTTCTCTAGGGGGCATGTGAAGCTGTAGCTTCCCTTAGTCTGTGGCTAAGGGAACAGACTCCTGCTCCCCAGTTGATTATGTTTGATAACATCTAATTCCCTGTGTTTCCTTCCCTTACTAATATCTAGCTACCTATGCATTTGTATTTTGTAAAACATCATTTCCAGGGTTGTCAGGACTGGCTCCTTTTTGGAATATGCAAGTATACGTGTTATATTCAGGAGCTATATTCAGGCAAGCGGATGGACACATCTTCCCCAATAACACGCACTAGGGACATTCTTGTAGCTTTGGAAGGTTTGTCATTGGAACAGATTTTTTTTTTTTTCCAAGAAACTTACAAAATTCAGCTAAAGGAGTTTGATTCCAGACATTACTCCTACTATTTAAGAAACCCCACCCCACCCCGCTTTTTTTTTTTTTTTTAACGAGTCAAGGGTCAGTTCAAGAAACAAAAGAATATACTAATACCTTAAAGAAGAAAGAATAAGAAATATAATACAAAGAAGAGGATATTTACAGAATAAGACAAAGTACTAAAGGAAAGGACCCCAAGCAGGATCGCTAGGGGTGAATGCTAGAACCGTACGGAATGAACCCACTAGGAGAGCCACCTCTGAAGTGGTGAGTGAAGCTAAGCAGGAAGCAGGATTCCATTCCCACAGCCTCAGAACAGCACAGAAGCTGGAGAGCCCACATTTACTGAAGAGTCCAGTCCAGGGACTGGACTGAGGCCTGGAGAAGCCTGGAACTGCTTTACCCTGTGACTCTCCCTGCACACACAGGAAGCTGGAGCAACCCTGTCTAATGGAAAAGTAAAGAGAGGCACATTTGTAACTTCACATTTTGTAGTAGCATCATTCATTTCAAAAAAGTAAAAGGAAAGAATAAAATGAAATCTAACATGCCTTATTTAACCAAAATTGAAGCTCTTCAAAATATGATCCATATAAAAATGTATGGAATACTTTATTCTTTCCTTCTTTCTTTCTGCCTCTCCTTTTCTTCTATTTTTAAGGTTTTATTCACTATTTTTAGAGAGAAGGGTAAGGAGGGAGGAAGAAAGGGAGAGAAACATCAATGTATGGTTGCCTTTCACCTGCCTCCAGCTATAGACCTGGCTGGAGACTTGGCTTGCAACCTGGTTATGAGCCCTGGCTGGGAATCAAACCAGTGACCTTTGGGTTTGCAGGCCAGCACCAATGCACTGAGCCACCAGCCAGGGCTCTCTCTTTTTTTTTGTCCAGAGACTTCAAAATCTAGTATATATTTGCACCTAGAGAACATCTTTATTTGGACTAGCTACATTTCAAGGGCTCAGTATCAATATGGTACTAGAGAGTCTACCCTGGGCAGTGCGTGGTGAGGAAGAAATGCTCCAGAGTTGCAGAGATCTCTTGGTTTCCCCTATGGCTTTCTTAGTGGAAGCAGACTAAGTTTGATAGGAAGATAACTTCTGCCTCAATTTTGCCTCCTAAATCTCATGCCCATGCCTATGAATAACAGATCTAATTTGTCTCCAGAACTTTTGCCTCAAAGGAATCTGGAAAATATGTTCTTATTATTTTGTTTTGATGCACAAACTTCTCAGATGAAAAGTGAACTATGAATAAACCAAATCTACTGTGTCCACTACTTCTTCTTTTCTTAAATAAAGGATAATTACTATGGGGGATTCTATACATCTTAATTCTGTCACCTTACAAATAATTTAGTATGTGTTACTTTCAGAAAACCTACCAGTTTGGGTTTTTTCTAAGTTGAAACACTTGTGTAGTTAACCAAGATCCTATTTTATAAAGTTTATTGTTTTTGGTGAGCAAAAACACAATGGTGCTTCTCTCCAATGATTTTCTTTAACTCTGCTTCTAACACACAATTCCTGGGGCTTTGATCACCAGCAGGTAGAAGGGATTTAATCAGTTTTTCTTAGAATTCCTAGACAAAAACACACCAGCAGGAAAAATAAATATTTTTAAAGAATGTTTAGATCATTCACAACATGTGTACATTATTAAACATTTCATGGCTCTGACTAGGCAATTCAACCTGACTTTGTAGCCAGCATGACTCATTCTAATGCACAGCAGCAATGGAAAAACAAGCAAATAAGACACTGGCTTCTAATAAAGATTCGTATTGTGAGGATAAAAGAGCTTTAGAGATTACTTATAACAAAAGTAATGAAATGTTAGTGAAATTTAGGGCACATTTTCTGAGAAAAATATGGTCCTATAAGAAAAGAGCCTACAGTTTCATCTGCCTGGAATCCAGTCGATGAGACAGTGCCTCCACACTTTCACTCCCACACTCCCTGCCTCGATTTATCACCCTTTCACGGCAAGAATGAGAGAGTAGCTTAAAAACTTACGTAATTTCTTGCTAGAGTTTAATAAAAACTCAGGCCTATCTCCAAGAAATAGATAGTAAGGTTGTATCATCTAGTGCAATCTTGTATGTTGTTATGGGTGCCGTGTATACCTATTGGGTAAATACTCAAAACTGTATACCATTCAGTAAAGTGAGCTCATACTGGTTTTAAAAATAGGAAATGGGTGCATAATGTCAAATGAATGTTGTAATATATTTGAGAAGAGCACACGATAGGCTGGTGTTTTCAGAGAAAGATTCATTAGTGCCTCTTCTTCTCCCCCATAACATTGACACCTGTAAGATTTCATTGTCACATTTATTCACGGTCCCCTCTGAGAGAGCTTCTCCATGACAACAGTTGCAATTTGCAATGATCACTTCTAAGAAGGTGGCTCTAAAGTCTATGTGTTTGATGAGATTTCCCTTTTAAAATTCTCCTTTACATTCCAGACTTATCTTTCTAACTAATTGGTGATCATCTCCAGAGCTTTTTTTGGCAGGAAAAATTATTAGTTCTAAAATCTTTCTTTCCCTTGTACCCAAAGAAATCTTCTTTCTGAATTCACTATTTTTTGTATTAACATCACAAAAAAATACTTAGCCACCTGCCCATGGTTAAGCCTATGAAAAACCTTTGTTTTTCTTCTCTCTCCTTTTGTTATGATAAATTACTAATTTAAACCAATAAAATCTTTTGAAAACACTGTATTCACATTCATTTTTTTCTTTTAAGAAAATTGCCATCCTATTTCACAACTTTTAGTAATGTATTTTAAAAATATAATGTAATAGACCTTATTTTTATTTTGGTGTAAAGTTCTACACATTTTAAAACATATATAGCTTTAGATAAGTCATGATTCAGAAGTTTCATCACCCACCAAATTCTTCTAATTTCTAATGCCTTCAAATCATTGATCTGTTCTCTGTCCAAAGTCTGCCTTAATTTTTGTCTTCTTTAGAATGTCATGTAAAAGAATCTGACAGGATGGAATAATCTGTGAGACTACCTTCCTCCTCCAGCAAAATGTCTGAGATTCATCTAGGTTGTATCATGTATTAATAGTTTCTTTCTTTTGAGTGCTAAGCTGTATTTCACTGAATGGATGTACCACCATTGTTGGCTTTGTTGTCTTCCAAAGTGTGTGTGTGTGTATGTGTGTGTGCGTGTGTAAAGGCCCTTGAATATATGTCTTGCTATTAAAGGGCCTTTATGATATGATCTTTACCTGAAACTCAGTTCCCTCCCATTCTCTTACTTTATAATTTTGTTGAGGAAGACTAAATATTATATGGAATACTTTCCTTTTCTTTTTGTTTTAATATGAGATTTCTTTCAGTTTAAAATAAACTTTCTTCTTGATCTCTATTTTATTAAAATCTTACCCATTTTTGAAGATCATTTTCCAAGAATCTTTTTCTGGATTTTCTGAATGGAGTTTGTTTCTCTAAAGACTTTATGTGGTACTTTGATTTTATGATACTTAGGTAGATTTATAGCTATGCTTGTCTTGTTGATTGTGCATGGATATAAGAGATGAATCATAAAGTAAAAATAATGTCTGAAAATAAATACTGGAAATCAAGACATAGTGGCTCATCATAAATATGCAAAATTCCTTTAACTAGAGTTTTTAAAAGAATTTTACAAAATGAAATGAAGGCAGTTGCAGAATATGTATTTGGCAAACACTAACAATTTTTAATGTCTCTTTTGTGAAAGGATCCTAGCTGAAGGACTTTTAACAGGATATACTCTGCTTTTCCAATGTGATCAGTCCCGTTTTAGGTATGAGGGTGAGGCTTACCCTCACTGCAGTCATTCATGGCCCAAGTCATAGACTTGAGTCCATTAAAACTTGGAACTCAGGCTGGTGTGGCTCAGTGGATTCAGTGCTGGCCTGCAAACCAAAGGGTTGCTGGCTTGATTCCCAGTTGATTCCCAGGCATATGCCTGGGTTGTGGGCCAGGTCTGCAGTTGGGGGGCGAGAGGCAACCACACATTGATGTTTCTCTCCCTTTTTTTTCTCCCTCCCTTCCCCTCTCTCTAAAAATAAATAAAAAAAATATTTTTTAAAACTATGACAAGCCCTTGCTGGTGGCTCAGTGAATCGGCACCAGCCTGTGAACCCAAAGGTCACTGGTTCGATTCCTCAGCCAGGACACGTAACCAGGTTGCAAACCAGGTCTCCAGCCAGATTTGTAGCTGGAGGCAGGTGAAAGGCAACCATACATTGATGTCTCTCTCCCTCCCTGCCTCTCTCCCTTCCCCTCTCTCTAAGAATAATAAATAAAATCTTTTTTAAAAACTTGGATACATAGATCTAATTACATTTTGCTTTTTTTCCCTGTTAGTTAGCTAGGGCTGCTATAACAAAATGTCAGAGACTGGGTGATTTAAACAACAGACATATATTTTCTCAGTTTGGGAGCGTTCACATCCAAGATCGGAGTGCCGGCAGGTTTGGTTTCTTCTGAGACCTCTTGCTGGCACAAAGCCCCCCTTTGCTGTGCCTTCACACAGTTTCCCTCTGTGCCCCCACATTTTTGGTGTCTACTAGTGTGTCTCTTATAAAGATACTTGTCACACTAAGTCAGGACCTGCCCTAAGGCCTAATTTTAACTTAATTACCTCCATAGAGGTCCTATGTTCTGATATAGTCACATTCTGAGGTACTGGGAGTTAGGATTTCAACATAAGAATGAGGACAGAGGACAAGCACTTGCTTACTGAGAAACTTCTTGACAACTTGTCTTCCCACGTAACTAACTTATGGAAAACAATAAATTGGTCAGATTCCCTCAGTTAGAAAGTCTTGACAGATACTGTATTTCTCATGACAAATTAATGAATTGATCTAATAAATTGACCTCCTAGAAAGTCTCCTGTGAGTTTTGGTTACATAAATCAGCATTTACTTGTCAATTAACTCTGGCACATCAATAAAATACAGTTCTTTGAATCATTATGGCAGAAGCTGGACCCAGAACTGTGGTAAATTCTAGAAAATAAATGCCTATCCTGACACCTGTTTTGGAAGGCAGCTGCTCACCTTCTCTAGGTACATTTCTTTGCATCGGCTTATTCTGCATCACTTTCCTCTGGAGACTTCTATAGGATTAGTCCCTCTTAGTAATTAACCTTAAATAAGGTACTTTATTTTATTGATGAGCAGATAAGATTGTTTCACATTTTATTACATTATCAATTGGGATGTATACAGGAATAGTCAGTATTTTTGTTGACTTATTTTTCCTACTTGATTTATACAATTAATGGAGAGATTTAAATTTTACAGCCTCTTAAGTTTGTTAAGATAGGACATTTCTCCTTACCTCACTAGCTCTCTTTTCAGAATTGAGAAAATGAAAGAACTCACCTCATTGTGTATTGAGGATTAAATAAGTAATCTAATGTTTGATACAGGTCTTGTCACATGTTACACATTCAGTAAATATTGTCATTACAATGTAAATTTTTTGATAACTTTTTTTGCTTTTACAAGATCTCATGTACAAGAAGTGGATATTAATTATATTGAAGAAGAATCAGGATTAGAAGAAAGGTTACTGCTTATGACTCTTACTTCAATGATGGTAACATGTAAACCCAGAGAAAAGGTTTGTTTATGAAAGTTGGTTTCCCTGACACAAGAGTTTATCTGCCAGAGAAGTGAAAATAAGGATTAGCATTTACTTTTGACTAGGTGCTTAAAGACTAACCCCAGACACCTACTTACCTCTGTGTCATGAGAAGAATTTACACTTGTCAAGTGTACTTGTTGAAGTGTACTTGACATAGGGAAAATTAAGTACACTTGATACAGGAAAAGATGGTAATAAAACACGAATTTGATGAATGTTTCTTAGAGCTCAGTATCTTGTTCCTGAAGAAAAGGAACTGGAATGGAGCTGATTTTACAAAATATCTTCCACTGACCCTCCCATATTCAGCGTTTTGAGTGTTATTGATACAAACACTAGGAAGTATATGAGAACTTTCTTTTGAACATGACCACTGTGGAATCTGAGCAAAATGAACACTAGATTCTCCATAGCTGGGCAGTTCTAGATTCCTTTGTTCAAACTTTGGGAGTCAGAATAGTTCCCTGTCCAGGTAGGTCAGGCGGCTGAGGGCTGGGGACAACAGGGGGTCATGGCTGCTATGGGGGCACAGAAACTGAGGTCATGTGGCAGAAGATACTCCCCAACTAATTCAGTCTTGTGAAGAAAATATTTACTAGGCATATACTGAATTAAGGAAAGCCTTGACAACATCCTCTCTACCTCTTCTCCTCTTGAAACTCAGAAAAATTGAGTCACTTTCTCATCTACTCATCTGTAAAGCAATAGAATTTTTTTATATTTCCCTATTTTCTTTTGTCTCCAGTCTTTCTTTGGCTTTCATTAGGTTAAGGCTCAATGAAAAGCTAAGGTTTTCATTGATAATAACCTTCTAATGGATTATACTCAGAACCTTATATTATGTTCTTTTTTCTTCTTTGGCTGATGATTAAAGAAAGCCATTCTTAATGAGTTATTTCTTGCAGTCATGATGCTAAAGAATCAGAAGTAAAGCTGGAGGCATTGAACTTTGGTCTTTGAGTTACTTATAGATTCCTGTATCCTAGGTCCCCTAATTGCCCTGATTTATTAGTTCCCAACAAAGTTGATGAAGATTATTTAATACTATTTGGACCCTCCTTAAATGTAGAATGTCTACTTATGCATAAATTAAGAAACCAGACATTCGGGCAAAGCAATTTTAGCATTTAGGATATTGTAACAATATCCCCGATAGGACCTATTCCTGAAAACAAATGTTTTGCAAAGCAATATAAAAGAACATTTCCTTTTAAGAAACTTGGCTGTTGATCTTAATACTAATAAGATTCCTCTAAGAGGACATCTTATTCTGCTTCAGCTGCTGTAACGAATTACCATTAACTGGGTGGTTTAAACAACAAACATTTATTTCTCAAAGTTCTAGAGAATCATGAAAATCCACAATAAAGTTGCTGGTAGATCTAGTGTCTGAAGAGAGCCCACTTCCTGACTAAGCTCTTGTTGTGTGCTAAAGTGGTAGGTAAAGAGAGGGCTCTTATGCTAATTCCTTCCCCAGGGCTCCACTTTTATGATCTCATCTAACCCTAGTTATCTCCCAAAGACCCTGTCTCTAAAGACAATCACACTGGGCATTAGGGTTTCGACATATGAATTGGGGCTGGGCCCAAATATCAGTCCATAACAGGGATCCCAGTCAGTCACTTGCACATGTTGAAATCATATTTTAAAATTGTGATAATCACTACACGATGCCCCTGTTTCAGCCACATCTTTCTCCAGATTGCCTGGCCTTTCAGTGAGGAGGTAAAACTAAATAACTGTGTGTTCCTCACCAGCTCTACTCAGAAATTTTCCTTTTTTCCTGTATCCCACTCTGTCTCCTTGTCTCTTGGACATTATTGTCAGCCAATCCCACAATATACTTATCAGCAAGCAAAAGAGTAATGCATAATCCCTTCTAAAAGAAAATCTAGACACTCATAATCCCAAGGATAATATGGTAATCTTATTTTTACCCCAACAAAGAATGAGTTAATTGTTTATAATCAAACCCTACTTCCTTCCAGCTAAGAATCTTACCTAGAGAACAATGACATTATGTAGCATTTTGGTTACGCTTGTGTTCTTTGGGTCACACGTATGTCCTTCAGCTGGAAAAGTTCTTCTCCTGAATTGCATTTTCCATGATCCCGAAACTCCATTGGGTGCTGCAAGTTGCAGGCCACAAACTCCTCCCCGACTGCTGAATCTGGCACTTGCCAACAGGTGATTTTCAGGCTGGGTCAGAATTGCCCATTTATAGTTGGGCAGCGCTCTCTTTTCCCACTCAAAATTATATCTAACTCATTACTTAAGCAATTATATGTAAGATACTTGTGTTCCATGTTAGACAGCACACTCCATGAGATCAGCTACCATGGAGAGGAGAGCTTATCTTCAGGGGATAAGTATTATTTGTTTGACATAAACACACATTCTATAGGTATTTATAAGAAGAATGAATAAACGAGTCACTAAAGCAATGGGATACATCTAGATGATCATCAATTTAAGAAAAGCACCCAATTTTTTAAGATGAATTATTACAAAGTTATTAAATACAGCAAATAGCTTGACTTAATTCCATTTACAACACCGACACATTTGAGAGCTGCCTTTTCTAAGCTTTTCTTCTAAGAGATGTATGCAAACCAAGCCAGTTTCTTATTCTTTCATGTCTACACATGAATGTTACCTGCGGGTCTTTCTGGTTTAGTGCAGAGACCTCCTGGAGCTGCTCTGTGGGATTCTTTAAAACCAGGACCATCTGGCAGACTGAGTCCTGCTGATTCACTCACTATATCTGCCTCCACTGATGACAGACCTCTCCTCCACAGGGTGTCCTCTCCTTTCCCCATTACCCAGACATAAGTCACTCATGAAGAGGGGGAGGAAATTTCCACTCTGATACAATTTGCCAACCAGAGATTTGCCTTGCTTTAACCATAACCAAAAATAATCTTAGCACATAGCTATTTAGAATTTTGTTTCAAATTTAATTTAGAACTACTATGATCATCTTCAAACTTTTATTCTGGTGAGCATTATGAAATAAAGACAGCTATTATTCTTGGGATTTTATTAATATTCAGCAAAAAAAAAAAAAAAAGGGATTTAGCTGACAAACAAGTCATTTGTTTGGACATTGGAAAGGATAAATGATGCTTGCTTACCCATCTAAAGTTAATTTTGTAATTGACAGACTTTCCCATATATTTTTATAGTTTTATTAGCATTTTATGGCATGTTTTTGTATTTGGGAAAACTGCTTTACACTCATTTTAATTAGTTATTTCTCACATATATCAATTAGTTTCAGTAATGGAAAGAGTAAAGTCAAGAAGATTTGAAAAGCAGGATGTCACATATGCATACAAATTAAACTTTAATGACTGCCATCTGGGATTATTACCCAACATCACAAGTGGTGTTAGAGAAAAATTGTATGAATGACAAATGGCCTTGGCTAGTTTTCTTCTCTGATCCAGAAGAGGGTAAAATGACTCAGTCTTTAAACATCTTTTTGGTTGCCTATGAATATGGGTACACTGGGTGACTATAAATAGGGGAAAGCTGAAATGAAATGAAGCAAGACATAATGCATATAAATAATTGATAGCTGATGTGATAATGAAACACCCATTTAATGCTCAAGGACACAGGCTTCTGGAGTCTCTCACCAAGGTTTGATCTACACTTTACCACTTAACTGTGACAAGCAAACCAGGTAACATCTTTAAACTGCTTTTTCCATATACACAATGGAGGTATCAATACCCACCTTATAGAGCTGCTTCAAAGTTTAGATAAACCCTTCTTAGTTAGCACTTGATACATGGTTAGCCCTAAATAATGCACCCTAGCGTTATTGTGTTAGTCATCCAAAGATATTTTTTCTGTATAATTTTATTATTACCACCATTCTCACCCTGACCTTCGGTTTAGATGTTTACCAAAAATGCTATGAAACACCAGTATTTTTAAATGATGGAGCATATTGTGACTTGATCGTTACAGGTTGGAATAAAAAATCCTTCAACCTATGACTCATAAAAAGTGATAACTCTCTTCTCTGGAAAGAACCTTTGACCATTATCCTAATTTTTTTGTTTTTGACCTCCCAAATGATTCAGGTACCCAAAGTTGCTCCACTGGGGAGTATAATTATATTTACAAACATCTAAATAGATATAGATAGGTATATGGAAAAACTCCAAGTCTTTGGTGTCTCCTGAAGTGTTCCACTTGTGTTGGGGAGAGCCGTATGTGGCATGCGAGGGCCATCATCATTTCATGTACAGTTGATGGCATGCTGCTGTCAAATTGATCCCAGTTTCATGTGATGTCATCTAAACAATTCTTAGTGCCATGAGTTCTTCTAATTTTAGGGTTTTTATTGTTTAAAACCCAACCAATACTTTAAAACCAGCATCCAGTTAGAAACAGCAATAAATTATTGTCAGGCTTAAATGTATTTCAGGCTGGACAGCAGCTTAGTTCAGTTTTATTTTTCAATTATTTATGCACATTTCCCAGGTCTATGAAATAGCTGAATGACCCGAAGTACATTATATAAGTAAAAAAAGATATTTTCACCAGGTTCCTCAATATATCATAAAGGATAGGATTGTTCTTTTCATTTCATACAATCTCAGCAATTATTAGGGTAATATGTAGAGATAAACCGAAGTAGACAAACAAATATGTTGTTTTGAATTTGTTAGTTATGGATAAATGTTTACTGCAAATGATTTTTTACTTTCTACTTAACTATTCATTGAGCTTTTGTATTTTAGACAAAACATAGAGAAGTTGCATTAAAGCATTTATGTGAATCATTGTTGTGATAGAAATTGCAGCAGCCCTTAAAAATAATGTGTAGAAACAGCACAGAGTGAGAACCCAAAGGTTAACATTAATCCATCAATAGTCAGCATATTTTTTTAATGCACTCGTGCTGGGTACAGTGGAATCAAATTTTAATTAAAAATTAAATAAAATAAAGGTTCTGAGGAAAAGAAACAATCAAAAAAGAAGAGTAAATTGCTGTGCAAAAGATGAAAACTGATGGTGACGTGCCTGGAAGCAAGACAGCAGGCGTTCAAGTTTTCTGTAGGACACTGGTGACCATTCACACCAGTTAGCGTTATCATTCACTGGCCTGTGTTCCCCAGCTTCCCATTTGGTAGTTTTGGCTGGTGTTGATTTCTATGAGCTTGGAGCTTTCAGTCTCCTACTTGCCTCTGTTTGCCTTTGGCACCTGCTTTCATGTTATTCCTGCATATGGAACTTGTTTGTCCAGCTTGACACCTGTCTCATAAAGTTGATTTTCTTACCTTGCCAAGTTGCTTGTGGTGTCCAGGCCCTAGCTGGTCTCCATGTTTCATTTTGTTCCTCTTTCCCTAGTGATTTCATTCTTCTGTGACTATGAAAGGGTAAGCTACCGAGGACTATAGAATTTAGGTTGACTTACATATACCAATTTGAAAATGTAATTAATGTATATAGTACATGGGCACAAACAATAATTGCAGGATTTTAAGGAGGCTGTAAGTATAAGAATGTATGTACATATTTCCTTATTCATTCACTTATTTATTTATATCATCTTCAGGCAGCCTTTGGACACCACAGACATGTTCAGTGAGTTTACATGCACAAACACATCCCACATGCATACATGGCTACGATATAAGCTGGACACATTATATTGTAGTGGATGTATGTTCAATAAAGTTCATGGCTTAAGCATGGTTAGACGAATTATTATTAGGTCAGCCACACTATTTGCTTGCTTTTGCTCTTACTTTTATATAGGTAAATTTTCCAGTGTGCTTCTGAAAACTGAGGCTGTTCGATTTTATTTTACATTGCTTCTCTGTACAACTTTTCTCTTTCTGGCAACAACATTAACAGATCCTTTTCTCTAATACTCCAGTACTCCAAGAGAATAGAAAATTACTAAGTTCCCTCAAAAGAGGGTCTTTTAAAAATGGGCATGTAGTAGAATTACATAAATCTGATGTCCTTAGGATATTTGAGTGAGTGCTTCATAAGGAAGCTTTAAGGGTCTTATCACAGGTACTGGAGAAATAAGTGAATTTCCTGTTTGTTAAGCCTGCTCTCTCAGTTTAGGCTGCAATAGCAGAATATCATAGATGGGTGGCTTATGCAACAGTTAGGTCCTCCCAGTTCTGGAGCCTGGAATTCTGGGATCAGGGTATCAGCATGGTTGTGTTCTTGGTGAAGGCCTTCTTCCTGATAAATAGACCTGGGATGGTTGTGGGAACTTGAAAATGCAGGGATTGTAATTTGGCAATCCCTTAGATAGAAACCTTGAGGAACTCTCAAAGTTTACACACATTATTCATGAAAATAATCAAATATACAAGGCAGACAGATAAACTATAGAATGCCCATTTAAACTTTATTTTCAGGGAAAGAATGATAAAAAAGTTTTAGTGTAAGTATGTCCCATGCAATACTTTTATTTGCTAAATCTAGCAAATAAATGTGCAATGAACACATTTATAGACCATATAGGAGGCAAATCATTATGAAAAGGGAGGATTTTCATAGGAAAAAAATAGGGATGCACTTGCAAAATAAATATTACTAACCAATTTAAGCAAAATTTTTCATGGGAATTCTTTGACATCATTGCTCAAATTGTTAACTGAGAAATGTTATGGAATGAGGACACTATGGATGTGGTAATTATAAAGGAATTCATAAATAGTAATAATCAGTTTATAATTGACTAGAAAATTAAATGTGGATAGGTTCTATAAGTGTTTGTTATAAGTGAATGTATTGCTTCCCAATGAAGTCTTCCTATACACCTAAGGTTTGCCTAACTAAGAAGTAGATTAACATAATATCAGTGCTTAAAATTTGGTCTGAGCTCAAAAATGTTATATTCTGCAAAGTCCTTATAAAAGAGAAACCTTTTGTCATGAACCACTGGGTTTGTAACATATAGACTATTGAATTACAGACATATTCGATGCTTAATCTTACAAACAGATTACTATATTTCTACAAGCTAGTGATTTTATTAGTATTCTTATCATCATTAATTAGAAAATATGGAAGAATTTAAAAATACATAGATCGATAGAGTTTTATGACTTTCATTTATGAGGGCACTTGAAAGCATTTATATGGCCATTAGTTTTAGACATTCATGTTGTGGCACTTAGTGAATATGGAGAAAGGTTTCTTACAGCCTTTCTTTTCAGCCTCTAGAATATTTCCTACATGAGTTTGTTATTAATGCCTAACAATGATATTCTTAGAACAAAGTTTCAGATGCAATTGTCTTACATTTCTTTGATAAAATGTAGAATTAACTATAAATAGAAAGATGGAGAAAGCTTAAATAAAGCCCAGAACAGTTATAAAGTGAAGGAGAAACATATGCAAAGCTTTAGTTAACTCTATTGAAAATCTGTAGACCTTAAGATTGTATTTTTGAACTTAGACAATCTAACAAGAAAAATTCTAACTGTATTTAATGATAAAAATATCAACTTAAAGAATTTAAATATTTTTTACAAATAAAAATGAAATGTTTTACCAGCATTACATTTTATCACATGAGTTTTTGGGGCTATGTGTTCACATTCAGGTTGACAATCACTAAAGTTATTCTAGGTCCAAAGGCCATTGAGATGCATATCTCATTCAACTTTAATTCTCACTCTTATTTACAGGGCTTTCAGAATCTGTCCTTATTCTTCTCATACTGACTTGTTTACTGGACTCATGCTTCATGTTGCTACTATTGTAGCAATTGGTCTCCACCTTGCATTTAACCTTGGTCAGAGTGTATTGTATTGGTGTGATATTCTTCCATAGCCTTCTACAAGCCACTAAGGGAAGATTTACATGTTTTCTCCCAGCCAGCCACAGGATTCTCTGTGCAGTGAGTTCCACAGCAAACATTTGCTTTGGAAGGTGCTTTATGAGGATTAGATTCTGGATGTATCACACATGACTTTCAGCGTTGAGATTTAAGACTAATGACGAGTCTAGTTTCAGTTTCAGTGGTTTGTCAATGTGTCCTTTTTTGACTCTCTTCTACCCTATTCCTGTCCAGGTCAGGACCGCCTCCTGGCCACACAGAAGCCTGGGATTTAGTGAGTCCTAGGTGCCTCCATAACGAGAAACTTGTCTTACTTCTTCCCTGGTTTTCATTTTTTGGCAATATCTTTAAAAAAGTTGATGAAGTACACTAATTGGCCCTAATGTGAGGTAAGTGCTTGTATTTGTTTTCCCCTAATTAAATGCATATTTTCTCCAAAGTGTCACAGGAATTAACTCTAGTGGTAGGAAATAGAGGAGATATCCTCTGTGAGATATTTTTAGCAGGCAAGTCTTGCCCTCTCTCCTGTCATACCTTGGAACGAAACACTTCTGCTGCAAGCCTGGAAAAAACTCGTGTGAACTGGCCAGGAAGAGATAAAATCATCTGGAAGTGACAGATTCCTCAGATCTATCACTGTCCTTAATTCTCTCGGCCCATGTCCTTTCCTCCTACTTTATACAGTAAATGGAAGACTTCAAAGAGAAATTATCCTAATTTTTTACTTCCAAATCTACAAACTGACCTCTATTAATACATATATATTCACTTTTGCTTTGGGTATAATGTTATCTAAGACCAATCACACCCACAGTGCCACATATTCAGCTGCCCTGTCTCCTCTGGCTTCTGATCATTTGCACATTGAAGGTGGTCTACCTTAACCCTTTCTCCACCTCATACTCCCTTCCTGAATCTGGTCTTTTTCACTTTCCTACTTTGAAGGAAAACTTCATGAACAAGCTATGTATGATGACCAGTTCATTCTTCAACCTACTGAAACCTGACATTTCCCCCACAAACTCACATTTTAAGTGCTTAGTAGCCACATGTGGTTCTTGCTTTGAACAGTGCAAACACAAATCATTTCTATTGTCTCAAAATATTGTATTGGATAGTATTGCTCCTTAGATACTATTCCAGCTAAAGTTACCATGATTTTCATGTTGTTAAGACATTTTCCAATGATCTATCCTACTTGATCTGTTAGCAAGATTCTGCTCTATTGACCATCCATTGCCCTTCAAAACATTCTTTATTTGGTTTTCCTGTCACCACAGTTATTTACACATTTTTGCCTCTTTCTATCAGCATCTTCTCAGTCTCTTTTGGCATTTCTCATTTTTTACAATCATTACACTTTTTGAATTTATTCTTTCATATTTAATTTTCATTTTTATGCTAAGTTCCAAATATATTATTATTATTATTGTCTAGACTCTTGTGATCCAAACCAACATTTAAAACATTGAACATGAATTTTTAATCACCTCCCCAAACATTTGAACAATGTTTAAAAAAAAAATTTATTATTATTATTTTTTAGAGAGAGGAGAAGGGAGAAAGGCAGAGAAGGAGAGAGACTTCAATGTATGGTTGCCTTTCACCTGCCTCCAGCTATAGACCTGGCTGGAGACCTAGCTTGCAACCTGGTTATGTGCCCTGGCTGGGAATTGAACCAGTGACCTTTGTAAACAGTCTTCTTATCCTTCAGCCTTTCCTAAGTAATCAGTAGCATCAATATGCATTATTACATGACAAAAAATCCAATATGTATCCTGTCATCATGCCCATGCCTAAGCAATCCCCAAGTCAACTCAATCTTAAAATTATTGCAATAATCCATAATTATGTCCCACCTTCTACTTTTAGTCTCTTCCAACCTTTCTCTATAGTTAATCCAAAGCTATGTTTTCAAAAGTCATTTTGAAACTATTAATCCCTTTACTTGAAATCTTTCCATGGATTTCCATTGTTCTTACATAAAAACCAAAACCTCTACATTGCCTTCAAGGCACTTCCACTCCCTTTGTTCCCTTTCACTCCCTTTCAAGTCCTATACTCTTTTTCAGCTCGGGATCTCTAAACATGGTGTTATCATACCTGAAGTATTAGCAGCTCACTCTTACTAATCCCACTCACCCTTCAGAACTCAATTAATGGAACAGCTTCTCAATCTGTGGTCAACATAGATCTCTCTGTTCAAAACTCTTCTTTGTTTCTCATAACTTTTAACTTATCACTTGTTCAATATTTGGCCATGATGGTACATACAAAATCTGTTTCAGTAAATGAAAACACAAGTCAAATGGGTCTTAATTTTATTTTTCTGATCAGTCAAATACTTTTCTGGCAGTCGTATGCTATTATGTAAAAGAGCCATATCTTTTTCTCTCTGTTCCTGGGGAGAAATTGGAGTATAAAAGTTCTATGATTTTTTTTTGTTTGTTTTTAAAAGATTTTATTTATTATTTCCAGAGATAGGGAAGGGAGAGAGGCAGAGAGGGAAAGAAACATCAATGTATGGTTGCCTTTCACCTGCCTCCAGCCACAGACCTGGCTAGAGACCTGCCTTGCAACCTGGCTGGGAATTGAACCAGCGACCTTTGGGTTCACAGGTCAGCACCTTATCCACTGTGCCAGGGCTCTGTGACTTTTGAATAGATACAATGAGAGAAACATACAGATGTTAGTAGGATTTTTGTTCCACTGTCAAAAATTTCAATGCTTTGTCCTTTAGGTTCACTTGCCCAGTCCATTCTTATGTTAAACTAAATATTTTGATGATATTTATGCATTCTTCTCTTCTGTTTGTTGGAATATTTTTAATTTAGGTCCAGTTTAAAGATTACTGTACTTTACTCTCTTGATAACATTTGTTTCAGAGAATAGAAAAACATAAATATAATCCGGTATAACAGAATATAAAATAAAGCAAATACAGTTCTCAAAACAGCCTGGGACCATTGTTAGAATATTGCCTTTAAAAATGTAGTGAAGATAAAACACATAATCTTTGCAAAGATGGAGCAATTATCTGCTATGGCTTCATCGCATTTCCACATGGAATAGGATATATGGAAACTGTAGAGGCAGGTGAAAGACAACCATACATTGACATTTCTCTTCCTCTCTGCCTCTCTCCCTTCCTCTCTCTCTCTCTGAAAATAATAAATAAAATCTTTAAAAAAAAGTTAAAAAAGAAAAAGAAAAAGAAACTGTAGGGTGTATGAAAATTGGCTTATGCAGATACTCTGTGGATCCAAAACTCTAAAGCATCTTGATTAGAGTTTGTGTGACCTCATCAATAATCACTATGAAAGTGTTGTTATCAAAGATGGAGGGCCAAGATAATCTTTTCTGTTTTTACTTTTTATGTCTCTCTAGCCAAAGACTTCAGCTTCTGACCTCAGCATAACTATTTATATTTTATAATCACTAGTGGGAAATGATTTGCATTTATCTCCAAAATGCCCTTCTCCTTTTTATTGTGTGTGTGTGTGTGTGTGTGTGTGTGTGTGTAAGGGAGGCCTTGTTGTTGATCTCCCTGGGCTCTCATTCCCTGCACTGTGTGTTGGTGCTGAAAACAACCATGTGCCAAAATTCCTTCCTTATTAAAGACAAGGCCTTATTTCAAACTGAGGAAATAATTAGAAAGCTGACAGGAATTCCTCTGGGTACAATAGCTTAGTAATGAGAAAATTGTACATCGTTGAAGTCAAAGGGCTCGGTCCTAGGAGCTGAGAAACGCTCAGATTTTGTCTCAAGGGATGAACCCAGGTGCCTGTCAACGCTCTACTGGAAGCTCATTTTTCCTTTTCCTGCCCAAATGTGCCAAGCAATGTCTTTCTGATGTCTTGCTGCACCGCTCATTAGGTAAATCCTGAAGTGGTTACCCATTTCATTATGACTGTAAAAAAATGCAGATACAGGTACATGAATTAAATCACCAACTTGTGCATCCCTTCAAGCATGAAGTTCAAACTCATTGGGAGCCACACATTATATGCTTGACAGACTTCTGCAATTTCAAAAAGGACTGCACTTGACTGCTGGAAGGAAGGAAGGACAGGAGCTCGAAGTTCACCTCCGTCTGCTGGCATCTTGCTGATAGTTGAGTTAGCATCTATCCAAAAGTCAGAAGGAAAAACAGGAGAAATAGCATCGAGACTCATTCCCACACTCTTGTTTGAATGACTAGAAAAAAAATTGGAAAGAGAAATACAAAGTTCTCCCACTAATTAAAAAATGTTCCTGGAATACTGCTGTTACCAGAATATAGCATAATATATCAATAAATTGAAGGTGCTTTCCTGAAAGTAAGAACTGCATTTCATCTATGATTATAAATATCTAAAATACCTTCCCACTGATGGAAATGTCAATTCTTAGGGAACAAGTTATTTTAGTAACATATTTGCTTTAGTTCTGTCATGAATAATAGAGGCAAAACAAAAATAAGCTTGTAAATGTTGTAGCCTAATATAATTGAACAATCATGAGATTTTTAAATGTTGCAGTCAGCACATGTCCTCTATCAGCATATGACCCACTGGTTTCCATGTAAAGCTACTTAGAAACTATTATAAATAAGAAAGGAAGAATATTTTTTATGTGTTCCCATATCTTCCAATTCTAAAGGAAAATACATTTTGACTGCTAAGAGGTCATTAGATGGGCAGCTAGAAAAGATAGGTGACATCACTACCAAATCTTTATAACAGGTTTCTTGTTTGCTGCATCCTAATCCTGCACTGCCCCTGGGGATGTGCCAATCTCACCATAAAAATCAACCTCTAGGGAATCTGTCCTTGCAAATCTATTCAATGACATCATGTTTTGTCTAAAACTAACTGCAAGTGACCAGGCTCAGTACTTGATGTTAGCACTTTCTTTCCTTTATTGGAGATGCTGGAATTTGCCTGGTTGGTTAGACTTACTTATGGACATGTGTGTGTTTCTTCATCTCTTCTTTCACTTCTCCTCTGACTCTCCCTCCTCGTCCTGCCTCTTCCTCCCCTGTCCCTCCTCTTTTTCTTCTTCTTCTCTCTCTCTTTCTCTCTCTCTCACACACACACAGCAAGTAGGATAGCAGCAGTAGTATTCAAAAGGATATATATTAGACAGAGATTGTGGGAGGTGAGAATTCTCACTTTCAATGGATGCAGACAAGGAAAGATTATTCTTGGAAGGGGAACAGGATAAGTGAGAAGATGCAAGATTTCCATGTATCTTTTCTTCCCGTTCTCTCTTTGTCCCTTCTTATAGGTATTAAGCACCTATTTTGTATTGAACACTGAAAAAGAAATACAGATAAATTTAAAAATGGTTTTAAAAATTATAATATAGCAATAAATTAAGGCCTGGACATGATTAACCTATACATTTCAGGGAGAGAAGAGGGTTGGGAATGGGAGACAAGCATAATTGTGACTTTTTAAATAATAAATTTTATATGTTTAAATACATGAAGTCTGACAAGAGAAGAAGACATATGAAGGAATATTTTGTGGACAGTTATGTAGAAGAAAGTCTAAGTATAGAGGAAAAGAACTCAATTTAGAAAAGAAAAGAAGGGTTTGAGGACTGCCTCCAAATAATTTTTGGAGGTTTTCTTTTTTTGTAAGTAGTTGGGCAGATTGTTCTGTCAATGAACCAATTTTCATGCAAGTAAAGTCAGCCCTGAAAACAGAGGCTGTAATGAAATGGCCATTGAGCATGAGGACATGATATTAATAGAAATATTAAGCATTGTTTTATGAGTAAGGCTCTGGGAAAATTTTTTATTGAGAAATTTTTTTCTTAATACTTATATGGACCAGTGCTTCCCAACAGTTTCATATCATTTAACAAATAATTATTGAGCACCATTGTTCTAAGATCTTAGAATGTATCTGGAAAAGAAAACAACAGACAAAGATCCTTTTCTTTGCAGTTTACATTTTAGCACATTAAGAAAAGGACCCTGTACGTGGTGAAGTTTGACAGAAAGAGATGAAACTGCTTGTTGGTCCAGGTAGCTGGTCAGGTGGTTTTGCAGACTGGGCCCTGCCTGGCTACTCAAGCAGTTGCAGGATCAGTACGTAGGCACTTGAGCACTCCCATTTAAAGTATATGCCATTCTGAGGAAAACTCTGCTTAGACCCTGCTGTGGTGCATGTGGCATGCGTTTGTACACGTACCCCCATGTCCACATGTCCACGAAGGTGTTTGAACAAAGACAGAGATACCTTTAACGCTTGTGGATTGGGAACTGGCCACAGATGGAAGCCCACACGTGTATGCGCTTATACCTAAGTATTCTAAGTTATAGAAGAAGCCAGTAAGCTGTTAAGTACATTCTATGTTCATATCTTGACAAACGGGACTTCCTAGACACCTGGATGACCAGGTCCAAATTGAGATTTTTAGAGACCTTGGAATTCAGGTCTAGGCCCAGCAGTCCAGGCCAGGCTGCTGATTATCCGCAGTCAGCAGCCCTCTCTTTCGCCCTGTTTCCGGCGCACCAATAAAACCTCCTGGGATCTTGTGCTTAGGTGCAGTAGCCACACTGCTTAGTCCCGTTCCCCTCTTTCTTTCTCCTTTTCCTTTGGAAAGCTACCTCTTGGCTATACCTGGACCCTAAGGCTATGTAAGTAGTCTGCCTGATTTTTGGTTTCGGCAGGACAGATTCAGAGAAGCTGTACAAATCTCAGAACAGATCTCGAAAGTACTTTGCTAAACAAATTCCCAAGGTCTTTGATGCCCAAAACTGTCCTGTGGGCTCTGGCAGGACAAATTCCTTTGGATTCTCATGGGAAGAGGTTCAAGGAGACAGGGCCTGAATGGTGCCGCAGAAGGTCTAGTGCAGGTTAGTGGCCACTCTTGCCAAAGTCTAAGGATAGACCAATGCGCCCATGGCCTTGTCAGAAGGCACCCCACTCTGCAGCTGTCTGGGGGGGAAATGTCGGAGAGGTCTAGCTTGGAGTTCTGGGGTCCGTTCCAGACTCCTCTGTGGAACCCTGCTTGAAGCCTGCCTTCAACCTTCCTTGTTCTGCACTGAAAGGTGTCATCTCTCTCATAGGGCAACTCAGACTTGGAAAATTGCACCACTGAGATTTTATGCAAAATGCTTTCCATGTTTAACTCCTCTAAAGAGGCGTGAACGGAGATTTGCATTTGAAAAGCTGTGAGAAAACACTTTCTCAGAGGCAGGCAAGACCTGAGAGAACTAAGGTCACCTGCATCCACACAGAACAGACCGGTTGGGATTAAGGACTGATGTATCTGTGTCAACAGGGGCAACCTGGCAAGGAAATACTTTTCCGGAAAGGTAAATATTTAAACCAATACATTACTTCAGTATTCACGGCAGGAAAATGGTGCAAACCAATTTTGCTCATCCGCAAATGAATAGCACTTGCTTAGCAATTGATGAATTGCTTCAGGGGCCTCACCTCTCTGGAGATGACTCTTTAAACCACGATATCATAAATTTTTCCTAATTTCAACCAAGGTCTTGCATTGAAAGACCTGCATTTTCACTCCTTGAGCCCAGACTCTGGAATACTAAAGCAACTCTCCTTCACGTTTCCCCTCTGAGAGCCCACTACGACTCTGATAAGCTGCTGTTCTTCATTGTTTCTAGTTTAATAAAACCAATTTGCTTAATCAGTAGCTTTTATGTTGCCTTCCAAAGAGTCAGCATTGATTAGGTTGAGGTCAAGAAGCTCACCTAGGAACTGGAGTGTGTCCTCAGTGGACCTGAATGAAGGACTTCTCTTTTGGAACATTGCACACTCACCTAAAGCAAGCACTTAATTTTCTTCTCTTTTGTTTTAGTCTCTTAAATTTGATTAGTTTTTTAATAGAGTCTGATGTATCCAGGCAACATATAGCTGTTCCTGTTTGGAAAATAAAGTAGTAGCAAAGTTGAGAGAATGTTCTTCATTTACTCCATTGTTGGCAAAAACGTGCAGCGGCAGAGAGACGTGTGCGGAGTTAAGTGCATCCAGGCCACCCAGGAAGTGACCAGCATGGGGAGGGGGCAGCATATGTGGCAGCTGGGAGCAGCAGGGAGGGGCCACCACTGTTGGCTGTTGACTTAGGCGCACTTCCTTCTACCCACCTCCAAATAAGGGAGAAGTTGAGAGGCTGCTTCCTAAGATAGTATCACCTTTATTTCACTGCAACTTAAATTTTACATTCATATCGTGGAATTGGACTCTCTAAAAACTTGAGATAAAAAAACACCTTTTCAACTTTTCATTTTGCAAATGTGCAAAAATTTAAAAAGACCTTATCTTTCACTTCAGGCCTTCCCCAATTCTGGAAGCTTTCCCAACCTTTCTCATTGTGGATTGAGGCAGATAGGAGTTTTGTATTTCCCACATTGAGCCATGACATGAGCTTAGATTTTAAGTTGTGTTTATCTAAATATATGAGTACATTGTCCCTTCTCTCCAAAGCTCACCTTCATTGTTTCTGCTCTGTCACTCTATGACTGATGGCCAGGAAACTGGAAAAGCCCATCTTCCCTCCTGTTTTCTCCTCTCTCTCATTGATGCTACAGGAATGCTAAAGGAAGCCCTACATACCCAGGTCAATATAGATAACTAAAGAAAGAGATGGTATAATTGCTACAGCCAAGAAGGACACCCCAAAAAGTACTCCTGGTCACAGAAGCAAAATGCACAAGGTCATACAACTAACTGGTCAAGTAATACACTAGGATTTTGATCTGCCCCAGGTCGGTCTCCCCACCTCCCTCTCTCCTTCCCTCCTTCCCTGCTTTCTGTTAGCTGTTAGAAAAACCTGCAGTATGATTCTGCTGAGAAAAGGATGCAATTTCAGCCTCTGGTGAGAACTTTACTGTGAAAGACTTATAGTTGCACCACAATGACACAGAGAGTAAAGAGAATTCTAGAAGGCCTAAGGTGCCTAGATTTCTCTAGTTACTATTACTGGGGTAGATGTTAGGCACCTGTGTTCTCCACTACAATGGTCAACCATATTCTGAACATATATGCTCCGGATATTTACATTGTCTGTTTTTTGTTTGTTTGTTTGTTTTTTAAGGACATTGCTGGTGTAGGTTTCAGTGGGGCATCAGTCTAAAACTGCTGTTAGGAGATCCTTAAATTCTCATACTATTGTAATAAGACCTAAACTACAAAGTTGCAGACACTTCCACTGGCTTCCCATGACTTGTGATGGACTCCCATGTTCGCTTTACGCAGTTGAGAACTTTCACTTATAGATACTGTAATTCATAGTCTTTAAAAGTGGTGAGAGATGAAACTAGAATATAGGCAAAATGCTCTAATTTTCAAGTGCAGGTACTTTTATTGTACAGTGTCAATAGTCAGAGTGACAGAAGTAAAATTCTATCACACGTGATAACTCTTAAGAACACAATGATGAAATTTAGTGTAGAATATTTGGAATGTATTGAACAGAATGTCTGAAGCATTGAAATGAAGGTAGCATTTATTTGGCTTACCTTCATGTTTGAATGAAAATGTTTTCTCACCTATCACTTGCTTAAGGAAGCTAAATGTAGAGCTATGTGAAGCCAAAATTTTGGAACAGTTTTGTGCCCATAAATTCAAATTATTGGTGAGTAGGAGCAAGAAAGGATCAAAGATGTTACATAAACTAAATCCTAGGAGGTCTAGTTCAGAAGTATGAATAATTTAGTACTTGGGAATAGAATGAAATATAACTACCATGTCATGCCAAAATCTCAGGTTACAGCCACTTTTCTTAGGTAATAAAACATAGTCTTTCAATAAAAATTACCTTTCAAATAACATTCATGTGCTGATAGGACCAACAAATAGAACTAGAACAATATCACCTTGAAACTTGGAACAGGAACAATGATGAAATATCACATCATTTACCAGGTAGTCATATGTCTGTGTGTGGACAACTTTTATTACTTTGAGAGTACCTAAAAGAGGCATAATAAAAAAATTATTAATAATAATCAAATAGTATTTATTCATTTAGAATTTTTTTTTTTAATTTCATTTATTATTTTTAGAGAGAGGGGAAGGGAGAGAGGCAGAGAGGGATAAACATCACTGTGTGGTTGCCTTTCACCTGCTTCCAGCTATGGACCTGCCTGGAGACCTGGCTGGGAATCGAACCAGCAACCTTTGTGTTTGCAGGCCGGTGCCTTATCCACTAAGCCACCAGCCAGGGCCTTATTGAAATTCTTAAAAGAGCATTAGCATCAGCATTTTCCCCCCCTTTTTTTAGCATCAGCACATTTAAAACACTTCTGTTTCTTCTATTCTTCCAGGAGGTCTATCACCTGTTGACATCTTTTGCCCGGAACATGCCCAAATGCCTTCACTTATTTCCACAGCCATTCCTCCCCATCTCATGTGTGTTCTCTGAACTTGATAAAATGCAAATCTGCTGATATAATTTCACTCCTTTATATCCTTTGTTGGTTTATTTTTACTTTTCAATAAAGATCAAGGCTATACCTAACTTCACACCAGTCTTCCCATGAATCTGTGTCTTCCAGCTATTATGACTTCTTTCTAGTTGCTTCAGTGCCTTGTGCTGATTTGTACCCCAGGTTCTTCCCAGAACGTTTCCATGACCTCTCCTCTTCCTTGTATGGTTTGACTTTTATTCACTCGCATTTCTAATCTCAGCTGAGCACTCGTAATACATTCTTTCCCATTATAGCACGCAACTTGATTTCTAATTACAAGTAGTTATAATTAGTTCCCTTTTCCTATGAGACGCTCATGGAGAGCTCCCCCTTTTTTTAATTTAAATTTATTTATTTTTATTTGCTTTCCTCTACACTTTCAAGATCTTGGATTAGACATTCATAATTTTCAATAACTATTTTTGGTTTGTGTGTATGAAAAATACATTAGGTGGGCAGAGCTTAAAAGGAAGCGTATGCCAGGAGGGAGAACAATAGAGAGGTGGGAGACTAGAGGGTTTATCAGTTTTCAAGTGAGAGACTCCTTGTTACTGTCACATTTTGTGCCTTCTCATCTTTTGAAAAGGGATATAGGGATATTCCTTAGAGAGGTAAAATTTCTGTAGAATTGCTTATACGAGTTCTGTCCCAAACGTATCAAGCTAATGTAATTAAAAGTTCATGCCAATCCACTGAGCCACACCAGCCAGGGTTACATTATTCTTGATATCATCCCTCTGCTGGATGCTGGAATTCTTTTCCTAAAATGATGCAGAAAATTAAGATTTTAGAATGCACTTTTAAAATACCAATTGTGTTGGAAAAAAAAAGTAGTGATTTGTTTTCAGGAAGTAAGAGGTTTTGAAAGTTCCATAAACTTTAGAGCCACATTGCCTTTAATTAGAATGATTAAATCTCTGTATGAGTTTGTGTAAGAAAGATATACTCTTTTTGAAGATCAGAAAGTGTATTATCAACTCATAGTATCTATTCCCTGTCAAAGAAAAGACAATGATGCACAAGACAATGACAGCTGAAAATATAAGTTTAGCAATATTACCCACAGGATGAAGGATGGTCAACATCTATAAAATGGAAAGACTCTTCCTGTTAAATACTTTTTTTCACTCTTGGGTTTGGCAAAAAAAAAAAAAAAATCACTCAGTTGTATTTAAATACTGTTTTATCTCCTATTAGAATATATGTTGCATTTTGGAGGATTATTTTTATGTAGAAGTGACTATATTTATTTAACAATTTGAAAATACATTAAAAACATTGGGACACAATTTAATTTAAAAAAAAATAGAAATATCCTACTAATATTCCTATGGTATAATTTCTAGAAATTTAGTCTATATAGGAGAACAGTATATACTTCTAAAGTTTTTAGTCAATGGCCGAGAGAGGAAGTAATTCAAAACATTGCAGTATTGGATTTAAAACATCATACTTTGTACTGTCATAAAATTTAGTTTGGTATTTATTGGTGTTTCTTACATAACTTACAAGATAACACATTGTTTTTTATTTTTTGCTCTGTTTTTCTCCTAGATTTTTGTTTGTTTGTTTGTTTTCTGCTTATTGGAATTATTAATGCATTCTGACAGCTAATTATATGTTTCAAATACCTTCTCCCTGTGTGAACATATCAGTCTTTCCCTTTTGATTTTAAGATTTACATCATGTCTGTGAAATACTATCCACTATTGTCCTGAAAAAGCAATAAAGACATTCTCTATATTTTCTTTTTAATGTTTTAAAGATTTTTCTATTCACAGTGAAATCCTTAATTCATCTGTAATTGATTTTTACAGAAATAGATATCCATTTATTCTCCTAGATGGTGTCCGAGCATAGATAACTGAAAATTCTATACTTTTTCTGCTGATCTACATACAAAGCCATCTATGAGGTTTTGTAGTGACCGTGATGGATAGCAAAATCAAAGCAGTAATCAGAATAGTCTGACTTTTGCAGCCCTATCATTGGCTAGTTGATCATAGTTTTCCTAGAAGTGAAATCAATAAGAAGCCTACTAATTTTTTTCTTGGTCTGTATAAGCAGAAAGGCTTTAGATCAAGGGAACAAAAGTCTAACTCAAATCATAAAGACAGAGGTTAGTGAAACTCCTCTGTGCTTCGCATAGAAACACAGCCCTTCCCTGGAAGCCAGGTATCTGGTTCAACAGAGCCTAACATCTCAGAGAGCAAATTTCCTGAGGGAACCACCAGCAGAGAAATTGAAAGGTCCATTCTACTTCTAGATTTTAGTTTCAAAACACATGTATCCTACCTATTTAGGAATGTGGAACCACCTATTTAATAGCAGACTTGTCTGGTGACTGAAGGTTCTCATTTGTTCCTTGTTCAACAGGACAGCTGCTTGCAAGACCTGACACCATTTGTCTTTGAGTCAGTGGCTTTGGGACAAATGGGTGCAGAATGTCATACTCAATTTTTACTCTGTTTGATTGAAGGAGCACTTAGTAAATCTAATTTTCTAGTATGAACATGGAATAAATGGTGTTAATAGTTTGAAAAACAACCTTTCTTGGAATGATGCTACTTTATCTTTGGAGAAAATATCTCTGCCTTCACAACATGTTTCCTGGTTCACATATTTAATAGAGGCACCTGGTGACCACAGAGAGTAACAATGCAGACACAACTTTGCATTGTGATGGGTCATGTTGCACATAGGTAAGGAGTCCTATTATATTAGCTATGGTACAGCAGTGTCTGGAATACAGTACATAGTTGTGTATGGAAACTCATTTACCCCAAAAGACAAGGACAAATGAAAAGAAACTCAGAGAAGACAGAGAAGTAGATTAAAATATTAAATACCAATATGTTGTTACAGTTGGGTTAGTGCTCATCAATTGTGTTACAGAAATGTAGAGGAGGCCAGAAGAATGACAAAGATCTTAGAATTGAAGAAAAAGGTGTGGTTTTCCTTCAATCAATGGCTAAAGTTGAGAAAGTATTTCCTAACATAAAAAGAATCATTAAACATTCCCTTTCTCTATATTTTTTTCTGTTGAAGTTATCTACATCAACTGACATCTTCTCTATTGCTATTTTCCTGTTTTGTTCCCCAAACTTCTCTTGATATTTCTGTGTTCACCAGACTTTATCTTGATTATCTTATAAAACATTTTTCTTCTTTAAAGCCTTATAAAATTATTTATTTTTAAAGTTGTATACAGAAAGGATATTCAGTTGTTTGCTAAATTAGGGAGAGGAATGTGATATCACAGTGCCATAAGGAATTCTGAGAGAAGCCATTTGAATAGAGGTCCAAGTAGGTATTAGGGCCCCTTGAAACAAATCCCATCAAATTACTGATATGAAAGTTGAATTCTAGAGGGGTCAGGTGCTGTTTGTAAGCATAGAACCCGAAACTGTCTTGTGCCTGCATAACTGGAGATTTCAAAATAATTTATTCATAACAGGGTCACATTTTCCCAGGGTCAATACAGTTTGGCATAATATTAATAATTCTACTTAATAATGTTATTATCTGTTGAAAAATTTTTATTATTTTTGGTAAAGCAAAATCACATTTGTGGCTCAAAGATAATATAGTAATTCTTAAGAGAGGTATGCTCTCTGCTTTTGAACTTATTTGCATAAAAAAATCAAAAGTTTTGAGAAAATACTGCTCCATATCATGCAATGGAAGGAATCTTGACTAGCTGAAAATTTGCATAGAAGAGACCAAAATGGATTTAGATTAGCCTCCAGAAAGGAAAAGCCAGACAAATATTAGTCCCAGTACCGGGGGTGGGGGTGGGGGTGCTCAACTAAAACAACAAGGAAAAGAAGCATGATTTATAAAATACATTGATTTACCTAGTTTTCCATCTGAACCGAAGTGGCAGAAAATGAGGCTGAATTTACATCAGCCCTCACAAACAAGGGTATGAGAGAAAGACTATGACAGCAACCAACATTGAAGGTGAAAAGTAGCTGGACAAGTGTTAATTAACTTGTCAGGAGAAATCTGAAACCTACCCTGAAATTCTAAAGAAGACCTGAAGCAGGCAAATCACCGTGTTATTCTCTCCAGAAGACTTGGCAAATGAGAGACATTGGTATTTCTAAAAGTGGAGTTGGAAGTGCAGGTGTCTGCAAATGAGAAGATAGATTACAAGTCTGTTTTTCAAAAAAGAACCTTCAAAGCTCTAGCTGGTGGCATAGTGGATAAGGTGCCAGCCTGCGAACCCAAACATTGCTGGTTCAATTCCCAGCCAGGGCACATAACCAGGTTGCAAGAGCCAGGTCTCTAGTCAAGTCACCAGCTGGAGGCAGGTGAAAGGCAACTATACATTGATGTCTCTCTCTTCTGCTCTCTCTGAAAATAATAAATAAAATCTTTTTTAAAAAGATGTTTTATCTTTATTTTAAGGGGGAAAAAAAAGAATCTTCATTTCTTTCTTTATCCTGAGCAAATAGGTCACTACCTTTCCTCCATTCTACAGTACCTGGAAGATTGGCTTTCTCAAGAATTGTAACCAGAGAAATTCTGGATTTGCAGACATTAGAGACTGCTGAGGAACTGGATTATATACTTTAAAAAGGGAAATTAAGCAAACATAGAATTGCAGGCACACCTTACCTACTTGTCCCACAGAATGTTGACATTTGGGCTGATACCTTCTGTTGAAAGGACAGAGGACAGAATACTTCTCTGTAAAGTAATGACAGAAGGAAGAAACACAGAAATGCCAGTCAGGTTGTTTCTGATTGACATTGGTTTCCCAGCTTTAACATTTACTTAGTGAAAAGTTTTGTCTGTTTAACAGAATAATCACATTAAAAAAGAGAAAGCAAAAGAAATCAGAGGAAAAGAGACAAAAGTATATTAAAATATTACTATTTTGAGGTAAAAGAAGTTATATCATTGCTTTGGAAATTGTTTGATGGTTTCTGTTAAAAATATAACTATCCTGATAAGTAATTTCACTCTTAGATATGTACCCAATTGAAATGGGTGCAAATAAAGAATTCTGGCAATACCAAGTGTTGAAATGGATGTGAATCACTGGGAACATTCATATATCGTTGGTTAGAGTATAAATTTGTACAATCAGGGTAAAAATAGCATTATCTTTTAAAAGTGAATATTCTCACATTCATTCAATATAATACCATTTTTACATAAGTTAAAACATGAAATAATATTGTTTCTGAGCAAAAATAAATGAGGTGAAAATTTAAAAGCAAAATGATTATAACACAAAAGTAAGAGAATAATTTTCTCCTCTGGGGAAATAATAGGAGAGAAAACAAATAAGTGGCCTATTAGTAGATGGAATGATATTTGTATTATTATTTTATTATGTGTGAGCAGAGAATGAATGGAAATTTAATTATTTTACTTACAAGTAAATATATATTTATATAGCATTTGTATCATATTACCCAACTTTAAATAATTTAAAAATTATAGTGCTTAAGAAAAAGAAAGGTGAAGATCAAACATATGTCATATGAATTAACACTGACAAATCTCTAAAGTACATTCTTAAATGAAAAGAACAAGATCCAGAATTTATAGTTTATTTCTATTTTAAGAAAATATAGGAATATATGTCTTCAAATATAAGTATAACATTTTTAAACTCTGTAAGAGTACTCAAGTGATGGTTTCAGGTTGGAAACTGATCCTTTGGGGGATAGTATCTGAGTGGGGAGAGTGAGACCTTTAGTCTCTTATCTATTTAAACAAATAAGAAAAATTGAAGCAGGATAATCAAGAGACAGTGTCCTCTGAGATCTTGTATTTCACAAAGAGATAAAGAAGAGAAGAATGAAGAGCAAGAGAGGAGTGACAGGAAGAGAAGAGGGAATATGAGAGAGGGAAAGGGAGAAATTCTAAAAAAAGCATATGAGTATCTTGAAAGGAAAAAAGACACAGAAATAAGTACTTTTGGCACATCATATCCAATGGATAAAAATTTTAGGAATTTTGATATCCAATATGAGATGAAAGTAAATATAGCAACACATTAAACTTCAAGAAAATAAAAGCAAAGATTCACACTCTACTAAAGAAAAAAAAAAAAAGGGTTGTTATTCTGTTGGTAGCTGAGGCAGAATGGAATCGCCTATTCTATTGATTTGTGGGCCCAATAACATTCTTCCACTGCTTGTTAGAATGAACTCTGTGGTATATTTATAAGTTTAGTTTTAGCTTCAATGACCATATTTTGGGGAAAAAAAACAATGGCCAGAAATCAATAATGTGTAGTTCTTTTATTATGCTGAAGCCCACAAGCATACCTTTATGTTTTCTTCCATTGATTTAAACAGGCTCTTACTTATCACTTTCCCAGAGCACCTTATAAGAAAGCTATTTGCGAATGCCTCAGAACCATATTGGCAGTTATTTGGCCCAGGTGTGATAAATTTGTCCTCATTACTAAAAACTGTCAAACTATAGCCAGTGTCCACCAAGTAATGATATTTCTATTTTATCTCCATTACATTCTACGAAAATATATTTGGGTGAAGCAAATTATATTTGCTTGCCTCACACTTGCTCTTCCTCTTTCCCTCTTACTTGGGTGCCTGTGTGAATGGTCTGCATCCATATCAAGTGTGTATCACCAACATCTCAACAAATGCGCAACCAAGTGAAGTGACTATGACAATGAGGTGGTCAGATAGATGTGTCTCAGATGGACTTATCTTGTTGACTGCTGACATGGCATTTAGCACAGTGACATGTATTTCTGCAGTAGGAAGACTAAGTATAAGAGAGGCAATACGTCATAGGGGGCCATTGTGTAGGCTCCAGATCTGGGTATGTGTATTTCTCTCCCGCACTTCCAGTTGGCTAAACAGCCTTGGCTGTTATTCAGTCTCATCATGCTTCATGTTCCTTATTTGCACAATGGAAATAGAATGGTTGTTGAGAGGATTAAATGTGTGATGATGTATAGAAAGCATTTAGAACAGGGCTTGGAAAAGAGCGCCATATTAGCATTTGCTATCATCATCATCAGAAATAGAAGTAATAGTTAGAAATCATCATTCCGAAACAACTGTAAATAACACAGCAGAGGCATTCAGCTTACTTAAAATGTATACATGTATAAGTAATTTATCCTCATCATCTTGGTGTTGATAATATGGGAAGGATTTATGACTAAGACTTGTTTAAAAATGTAGTGTTCATCAATTTGTATACATGTTCAATTTATTAATTTGTTTATTTTGTTCATACCCACATTTTAATCCTGCAGTTCCAAGCTGGCCAGACCATGTCCCACAGGGACAGGCAGATGTGTATGCTACTGAGTCTCCTTATGTCTTTGGCTACACAACTAAGATACAAATTTATACATTTGCATACAAACAAGTGTCTACTGCATCCTTTAGACTGAGTACGCAGAGTAAATCAACATTTCTTCCCTGATGTTTGATTCTTAACTGAAGCATAATATATGTGATTTGAGATTTTGATCTTTTATGCTATCTTTACTTTCATATTTTAATGGAACCTCATACAATTTCAAATGAATCTTTAATCTGTAAATGGAATTTTTGTTTTATGTGCACACTAAATCCAGTATACTTTGAATTTAAACTTGCCTTCTTTAGATTTGTTTACATATGAATTTCTAGAGGGAATGTATGTGTGTGCATGCGTCTAATATTCTATTCAGACATTTAACACACTATCTATGCTGAGGAGATACTAAATAATAAAATAACAAGCACTATCATGTACAAATGTGATTACTTTGATAATATTTCATTCTATCATATTATGATAATGTTTTCTAGAGTGTTTTACTTTTATGTGTTCCTTTAATGCTTTATTTCTTAGAAAATTACAGCCTCATACCTATGTGTTTGAGTAAGATGCAGAAAAGAGAAGCCTGCTAATAATGATAGACCTTCCTTTTTTCCATCTGGGAAATTAGAAATGTAACTTCTATTAGGGCCAAGTATATTTTCTTTTATGGTTGAATAAGCATGAGTCTTCCTTAGGAATCCACGAAGTGTGGGGATGGGAGGAAATTTTTACTGACTGCACTCCCCAGGGCACAGAAGTAATTGTAGGATATAAAAATATATGTGAATCTGATCTCAGCTTTAGAGAATAGCTTTTCAATCAGCTCATATTACCAAAGGAAAGCCTGTACCATCAATAGCAGCCTCATTATATGGTATCTTTATGTCTGAAAAGATAATGCCACTCATATCACAAGTGAATTTCTCCAAAGACATTGCTGTTATTGTCCTCTAGGTGCTGGTAGAATATTAATCTTACATATGCTAGGAAACTAGCCACATGACTGTGAATAAAAATACATAGGTCCTTTATGACATTTTTTTTCCCACAGGAGGTTGTGCAAACACACCCAGCCCAGATTCCCTTCACAGTGGGTCACATGTTTGAGAAAGAAATGTCAAAATTATGAACAACTATAATTGTGGTACTGGAGGGACCATCCATAATACCATTTCTTTTATCTGGGATAGCAAAAGTAATGTGGTGTTTAAAAGCGGCGTTTATTTACTCAACTGGGGTTTGTCTGCTCAGTTTCAAGATCCTAAGTGGCTCTTGAGCTTTTCCACCCACTGATTTTCAATTCAACTGACATTTTAACTGATAATCAAATCCTACGTTTTTCCTTGCATGGTATTTATGTAATGGAAATCAACACGAAACAACTTAAAAACAGCTTAAGAAGAGTAATGGGGCCTAATGATAACTTTTGTGGCAAATCTCTCACTCACAGGGTCAGATCCCTGGGGGAGATATTTTATTGCACTTAAAAAACAATCCTTTATTTTCACCTTTGAGGAGAAAGTGGAGAAGGTAATACTCTTCCTAGACTCCCCCACAGGCAGCCACATGGCACTCAGTCAGGGAAGAGAACTCGCTTTTCACACCACAAAACTCATTCTCATAAAAACGTCTGAGTTATAAATTCTCCCATACAATGTGTATTTAATGGTTAGTGGGAATGATTGCCGTTGAGATCTGAATCTCTGTAATACCTCTTGGCTATAACCTGTGTCCTTTAGCATTTATAAAACATTTTCTTACTGTACCCTTTTCTTCAATATGTCCTGCAATGAATCCCTTTTTCATATTTTCCACACTCTATGAGCACCTTCCCCACCTACTGCACCATTGCTCTGGTCAAGTTTGAATCCTAACTAAAATCTCAATCTTCTGTCTTACTGACATTTTATCATGGCCACCTATCTATTCCTAATCATTCATTAGTTAACATATGTGTTTGACATTGCCAATTCCAAGCAGTTTAAGAGAGAACGTATGCACTACGTATTTCAGCTATTGGCATCTGCAACTCATACAGATGGTGTATGAGCCTTTCGTTTTCATTTGCTTTCATTTCCTTGGAATCCCATCTTTTAAAATACTATTGTCCTCTGTGTTTGCGACAGCTTAAATCTCTTAGGAGGTCATGTTTGAATAGATACCTCGCCAATGAGAAAGCAGTCACTCAGGCCAAAAGCCTGGTGGGAGGAGAGTATTCTAGGCAAAGCTGAGAGAAAGTTTAAATGCTGAGATTCAACAAATAATTTTCTATGTTAAAGAAACACAATGTATATACTAAGAGAGATGGTAAATGGAGATGAGTTCTGAGATGTAAGCAACGGTCATTCGGAGCCATCTTGTCTAAGGTAAGAATTTTATGTTTTATTCCAAGTGAAACATGGGGTATCTCAACATTGGTATTAATTAAATTTGTGGCCAGATTATTATTTTTTGCTTTTAAGCTGTCCTATTTGTTGTAGGATGTATAACAGCATACTTCATCGGTATGAGCTAGATGCCAACAGCACCTCTTTCCCATTATGACAACCAAATATATCTAAAAAATTGTCACATTTCTCCTGGGGACAAAATCACTCTCAAGGGAAGCTGCTGGAGTATTTCAAGAATGGAGTAATTTGAATGTTTAAAAATTGCCCACCTTGCTCTTTCTGGAGAATATAAAAAGAGGTAGTCCACCTTTCTATAAGCCCATTGTTCTGAACTATACTATATGCCTATCTTTCTGAACTATAAAAGGGAAGATTGGAAGCAGAAATAGTTCAGAGGCTATACCTGTTCTCCAGGTGTGAGAAGGTGGTACAGTGGAGTCCAGTGCTTGCTAGGAAGGTTGTATAATTCACATTATGTTTGAAGGTATTTCTAGAATTTGGTCATATGATTTATTCAAAGAAATGTAAAGTATCAAATTACCAATTGAGGATGTCAGCAAGAAGCTGTGTAGAAACATCTAGACCTCAAAGGAGAGTTCAAGGCTGAAATTACTTTACTAAACAAAAAAAGTTAGAGTCTCAGCACCACTTGTGTTGTATTTATTGAATAATAACCTTTCTTTCTCTCTCTCAAGTTGAGAATATTTTAAAAACAGGCATAGATTCCTTCTTCACACCATAAACATAAAATAAATCAAACTGGACCAAAGACTTAAATGTAAGAGATTGAAATACAAGGTTTATAGAAGAAAACTTAAGTGTACATTTTCATGATCATAATTAAGCAATGATTTTTTTAGGTATATATTAAAAACACAATAAAAATAAACAAACAAACAAAAAGAGATAAATTACACCTCATCAAAAATAAAATCTAGCTCTGGCTGTTGTGGCTTAGTAGATTGAGCATTGGCCTTCAAATCCAAGTGTCACTGGTTGGATTCCCAGTCAGGGCACATACCTAGTTTGTAAGCCAGGTCTCTATCCAGAAGCCTAGCTGGAGGCAGGTGAAAGGTAGACGGGAAATGGTCATTTTTTGTTTGTTTGTTTTGCCATAATAGTATGGCATCTTTTTGAATGATAAAAATGTCCTAGAATTCTGTAGTGCTGATGATTTCACAATTTTGTAAATATACCAAAACCCACTAAAGTGTATTTCTATAAAATAAAACTATACACACACACACACACATACACACAGCATTGGTGAACCTGCTATTTGCATAACTCCCTCCTCAGTCTCCCAAGTTAAAAGATAGGCATAAGGAATGAGTGGAGTTCAAAATAAGAATCATATAATAGATAAAGCAGAATTGAACTGTGTCAATTTCTTATGTGAGCACAATTAACTTCTCATCTTTACTTCTGAGTTAAACATTTATCCACGCAGCCATAAGGAGAGTTGCTACTGCGATGCCTCCCTCAGAGATGCATTGTGGGAAAGCAGGTCTGAAATTATCCTCTCTCCAGACTGAATAAAACAAACAACCCTGAAGTATCTGAGACAAGCACACGTGGTTCCTTCTTGAAAATGTTCCAATTACATAAGAAGCAGAGAGAGAGAGACAGAGAGACAGACGGAAGGTTAGCAGTAGCTTGGTCCTTTCTTGTGGGAGCATGAGCTCCTTAGAAGGATGGATAGATTGTATTCAAAAGTGAAAATTTATGATAAATGGCAGCTATAAATGTTAATAGTCCTTGTTCCATTGAGTTTATTATTTTCCTAACATTTACAGTTTTCAATAGGGAGACCTTTAATTTTTGTTTTGTTTTGTTTTTGTAGTGAGAACATTCCTAGTATATAAATCTATTGGCTCAAGAATGAGAACAAAAATTGAAAGCCATGATGCCTAAAAGACTTTCCTATAATGTTTATTTATACATTTGTAAAACCAATAGACATAATTTATTATTATAAAAGAGAGGAATAAATAAAAATTATTTCAGAAGTGGTCTGTCTTTTCTAGAGATTATACTGAATGACTGTTTTATTATGATAATCTAAAGAATCTAAAAGCTTCTACACGTGGAGAAACCTAATGGTTTGTGAAAGAATGGTGTCCTGGGAGCTGAAATAAAAACATGGATATAAAAGCAGATAGACACTAGGCCCTCATTTTTATAAGAATATTATCCAATTCATTGAATACTGATTGCCATTTTATTATCTGAATCAATACCAATGCAGTTAACATAGCATTTAGAAGTCATAAAAATGAAGATGGGATAATTGTTCTCCTAAACAAAAGTCTTACATAAATATTTTAAACCTCATATAATGAAATCACATTAAAATTTAGAGGAATGAGGGCTCACAAAATGCTGCTGGCATTATGCCACCCTTGAGGGTTCCTTTGCTCTTCAATAGATTTCATTTACAATTTAATCAACATGCTAGCTATTGCTAAAACCAAAGGGATGAAGAGTTTAACAAGTTATTTTGCCCTTTTTGTAAATACTTAGGAGATTATTTACAATTAAATAAAAAATTAAACATTAAATTACCCTTCTATATTTTAATGTCATTAAAATTAAAATACTCTAAACGATTATATCTATTTTGTGCAACAGATTTAAAGAACTGTATCGGTAGCAATTACCATGTAGATCCTAATACAATTCTCTCATTTTACAAAGAGGGGCAAAGGTAGGTTTACAGTTGCTTGTATGCAAAATGATACAATAATTAATAAATAATAATACAAGAATAAACTGTTTCATGTATGCACAACTGTAAACCTTCTTTTGTCCCACCCAGTATAGTTGAAAATGCTAAGGCCTACAGATGTTAACTAATTAGATATGTTATATAATTAACTAAATCTGGAGCCAAGGCTCTAATGGCTTCTGAGCCCAGCTTCAGATGTGTCTTTTATAAAATGACATTGCCTCCCAAACTTTGTGGCAGATGGTTGAACCAATCAAAATTGGTTAAAGTTAGCAATTTAGCTGTTTGCACTTTTTTAGGTTAAGATGTTGACTATCTCTTTGCATTATTTACTATGTAATTTCACAAAAAGCATTATCAAAAAACTGCATTAAAGTATAATTCATATATTTTATGTCTGTTGCCTGATAAATTTTCATACACCAACTGCTTCTTGACTGACAACTGCTTGATCAAAGAAAGACCCTTTGTACTTCCATATACTCCAAAATTCTCAATACACACTTGTAGTCACCATCTCTCCTTTGTACGCCAAGTCTCTATTTGCCTCTTTATGCTATGGATGAACTTGTTCTGCCTTGATGCATTATATATACTAATATATATGATATTTTGTACATTAAATATGAGATCTATTTTTTATGTCTGTATGACTTAGCTCTTTTGCTCAAAATCATGTTTGGGGAATTTATCCATTATGTTGTATATAGCTATGAATTATTTACTCTCATTATTTTATAATGCTTTATGATATATTGTAATTTACTTGAATAGGTTACTGTTGGTTGATTTGGTTATTTTCTAACTTCTGGCTTTTACTAAAGTAGTGGAAAATATTCTGGCAAACAACTTTTGATGAATATGTGTATATGCTTTTGTTGGGAATACACCCAGGAGTAGAAATACTGGTTGTACCAACATGCATGTGTTCAACTGCCAGTTTTTCAAAGTGGTTTTAGCAAATTACATTGGTCGTGATAGTGTTTGAAAAATTGGTTGACTTATCTCTTTATAAAAATGGATATTGTGTTCTTTTTCACTTACATATTTTTTTGGACACACTCCTACTTCATCTTGCATGCAAGGTCACACGGACATGTTTACGTTCTTCTTTTTCCTTTGCATCCTATTCTCTGTTCATTGATAACTTATGTGGGATAAAATGCACGTATTTTAAGCACGCAGTTCAGAGTTTCAACAAATGTAATGTTCATGAATTTACTATCCTAATTAATAAAGACAGTATTTCCATTACCCAAGAAATTTTCCATTTGTCTTTTTGCATTTAATAATATTCTGCTAACTTTTTCATTTTCTGAGGTGTGGAGCTTCCTGGAGTATATATGGTTCACCCTCAGTCTAAGTGTTCTTTAATGCATTTATATGTATTAGTACAGACATCAGGATATCTAATTTCATTTTGATGAACTTTTAATGTTGTTGAGTTGTCTTATTTTCCAAGTCAAAAGAATCACACATGGTTCCATTTGTTTTCCCCTTGTTGAGATTCTTCTTCCACTCTGTAAGTTTGTGGTAGAACTGCATAGGTTTTTAACTTTTGAAATATTGCTTGTTCTTTTACTCACTAAATATAATACATAGAATCTATCAATAATTCTTCCAATGCCCAAGGACATTATTTCTCACACAGAATAAATGCATGAAGGATACAGAGATGCTTTATTCTGATTGGCTCTTCTTTTAACAAAGCACACTCTGTTTATGCAATTTGTGCTAAGTTGTGTTCAACACTGTGGAAGAATGTAAATGCAGTGAAAATGGAAATTTAAGCAGCCAGCATTGTTAGAATATGTGATTCTTCTATTTTTTGATGCTTAAGACCTCCACACAAAATGGAAAATAACTACAAAAATCCTGATGCGATGGATGCAAAACAACATTTCTTTCCCACAGAGAAGCCCTCTTTCAAAGTCTCTGTTAAGGTTAAACTTCTTTCAAAAATTCAACAAAATCCAGAGCATGAAAATTGACTCTTAGTAACACCTGTTAAAGGGAAAAAAGAGAAGAATATTTTACAGCAGTCTAGTGAAAGGAAAAACTGAGTGTGACTAAAAAGCAAAATGAAGAACCCTTCTGCGGATGCTAACATTGATTTCACACCCCTGTGTTAGCTGCCAAGGCTACTTTAAATAATTGAGCCTTTGCTGTTAAAGAAGTAGATGAAACTTTTTGTGAATACTGCACTATTACATGTTGTTGGGAGGAGATATAGCCATGAGATATACTACCCCTGTGTGTGTAATGTGAAAGACATACTGTCCTTGGGATAGAGATGAGTAAGCAAGTGAGATATTGGCAAAATAAAGGTCAAGTATGATCATTGCAAATAGGAGTCTGAGCTGGAAATTAGAATACTTTGAACTATTTTGAAACAGTTTATGAATATGGACATATTGATGTTTTCTGTATTTGTTTCTTTTTCTCTTTATTTTTATTGTTAGCACTAATATAAATGACCTCATTTCCCCCTCTGTCTTCCTCCGCTCCTCTCCTACCCCCTTAGCTCTGGCAGTTACCACCCTGTTGTGTGCGTCCCTGAGTTATCCATTTATGTTCTTTAGCTATTTTCTTTGCCTTCTCTCACCCAGTCTCCTTCCCCTTTATTTCTATGTCAATAAAGAAAATATTGACATATTCATTAGTGCATCTTAAAAATGAGCTGTTCTTAACTAATCTTCTTGGCACATTCTGTGGCAATGTGATCTTACAGATCAGAGAGAAAATGTTAGCAAATAAATTAGTCAAATACTATCTTCCTATAATATTTCAAATATTAAGACTGATTCTGTCTATCTATATCTATCATCTACCCATATTTTACAGATCTATGCAAAGTAATATAAAAATATCTAGGAAAATAAGAATCAAACTCACAACTTCAATGTTTTCTTAGTTGAAGCAGTTGATATTGGAGTGGTACATATAATAAGAATGTATGATCTTTATACCCTTCTGTATTGTTTGCAGTTTTATAACATATATACAGTTGTTCATGTATTACATATGTAGTTTTAAAAATAGAGCTACCCAGCTACATACACATGTTACTAGTCATGCACGTGGGAAGAAGGCTCAGACCAGCGCTATGGGCCCAGAGCACAGAGCCACGCCCACAGATGACTGTTCCCAAACTTTGAAACTTAATAGAGTTAATTCTGTTAGATTCTGAAGTTGATTGAGAATGATGACTCCATCGTTTTATTCCTTTTCTTCCTTTTTGAATGGGAATATTCATCACTATTATTCTACACCTGTCCCATGCTTATATTTGGGAAGTAGGCTAAGCCAGTTTTCTGGCTTAACAGGTCTAGAGGTGGAGAAAAATGTTTCCCCAGGATGAAATGTACTCAGAGCTCACTTACCTACTTCAGATAGTTGAGATAATGAGATTTGTGGCTTTTGAGCTAATAATACATGTGATTTTGAACTTGACTTGATGCTGTAATGTGTTCCGGTTATTTGGGACGTGAGGATAGGGTGAATGCATTCTGCAGGTGAAATGGATGTGAATGCTTGTGGGCCAGAGGGCACACTGTGACAGGTTGAATAGTGGGCCCCACCCTCACCCTGAGATGTTAAAGTCCTAATCATAGGAACCTATGAATGCGATGTTACCTTATGACTGAGGGATTTGAAATGAGAGATTGACCTAACTTCTCTGAGTAGGTCCAATGTAATCACAAGTATCCTTACAAATTGTCTCGCAGCGTAAAAAAGGGAGCTTGTGCCACAGCAAACCCATCTTGCTGAACCCATTTAAACAATATATGTGTATATCAACTAGAAGAACCCATGACTAAGCTCAAGGGAAAATATACTTCTAAAAGAAAGCTAGATCTTACATGTGGTTTTTATTGCCTTTTTTAATAATCTAGTTTCCTTGCTTTGAAACTTTTTATAAGAACTAATACAACTATTTTATTTTTGATAGTTTCTTGCATTGCAGTTAGCTTGAATATCCTATCTAGAGCCTGGAAAGCAGCCATACAGCAATGAAATCATATGATTAGACAAGTTATTCTGCAACATAAGGAGCAGGAGGGACTAAGTCCAGGCCAAGAACAGGCACATTATCTGGGCAACTTCCTCATTAGCAAAATTGTGGCAATGGAAAAGATGTGGATGTCTTGGATTAATGTCCTCCTTCCTGACTTTGACCTTAGACAAAAGAAGGGAACTGGGAAAGGGAAAGGTTAAAAACAGCCCAACTGCTCTCAGCAGGAACCTGGCCTGGCTCTAATAGCTAAGATGTAGTGTTATCATGCTGGACATAAACAGATCCACAAAACACCATCATTAGGTAAGGGTATTTAACCATGGTAAAGCAAGGCAAAAACAAGACTGTAATCATGCCTGAGCACAGAATAAAATAAGGACACTGTGCACCCATAATCATACCCAAACAGCCCCCTCGTTTGACTAGTTAGATTAATATACAGGTATAAGTATATATATATACTTATATAGCCCATGACTAGCCTCCAACCATGTTACTGCACCAAGTCTATTCCATTTAAGAGAAATGTGCCTCCTTTGCCCATGGCTAATGACAGAGGCTGTCTGACATCACCTGGTCAGGTCATTTTGTCTACTGGATCATTTAATGCCTCTTTTGTGGTGGATGTTTTCCGACTGTTAAAATGCAGTAACAACCCTGGCTGGTGTGGCTCAGGGGATTGGCACAAGCCTGCAAACCCAAATGTCACTGGTTCCGTTCCCAGCCAGGGCACATACTCAGGTTGCAAACAAGGTCTCCAGCCAGGTCCCCAGCTGGAGGCAGGTGAAAGCCAACCATATACATTGATGCTTCTCTCCCTTTCTTCCTCCCTCCCTGGCATTCTCTAAAAATAATGAATAAAATCTTTTAAAAAATGCAATAACAAGATCTAAAGTCTTTGTGCTTCCTTTCATAAATCAATTCACATGTCAGGTGATGCACTTTGTACAGTTCCAACTTGTCACCGTGTAGGTTTAAAAAGAATGGGGACTATATTGGAAAGGGATGAAAGTATAGGACATAATTCATCCCTTTCCCCCTTGGTACCCACTCATCATTTTTCCAGCTGAAAAATGTGTGGCCCTAATACAAAGGACACAAAAATTCCTGGAAACTATATAAAATCCTATTAATAGATACCACCAGAAATAGGAGAGAAAAGAAACAATTAACCATAAACATAGGTGTGGTAGTTTTGACTTAATTAGTCATGAGGCCTATGTTGGTAATCATAGGTACCTCTGCTACCATAACATATGTGCTTCTAACCTTTAACCACATCCTATTTGAATGGCATTGTTTATCTGGCAGAGTAATCCAAATTCTTATTTCTGCAGGAGTTATGTATTTGATTATCATCCTGTATTTTTCACTGACCTGAACTATTGGGTAAGGCACTACTAAGGGGAGACTTGCGAATCGTGACAATGTTTTATGCAGAGGGATGCATGTATGTGAGTATTGATGGGATGGGCACAGAGGACAACATCTCCTCTAGCAAGTGGATTCAGGAAAACTTGGCTGTTCAAATTTTTTCTACTGAACTGCCTCTGCTCCAAAGCTCCCACCTGATGTCTCAGGGCTTCCTTATTTCTCCTTAGCAACCTTAATCTAGCATAAAATTCTCTTAAGATTTGATACTGAAATGGTGCTGTAATTTAATAGCTTTTAGCATATATTTGCTGCAACTATAGGAGAGAAGAGCATCTTCAAAATGGCCATAAAGATTTTCTGGGTTTTTTCCTTCTGCTTTTTTTTTTTTTTTTTGGTTGGGCATTCAAGGACTTCAGTGTGTCCTTTTCATTATGCATGTTTTCTAGGCTAGTCAGAATAAGCCAACTGACTCCAGGGCGTTTGTAATCATGATTGTTAACTCTAGTCACCAAGTGCTCTAGCCACTTGACCTGGGTCTGTCCTGCATCCCTCATCCCACACTACCTACAGTGAAGATAATTTGAGTTATCATGACACCACCACATGCCACGGCATTACCACTGGCCCATTAGCCACAGCAAGGAAGTAATTTCCTCTCTTGTCAAGTATAATGAGCAGCTCAATCATGGAATTGTATTTTGACATGCTTCTATAACTCTAAAAGGTGGAAAGTCCCATTTTCTAAAGCTACTTCAAAAGCCTATTACTTTATTAGTTTACGTTCCAGCTGGGAAAAGATGGAACATTCCCAGTAGCTGACTCTATATTTCTCTTTCAAATGAAGTCAGTTCATCTTCCATCTCCCAATATTTTAGTCAAATTCAGAGTCAAAATTTTATGAAATTCAGGAATGAACATTTTCCCTCTATGTTGCTTTTTCTTGTAAGATACTTAGAGATCTATACTTCTAAAACACTGATAATATGGGAGAGGCATTTCTCCCTTCACTTAAAGACTTCACTTTGGGCCCAAATATCTGAGGAAAAAGAAAAAAAACAAAACAAAACAAAAAGACAATCAGATAGAAAGATTACAGTGGTATTTTCTGCTCAGAAAGTAATTTTGTATACCTGTACTTAAATCCAGGCTTTGCTTCTTCTGAATTTTATTGACTGGATAATTTTAAATTTCTCCATAATTAATATATAGGTTAGAATACTTGAATAAAAATTATTGTTTTAGATAAAGTAAATAATGCTCCTAACTGTTTCTAAAACATACTAGACACTGAATAATTGGACAGAACTATGAAGTAAGGGAAGAGAATATATTGATTTAGGAGTCTAAAAGATGAAAATACTTGAAGAAATTTAGAAATCAATTCTCCAAACATGTTTAATAACTCTTAGAATCCTAACAAAATAGATTTTTTTAATGTAACTGAGCTGTGTTTATACTGCAATGCAGCTTTCTTTTTTTTTTTCCTTTTTTAAAAATTTTACAGCTATTACCACATCCATACAGATTTCCTTTCCATAAGGGAATTAAACCCATGTGAGCCAAACAGTTGAGAAATGTGTGTAGTCCAAGATGTTGGCTACTTCAGCACTTAATGTGAATTGAAAACGTCCATGATTAACGTGAAACAAAAATATCAGGCTAGACTGCCTGTATTACAAAGCAAGGATACCAGTAGATTAAAGCTATTTACATTTTGAATTTCATCAGTTCCTAAAATCAGCTTTATTCAAAGCTTCTTATACACAAATCAGCTTAATTTGGGGTTGTAAACAGTTCTGCTGAACACCATGAATTTCAGGCTTCAGGCGGATCCCTTGTTCAATCAGATTAGTGTCAGAAAAGTGTTAGTTACGTTGAAATCCTATATGTTGGACTTCCTCCTTAAACCTTATACCAACAGTTTTCTAGTACATTTTTTTTTTCCTACCGGTATAATTTTTCCACCAATGCTTTAGAATGTAAAACTGAAGGGGTACTTACCTCATGGGCAAGACCCATTCCTTCTGCCCTGATCTTATTTTTTCTATTTAAAATGAGTACGTTTATTGTATTCTCTATTACATCTATCTAGAATCTCATAATACTGTCCCCATTTTATCCTTCAAGAATTATAGGATATGACGTGTTTTAAAAAATATAGAAAAAAGTCACTTTCTGGTCTGGGTGGACCGTTAGTCATTCCCCTTTCTTTGAATTGCTTTCCCGGCATTTGCCCTCCTGTATCGGTCCCTCCAACACTGTGGAACCTGACCCTATGCTTCGATCTTTCTTCTAAGGCAGGAAACATAGTTCTTCAGGCTATTCATGCTTTTGTTGGTGTTGTTAGGGGATAGGCTCTGATTCCATTAACCTCGATTAAATACAAATAGAGTATGTATTCTCTATACAGGCTTCTTGGAAGAAAGCATTCTTGATTTTCAGCAAATGTTGTTTGGAGAGAGCAATTTCATTTGCTGGAATTAAGCGAGGAAGCCCATAACTTTGGAAGCTGCTGGCGGCCATTCTGTGACCATAGAGGTTTCCAGCCTGGCCTGGGGCAGACGCAATAAAAGGGAGAGAAATCCAAGTAATTGCAGTCTTTGAAGATAGTTGCACCTGACTGAAACCTTTCCAATTTCTGGACATGTTCCAGTTTTAGATATATGGACCACAAAGTGCCATATCTGAGTTTAGATATGTATACTACTTTATTATTTGCTCTATTGCTTGTAATGGAGAAACTTCTAACTGGTATAAGCATTCATCCATTTTAATCCATATCTTTACTCTATTTAATCAGCATTTGCAGTCATTTATATGGGCTCAGAGATGCCTGCAGTCCTTTTTATGAGTGTATTGGATCAAATCAAGTTGTTTCCACTTAAAAAGTTTTCAAAGATTGTCTTAGTTAAATTCAGCTATAGGAATACATTTTAGTTACAATTTTAAAATGTACTTAACTGTGTTTTTGCTACCCCATTCATTCAGAGTTACATGACAGTATAAAGAAAAATGTGGAAAATACTTGATACAAACATACGTATGTTTTATATGTAATACGCATATATAAAATAATGTATAAATAATATATATTATTGTAAAATATATTGTGCATACATTTGGAAAATGATTTAAATTTATATTTGTTTTCATTTAAGATAAAAAGTATTATATATATTTCTTTTTTTTTTTTAAGGTTTTATTTATTATTTTCAGAGAGAGGAAGGGAGAGAAACAGAGTGGGAGACAGACATCAATGCATGGTTGACTTTCACCTGCCTCCAGCTACGGACCTGGCTGGAGACCTGGCTTGCAACCCGGTTATGTGCCCTGGCTGGGGAAATGGAACCAGTGACCTTTGGGTTCACAGGCCAGCACCTTATCCACTGTGCCACCAGCCAGGGCTATACATATTTCTTATATTTAAATTTATATAGTATCAGTCAGCATTAAATAATAAAAGGTATCTTAAAACACATCCCCAATACAAAATTACTTTTTACTCATGTAACAATTAATTCTGTTGCAGTTATCGAATTATTACCTATCCATAAAAATAAAAGTTATGTTCATAGTAGTTTCTGACACATTTAATATGCTAGTAAATAAATTAATTTCTAATACTTATTAAAAATTAAAGTTTCCATTTTTTTGTTAAAATATTTCATTGGTATTTTTGTTTAATCATAAGCACAAGTAATTTACTTTTCTCATTGATAACATCCTATGTATTAGATAAAGAGATCAATTAATTTGCCTTGTCAGTAAATTGAAGTTAAAATTCAAAATCGGGAATTCAGGTTTGAATTTTATCTTCAATACTAAACTTGACTCACTAATCATCATCATCACCATCATCAATATTATAATAATAGCATAATTATGTATTAATTACATGATATAATAATTATAAAATAATTCATAAGGATGAAATAATCATAAATATATTAATGTCTAGAATTGAGAAAAGTGCCTCCCAGATAGCTGGCTAGCCTTCATTTACTGGAAGGTCTTTCGTTTGAGATAATTCAATGACAAATCGAACTCTCTTCAATCTTTATCTGTAGCCATATTTACTGAACTTTAATCCTATACTATCGTATTATAGAAATATTCCATATGCCTAAGAAAATGAATATTTGAGTAAAAAAAAAAAACTTTAAATATCCAGTTCTTTTATCTGGTGTTTTGAGTCTTGACCTGCATGGAACACATGAAGCTGGAGATGAAAACAAAACATTGCCCTTGCCTGGATTCCCCGCCACTTCAGATCTCCTTTCTCCCCATAGCGAAGAAGCACCTATCTCTGAAAAGTGTGAGCGTGCTCAGAAATACAAATTAAAACGCGCTGCTACATTCCTCGTTGAAACTCTTTGGAGTGCAAGCACAGAAACAAAAATAAAACAAAACAAAAAACTTGCAGGAAAACTTTGAAATATAGCAGTTACTGATGCCTGAGATAATGGCACATGCAAATTAGACTGTGGAATATTTTCCCCCTTTGGAAATAACTGTTTTCATGTTACCTTCACTTAGAAGCTTTAGAAACAATCTGTCAGAATGCTTGAACTGTTTTTCTCATTACTTTTCAAATGAACAGTTACTGTTCAACCACAAGTTCTCCAAAGCCATTAATGAGCAAAATATTAACTAAACAGGAAGATGAGGATCCACCAAGTTTGTTATGAAGGGTTTTCCGAATTAATTTGACTCAAAGGACAGAGTTATGAATGTCCCCTTTCCTCTACTCTTTGCTGAGTGGCTGTGCATACACACTGCTAGAATGCAGTTTGCACCTCTGAAAATTGGAGCAGTTGTCAAATATGGGCGCTAAGGTTAGATTAATGATATTTTATTATTATTTCACAAAATGTCACTGCCATCTTAGTCAGATGAATTATGTATTGTGCATCCCCCTGCTTCCTCGGGAAAAGACGGTCAAAAACTACATATAGTCTACAGCAGTGATTTTCAACTTACTTCATCTCATGGCACACATAAACTAATTACTAAAATTCTGCGGCATGCCCAAAATCGTATTTTAGTTTTTGCTAATGTAACAAAAATGGGTATAATTTTGATTTGGTCACCCTGGATGATCATTGTTATGTTGGCTATTATCTTTTGTTTTGTTTTGTTTTAATTTGACAATCTAGGGGCAAAGAGGTCAGTGCCCCTGACTAGTCAGGTATTCCATGCTTTTAAATTTTTTGCAACACTGGTTGAAAATCACCAGTTTTTGGAACTTACATCTCACCTTTCAGTCAGGTATTCAGAGAAATACCTTTTTCTCTGAATAATCATTTAAAATCTGAAAAGAAACACTTTTGGACTGTTCCCCCTTTCCATTTTTTATTTTTTCCTTGCTGATGTTTGTTAATTGTGCGTATATACATAAACAGATTTAAGAGCTAATTTATTTACAGTTGACTAACTTAGATATGAAACAATTATTTAACTCAATTTTGATTGGATTGAGTAGTTTAAGACTGATGTGGTCAATTTAAGATGACAAAATGCTTGACCTTATACCCTTGTGGACAAAGAATGTGCTTCAGCTTTATAGCTGTGCTCTTACACATAATTGTTGGCATTCAAGGCATAGACAGTGGTGATGCTATAGCTGCTTCTACAAGTGACTTGTGGCCAGCAAACACAGAAGACATAATGGTAAATAGAATCAATGCTATATGACAACTGAAGCCAAGAAAGATGTTTGTAATTGTGCCCCAACTTGAATTTACAACCCCTTAGAGGGGGAAATCAGTAAACATCGAAGCAAAAGTGACATTGTAGGTTAAATTAAGAGTACTGGCAGCTTACAAATACATAAAGTGAGTTTTTTTGATGCACATGTCAGAGTTTAGGGGAGATCTTAAGATAATCAGTAGAGATAACATTTATTAGAATATAACATGGACAACCTGTTAGTAACTCATCAATTCTAGCCTATAAGGCCTGTAAGTATTCTTTTCTGTAAGAGTTCATTTGTTGTTTTAGCTATTAATGAGTGGCAAGAGAAATGTCCCAGGAAGTGACCCTAAATGTAACTGACAAAAACAGACAGTGAAGAGATACAAATAGTTCTGCTATTGACAACCTGGAAAGAACCTGCCTTTAAAAATTTTTTTTTCCATTTTTATTGAGGTAAAACTAATAAATAAAAATTGTATACATTTAAGGTATGCAGTGTGACATTTTGATTTAGGTATAGATTGTGAAATAATTACTACTATGAAGCTAATGAACATCACATCCCATAGTTACCACTCTGTGTGTGTGTGTGTGTTCGTGTGATGAGAGCAACTGAGATTTATGCTCAGCAAAATTCAAGTATATAATACACTGTTATTAACTATAGTCATTTTGCTGCATCTTATATCTCCAGAACTATTTATGCTATGAAACGGAATCTTCGTACTCTTTGGTTAACCTTGCACCATTTTCACCACTTCCATCCCTGAGTAATCACCCTTCTAGTCTCTGCTTTATGAGTTTGACTTTTTAAGATTCCACTTGTAATGGAGATGAGCCAGCATTTGTCTTTCTGTTTTGTTGGTTATACCCCCCTTTAAGTAATCTACGTAATTTTTGCATCAATGGACATGCTTCAGGGACATGATGCACAAAATGTAGATCCTGTAAGACTAAGTTTTAAGTGAGTCAAAGTTAATTTGTCTTTTGAGTAATAAACCTTTTGCTTATGTTTATAATTGTTCTTCAAAATGCTTGTTTTTAATCTGTTTTGTCATATTATAGACATTTTCCCCAAAGATGAACATAGTCCTACTACTCAAATAAATCACCAAACACATCTAAGTTTACTTCCTTTTAAGACAGGCACATCATAAATTTAAGTATTGTAAGTATATTTATAAAAATTTTTCTGGTTACATTTTTAGAATTCAAACAAATTCTACTTAAAAAATGTCTTCCAAATTACTTAGACTCCTGCCAAGGAAGGATGTGCGCAGTAGCAATTAAGATAGTTAATCAGTTGGATTTGTCATCTAAAGGGGAAAAATCATTAGCAAGACACTGGGTGGCCAGTGACAGCTTAAATGCTTATAAATCACAAAATTGTCAGCTCCTTCATTTAAAAGAAATAGGTTGAGCTTTTTTCCATTTAAAATTTTGATTTATGTCACTTTGCTAAAAACCTAAACACTTAGAACCTTGTCATGCAGAAATCTTGAGAACTCTAAACAATTAAACTGTCCTAGAAAAAATTACAAGTTAGTATGCACACCAGAGCCTTGTCAGACCTTAGTTGTAATTTTGTAAATGTCCATAGAATCTACTAGGTCAGCCATTGAACAATCACTACAAATAACTGATATTATGAGGTTCATATACCAGTGTCCCAAAATATTCTTCAAAGTATAACAATGAAAAATTTTAAATGCCACGAAATGAACAGACTTATTCCATCAAAAGGCTTAAATGGACAAAGTCATGCCTGTGTAAAGAACAAAACAAAAAACACCCAAACACAGCCAATTATAGCTGTAATCTGAAGATTAGCACTAATCAAATTGCTAGTGATCAAATTGCCAGTAATTCCCTTTACATTGACTTCAGCGAGGGAAGTATCTGGGAGATCTCTAGTAAAAACATTATGTGTACTCTTTTCAACAACATTAACTTTATATCCATGGTGGCCTAGCCTGATCAATAAGTCATTGAGTCAACTTTTTCTTTCATTCAATTTTCAAAGTTCATTTCTGTACAAACATCAGATTAAATCATGATCCAATTCAATTAGTATACTCTAATGTGTACTAAGATTTTCTAAGCCTTCTAAGGTAGATGTGGAGCCCATTTTCAAAACATACTTTTTCTTTACAATTTTCTTCAAAATAAAATAAAATACAAAAGTCATTGGGACTCAGATACAAATTAGCATCTAGATTTTAATCCAATACTCATTTTGGCCTTGTCATTATTGAACTATGATTAATTTCTGGATTTCCACATACACGTACAATCATTTCACAACTTACTTAAATAGTAATTAAAAATAGTCAGCAATTAGTATAAAGTTGCCACAATTGCAACTTTTGAAGGATTCTTTAAACTCAATTACTCACGTGATGTCACTTACATAATTATTTATCAAATACTTGGAGGGACCTTACTTCGCTTTTGACAAAAGAGCTAAAGGTCAGTGAGTCTTTGGCCAAATAAGTAATACTCAGATAATAATTTATTAAATATTCTAATAGACATTAAAGCTGGAATATAACCAAGGTAGTCATTGAACTCATGCAAATTACATGTGTAGTGGAAGTAGTGGAAACTTTTCTCCCAGAAATGTTGATCAAAGTAAATATTAGAGATTAGATTTTTAAAAAGATCTAGATACAATAGATGGAAGAGTGATATGTGCTCCTGGGAAAGCAGTTTTTTGTTTGTTTATTTTGTTTTGTTTTATTTTTTTTGTCTGCCCATTCTAATCTTTTGGGCAAGTTCTTGAAGCATATCCAAGGAAAAATCTCAAATTTTCATCAGTGTATACTGGCTTGATGTTATACATGCATAGATTTCATAGTAAGACTAGACTGTCCTAATAATTAATGATGTGATGTACGTGAGACTGTTTAACATAAATCCTGTGCTAGTACAGAGGTAGGCTGGGTTATCCCCAGTTCCTCTGTGCCCTAATGCTCTTATTGCTACATGGAAATTATTAAGTATAAAATTGGTGTGAAAATTAAATATGATTATGATGCACGCAGAATATTCAGGACAATGTTTGGCTCTTAGTAAATGATCATTAAGTAGGAGCTACTGTTATTCTACACATTTACCTGCATTTTATAGAGAAGGGCACAGCTGTATTTACTTTATTTCCAATCAGCCCAATCCTCAAACACCTAGGAAAAGGCTTCATGTGACTGTACATGGCAGTAGCCACAGTGAATTTCCCACCATGATTTTTCTACTATTCTCTGAGGTAAAGCCCTTCTATTTATCAGGCACTGTAAAAATTTCTAATTATGAGTCTCATACCACTGGAGAGTATCAGTTGCAGTATAACCATCTAACTGTCACAAAACTTAGTTTATGATTTACCACATTTCCCTTTAACTTCCTTTAATGTTTTTTCAGTAGACTTTCTCTTATGATTAGCATTAATTCCCTTCTCGTTCAGTTCTTGAGATAACATCATTGTTCAAATTAAACCTCACAGCAACATATTTAATTGAAATTTTAGTAACTGACAGTACTAAATATTTCTGTAAAAGAGAAACTATTTCAAACATATTTTACCCACATTCATGGCATGTCTTCACTTTACCTCTCATCTCCAGTGAAAATTTAGCAGGAAAATCCATTACCTCAAAATGACAAATTAAGAGTGATTTAGCATTATACAACTGAATTTGAATTGCAGGAACCTGTTCACAAACTAAAAAGTTAAGATATGAAAAGGATATTTGAAACAAGGGACTTATCTCAAATAAGCATGGAAAAGTTGATTTCTCCTAAAGACTGCAAATAAAGTCTGATAATTTCAGCCTACACTCCAGCCTCCTCAAGGGTTGCTGGTGTGGTCACAAAAGCACTTCAAAAACAGTTTGAAAGGGTGTTTCATGTTAGGGAGCAATTGAAAAGTCAGTAATACCTCCATCATTTGAGATGGAAATAGTAAGATCTAAGTTTATCTCTTGAAAAGTAGATAAACTAATCTAAAGTATAGATATTATAATGTTGTTTTCTTGGGCAAAGAAAGTCTAGCTTGTACTAACATAGCAATAAAGTAGGCCAAATCAAAGGTTGATTTATTCCAGCTTAGTTTCCATCACTTGGTTTAGGATCATCAGATACATCAGATGATTTCCAAACTGGAACAAAAACACACAGATGTTATTGCTAAGTTAAAACAGAGAGAAAATTACCACATTGATACTAGCCATTGTTGGGAAATTCAGTTAAAAGATTGCCTAATAGAAGGGTAACTCAGTGGTGGAATAAACAGAATAAAAAGACATAAATAATGGGATTATTTTCATATTTTTGCATGTCTCACATATGATTGAGAATAGTTCATTTGAAGCAAATTTAATTCACAACATAAAGCTATAAATATCAAATTCTTTCAGGATTGCACAGATGACAGATACTACAGCTTTAGTTGGATGTGCTATTGTTTTTCATGATGATATTGGATCATTTGAGCCTAACATACTCAATATGTTCCAGTTTCCTGAATTTTCCATTTGTAACTTTGAAAAAAGTCATTGGACCATCAAGTTAAAACTCACTAGAGAAAATTATTTGAACTCGAGCCCTTCCATAAGAAACAGATTTAGTAGACAGTGAGTTTACTTACCAAATGAGCTATTGCTATTTTGACCTGAATTACCAGAAATATAATAAGGTAGGATGATGAGTGATTTTCTTGTTTTCTTCAAGTTTTGGCAGAAGGCATAAAGATGAGAACACTAAAATAGCTGCCAGATTACCTATCGAAGACATAGTACTTAGAACATGGGGAGTCAATTTTGAGCTCCTTATCTTCAGCATCCATCTTTGGGACATGTAATAGAAATAATTTGTTAGGAGGTTGAACAAGTTACTAACAAGCATCTCTTTGGGAAGAGTTGTCAGGGTGTTGTTCATCAATCCCCAGCATGTCCCTGTTTTCCAAAGTGGTAATGCACATATACATTTGGTTTTATTTCATGTGTCTTATTCTTCTTGAATCTTCACCTTCTGTGTGCTGGAGTCACTTACTGCTGATTATCCCCATAATGTGACATAGTATTTCTTGCTATTTATTTAAGTTTTTTTCAAGTGTTTTTAAAAATGTTATAAATGTCTTTGTAAGCTTTACAAGATCCTCAGACATATTTCTATGTATACTATATGTAGGAGGTTATACTATAGTCACAGTATTACTTTACTATAAAACTACAATCATTATGACAGTAGGGTAAAAATAAATAGACAAGCACATCAATGGAACAAAGTAGAGAGCCCAGAAATAGAAGAGTATGAGCATGAGCATGATGACGACTTTTTATATACAACACCAAAACACAATCCATGTAAGGATAATTGATCAACTGGATTTCATTTAAATTAAAAACTGCTTGGCAAAAGATAATGCTAAGGTAGGCCACTACCTGGGAGAAAATATTTCAAAAGACACATTTGATAAAGGACTATTGTCCAAAATATACAAAGAACACTTAAAATTTAACAATAAAAAAATCAAAGAACCTGATTAAAAAATAAGTCAAAGACCTTAATAGTACCTCACCAAAAAAGATACATGGATGACTCATGAGCATATAATAAAATGCTTCATGTTTTATGTCATTAGGAAAATGCAAATAAAAATGAGATACCACTACACATATGTAAAAACAGCCAAAATCCAGAACACTGACAACACCAAATTCTGGTGAGGATATGGATCAATGGCACTCGTCATTTACTGCTGATAGGAATGCAAATAGGACAGCCACTTTGGAATATAATTTGGCAGGCTATCATAAAACTAAACCTAATTTATATGTAATCCAGCAATTATACTCTTTGATAATTATCCCAAAGAGTTGAAAACTTATGTCTACACAAAAATCTGCACATGAACATTTATAGCAATTTAATTCATAACTACCAAAACTTGTATGCAAACAAGATGTCCTTCAGTAGGCAAATGAATAAATTAAATGGGAGCCTTCAGACAATGCAATATTATTTAGCACTAAAAATGATCTATTAAGCCATGAAAAGCCATGGAAGAATTTTAAACACATAAGGTGAAAGAAATCAATCTGAAAAGGTTGCATACTGTATGTTTTCAACTGTATGATATTACTGATAAAGCAATACTTTGGAGATAGTAAAAGGATCAGGGGTTACCAGGCATTGGGTAGGTAGGGGCAGGATGAATAGATGGAGCCCTGAGGACTTTTAGGGCAGTGAAATACAGTGTATGACACTGTAATGATGGATGCATGTCATTATGCAGTTGTCCAAATTCACAGCTCCAGCACTAGGAGTGAACTGTAATAAAAAGCACAGACTTAGGGTGATTCTGATATATTAGTGTAGATTCATCAATTGTAACAAATGTATTGCTCTGCTGGGCGATACTTTATGGAGGGAGGCTATGTCTGTGAGGGCAGTTGGGGCATATGAGTTATCTCTGTACATTATGCTCCCATTTGCTGTTACACGGAATCTTCTCTAAAACAGTAAAGTCTGAAAAATGCATGCAAATCTGATTGGACTACAAATGTTATTCATCATACGATATATATTTTTAAATTTATTGTTGTTGTATTACATCCATCTCCTTTTTGCTCCCCTCTGTCCCCCTCCCCACCCACCCATTCCCCCCAAAGTCAATCCCACCTGTTGTCCATGTCCATGGTTCCTTTATACTAGGTTCTTGTCTAAGCTGCTCCCCTTTCTTGCTTCTGCCTCCCCCTCATCCTACAATATTTAATATGCATTAAATTTTAAAAGGATCTTTATTTTTATTTATTTATAAATATTTTAAAGCTTTTATTTATTTATTTTTAGAGAGAGGGGAAGGGAGGGAGAAAGAGAAGGAGAGAAACAACAATGCGTGGTTCCCTCTCACACTCCTCGAACTGGGGACCTGGTCTGCAACCCAGGCATGTGCCCTGACTGGGAATCAAACAGGCAACCCTTTGGTTCACAGGTCAGTGCTCAATCCACTGAGCCACACCAGCCAGGGCTAAAAGTGATCTTCATTTTTTAAAGCCATTTACACATTTATCTAGAAATTGTCTTCATGAAGCTCTCTATTGCTGTGCCAATACTTAAATCTTTTGGGAACATCACCAGTAAATAAAGCAGTCTTGTGGTATTGGCTTTATTTAGAGATGCAAAGGGGGGATTCTCAGAGGTGGAAAATTATTTTGTTTTTAAAGAAAATTTTCATGAAATACACTTTGGTCCTCTATTTCTGAAGTCACTATTACTTTCTAGTTAACTATGATAGGAATAATTATATGATAGCAGAAATTTCAGCAGTAACATAAAACCGATATTCATCTGAACCAAAAACAAAGAGAATGACAAGCGGAGTAGGGAAGCATGTTCTAACTGCATATACATTGTTGTGTTATGAAATATGGTAAGAACATCTGGAAGTAATCATAAATATGTGATTCCTAAGAAGCAAGCACAATCCATTTGAAATAAAGCTAAAGTTGGTTTAACTTCTGTGGAAGAGGACTAAAGAGAGTGGAAAAACCAAATTAATCATTTTGACATACTTATAAATACAAATGTGTTAAAAAATTTCACCACAAAATTACAACTAATATAGTTCAGATATGGTTTAACGTTACACACAGTCCCTCGATACTATTACGGCTTACAAAATAACCTATTATCCTGAGCAAAATTAATACTGTTTTACCTTTATTATACTTCCAATTCATATATACAAGAAAGCTTTGTAAAGGTAACCACTAAGAAACGAGTCAAGCATAAAAGAATAAAACTCAACACATATTTTTCCTTAGAGACTCTGGTTACTATTCCCTCTGATGTGTACTCACTCTTTGGGGAAAATTAGATGGTAGTTGAAAAGGAGTTATAATATAAAGCTAAGAAAGAAGCTTATAAAATGAACATCTGGAGCCACGGAGAATTTAATATCGTGGGAGATCTTAGAGCTGCGTCTGCCCACCGACTAAATTGACTAGGGAGGAAGCCTGCCTGGAGAAATGAAATGGCTCACCTCATGTCATAAAACAGGACCTCGGGGTTTCCAAAGCCATCCTCTCTACACTTCTCATGCAGCTGAGCTGGAAAAGAACCCTGGCCTGTGGATCTCTGAGTCTGGACTTTGACTGCCCTCATTTCTCTACTTCTCAGGGGTACGAGCTTCAGAGGAAGAAGTCTAACAATAAAGTCTAATTGGAAGAATCCATCCTACCAGCGCTTTCCAAAGTGGACAGGGCATTTTTTCAGGAATGAGGAGCCTTGAAATTGCTGCATCATGCCTAGAACGAGCCCCATTTAAATGCACAGACTCTGATAGAAACATTTGGATGTGAAACTCTTTTCAATTTGGAGTCTCATCTTGCGTCTACCAACATTTCTTCTGAACTCAGGAGCCAGCAAAACGGCAGCATTTACAAAAGAGGTTTTCATTAATCACCTCTAGAAGCTTCGCTGTACACACTGACAGGGAAGCTGCTGGAAGACAAGATGAATGTCAATCTTTTGCCTCCAGCTCCCACAGTGGGCTTCTGTCCTTTCGAGCCACAGTATCTCATTGGAAGCCTATTACTGTCTTTCCATATACCATTTTTGAGGTAGATGGAGGGGAAAATGTTGAAAAATATTACCCCATTTAATTTCCTTTGTTACGATGGCTATGCCTGGTAAAGAAAAATTATACCTGATCCTTTGGTAGAGAAAGCTTTTAGCAAAACATTGGTTGAGAGATGGAAATCTTATGAAGAGCAATTTTCAGTGATAGTCATGGAATTCTTTAAAAATATGTAGTTTATTGTTGCCCCATATTTTTTACAGCTCAGCTTTATTCATAAGGTGATATACCTAATATTTGAGTTAGCTTTTAAACCAAATTTAACTTGATGGCCTTAAGCAAATAACTTTTACATGCATCTGTTTTACAATATTAAAATGAGTGAAACCATCTTGGTCTGCATTGAAAGTCTGGATTATATTGGAGGACAATGAGATGTGCAGATAAGAGTGAGTCTATGGCCTCAAAATATCTTATTTCAGAGCCCTGTCTCCTAGTTGTTTGGTTGGAGGTGATACTTAACTTCTTCTTTATTCTTTATTTTACTCTTTACTTGATAGCCTAGTGAAGTTGTGAAGATTACATGAAATGATAGATAAAAAGTAATTTAATACAATATATACCATATACAACGTACAGTATTTTTACTAACTACCTGTCAGTCTTGTAATGACTCCTCAAAATACATTTTTACGGAAGAGGAAAAATATGGTTTCCATTGACAACAGTATAACCCTATGGAACAGCCTATCCTACAGTTGCTCAGTGTTTTGTTTGTCAGTCTTTTTGTTTTCTGTTGACAATTATTTGTGAACTGCATCTTGTGAGCCAGGTTTTGTGAGCAGCACTGAGAAACAGAGAGAGGATTGGTTTGCTGGCCTCGGGGTGCTCAGGAAAGTGGTTTTAAAATCCACCCCCAAATAACTCTAACAGTAGAGTCTTATTGGTATCCAGGTATCCTTTTTTTCCAGTGTAAAACATAAAAACTTGGCCAGGGTTCTATAAAAATGCATTATCTTACCTTCTGAACTTAAAAGTAAGTTCACTCCAGTTGTCAACTTTAATATTAAAAGAGGGCATCTCTGCTTATCAAAACTGAAAAGTCATACTGCTCTTAAATAAATAACTGTCCATCACAGCTATCTTGCATCAATCTGATTAAATCCTATTCTCTGAGGATCAAAGACTTCTAATATTCCAATTTAAAAGTCAGAGATTTTATCCTGCAGCATGACTGAATATGATAAAATGTAAGTAACTTCTGCTCAAACATTTCAGAAGACACACACTTTAAGAGTAATTTCTGAATACTGGCAATACATTTAAGAAGTTATCATTTTAATGGCTTGAATAAAAAGTCATAATATTAGAAACGCAAATTGTTGAATTCTGTGTTTTCTAAACTGCAATAGCAATTAAGGCTTGTGATTTTGTACTTGTTTACTTCTCTGTTTAATTTGATATTTGCTAACATTTTTCTCAGCAAATATTTTATATATATAGTGATACACAATCCTTGGTAAAAGCATTGTCTTCTTGATAGGTATGCAGTGGCCTCTCACCATTGTTTTAATTGGCAGTTAGTTCCCTAGTGACATATGCGGTGGGACATTTTTTCATATTTTTATGTGACATATGTGGTGGGACATTTTTTCATATTTTTATGTGGTTATTTGTAATCTGTTTATCTTTCTGGTGAACTGTCTACTCAAGTTCTCTGATGATCTTTGAATCAAGCTGTTCATTTTCTTATTGTTCATTTTCAAGAATTTCTTGCCCATTTTGGACCACAGGCCTTTCTCAGATACATCTTTTGCAAATATTTTTCTATTGGTCTGTAGCCTGTCTTCATTCCCGGGACATTATCTTTCCCAGAACAAAAGCTTTTTAATATCTTTGAAGTCCACCTGCTCAATTACATCTTGTACAGATTGTCCCTGGTGTTGTATCTCGAAAGCCATCACCGTACACAATGACATTTAGATTTCTGCATGTTAGTTTAGGAGTTCTATGGTGTTATAAATCTGACTTCTCTTCCATATCCAAGTCTAGTCCTAATGCCTGCTCTGCGTCTTCAAACTACATGTTTTGCTTTATAGTATGCTTTGTCATTTTTACTGAAAGCTAACCATGATGCACTAGGTAGAAGAAACTGCAGTGCATTAGCCTTTAGAGACAGGATTGTAAGCTGTGAAGGGAGGAGAGCATTTAAATTCTATGAGGAGTTATTGGTCTTTCAGCAAGCTTTACTTCTAGAATGTGAACTTTGCATGGACGTCTCCGCCTCTTCCCCTCCGGATGGGATGGAATGGTTGAAGAGTGCTGGAATGGGGTATTCCCGTTTGCCATGTTGGTTAGGCTCCCATACAATACCCCAAAGTTAGATACTGGTTGAATATTTCTTGAGGGCAGGCTTGTTTATTTTCTTTCCTTTTCTTTCTTCTTTCTTTCTTTTTAATAATAACAGGTTTTTCTTTTTTTACAGTAATTAATTTTTCCCTCCTCCTTTCTGGAAGCACAAGGAGAATTTTCTCCAACATTTACTCTGAGATTCTGGTAGAGCCTTTGGAGGTAAAACTCACAGAAGCTTGGGGCCCATGATGACTGGATTCTCTGCAGTTTTTATTTCTCTTATATGTACATATTGAAATGCCAGCAATTCCTCAATTACAGGTTAGATTTTTCTACCCCAGCACTGGTTCCCATAGAGATTTCTACTTGTGGATTATCTGGGATTCTAAAGTCTTACAAGAGATTAGAGTAGCACTGGGACAGATATATAGCTATTCCCCAAATGATAGCATTGAATAAAATAAAGTGGATTTTAAAAAGCATCACTGATATAACTACACTGAAAACAAAAGAAAGCAGTGTAAGTCTATATATATGGGTAACCAATTAATGCTAATTATGATTAACCCTCTAACAATTCATACACAAGACAGCTGTGTACTAAAATAGTTATAAACTATTTTATAATTTTTTATTTCTTCCTTTGTTAGTTCTCAACTTTGAACAATTTTTTCAACTTTTGTAAATCATGATAATTTACTGAAACACTGTAATTTACTCCGCGTTACACAACAATTAGTCACAGAATTAATTGGAATTCGGGATGTACTTTCTGTAATTCATCTTTTGCAGAATATGACATAGTGGAGTTAATTAGCACTGATTAGAAGAATGGTGCTTTCCTCTAGTGTTATGTTTATGTTGTGGAGTGAGGACTTACCTGTCCAGGTGTCATGAAAGAAAATTACTAACATTTTACAATTACATTACATTTTAGTTGACTGTGAAAACATTGAGACATAGTTTGATGAATGTCAAATACATGTATAAAAAAAGACACATTTTAACTTAAGTATATTAGGAGAGAATTAAATGTGAGAAAATACCCTGAGAGGTAAGAATGCTGATAGATTCTATCTTTCTTCTCTAGTCAGTTGGAAATGAATGATTGCTCCTTTCATTGTCCCCATAACTGGCCAACTGTGGTCGGAATTATTGGGGAAATATAATTAAAAGTAAAACCATCCAGCCCAGAAAAATCTCTTCCAAAAGGTAGCGGAGAAAGAAAACAGTTCTAATATGGAATAAGCATTAAAACAGATGTGACATGCATCTAAGCAGACAGGGAAGAGATTGCAAAGACAAAAAGACATCTCATCTTTTTTTTTTTTTTTCTTTTAATTTTATTGTTGTTGTATAGCCACGCATATACAACTTATTTTGTACACGTTTCCAAGATAACCAACAACTAGTCCTCCAGCGAATGGTTTTGACAGCATCATTTGCCACACTTCGTTTATCCTAAATCACCCCGTAATTGAAGTGACTGTCTGTGTTGGCCAACTGACTTTATCCAAAGGAAAACAACTTCTCATATTTTCATAACAGGAGGTAGATTTGCCACTTGGAGCCAAGCAGTCACCAAAGTTTGGCTTTTAGCCTTCCCTAGGCACTGGACGAAAGGAGTTCCAGCTTCTGTAATATTTACATTTCAAAGAGATGGCCAACAGGTCCTCCAGAGATGTCCTAGGTCATAAACCTGGCCAAAAGCTCACCTCATTTTCAAAAGGATTTAAAGGAGCAGAGACTATTTATACTTACAAGTTTTCTAAAGTAAATGTTCTAAACAAAAGGAAAGGGAGGGGAATTTCCTTGTTTTCAACAGGGACAATGAAGACTCTTAGTTTTTATTTCTATTCATCCTTACAGTATCAAAATCTGAAGCTTTTGATATTGGTCTGGTGTGGTTACAAGTATTCAATAGGAAAAAAAAATACTGCGTGTTAACATGTGCTTCTTCTGTCTTTCTCTTTGTGTAGGGAAGTCTCAGAAGCCTGAACTTGGCCAATGGAAACCTACATAAGAAGTAAGGAAGCGAGGGGGAAAGAGGGAGGGAACAGAATCTAACAGAGAGCTTCAGCTGGGCTTTCCATTCAGAAATGGAAGTTAGGAACATATTGCCTTACTGTCACTGTTCCACAAAAAATTCACTGAGCATGACATGATTTGTGCCTGGAAAAGGGAGCAGCACAGAACAGGGGAGCATCTCCTGAATGACACTAAGTAAATAGCTCTCAGTACGCCTCTAGTCCTCTAGGCTCAAACAGGGAGGGGTCCCTGACATTGTTTCACAGTGGCCGAAGCTGAGAGCTGACATCGAACGATCCATCCTTCAAAATGAGCAAATCACAATGGCTGGCTTTTTGGTAGTAATTTTGTTGAGCTGGGGAAGAGTCTACTCTGTAGGCAGGTAGTGCCCATGGACAAAAGAGGCCACAGACTAAACCCAGCCAGCTCAGGGGAGGCCTGCACGGTGACCTCACAAACCCAGGGACCAAAGTAGCCACAGAGGATGGTCTGAAATGGAAACTTCTTAACTAAAAGGGAGTCATGGCAGGTAGTCCTGTCCTAGGCCGGTTCTTCCTTGACAAAGGTCAGTCTACCGTAACTGAGCCTGTCCATTGTCCTGTTGCATCTATGACAACATACCTTTGGAATGGCAGGGTCACCCTCTTTTATTCAGACTCCTCAGAGCACAACCTCCCGCCAGGGTGGAGACCACAGGACCCCCCTCATTGTCACCTTGTTGCCCAAGTACCATCTCTCCGCACTGTAAATGTTCCTTGTTAACCATTCTGTACCATGCAACATAAAAGAAACATTTGTCTCTTCATTTTATTCTTCATCCACTCTCTGAGGTCCCCACCCCACCCTGGGCTTTCTCCTGCCTGCCTAATCTTCACCTGTGAGTTTCATGTAGCTCTCCTTAGGTCTCCTTTTTTGATGTATTTATGAAATAAACTCAAAAACCCTGTACAGGTTTGGACATTTCTCACATGGATACATCTCATTTCTTCCCGCACAGAGCTGCGTATTCCATGCTTCAGAAAACCAGAAGCAGGGAAATAGACCTTTACATTATTACTACTCAAAAATGAAAACCATCCTGGGTCCTTTGGAGGCAGCACCGAAGCTGAGCCCCAGTGTTAGTAAAACATGGTGAGATAATGTGGCCTCAACTGCATTTCAGTCAATTCATTATTTACTAATAATGAATTTTTTTTAAAGATTTTATTTATTATTTTTAGAGAGAGGGGTAGGGAGAGAGGCAGAGAGAGAGAGAGAGAGAAAGAGAGAGATCAATGTATGGTTGCCTTTCACCTGCCTCCAGCTACAGACATGGCTGGAGACCTGGCTTGCCGCCTGGTTACTTGCCCTGGCTGGGAATCGAACCAGTGAACTTTGTGTTCGCAGGCCAGCGCCTTATCCACCAGCCAGGTACTGGATTTTTTTAAAGTGTCCCTTTTCATTATTAGGTACTTATCTCAGGACACCAAAATAAAATAAAAGAATTAGGAAAGGCGACCCATTAAAAAAATGCATGAAATAAAGTCAGCCACGTCAAATAGTATTGAAATCACTTAGAAAATAGGTTGTTTTAAGGAGGCGCATCTGAGAGCTTTCTGTGAAAGTAAGCGGCGGGGTGGGCGTTAGTCAATCAGCTTGGCCGAGGCTCTGTTTTGCCCCGATGTTGCAAATCCCTCTAATGAAAGGATCTGCGTCCTGTGAGCCCCAGGTCAGGGCCCAATGCCGCCCCAGGGAAGATGCCACCCGAGCCAGAGGCCTGAGAAGTCAGGCACTGCTTGGAACTGAGTTTTGTAGCCAACCCCACACTGGGGACCTGCTCCTTCATGTTCCTTGGCTTTGAGATGAAGGAAACTGGAGTTTTGAGGGTGTAGTGTGCCTCTCACTAAGGAAGTGAGGCTGGAGGGGGCCTAGCGGGTAGACAGCTGGTGCTTCACCCACCCTTTTCTTTTCTTTTTTTTTTAGAAAGAAAAACGCGTATTAGGAAAACAAACAAACAAACAAAAAAAGCCATCAGCAAGGCAGGAACTTAGAACACTCAACTAGCCTGAGATCATTGTCCCAGGTGGATTTTTGTTGTTGTTGGTATTCAGATTAATGTTCAAACCAACCCAAGTCCCTTGTCTGCCTGGTGAAAAGTTGCAAAGCAGGTTGACCCCTCTCCTAGCTACCTGCTTCTTGCTCCTCCTCCCCCAAACCCGGGGAGGCCTCACTGCATGTCAGCATGGGTGCAAAACTGCTCACCTGGGATGCTTTGTGCAATCCAACTTATTCTTTTCTTTTCTGTTTTTCCCCTATACTCAGCAACTGTTCACTCTGGGGCATCTCAATTAAGTGCTAGTGTAAAATTAATATAAATTTGCTTTTACCAGCAGCATTGTTTTTTGCCCCTCATCCAGAAATGTGCGCCTCACTAAAAGTTTTGAAAATCAAATTTTATTTCTAGAGACTCACGCATGGACCTAAGTCCTATTGCCAATGTACTAATCTACAGTTTTATCATTTTCAGCATATTTGCCAAGCACCACTCGGGCATGAAGTGTGGGTGGGTATACATAGGTCGTGACCTGTGGCCAGTTCTGGGTTGCAGCTAACTCCTTGTGTACTTCTGCTAGGTAGGTCTGTAATGGCGACTGTCCCAAGCCCTTTGATTGAACTGATAAGGTTTGGAATTGTGTCCTAGGGTGTGACCTTCTAGGGGGTAAATTTCTGATGTTTTGGGGCTCTCTGCTTCTGCCTTTTGTCTTCTTTCCATGCTTCTGCCTCTCAGAAGACTATCACATACATCATGGCAGTGCAGGGAGGCATGGCTTGGGAAGAATGACTATCTTCTCAGCTGAATGAAGTGCCTTTTCTTCGGTAATTGTACAAGAGAAGTAGAGAGGAGGGGCAAAATTACAAATGTGAACATCTCCAATACAGAATATTATATTCTAGGGTTATTTTCAGGTGTTTTTTTTTTCATATATGTTTTTGTTTGTTTCCTATAGCTTTTCAGATCCTTTGTCTTTTCTTTCTTCTTTTTTTGCAAACGAAGAAACTTACCACCTTAATCGGGAAGACGTAAAAATGGAGCTGCTACGTTGTGCAGGGAGCAGGTTGAAGTCAGGGGTTGTTCCTTCCGCTGTACCTGCTGCTTCTTGGAACCCCAGGGAACTCAGTGTGGAAAAGTCATATTCAAGTCAGTCCCACTCACACCTAGAATTTCCTGGCCCATTTTCCTTCTTAACTATATACATATATAGTTAAGAGCCACCTTCTACGCCTAAGTCATGTCTTCCTTGGTGAGTTCTTGGAGCCTTTCTACCAGCGGTATCGGCACACAAATGGTTTCAACATACAGCTTAAAAGAAGGCAACCCAATCTAATTTTATCTAGGTGTTATTGATCCAAACTAGATAAACTCTTAGTTGATACATTTTCATTTCTCTGCTAGAAAGAGAAGGAGGTTCCAAAAGACAACAATCCCAGCTTTTGGACAGGTTCACCTCTTTTTATGTCTGTTTCATTCCCTGGTTTTAATAGTGGAAGGAATTCCAACATTAAAAAATAAACTAATTAACCAGTTTAAATGCACGCGCGCGCACACACACACACACACACACACACACACATTTGGGGGGAATTTTGTGCAAACAATTTATTGATTAAATAGATCTGAAATGTCATTGGTAGGGAGTTTGTTGGTCACATTGTTTAACTTTCATCTTCTCTACATAGACGTTCTTTCCCCACATTGGAAAATATCAGCTTTTAGTGCCATTAATAAGCATACACCTTTATACTTGAAGGAAATTGCATTGGTCCCTATACTCAGAGTTCATGTGAATTTAATATTATTGTAGAGTCTCCTAGGTTTGTTGCCTTCCCAGCCTATCTCCTGGAATCATCAAGATATTACTGTCTTTTTAGATAACACACATTCCCACAGGGCTAGTTTTTGAACAGATAAAAGCTGAGAGCGAAACTGACCTTTTAACAGATCCTTCATTTGTATGCATATCATCGAGTTGTACATTTTGAGAGAGCTACTTTTCTGTGATTTTTAAGGCTGTGGATTGGTTTTGGAGTTTTCTTCTACCACCTAAAATATTTGTCTCTCAAAAGAGAGAAGTGACCTTGTTTCACATTACACATTAGAAAATCTATATGAAAAAAATGTTTACAATTTTTACAATAATTCTCAATGGTATCAAATATTGTAAGAACAGTAGGGCACCTATTCCTGAAAAATATTTGAACTTGAAATGAAATGAGGAAGATATGAAGGAAGAGACCAAAGAGGGTATGGGAATGAAGTCCATTTATTTTATTACTTTGTGTTATTCATATCATGACTTAGAGTTTTACTTTAAAATTATGTTCAAAATTAATATGAGAGGAGGAAGATTTATGTGTGCACTAACTGAGGCTATGCATTGGTACTGCTCCTACACTGAATACATTGAAGAATGAGAAACCATATATTTTTTTAAATATATGAGGCTTTTGAGAATAAGTGATTACAATTTTAAATGCCAGATCTGGAATTATGCTGTACCAGAGTTACTCTATTTTTTTTCAATCAGGAAGTATTATGGTAGTGTATTTTAAACTCTCAAAGTAAAATTCATTATTCTGTGCTTCAATTATATACATGCCAAACTGCTGAAAATTGGATTGAATATACAATAGTAGGTTTGGAGCATTTAAAAGCCTTCCAAATTTAAGCAACATTATTTCTGCAAAGAAAATCCCTTTAGATTTGTGATTTTTTGGTCTGTTCATTCACTACTCAACCCCAAGTATCTATAACACGTGTCCTGGCACAATTTAAGAACACAGTAAACATTTGCTGAATTGATGCCCTGGACCAGCTTTTCTCAAAGGATTATAAGATAAACACTGAAGTATTTCTTCTGTTGTTAATGAATATTCTGTTAAAAAGGGAACCACAACATGTAAGGATTATATTTTGAATTTCCAAGTTCCATATAATCAATTGTCTCTGGTAATCCGGCCACTAAAGGAGTGTGTAACTGTAGTTAATTGGGTTGACAATGGTACCCTTTTCGTGAGTAATAATTGTTGTCCTGTTTCGGTTCTAGTGGGAAATGCTCTCCCGAGCTACTCTTGTCTTCCAACAGGACGTGTCATTATACCTGAGTGTCTACTCAATAGGGGGTCTTCTTTGATGAACTTCCAAAGAGCATGAAGCTCTTAAAGAAAAGCAAAATTAGATTTATAATAAAGTAAAAATTGACTAATTTTATAATTTACTTTTTATTTTAAAAAATATTTTATTCATTATTTTTTAGAGAGAAGGGCAGGGAGGAAGGAAGAAAGGGAGAGAAACATCAATGTATGGTTGCCTTTCACCTGCCTCCAGCTATGGGCCTGGCTGGAGGGACCTTTGGGTTTGCAGGTCTGCACCATTCCACTGAGCCACCAGCCAGGGAAAAATTGACTAATTTTAATGATGACCTCTTTGTTAACTCCACATAATAAATATTTTGTAATTATTATTTTAAATAAACTGTGTTTGGCGCTAAATATACATGCGCTATTATGTTATTTACAGGGCCGTGAGGATATATTTTTAATTTCAGCTAAAAATGTGGCACCCTTTTAAGCTTCCATGTACTCCAATAAATAAAATTACAAAAAGTAAAGTATTTTCCAGGTCAAGCTTATGCAATCTTATTTATGTCACTTTGTCACTTTGGAATATATTTCCTTATATGATCATCGTTATGCTCAACTAACTGAAGAATTATATCCCACTTTATGGGAAATAGTATCATCATAAAAATTTCCATTTGTAACAAAGATAAGGAATGTAGAGGCAAGTAAAAAAATCATTATTATGTTTCGATAAAAATGATGTATCGATTATACTAATTTATAATAATTGGCAACATGTAAATTGAAAGTTTCTTAAAGTAATGCTTTTATACTTATATATGTAGGAAAACAGATAAACCCAGTTGAGTGAAAAATCTTAATTCTCCAGAAATATGCTAATGTGTTGACTGTTGCAATGATTGAGAGAGTAGATTTATTAAATACTTCTCTCTGGGATGAAATAAAATTTTGTCTTTTCATCACATAAATAAATTTGTCATGCAGTCTATAACTTATTAATATTAATGATAAAGACAGTAGAATTTTGATACTACTTGTACAATCTTTTTTCAGAACAAATTAACATATTGAGAGGCTGTGTTAACATTTCAGAATCTCAGGGTAGTAGTTTCTCTATTTTCTACTTCAGCTAAAATAACTTATTAAATTTAATACATGTCTAGTAAATATCTATTATCCATTTTTAAATGGTGCTACTTAGCACATGGTATACAAACTTGGGAAATGAATTGAACTGCGAAATAAAAGAAAACTAGGCATTATTATTTAAAAGCAAGTATACACAAATGATAAAACTGACTTGGAATATATCAACACAATAATTTAATAATAAAATAAATAAATGGTAAAAACAATTACTGCTACAAATCATTAACTCCTACGTAAATAAGATTGCCAGTTTTTAAAATAGGGTGCATGTATATGTACATATATATTCTAATTTTATTGAATATTTTTTCAAATTTTCAAAAAAAATGGCAATGAGTTTACTATAACTCCAGGGAAATGTGCCCTCATTGATGTTCCATGTCTTAAAATGGAAAAATGTGGTTATATTAGATATTGATTCATTTTCATGGTATGTTCTTTATGTGTGCAACTATACATTTACACATACATGAGGTCATCTACACACCTACACATGTACTATTGTAAGTAACAGTGCAAGTAAAATATGTTTATTGCCAAAAACAACTTTTAATTAGTTAAAAAACACTGTTTCATTTTTCCCCCTTCAAAGCTGGTCCTAACAATGATGTCTGGTTTTCTAATTTAGAGCTCTTCAGGAATGTGCTAAGTAATTGTTTTTTCATATGCATATCAAGAACACATTACAAAGATTAGGTGGTTTTCAGAAACCAAGTGAGCTTCTAAGACCATTTGCATGGTCTTACATGATACAAACCATATATGACAGACCTTTTGCTAACACTATACATCTAATATACATATTATATGCATAACTAGGAATTTATTTTTACTAAAGAGGTCAGATCATTTATAGCCAGTCTACCAGAGACAGGGTGACTTTTAACTATGTTTCTCATCCTTTTCCCCCAATGTTGTCATATTCTATTGATTAGAAACATGTCACTCAATGGAAAAGAATTCCATAAGGCAGGGATACCAGAAGGCTGGGGTCATGTGAGGCTGTTGTAGAGGCCACCTGCCGCAACAGCAAAACTCACACTTTAAAATATCTTTCAGTAACTCATTTAACTGAAACAAGGATCATAGTTTTAAAATGTTTCCATCATGTTTGTATTTTTTATTTGACTACCCTTCAGCACTGTTTTTTTTTCTTTAATATTGTAGCTTAATTTTTTCTGAGCCAGTGACTAGCACACTCATATGATAACTCATGTGGGTCCCCAAAAACACATGTATATATATATATATATATATATATATATATATATATATATTTTTTGGTCTTGGTTTAACATTACATTTCCCTCCATTTATTTATTTATTTATTTGAAAGAGATGTTTTTGTTATTTTAAAGATTTTTTTATTCATTATTTTTAGAGAGAAAGGCAGGGATGGAGGAAGAAAGAGAGAGAAACATCAATGTATGGCTGCCTTTCACTTGCCTCCAGCTACAGACCTGGCTGGAGACCTGGCTTTGCAACCTGGTTACGTGCCCTGGCTGGGAATCAAAACTTTGGGTTCATGCACGCCAGCACCTTTCCACTGAGCCACCAGCCAGGGCTTCCCTCCTTTTATTTAATTCATACTTTCACTCCACATTATGTTTTGCTTTACAAACACTTCTTTCCAACTTCTGCAAGATTTGACTTTAATTACATATAAATATATATCATATTTGTAAGAGGTCCATGGTATTCCAGTAAGCCCCATAACATTCAGTAAGAATTAACCAGTTCTCTTCCCCACACTACATCCAAGTGCCTTAGAGGCAGCACTAATATTGTGCTAAAAGAGAGTGATCTCAAATAGCTCAGACCTGGATGTTGGTGCAAAATCTTCCACTGGTGGTTATGAGACAGGGAGATGTGATGATCACAGATGGGATGTCATGTAATGTACATCCACATCTGCTCACTGTGAAACAAACTGTTCAGTCATTCTATGAGTCAAATTTATTTGTGCAGGAGATGAATGACTGAGATAGTGGAATTGCAAGATTTTGATGTAAAATGAAGTTTTAACTCTCCTGGGGGAAAACAGTAAGCCAGTGAAGATTTACAATGCCATACATTGCTTATTTTTATAGCTTGACTTCATCACTTCAAATACGTATACATCTACAAACATACAAAATCAACCAAAGTATAGAAACTGTGTAAGGATAACCAAAATGCTGAGTAAACAGGCCACTGTCTCCTTAATTATTTAGTACATCGCTTATCTTTTGAAAATCACTGTTTTGATGATGTATCCCTGGGATGCATGCTTTTATGATAGTTAACTACAGAGAAATTAACTAACTTTATGTTGTGTTTTATACCCAATCTATTCTCATAAAAATGATTATAAATTATCAGTGTATAATAATTTGTAATCTAATTTCTGAATTTGTGTACTTACATTTAAGATGATGGAGATCATTGCAAAATCTGATGCTCATAGAAATATGTGCTTCCAAAAATATGCCAAGTAAGAAAGTAAGCACCATAATAGGATCAGGACTATTATTTTCAGAAAGTAATCAATGATTATGGATAATTGTGATGCAAAGCCCATAAAAGCTGTCAAACAGTCAGAATACATGGATTAAATGCTGGAGCACTAAATAATGAAAATGGGATATAAAAGATTGAAGGGCAAAGGAGCAATGACTGCAATCTAAATGCATTAGGGGAAAATCAAAAGGCGTTTGTGTAAGTATTTAGCATCTTGAGATTAATTTATGCATGCTAATTTACAGCACCAGACAATCGCAGTGGTCTGGATTAAAACTGACACTATCTTTTATATATACTGGTTAATGATGAGGTGCTTTAACTTTTTAAAATATATCAAAAATACCATTTTAACTTGACAGAAAATTTTAAAAGATTTTCCAAAGTTAAAGTTGTCCATAAAAGTGCTTAATATAAGAATCTATTTCTAACACACCCAAGTACAAGTAGGGTCAAAGAAAATAGTTCCAAAAACATGAGTCGCATTCCAGCTTGAAACTACAAATGAGTATGATTAAGAGGCATGTTTAAACTATATGGTGAAAAAAAGTTTTATGAGTTAAAAATCACATCACTATCTTTTAAGGTCAATATAGCCCTAGTGAACTAAACAATCACCTTAATGACTTAGGATAACTACTTTAACCTGAAATATCTACTTTGACCTGTTTTGAAACTTCTGAAAGATACACTGAGGCAGAATTTGAGCATCATCCATGTTCATAGAATTTGATTTCAGGAGCTATATCTTCACAATATCCCTATCATCTATATATTCAATGTCTAGCGTCATTGATGTGTTTCATCAGTCACACTTTAGGGTTAAAGAATTAGTTTCCACATGCAAAAATTTTATTTAAATAAAACTATATTTAACCATTATCTACCCCCTCCCCATCTAGTCAAGATGTATACTAATTAAGGTGTGGAAGCCCCCTTTGGAGAAGGATGACTGTGACATTTTGTCTCAGGGTTCTGTAGTGGGGTGATAACTTAAAAAAGACAAAAGGGCAACATAAAGACCAGGGATCAAGAAGGCCAAAACTTCATACAAAGATCATGTGTACCCAGAAGACCTACTTAATCTACTGTAGCTTGTGTTAAAGTGCCTAAAAGAAATCCTTAATTCTCAAGCAAATGCTGTCTTTAACATTTTCCTCCATTCACTTTACAGATTATGTCTATGTGTCTTTACTTAAGAGGTTTTTTATAAACCAAGCCTGTTTCGGCATTTGGAGGGGGGACCAGCATGACAATGGAAGAAGCCCTTAAGTTTCCTCCTCCCATGGATGCATCCAATGGAAGAGCAATTTCCACTGTGAAATCCAGAAACTAGCCATTGAGGAATACCCACATCTCACGGTAAACTTGACAGTGCCATCCAGACAGGAGGGAACCTCCAATGCCCACCTTCTCCTTGAAGAGCTATGGGTCTAAAGTGCCATCTAGCACTTGCTTTAAGATGTCTGCTGGAATGATGGGGCCCCAAAACACCTAGCTCCTTGGTGCAGACTGTGAACCTCCCCGGAACCCCTAAAACACAGTGTACACTTCTCTCCCTTCTCCCTCCAGCCATTTTCAACAACGGAAGGAGCTCATTAACATATTAAGCACCTTAAAGCTTATGGATGTGACCTGAAGGATGAACCCCAAATCACCTAGCTCTGATAGTTAACAAGGCTTGCATTCACCAGTCCCAGAGGACTATAGTCAACAGAAATTGATCCAAAGTCATAGTGCTATTCAGTAGCAGAGGAAGATTTGAAAATGCAGGTCTCAGATATATGCTCTTTACTACGCTATGTACTTTTACAACATGCAAAATAGTGTCAAGAAATGGGGTACTGGGTGGAGGGGGGCAAAGGGAGCAAAATTAGGACAAGTGTAATAGCAAACTAAATAAAATATATTTAAGAAAGAAAAGATTTGACACTATAATTTGACAGCTACACTTGTCATTTCAGCTCAGGTTACATTTCTAACTCCTTAGTCAAAAAAAAACATTGACATTTAGTTGAATTACTAGATTTTAACTGAGCACTTCCTCTACTGCAGCAGACTTAATGAAATGTGTCAAGGGCAACCTTGCTGCTTGAAAGCAACCGTTTAAATGTGATTCTCTATGTACATGGCATAGTAACACATCTGTAGTAACAGCACAGATAACAGCAAATATGTTCACTGAATTACTCTGCTTCTATAAAACCAGAGGATCATCCAAATTATATTTCTCTAGATTGCCCCATTCTTAGCACATAAAATCACATGCACACACACAGAATATTCAGAAAATATGATATATCTAAAACGCAATCCCAACTAAATTTCAAATAGATTTAAAAGTTAGGGGAAAAGTAATAAAGTGTGTCAGAGCAACTAGAAAGTGACCTGAAAAACATTTTTTTCTGAACCTGAAGTGTACAAATTATTTGCAAATTTATCTGTTTATCAATTGCCAGCCTTTTAAATTTATAATTAGCATAAATAAAAATATATTAGCCCTGACTAGTGGTACATTGGATAAGGCACCAATCTGTGAACCCAAAGGTCTCTGGTTCGATTCCCAGCCAGGGCACATAACCAGGTTGCAAGCCAGGTCTCCACGCAGGTCTGTAGCTGGAGGCAGATGAAAGGCAACCATACATGGATGTCTCTCTCCCTCTCTGCCTCTCTCTCTTCCCCGCTCTCTAAAAATAATAAATAAAATGCTTTAAAAAATATATCAAATGCTTGTGCTCCTAAATTCAAATTTTTAATTAGAATCTAAAATGTAGTTAAATAAATGCTCTGCTTGTTTTCAGTTAATAGCTGTTGGGTTTGGAATTTGCCTTCAAGATAAATATACAATGATAACTTTTAAAATACACTAAAGATTTGTTTACAAGGATTCATAAAATGGGTATTAGCACTAGGCAAAAAGTATAAAATGGGATCTAGTTTCATTTGGTTACTTTGAAGTGCATAAAAAAATACATCCCTAAAAAAAACCATTTTTCATTTTCCTAAATGTTCACAGCCTGTTCACTAATCTAAGTGACAATCCCTGACCCTTAGCTTCTTCCATCCAATCAGTCCTTGCAGCCTCTAACATGGATGGAATTTTTTTTATTATTATCAGAAAGCAGAGAATGTTTAGAAAACACTCCAGCTATAAATATTTTGCAAGTTCAGCTTTTGTTTCACGGAAGGTAAGCAGGCAATCTAAAATCACTGCTTATTTGAATAAAACCAACAGCATGAAAGAAAATCACTAGACTGAAAAACTCTAACATAAAAATAAGCATCCTCAAACTAAAAGCACATATGTGCTTTAAAAAAAAAAAAGAAATAAATAACATGAAGAAATGAAAATAACAAAAAGAAACAACAGAATAGAAAGATTGAATAACGGATGGAATATGAAAATAAACTAGACTATGGTCTAGTGGGATAGAATTCTCAGGACCTGTGATAAAACAACTAAGGAGACATTAGTGAGCACAAAGGTCAAGGACAGGGAGATGAAGTCTGAAGAACCTTGTTCCATTGGATCTCTAACATAAGAGCCTGGAGGAGAGAGCAGAGGAAAAAACTTTGAGGAAGTTAATTTTCCCACACAGAAGCAGGACTTGAATTAAACTCACAGCCAAGATATCTCCCACTGATTTCCTTGAAGGAGAACAAAAATCAGGCCTGTATTTGACTGTGGCCTGGTGATGTGAGAAAAGATAATGATGAGAAAATAGAGTAGCTCACAAGAATGGGAATCAAACTTCAATCAAGCTTTTGTTTCCAACATAACTTTTTTGGGTGTGTCTGTTGGGGACTTTCTCGATGAGATGAACACTTGAAATTGAGTCAAGTGCTACAGCTACACACCTATTAGAATGGCCAAATTCCAGAATGATGACAACACTATGCTGGCAAGGATGTGGCACTATAGGGACTCTAGTCCCTCGTATATACAAAATGTTTCAGCCTCTTTGTTGGCTAATGTCCACAAATCTAAACACACTCTCACCCCAGGAACCAGCAATCACGCTTCTTAGTAATTACCCTAAAGAGTTGAAAACTTATGTCCACACAAACACCTGCATCTAGACGTTTACAGCAATTTTACTTATGATTGCCAAGAATTTGGAAGCAATCAACGTGTTCTTCAGAAGGTGAAGGCTAAATTGAATGTGGTGCATCCAGACAATAGAATAGTCAGTGCTAAAAAAAATGGTCTATCAAGCTATGAAAAGATGTCTGTGGAATGTAGATGCATATTACTAAGTGAAAGAAGCCAATCTGAAAAAACTAGTGTATGATTCCAAATATATTACATTCTAAAAAAGGCAAAACAACAGTAAAATGATCAGTGGTCACCAGCAGTTGGCAGGAGAAGGGGTGAATAGGCAAAACACAGTGGATTTTTAGGGCACTGAAAATCTTCCGCATAAAAGTGTAATGATGAAGACAAGCCATTATAGATTTGTCCAAACTCATAGAATGTCCCACATTAATAATGAACAGTAATCTAAACTATGGACGGTAGTTAATATGTAATGTGTTCATGGAGGTTCAACAATTGTAACAACTAAATCACTCCAGCAGTGGGCACTAATAATGGGGAAGACTGTGCGTGTGCGAGGAATGGGATGTATGGGAAGATCTTTGCACCTTTCTTTTAATCTTGCTGTGAACCAAAAATTGTCTTAAAAAAAGACAGATTCAGCCAAAATATTGACACTAAAAGCACTTGACTGCATATGTACATGTTTGCCTTAGCAAGTGGTACATAATTCGTGTAATGATCATCTTGTCCTTGGAATGCCTCTATTTTCCCCAACCTAAGCATAAAAAGAATAACATACCGAGTCATGTCATGACTGACTTACCATTTTTTGTCCCCTTACTTAAATATGAGAAAGCACAAAATGGAAAATGAATTCCATTGTTTGGGAGAAGAAAAACTTAGGATGGACCAAAATTTCCTTGTTTCTACATAAACTATACAGGTAAATTTCCCCAATCCTACAGGCACCTTTAATTAAAGCAATTAGGAGTGCAAGGGTAGGGAGATTATATATTTCGGATTGTGGGTACCAGTCAAAACTGTTTAAACACAACTGATTTATGCTTCTGGGAGAAAAACTGGGGTTATCAAGGTAACCTATAGACGAGAATTCAGTCTCTTGTAAATAAGTTCTGGCAAATGTAAGCAAAACATTATTACAATGAAAAGGAAGAGCCAAGGGGTTATAAAATGAATCACTTGATAATAACAATGCATGCTAATGCACATGCTCTCTTCTGACAATTACAGGATACATTTAAACTCATTTTAATTCCCTAGGGCACCACAGCCCTCTAATTTAACCCCAAAGAAAGAATAATCACTGAGGCAAAAATTATGAACTATATAATCCTGTTTGCCCCTCTTCCAATCAAAGGCCTCCCAGAGGAATTACTTATAGTTGTGGTTACAGCTAAAAAGAAATGGACAGTTGTTTTTAGACAAGAGCCAGATAGGCCTATTTATCACAATTAGGAATGGGTGTGGGTCCATATACCCAATGATTTTGTACAATGCTTTGTCAAGATAGAGATTTGTCTGTAGCTGAAAGCATCCATGCAACTTAGGTATTGGAATAAAATGGTTTGATTTTACACAATTGGTAATATGGTGCTGTGTATAGTAGAGCTTTATACTTTTATTCACTTTCCATATGAAAAATGGTGAGAAAATAAGTATTTGGTCTCTGCTACTAACAATCAGACTATATGAGTTATTTTTGTATGCTGTAAGGTTCATTCCATAATCGACTCATGAAACCAGTTTCATGGGTAATCATCAGTATTTTCTTAAATACTGATATAAAATGATTAAGTACACATCAGTGGATCTTAATTTTACACAAACATATGTATATGTTTGTGTGTCTACTGGCTTGTATTAAATAAAAGTATTTTGTACTGTAAATAGTTGTCAAAAAATTTAAAGGTTATTGACCTAAGCTACTCGAAAACCAAAATTGTCAACTGAATTTCTATAAGTAATATTTTAACTTTTTTCAATATCTGTAATTATAGACTATTTGTTTTTCCATAACAAGCCTAACCCAAGAAGCTAAAAGACAATTAAGGCTATTAATTCCAACTGAAACAGTCAGAAGATAGAATTTGTAAGAAATATGAGTAAATTCACTGGCACAGAAGTGGGAAAAGACTATAAGACATGTGTTACCTCACCTGTTTTGGGAAATTTAAGTGAAAACCCACAAAACACTTCAAATTCAGTTCTCCAGTCATGCTAGCTAACACCTGAGCAAATTTTAGTTGATAATGTTAATTTGTATCTTTCTAATTTAACTGCTTTCATAAAATTAAAATATTTCATTGTTCTTCTAAAAATCTCTATGTTGCTTTCATTACTAAAATTTTCAAGGTCACAAATCTATTATTAACATGGTCAGGAGTGTCAATTTTCATTGAAGTGTCTGTAAAATACCAAGTAGTCAAAGGAAAAAATAACATTGAGACAGTCAATTTCAAGTCTCATATAATATTTTATTATGATATCCTACTTTATCCATGCCAATCTTTGCCAGTTACCAGCCAAATTAACCTCTTCTAACATTTGCTTTATATTACATACCACTCTAATCGTTCAGTTCATTTCTGTGGTAAGGAAATGATTACCATATCTTTTCAAGGCACATGCTTAATGTTATCAGGAATTTTTAAGCCTTGGGAGAATGTTCTGGTTTGTCAGAGGAGACATTTTGTGGAGGAGAGAAAGACTGTTTGACGCCTGTGTTAGTTTGGGTCCTCCAAGAATCAAATGCCAAGGAGTCAGAAGTAGATGTTTATTGGGGAGCACACCTGAGAAAGAAAGGGGAAGGGGAACAGGAGTTGTCACAAACTTGACGTTGATAAATTCCTGACACTTGTGAACAGAGAAGAGGGAAGCAGGTGGACTGAATAAGAAGAGCCCCTCTGAGAATGTCTAGGGCAGCCCGAAGGGAGAGTCAGCATGAAGGCTTGTTATGTAACTGGCCAGGCCCCAGCCGCTCCACTGTACTTGGTCATTGGCTAGAAGCTGCCAAGAAAGTTCTCCTTGACCTGAATGAACACCATGGCAGATCCCCAAGGCAGTGTGGCTAAAGGCTGTCAGCTAGATATGCTTCTCTTGGAGGATTCTTACCTGAGAGATCTGAAGGAGAGGACTGCTGCAAATTCCCTACTTACAGCTACACCCTCACGTTAAAGCTGCCCATGTATTTCTTTCTGTACAGTCACTTTTTTTGAGCTTACATGGTCTTATCTACTATTTCATGTCTATATTTTTGCCTAAGTTTTGACAGTGTAAAATTAACTTATTCTTATCCTTGTTGCTTTGCTTCTGATTTTATATAGCTCTGCAACTTACTTTTCTCCTTCTGTTCATTAATTACTTTATATCTTTAGGCAGTTCATCACATACATATATAGTATATTAAGTTACTTATTTGAACAGGCAATGTATGCACTTTGGAGAAAAATCAAAGAGTGCCCCTCTTTTATATGTATTCTGAGGCTCAACTAAAGGGGTCTTTCATTGATTATTCTTACAAATCTATAAACTGCTAGCACATGCTGTGATCCCTCTTCTATATTGCAAAGTATACCTACAGTATCTAAATTATTTCATATACCCTACTTTGAAACCCAACCAAAATGAGAATCCTTTTATGTATCTTAGTTCAAAGGTAAAACCCATTCTTGTAGAACAATCATAGCAAAATATGGCACAGGTGGTAGCAGTTGGCACGTTTCTCCAATAAAAATGCTGTTGTATTCCAATAATTGCACTGCCTGATTTTCAGTGCTTGTGTCTAGAATACTTCCTACATTCTTGATGGTGATGTTTGGTTAATGTCACGTGACGTGGGTGGCTTGTATTACAATTTTTTAAATTATAGATAAGAAAATGTAAGTTAGGAGCGGAAAGTAACTCGAGTTATTTCTGTTGAGTGCTTGGCAGGGGTTAATACGACCAGGAGTGGCAAATTTGGAATGCAATGCTAGGTGTAATCTGGTTGACCAGCCTCCCACCCAGATGGGGTTCTGACGGACAATATTGCTTTTGTTCCTTTACAATCCTTCTTTCCTGTTTAACTTGCTTATTTTCATGACAAGCTTTCCCTGAACTCTGAGGAGAATTACACGTAAGGTACAAGACAAAAATGAAATCAGGGAGAAAAAGATAAACAAAAGAGGTTGGCAGGTACACAGATTGAATCTGAAAAGAAGATGGCACAATGGAGAGTAGACTGAATGTATCATGAAAAGAGTCATGAAAGAGCCATAGATTTAAGGTCAGTTTCGGCCTCTGAGAAATAAAGAACTACATTCATGTCAACACTAACACTGAGCATCTTGGAGAAGTTACTTTTCTTCACTGTGCTTTATACTGAATTCAGTTATTGTTTAAATTGTACACGAAAATGCATATAAGGTGCTGGGAACATTGCATGGTATACAAAAAGCACTGTACAAATATAATCTATTAAGCACAAAATTGAGACAGGCGTAGCAGGAAATATGGTTCAAGAATTCTGGGGAAGGGAGCTTTACACTATACAATAACACAGTGCTGACCTATCATTTTCGCGTCGGCATGCACACACGAATAATACGACATATATGGCACCCTAAAGTAAAGCGGAGGAAACCTGGAGCCCCATGGAGGGCTTCGGGCAGATGTCGACAACTGATGCAATGCTTTCAACCACCCTAACCTTTTGCGGATGCTCTGGAGCTGAGGGAAGAGTGTACCCAAGACGCCGGTGTGCTGTGTCACATCAGCTGGGAAGCTCTGCAGTAAGGTAAACGAAAAAGCTGAGTCACTCAGCTCTTTGCTGTCTGAGAAAACATTCCGCTGGGTCCTGGAAACGCTCAGGCAATGCGAGTTTGTAAGAGGGACAGTACAGGTCTTGTCTTGCAGCTCAAGTGCCCTCAAATACCCTCTTGCCCCATGACTCCTGCCTCTTCTCACCACCTACAGACCTTCCACCCTATTCCAAGTTGCCATGGATACCAGCCTAGATTATTTCTATAGCTTCTAAGGGAGCTCCCTATGCCTGCCTGTGTTTCTCTACAGTCTGTAGTTACGATAGCAGCCTGGGGATTATTTCAAAACGAAGGCAGATTATGTGCCCAAGTCATCTTTTATTACTAAGAGGGAAGCCAGACGTTTACCCTCTTGCAAAGGCACGAACTTATCTCCACAACTTACCTCTGAACGTATCCCCATGACTCTGTTCCCAAACATGAAATGGACTCTATACCTTTAGTTTGATTAAAAACCACCTCTTGGACCCAGACACTTCTGTCTCACTAGAGGCTTTTCACATTTTTATTTAGATTGTGATGGTCAGTTTTATGTGTTAACCTGGCCAGCTATGGTGCTCAGTTGTTCAAGCAAACATCAATGTAAATGTTTCTATGAAAGTATTATTCAGATGTGATTAATATTGAAAGCCGTAGTCTCCGAGGAAGGAAAATGACCCTTCACAATATGGGAGAACCTCATCTAACCAAAGACTTTAAGAGAAAAGTCTCAAGTTCTTTGAAGAGAAAGCCATTTCTCCTCTAGACCACCCTGGGACTCAAGATTGCCACATTAATTCCTTTCTTAAAAATGTATCAGGGAGACATTGGTTAACAGGATGGTGCAGACACTATGAAAACAGTATGGCAGTTCCCCAAAATATTAATAATATAGAGCTACCATTTGCTTCAGCAATCCCTCTTCTGGGTATTTACCTGAAAAACTCAAAAACATTTATTCACAAAGATATATGCAGCTCTGTGTTCATTGCATCATTGTTCATTGTTTCCAAGACATAGAAACAACCAGTGTCCTCAGATAGATTATTGGATAAAGGAAGTGTGGTTCACTATACTATGTATGGCATATAACTCAGCCATAAGAAAAGATGAAACACTGCCATCAGTAACAAGAATTTGAGGAATTTCTAGCCTCCCGTCTGCCCTGCAAATTTCTGACTTGCCAACTGCTACAATTGCGTTAGACAGTTCCTGAAAACAAATCTCTCTCTGTCCCTGTGAATACAGCCTATTCGTTTTGCTTCTCTGCAGGACATTCATCCATATTTATTCTGCACACCATTGGCGTACTTGATCCCCTTTCTCTGTTCTATTTGTGTCGGTATTTTGTCTGTCTTCTCCCATTAGAATACAAGCTACATTTGGACAAGATTTCCCGGCACAGCCTTAAAATACTGCTTGGCACATGGCAAGTTCCCAATATATGTGTGTTGAATAAAACTAAAGTAAATCATGATGTCGTGTTGCTCCTAATGCTTCCAATACCTTCCTCATATCAGGTAATTGACATGCATGAGATTAACAAAGAGAAAGGGAAATGGAAAATAAGAGGAATTCAGGGAATGGACAGATGTGACCAAAAACATTCAAGGCGATGCAGAGGGTGAGTAAATTCAAAGAAAAAGGACAGTTTTCAAATGTGATCAGAAAGGAGGCATTTTACAGACAAAGGAAAGTGGGAATGTAAAGAACTTGGGGAGATTTATTAAAAATGAAAAGGAATAACTAGAAACTAAACAGGCTTAACAAGCTAGTTTTGGAAGTACATAAATCAATATGGTAAAAATATATAAGCATAGCCTGACTTGGAGCCTGACTTCTATGACTATTCAGCTGTGTGACCATATGCAATGCGTTTATTATTTCAGCATTTCCTTCAGCTCTAACAAGAGGGTTATGATCTGTACTTTTCTTCCCTGGCACAGTTCCCCTCCCACCCTCAAGACTGGATCAGATAACAGATTTGAAAATATCAAAGAAAAATTAATAATTCAAACTACAAGTAATTTTTATAAGAATGTTTATAAAAATAATTGTGGTAAGATAATGATTCTGACAGTTTATAAATATAAACTTCTGAATTTAAAAATCACCAAAAAATTAAAATTAAAAAAAAAAGTCAAAGTAAAAAGTTAAGATAGCAATGAAATGGCAGAACATAGATAGATAGCAGGACATTGGTGTCCCATTTAATTTCTCAGAGAGAGAAAGAGAGACAGAGAAGTTCCTCTGTTTGTGCCAATACCTGGAAACACTGATATTCTTTAGCATTTTAGAGAAAATTAGAAAGAAAGCCATAAGTTTAGCCTCTCACTCTGACACTTATAAAAATACATTATTAAATGTTATTGCACAAGTGTTTCCCCTAGAGCTGTGTTTAAAGTAAACAGTATTATCTTCAATGAGGTCTTCGGCTTCTGCAATCTTGAAGTAAATTTGACTAGAATCAGACTGCCCAGCATAGTATTATTAATCTCCTAAAAAAGTCAAATTACTCCTCAGTTTTTCCAAAAGAATTATGATCATGATTTTTGAAAAACTGCACACAGTTTATGACTCGATGTTGAATATAAACTCTGTAATTATTTTGACTTTTATATAAGGAATTTAAAAGCATTGATAAACATTACAAATCACAGGAAGTAGGAAGAAAGAAAAATATTGAACAGTGAAATGTCAGTGAGATAAAGTCAGGGAGAGTAAGCAGCTTGTTTGTGGTTTTGGGAAAAGATAAAGGTTGGTTTCATGACAACACAACATTCAGACTCTACCCCTGTTTGTTTAATATGCTAAAGTGACCATCAGCTAATTTGTCCTTTAAAATGTTTGCGAATCAAATCTGCTCCTTTCTATTTAATATCAGCAACCTATATCTTAACTCTAGTTCATAAATTTACCAAATCTTAACTATAGTTTACAAATCTAAAAATAAATATTTATTGTAATTTTTCTTGTGTACTTTGAAGCTTAGAGACCTTTTGTGAGACGAACGTCACTATTGGGCTGGAGAAGCAAGCATTACCTACAAATAAGCTTGATCTTGCATGACCATGTTTGTGTCCTGAAACAAGCACACAATGTAATAAAATGTTTGCAGCTGACACTCAGTGTAATAGAACGTTACACTGGGAATAGGCTACCTCCATTGGGGCTAAGACCTAGTTAGACTTCACACTGAGATTTGTGCCTTTGTGAGCTAAGATCACTGCAATGACTAAATATTTCCTTTCGAATAAAACATTCCAACAGTAGGATATTTATGTTAGGTATGGAAGCTCACACTCATGGAAGGATAGCTCTTAGACTTAGGAAATTACTTACTACATTTATGACTAAACATTGACCTATGTATTGAAGGGGCCATAACACTCAGTACGCTGGACTTTAATATTCTATGTAAAAAGGGAAAGGATAGAATTAAGAGTATGCAGGTGAGTGGGTATTACTTACTAATAACACCTGTGAAAGCATGAGTTGGAATGAGGACTTGAATACCTATATCTTCCTTTCTGCATGAAAACAGAATATTTATGTTCTGCTTAAAAAGTTCTTTCTGTGATATGCATCCTGAATGTTGGACATGACACTAATCTCCAACAATTGCATCATAAAAAGAAAAATGATCCCAAGGTTATATCCATGAGCAAACTGTTCTTGGTCATTAAAGCTGGATACTGATTGAAAGAAGGGCCACTGGAGAAAATGAGTAGGTGAGAAAGATTGGATTTGGGTGGCTAAAACATATTTGAATGCACAAGGCTGACCATGATGGCAACATATACACAAGAGAAGATGTCCAGCCCTCAGAAATAATTCCATGGCTAGAGTTGTTGATGAAAGGTCACATCTGAGATTAAAGGGTTATAAAAGCCTTTTATGAAGTCACTTGGGGAAATAGGTAGGAAAGATGATGAGAGGGAGACAGAGCTTATCCTTGTTGGCATGTAAATAGTTTCCTACTGAAGGTCTCAAAGGGAAGACTTAATCACCCATAAGACATACAAATATATATATTTGCTTCAGAGAAAAACTAAATTTTAGAAAAAGGGTCACTGCATTTGAAAAAGCAGTAGAAAATGCATTAGCAGCTTTTTCAGCATTTTGTAATTGTCTTGTGCGGCCCACATGTGGCTCTGTGTATGCAGGAAGGAGTTACAACTGAATTGTAATTTCAGATCCAATCTCAAGCTTAATTTCAGCACTATTGTCACAGTTCTCAAACACCGGTCTCATCAGGGCCCTTAAGGCTACAGTGGCACACTTAAAAGAATGCAGAACTTCTTTGTTTCTGTCAAGCTGTGGAAAACATCCTTCAAGTTCGCTAGGTCAAACACGATGAGCCTGGCTAACACCTGAGAACAAAATCAGCACTCTTCTCAGCATTAAGCCAAAACAGCACAGAAGACATTTTTTATGTTCCTTAAGATAACCGTAAAGTGGAACAAATATAGAATAAGGACTAGAACAATTCCACAGAATAGATAAACTACTTTTGGAGAAATGGAACAATTTTAGTTTTTATATTTTTTGAGGACAAAGGAAAGAAGAAATAGCAAGAAAATATGATAAGTCATACTTAAAAATACAATAATATCTGGGCTAACTTTTTATTATAGGTGATTTTTATTAAATACATTTTATAGAACTTTACTTAGTCCATAAACCTACATAGTTTTTAAGTGAGAATAAGTCTTACTCCAGTAAAATTTTAGACAGTCTAGGCTACTGAAGCTTTAATGAAAGCAATATAATTATGGAAGAAATGTTATAGTCAGAAATGTGGCTACATGTTTCTTTGGGTAGGGTTGTCGCTGAGCGATGGTTTCTTAGTCAAGGACTATACACCTGGATTGCCTTTGACAATAAATGTGACTGTGTGGTGTAATTCTAACCTCAGAATATTGACAAAAATTATATACTTGCCTTGATTCTTCTACTTGATGTTTGGAAAGTGACTACATGGCTTGGATATTCAATAGTCATCTTAGTATTAGTGAAAAAACAAATGGAGAAGAAAATGGCTCTCTTTGGTGTAGAAGGAGTAGCTCAAATTATGAGTAAATGAGAACCCCCAAGGAAAGTATGTAGGGTGAAAATAGTGCTGGCTTAAGTACAGAAGTTTAAGACACATCATGTATAAGACATAAGAGGGTTGTGTAAGAAAAGCATTCAAATAATTTACAAATGAATAATGAAAGCCCTTAAATAGAGAGAAATTGCTGAAGAACTGGAAGAACATGTGGTAGAGACAAAACATGTAGTTTTTTTTTTTTTTCTTTTTTTCAAAACATGTAGTTTTAAGAGGGCAATCAATATATGTTTTATCATCCCAAAGTATCCATTCATTTAGAAACTTAACCAATTCTTGGAATGACGGGGAAAGAACATCTTCCAAAGGGTGATGAGGGCAAAATCCTGACAATTATTTCTAAATATTTCTAAATAAGGAAAGAAAAATAAAGAAGTGTACTATCACAAAGGAAACAACTCCATGGAAAGTGAATGGAAAGAGAGAAGTGAGGGCTTATATAGAAGGAAATATTCCGTCAAGGCAGGACATATTTATTGGTTAAAGGAATAGAGGAAAGAAAACAACAGGAGTGAGAGGTGGAGGACTGGATAGTATAGACTGGAAATAGTAGGAGTTGAGATTTAAAATGCTGATAAAGGGCCCTGGCTGGTGTGGCTCAGTGGATTGAGCACTGACCTGGGAACCAAAGGGTTGACAGTTTGATTCCCAGTTAGGGCACATGCCTGGGTTACAGGCCAGGTTCCTGGTTGGGGGTGTAGTTGGGGGTACATGAGAGGCAACCACATGTCGATGTTTCTCTCCCTTTCTCCCTCCCTTCCCCTCTCTCTAAAAAAGTAAATAAATAAAATCTTTTTTTAAATCTTATTAAAAATGCTGGTGAAGGAACTAGATTTAAAGAGATAAGGAAGATATCTGTGTCCCTGGATGAAGGGAATTAAAGATGCTTTCAGATGTTGGCAAATTTCAGTTAGAAAGAGGCATGTCCACGTCTAATCTTCATCTAGCCCCTACATAGTGAAATTTGAAAGGCAGATCAGAGGAACTCTTGCTAATCACTCAATCAACAGTTATTTATCTAGCATTTACTATACCCTAGGAACTTCAAGAAACATATTAGCAAATAAAATATTCATCATTCTTCTCTCACTTTATAAAGGTTGTGATGTAGTAAGAAATGTTACTATTTTTCAATTGATTGATGTACTGTAAATCATTTTAGAAATTTAGAAAGCAGGAGATGGCCGTGTTTGTCAGACTGTTTCTTACTAAATTGTCATACAAATATGAAAATGTAACACTTGCAAGTGGGTAAATTAATTTATAGTTTATAGTTTACGTTTCTCTTCAATTACTATTAAATTAATTGTAAACTTGAAAGTAAATGCTTGACAGAGGTAGCATAGTAAGACATTCTTTATCATTGCTGAAGTACACGTTGTCAGGAATAAATATGATTGACATGTTTATTCGGATGCTTGTTAGAAGAATTGTAATCAATACTAAAGGTCTTTTGAAAAATTTCACAGTGTTATGGTAAAAATAGAAGTTATTTTATTATTACAATAAAATCATATCTTCATTATTTGAGTTCCCTCCCTACTCTCTTTTTCAATAGTCTTCAGATCTATGTATATATTCTTTAGCTATGATAGTGAAGGTAAATTTGTTGCTTTAAATCCATTATTGACTCAATTGTCCCAAACTCAGAAATGAGTTATTAAATGTTAAAAGTTTCTCCATGAGTTTGTCAGCTAATATCTAGAAATTCTTAGCTCTTAATTTCTTTATATTGAAAGTAAAGTACTAAATACCTTGGATTTTGTTTAAAAAAACATACATAACATAAAGTTAGAGCACACTCTAACGATAATTTTCATTTTCTATTTCAGACATAAATTACCATAAACACAAGAAAGTGTTCATTATAACCATTTTTAGGCTCCACTAAATTAGTTTTACATAGTCAATATGATGGGCTAGTAAATGAAGATAATTATTCAATAAAAATCCCCCCTTCAGTAAAGGATCTCTTCATCTTAGGTTGTGCTATAGACGCAAGTGTTTAATTCTAAATTGAGTAGCAGCCCAGGCAGTAGTCTTCATGGCAGGAGAAATGGAGGTCTTGATATGTCCCCTTTCCCTGATCAAATGTCCTTCATATGGGATATCCACTTCTCTTGAAATACAGCTGTCTGGTGAAGCCTTAACCAAAATGCAGATAAGTAATACAACCTGGTGTATGTTGCTTTGTGTCATTTGCGAGCTATTCTCCTCTTTTCCTGTTTCTCAAAGAGGAGTGTTCTTCTGAAGAAAGTGTGTCATATAGTCAGCCCCACACCCCTATACAATGCCTGGCAGAATACGGAGTTTTTAAATAAGTAAACATTTATTTTTTGAATACTTTAAAGTCAAAATTTGTGAGACTTATTCTAGAACACTACTATAGTGCTATTTTGATGACAATTTCAAGTATATTTGAAGTAATTATAATATAATGGAATAATAATATTTTAGGTGTTTTTCAAATTATTTTCATTTCTCATCTTCATATGATGCAGTGAAAACAACAAAATCTCATTTTGAACAAGAAAAACATACATCTTGGTATCTATCCATTTACATTATAAATTACATCTAGGAGTCAGTGTTTTCCAGTTTCAGAAGAGACTTACAAATTCTAGTGATTAATAATATTTATAAAATGCTTTACAATTTGCATACTCTCATATTCTAAATCATTCAAAATCAGTTTTGTTAGCAACCTAAGGATGATGTTGGTTAAATGCAAGAGATATTTTGATTATGAAACTCTGCTGCCCCAAGTTTGTAGTGAGCAAAACCAAGAAGCAAAACGAGCTTTCTAGAGGGAAGGTCAGGATTTGATGCTTCTAGGAAAAAGAAAAGGCTAACATAATAAAACCTAGAGGAAGGGCTGAGGAACACAAATAAAATGTTCTCACTGATTCTAGTAAAATTATAATAGCGCTATTACTGTGATTAAATAGAAACTGACTTTTAAAAAAACCTTCACCTGAGAGCATGCTAATTGATTTGAGAGAGAGAGGAAGAAAGGGCGAAAGAGAGAAACATTAGCCAGTTGCATGCACCCTAATGGGGGATAGAACCCACAAATTTCTGGTGTATGGGACGATGTTCCAGCTCACTGAGCCACCCGACCAGGAAAGAAACGAACTTTTTAATGTCTCTTTCAAGTCAATGACTTCCTGCTAGTAAATATTTTAATTACATTGTGATCATTTCAAAGAAAGAAAGAGTGGGTGACATCCACAATCTCCCTAAAAAAAAAGTGTTGATGTTTTTCTCTTAAGCTTACATTAAAAAAAAAAAAAAAAAAAACTGGAAAACTTTAAATCATGTTGGAAGTTGAAGTTTTTTATTATAGTGTTCAGAATTTGAGTATTCATAATTAAACCTAATGACATAATTACAGCAATTAAATGTGGAACAGTAGGACAGGTCCGGTATATTATGTCACATGGACAAATTAATAATCACTCCAGAACTTTAAATGTTATATGTGTTGAATTTTAACATGTTTGATATCGATATCTATTTTTATATTAGCAGAGCTTATTATAACAGAAGAAAATCACTCAGTTGTTTCAAATGATTATACAGATAAATAATATTCCATTATATATATATTTACAAGCAAATAAACATTATATAGTTGATGTATATTGATTATTTAGGAATAGACAAGAAACCTTTCTAGCACTGTTCTCCCAGAATGTTAAAAGTCCTTCTAGCTGTATGAATTGCCGTTGGGCAATATGGTACATGTACAGCTGATGCTATTCTTTAATAACTCTACAATAGCCTCTCATTGTTTGTGTTAAAAATTGCACATGACCCACTTTATTTATTTATTTATTTATTAATTTTAAAGATTTTATGTATTATTTTTCAGAGAGAGGGGAAGGGAGAGAGGCAGAGAGGGAGAGAAACATCAATGTATGGTTGCCCTTCACCTGCCACCAGTCACGGATCTGGCTGGAGACCTGGCTTGCCCTGACTGGGAATCAAACCAGCAACCTTTGGGTTCTCGGGCCAGTGCCTTATCCACTGTGCCACCAGCCAGGGCTAGCATATCACCCACTTTAAATTAAAAGCTAGAAATGATTACGCTTAGTGAGAAGGGCATGTGGAAGACTGAGAAAGGCTGAAAGTTATCCCTCTTGCACCAGCTAAGCTAAGTTATGCAAACAAAGGAAAAGTTCTTGAGGCAAATGAGCAGTCCTCTTCCAATGTACACAGGGATAATAGGAAAGCAAGATAGCCTTATTACTGATATGGACAGAGTTTGGTCTGGAAAGAAGATCAAGCCAGCCACACCATTCCCTTAAGCCAAAGCCTAATGGGAAGCAAGGCCCCACTCTCTAAATTCTGTGAAGCTGAGAGAGGTAAGGAAGCTGCAGGGGAAAGTCTGAAGTTGACAAATGTTGGCTAATGATGTTTAAAGATGGAAGCCATTGATAGTGCAAGGTGAAGTAGCAAGTGCTGGTGTCGAAGCTGCAGCAAGTTATCCAGAAGATCTAGCTAAAAGAGTGGCTACACTAAACAACAGGTTCTCAAACGCAGACAAAATGGCCTTCTATTGGCAGAAGATGCCATTGAGGGCTTTCATAGCTTTAGAGAGGAAAAGTCAATGCCTCGCTTCAAAGCTTCCAAGTACTGGCTGACTCTCTTTTATGGCGAATGCAGCTGGTGACTAGGATAATGCCATGCTCACTTACCATCCCCGAAATCTTAGGACCCTTAAAAGTTATGTGCAATCTACTCTGTTTGTGCTCTATTAATGGGATATAAAAGCCTAGATGGCAGTACATCTTTTTACAGCACAGTTTACCAAATATTTTAAGCCCACTAATGTGACTTACTGTTCAAGAAAACTTTTTGTTCAAAATATTTCTGCTCATTGACAATACACCTGGTCACCCAAGAACTCTGATGTAAAATGAGATTAATGTGTACATGCCGGTTACAACCTAACACAGTGTCTATTCTGCAGTCTATGGATCAAGTAGTAATTTTGTCTTTTATGTTTTACCATTTGAGAAATTATTTTCTAAATATATAGCTGTTATAGATATTGATTCCTTTGATGAGTCTGGTGAAAGTAAATCAAACATCTTCTTGAAAGGATTCTTCATTTTAGATGCTGTTAAAAGCATTCATGACTCATGGGAAGAAGTCAAAATATCAACAGTAACAGAAATTTGAAAGAAGTGTGATTCTAATCCTCATGTATGGCTTTGATGATTAGACTTCAGTGGAGGAAGTAATGGTAGGCATGGTGGAAATAGCTAGATACCTAGCATTAGAAGCAAAGTCTGAAGGCTTGACTGAATTTCATGATGAAACTTGAAGAAATGAGGAGGTTTTTCTTATAGATGAGCAAACAGAGTGGCTTCTTGAGATGGAATCTACTCTTGGTGAAGCTGCTACAAAGACTGTTGAAATGACAACAAAGTATTTGAAGCATTACAGACATTTAGATGATAAAGCAAAGGCCAGCTTCGAAAGGATTGACTCCAATTTTGAAAGAAGTTCTATGTATAAAATGTTATCAAACAAGCATCGCATTCTATAGGGAATAGTTTCTGAGAGAAAGATTTGATTGATACAGCAAACTTAATATCTGTCTTATTTTAAGAACTTGTCACAGCCAACCCAGCCTTCAGCAGCCACCATTCTAATAGGGTGGTGACCACCAACACCAATGCAAGGCCCTCCACTAGCAAAGACATTAAGACTCATGAAGGCTCAGGTGATGGTTAACATTTTTTAACAAGAAGATATTTTCTTTAATCAACATATATATGGAACAGTTTTAAACATAATGTGTTGCACATTTAATAGACTACAGTATAGTAAAAATATGCCTTTTATATGCACTAGAAAACCAAAAATTTCATATTGCTCACTAATAGCAATATTCACACTATTGTGGTGTCTGAAACAGAAGTGAGCAAATGCTATGGGGAAAATGGTGCTGACAGACTTACTCAATGAAGGGTTGCCACAAACCTTCCATTTGTAAACAGTACAATATCTGTGTAACACAATAAAGCAAAGCACAACAAAAAGATGTCTTTACACTCAACTTGAAAAGGTCACTGCCAACCAAAGCTATCATATCCGGTGATTTGATGACAGTCCATAATTAATACAGAACAGAAGAAACTAACAAAAACCAGTGTCTTAATAAATCAATACATCACTGTCAAAGAGCATATGGAGAACCACATCAATAAGGCCACTTGAATCAGAACAAATTGAAATCTGTTAAAAAAATGTGTTGCCTAAATCTTGTCATTATTTATTATCTTTATGTGTAGAACAGACAGCATGTAACATAAAAAAAAAAAAAGGCAAGGATTTTTCTTGTCAGAAATTAGGTTTAAATCCCAACTACATAATGGACAAGTGTGAGACTTAAAGAGTGATTATTTATGATTGCATACATGCCCAGGATTACCTTTAGGGTCCTCACGTGGTACTCAGTTATGTACCCACCCTCACATTACAGTGATGATGCTGAACCTCATTGGTTATGGTTGGTGCATGTGATCAAAATGGGACCAACAGTTCTTCCTGAGGTTGTTACAGGCTTTGAGGAAAGAAGTGTTATCTTTTCTCATAAGCTAGAAGGATTACATTTTGGTAGCAATTTTGTCTCTGGGGAATAAAGCCAGGCAACAAATAGAAATGTGTGTCAGAGATAAAAGATAGAGCCCTCACATGCTGCGAGCCCATGAATGCAGCTGGGAAGGAATCAAACACTGAAAAAGCAGAACGGAGAGAGAGAGAGAGAGAGAGAAAGAGACCCATAGGAAAGCTATTCGTTCAAGAGTAACTCCAAAGACATGGGGTTTTGATAACACTAATAGGTCAGAAGGTGCATCTAAGACAGCCCCAGAGTTTGCCATTTGTCCCCTATAATTAGAATGGTGGCCCGTTTACTCTCAAACATGACCTGGTTTGAAATAATTTCTCCCCACTCATAGCTCAGTATCAGTACCTTACTCACATTACATATATTATGATCTTTTTCTGTACCTAGGTTAGGCTTGAAGTAAAGGGCAGTGAGCAAAACAATAGGGAATTTAAGAAAGTATTAAGAGATTCATAATATTGGATTCTCATTAGTGTTAGTTTTCAGATGTAGAATAGGGGCAATCCGGCAGAAATTAACTGGACCCAGTCTTTTAGCTTTTACATTTATCGTAACAGAATTAACAGAAAAGAGTATACTTAGCACTTGCCAGACAAGAATATAAATTGTACCCTTGATTGCCTCACACAAACACCGTCATGTTTAATGAAATCAGACGTTTGCAATGTAGTTTTGATAATCTTTCATCTGCTGACATTTTCAAAGCTCTTGCTTAAAAAGAAATCATGTACATTATTATGTTTGAAACAATTCTCTTTACTTCCTGTACCTTGGCGTGTTTTCAAAGAATAGAAAGAACCCATGTGTACATTATTACAAAGGAATCCAGGCAAGGACACACCTGAATGTTATAGCCTATTGGGGTTTCTGTAGGAGTGTTTAAAAATATTTGTAAATAATTATCCGAAAAAGCCATTTTACTGACTAAAAATTCATGTGTTTTCTATTAGTAGCTAAGGTTCTTGTATTTATTTTGGACTTAGAGTATAGTAAATAGCATAAGATTTTATGTAAATAGATAATTTATTATGTAGGTCTTTGATTAGTTGAGGAGAAGAAAATATATAGTTTTATTCTGATACTTCAAGAGAAGGTGTCCCAAATAAGAAAGAGATAAAGGTTGGTAAGTAGTACCCTGTGATTCAAGGGATTCACTGGCTGCTGGTAAGCTGCACTGCCCTGCTAGGCCCTGCTAGGCCCTATGTGAGTCAGGTTGAGAGGACATCTATTTCAGAATAGGTTTGCCACTTGCTAAATGTGAGCATTCTCCACCCAATTATGAAACTAGAGCATTGACAGACTTCCCACTGTAATTAGCCAGTTTCTGTTCAATAGTCACAAACGATGAAAATCCTCATTTTCTTTTTTAGCTTTTCACTAAATTGCACATGTAAGCAGTGGTCTTGTTTTAAACAAAACATTTCATGGAAAAAAATCTCCATTTAAAAATAAAGCTTAAGAGCTAAAGCAAAATGCAAAAGGCATGCATGTTTGCAGCCTTATTTGCCAAACACTTTGGTCTCTGGATTTGGGGTTCAAACATGTGGAGGTAGTCCTGTCACATGTGTTACTTTTGATGATTCCAGCTCTGTTCCCATCATTGTGTGACAGAGAACAGTACATCACCTGGGGCAATAAATATGAGCTATTATAGCCATTTTGGTCAATAGAAGTCAACACCAGACTGTGTCCAGAATGAGAAATCATGTGCTCCTAATTTCCTGTAACTCATCACTGTTATTACTGTTCTCCTCTCCCAATTATTCAGCCATTTAGATGGCCAGCAATGAGATAAGTTAGCTATGAACTACACATATTTAATTACTTTGCTCTGTCATTGGGAAAACTGATTTTCATCAAGGGAAATTGGACTTTCAAGTGCAATAATGAAGGAAGAAGTGGAATGGCCTTTGTCAGGGTTTTCCCAAATAAACATAAGAAAAATTGTCCTGGCTTCTGTAGATATCACATGAGTGGAGGTAAGATAATTGTCTTTTAATAAAAAGTATTGGTATAATTATGTACCTGTGACAGATGGTATGTTCACCACCCAACTAAGACCATCTTATCCTCCAATAGAGATGTGAACAATATATCCCAGGTTTGACAGACTTATTTCGATTTCTCACTTAACGTGGACCCCTGAGCACTCATTTCAATACAAAAAGCTCCCTTTCTTTGCTCCCTGGCAAAAAGTCATTGCCAAGTCCATTTAATTCGCTCCTCATTTCCCATATGCAAATCAATTCTCTAATCAGTAATATGTTATGATGGATCTAATGTCTTGCGCTGCTATACTGGCTATCTCAAAATGATTTGGCAAGCGGAGAAAATAATTAAACCAAATAGATAAAGCTATTGTTTTAATGAAAAAAATGAATTATAAGCAAATGGGAGCCGCACAGATTCCAATCAGTGTTTGCTTTGCTGTGTCCTGAGATGTAGATAGCTGGCCATCAGTTGACTGTCTGCACCCCATTCCAATTGGAAGGCAGGACATACCCCAAAGGAATAAATAGCAATCCTGTCACATTTCCCCAGGGTTGAGTTAGGCACATCTCTGCAAAGCCACCAGTTAAGGGATCTTTGCAGCTAACCTCAACTCAGTCATGCCTACTTGATAGGCCTTTCTGGAAAATACTTTGGGTCTTATAAGTAGGTTATTTCCTGGGCAAAAAGTACTGTTTTGGATTTTACTCCACTCACTTTCTAAGATTTCTGCCTCTAGTAGGTAAGAATTATCAGAGAAGCAGGGTGGGGGAAGCGCCCAACACTGTGGCATTATTTTTTCATGGTTTAACTCTGCTAGCTTCCTTCTATCTGTATTCACTACTTTCTTCCAGAGGAAGGTTTCATATTTCAATCAGTGACTTTGAAAGAAGATGCAATGACACATGGCTAGCCCCTTCTCCTGCCTTGTTTCTGAGGACAAGCTGTCCCCACAGAGAGAACATTCATTCCAACCCCAATCCTGGGCGGCCATGAGGGGAGGTGTCCATAGTGGATAACACATTTGTTCACACACACAAAGACTTCCTTGAACAGGTTAAATTTCAAGAAGAAAAAGAATATTAGCTTCACTCCCAACAGCCCAGGTCCACAATTTTACAGTATATTTTCAAAGTAAATGGCCCCACCATCAATGAAGATTCTGTGAGGGTACCATTCTTCTTCAATGCACTAAAACTTTGTTACCTTATACAAAACATATCCATCCAACTGTTCTGTTCTGATCTTAACAAGTGATCTGTCTTGGTAATTCTTTCAAAGCCAATGTATTTGTGAAACTGGCTGACATGTGGTTGTAAATTTGACAAAAACATTCCGAGCATCATCCACTCAACTTTAGGTGGACTCTAGAACAAAAAGAAATATTGCACAAAAATTAGATATAAGTAGTTTTGGCAGTCTATAAAGTCTAGCAATTTTTAGGTTCTTTATCTTTCCATCTTTGAGTCATTTGAGTCACCGCAATTTAAAGTCTTCTATTCTTGTCCCTCATGTGGAGGTTTAGTTTCTGAAAAGAGGTAACTTCAGCCAATGGTTAGGAAGCTTTTTAATTGAAAGCTGACTATAGCAGCCCTATTCTTAGGAGACATAGTCTCCAAAGCTCTGGATTTAGAGTGCAGAACTGATTTTATAAGAAAATAGATTTCCAGGGAGGTTAAAAGAAAAAAAATGAATTCCACTTTATCAACCCATAAGGGAATTTTGGTTGAATTTCATAAGGTTGGAAAAAGCTAACTAACTCTCTTCTTGACTTACGAGTGTCTGTAGGATTTTCTTGAACATGGTTCTTGGTGCCTAAGAATTATAATGGCTCTTATCTACTTGACTTTCCCTCTGTGCTCTAACATGCAATTCTGGCTTCAGTATGAGTTGAAAATGTTAATTTGAATTGGAGTTGTATATTGAAGAGTAGGTCCCAAAATCCAGTTTTCAAAATATGATGTACCCAAGAATTGGGGTTTTTCCATGGCCTGGTACATGTGTGTGTGTGTGTGTGTGTGTGTGTGTGTGTGTGTATTCCTAAAACTACAGTCAACAATGATGTAAGATAAATTTACTCTTTATTTTAACATCTCAAAGAATATGGGAAAGATCCAAAATGTATGCTACAGAAAATAGCTTTTAAAAGTTGCTATCTATATATTCATCTCATATCCTCTCACATCTTGCATTTTCCCTAAAGCCTCCCACATTTTAGTTCCCCAACATTCAATGGTGATATTCATGATGATGGTGAAAATGAAAATAATAAGAATGAATGTAATAAAGCAACATTTATTAGGTATTTATTCTGTACAATATATTGTTCTACCTGCTTTACATGTGCTAATCTATTTTATTTTTTAACCCCAAAATGTTCTAATTCTGTCTCTCTGTCTCTCTCTACCTTTTCCCTGTCTGCTCTGCTTTCTCAAGTCTCTTTCAAATTATAACTTTTAAATAGCCTTGCTCTGTCTCTCTCTCTTTTATCATTTCTCATTTTTACTCTTTTTAGACATTTTCCACGTTGTTTGTCACAAAAGACCCAAACAGGATTTTAAAGAACTAAACTCTCCAATAGAATGAAGAGATTGGAGGGAGGTATAAGGATTTATGGCAGATCGAGAGCAGATTAATAGCTCTTGTCTCTAACACATAGGATGAAACAAAAGTAAGTTTACAATTGTAAGAATGGAAAATGTAGTTTATTTTCGTATTATTATTTATTAATTATTATATGATCTTTCCATATGAACAACTGTAAACCTACTTGTGCTACACCTGTATGCAAATTAGGTTTTATTTAATTTTTACCTTTTTAATGTACACAACATTTGGGGACATTTTATTTCATGTTGTTTTCAAAATATTATGTTTATTTTTAGAGAGAGGGGAAGGGAGGGAGAAGGAGAGGCAAAGATCAATGTGCGGTTGCCTCTCACATACCTCCAACTGGGGACCTGGCCCTTAACTCAGAAATGTGCCCTGACTGGGAATCTTACTGGTGACCCTTTGGTTCCAAGGCCCACACTCCATCCACTGAGCCACACCAGCCAGGGCTAGAGACACATTTTAAATAAATATATTTATTTTCAGTAAGTGTATTAATACTCAGAAGTGCATGGGTACATGCTCTAAAGACCCTGTCTTAAACTAGTTTTTAAATATGTTGGCGTCACGGACGCTTATCATAATCTGACAAATCTATGAGCTTTTACAGAAAATGACATGCGACGATATACGCACATTTCCCCTGTGCAATTTACTTGATGGAAGTGGAAATGTACACCTTCTGTATAAAATGTCTTGTATGCAGATGTACTTTAAAGTGTTTTTCTGGTTCTTATTGTTTCTCACATCACATTTGTTTCTCCTTAAAAATCGATTTCATTAAATAAATTAAATGGGAAAGTACATTTTCGTTCCACCTTACCAAAAAAATGAAATAGTAAGGCTACTGTTTGAAATTGCAACCATTTTCTGATATAACAATATGGCAAGTATAGGTATTTTTTGAAATCCGTTGAGTCTTGGCGCTTGGCTGTAAGCACCGTGGTGCTGAGATCGCTGACTCCCGAAGGCGTGGAACTGAGGACGGAACTTGGGCGTTCACAGCTGACTCTACTCTGCAGTGCCAACCAAGCTTGTGCCCAAGGTAACGGGCATTCGCTGATACACCCCACGCCGGATTTTGCTTCCAACATTTGCTCTCTCCTGAAGCGAGGGGCTATGGACAGCTACGTCAAGAAAGCGAAGAGGAACCCTTGTTTGGACGTCAGTGCTGGATCAGAGAAGCCACTGCTGGGGGCTGGGAAAGCGCTCTGCATTGTGTCCAAGTACTGAAGGTTTCTGTCTGCGGCCCAGTGAAGAATACCTTGTGCCTCTCAGCCCTCCAACGCGCTAGAAAACTTTGCAAAGTTGTCTTTGCTAATCTCCTCTTCCAAATGGCAGATTAACCACAACAGCTCATGGGCTTTTAGGCAGCATTATTGACTCCGTTTATGTGACTTTGAACCAAAGGTTTATCTCACTTATGAAGCTAGAGGTGCCCATCCATTTTGGTGCATCATTAGGGAAACTGTCCCTGGACAATTTTTTTTTTCCTCAAAAATCATGTATTTTATTTAAAAAGAGAAATAGAGAGTTGTTTTGAAATTTAGCAATAAATGGCTCAAACATTGTTCTTTACAAAGCTAGTGTATTTTGTGTAAAAGAAGAGAACATTGTATTTAGTGCCTATTTCCTGAGAAAAACCCCTCAAAATGATGGGAATTCAAAGGTCAATCTGATGAACTATTAGTTGAAAAAATATACTTCATGATTTATGTGATATTTTTAGCTCCATTTTGTAGAGCTGTGGAAAACCAATAAATATACAGAAAGATATCACTATTGTTGCACCTTTTGTGTTCTGATTAAGTGGCATCATGACCGATTATCCTATGAATTTGCCTCATCGTAGTAGAATAAATATCAGAAGTTCTGGATAATTGCTTTTCCAATGTTATATTTTATTGTTGTTGTTCTATACATTAGATTAGCAATATATCTAAGGCTCAGAGTGGTGCCAAGTTCCCTCCAGAAATCTGGGGCTTTGTTTATCTAACCTTGTAAAATACTTCAAGTTCACATAGCAGTGAGTCCAAAATATTGGAAAAATAACATCTTTTCCGAAATAAACTTTTATTTAAACAAAAGAAATTCATTGCCAGGTATACTTTACAAAAAATAGATATTGTTTTATTCATGTATTTCTTTCCATTAGGGCATTTGATAAGAATCTGATACACAAGAAGTATTTTCGCCTTTTTACTAAGTCCTATCTGTTAAGAGAAAAGAAAAAGCTGAGTTACATAAGTTTTACTCACTCCAGCAGGAAGAATAATGTCCATATTGTAATCTCTTAAACCTTGAATATGTGACTGGACATGGCATAGATTTTGGACATGTGACTAAATCAAGGGTTTTGCGGTGGACAGATCATCTTGGGTTGTCTCAGTGTGTTTACTGAAATAACAAAGGTTCTCATAAGGGCCGGGGGACGGCAGGAGGCTCAGAGTCAGGGAGAGATATGAGGAAGGCACGCTTGTGGCTTTCAAAATAAAGCAAGAGGCCACAAAACAAGAAAGGGAAGGCAGCCCCTGGAATCCAGAAAGGGCAAAGAAATGAACTAAGAATAAAGAATAACATTCCATGCAGTACCCCGTACATCTGGAGAAAATAAAATGCCGACATGGCATAAAGCTATATGGCGCATTTTGTTTACTTGAAATCCATGGGTTGAATAATTGTTTTATTCAAGTGTTTTAACCACTGGTATAAAACATGTCCCTGTAAACCAAGTCGGGTAGCGGAGCTCTCCTACTGGGCCAGGCACTCACCACTTGACTGTCGAATGGTGAGGGAGTTTGAGAAGTCATAGAGCATGGCCAGTGCAACTAGAATAACATGGACATGGGAATATATGGGACTCAAAGGGGTAAATATTTAATAGCCAGTAGAGAATTGTTTCCATATTTAACAACCACTAGGGCCCGCTGATGCATTAATTGAGCATCAGCATGAAGAGGTGGCTAAAACAGGGCTACATTTTAGCTTCTTCCTTCACAGCTTTTAATACTACAGCTCTTTAAAATTTAAACAGATTTAATCACATGCCTTTTACATCTCAGGTCATGCCCAAATAAGCCTGACGACAAAGTGCAAGAATCAAGTTCCTTTTCATTTAGATTCATTTTTATAATTTATTACCAAAACAATACTAAGTTTCACCAAATGTTGATTTTTATGCCAATGAGCATATCATTTGGATATGTGATTAACTTCTTGGTCTACAAAAACAGATCATTTAAATATATATATATTTAATATTTTATTATGTTGCTTTTCTCTGTGTATTACCTTTTCTTTTTTATTGAATTCATTGGGGTGACATTAGTTAATACAATTATGTAGGTTTCAGGTGTACAATTCTATAACACATCATCTGTATATTGTATTATATATTCACCACCCAAAGTCAAGTCTCCTTCTATCACCATCCACACCTCCTTTTAACCTCTTTTCCATCCCTCAACCCCTCTTTCCCTTTGGTAATCAACATATTTTCTGTCTATGAGTTTTTGGATTCCTTTGCTTGGTCCCTTAGTCCCTTCACTTTTTTGCTCTTTTCGTTTCTCTCTCCTCTGACAACTGCTCATCCATTCTCTGTATCTATGAGTCTGCTTCTGCTTTATTTGTTGGTTCAGTTTGTTCATTAGATTCCACATATGAGTGAAATCATACTGTATTTGTCTTGCTCTGACTGATTTATTTCACTTCATGAAATACTCCCCAGGAACACACATGCTATTGCAAAAGATTTCCTCCATTTTATGGCCAAGTAGTATTCCATTATGTAAATGCACCACAGTTTTTTCACCCAGTCATCATAGAAGAATGCATATTTAAAAAAATTATATGAGTCAAATAAAATTTTCTAAAGCTTTTATAATTATTAGAAACATTTCTTTGCAAGATATCAGCTGGGCTGTACCCTTTGTCCATTCCTGTGTGAGTGGAGCCACCACTGTCTCTCACCATCAGAACTTGGACATACATCAAGATTTGAAAAGGTAAAATTTTAGAAAACCTTCATGGACTAAAAACCCTACAACATTTATATTTTTGAATTTTGGCTACATTTTGATGTTTTTATGGTAGTAACCAAATTATTTAATCTAATCTAACATCATAGCTTTGAAGATGGTAAGGGCTATTCATTGTTGCATAGTTGCAACCTCTATTGTGTGGCACTAGTGTCCCTTTGCAAACTGATAAAAGAGATGACTCTCAAGAGTGACCATCTACCATTTTCTCCTTGCAAATATTGTTCCTATTGCCATGAAAATGTCATGTAATTTTTACACATGTGTCCACTGCCTAATACTTGCTTGGAATTCATATTGTTTAAGAACCTGGTTATGTGTTTGTTATTAAATATTCCTGATTTCATGTAATATAATTACATCATTTATCTTCTGACTTCCAGCAATGCATTGAACACATTTTTTATATTGTTATTTTAAGTATCATTAGATCATTGTTTTCGCACCCCTACTTTCTCTGCTAAACTGAATTTTTAAGGACTTGGTCTATTATTTAATCATTACCAGAATCCCAGAAGCTAATTTAGTACCTAAAATTAAGTAAATATTTTATGAAAATGTCTGGAAGTGAAGTCTTCTAACTCTTCTAACCATTGTTGCTATTCTTTTTTCTTACAATCCCAAACTTATATAATTTTTAAGACAGTTCAAATGGACACACCTTGACTTTCTTATCTTCTAATTATTATTAATACTTTTTAAAAGTTATTATATCATTCATTTTATCTGGTCCATTTTTCAATACCCTTTGTCCTAGCTGAGTGACACAGAGAAAGGTGAAATATAATTCAAGGATCAACATGGCTGTTAAAATATATGTTATAAATGTGTCACATGACACATCTGTCCTGTTTACCTTTATGCAAAATATTATGATGCATTATTTATAATGCTTTTTCTAGTTCATTAATTAAAGGCAATTAAAACAAAGGAGAAATAATGTTCTGCAGTTGCCTTTACCCCTGGGACTTTCTAGAAAAAGGAACAGGATGAGTTTTGGTATTTATGTAGTTAGTTGTCTGTTAGGCCTCTTAACTGAGGCAAACGCAACCTTTCACACCATCTTAATTAGATTTGATGTTTTATTTGTCTTCATTAGCTGGCAAATTAATTTTTAATTGAAAAAGAAAAAGATTACTGCATTATTGGATCACTAAAAAAACAACTTTTCTTTCCTTAATTCTATAAACAAGACATAATTATAAATGATTAATGTTCCAGAGCAATAATCTAACCCATTAACTAACTCACTTTTATGGGACCAGAGCAAATCATTTGAATAGTTTTAATTGAGATATTTTCTAGGTTTATTTTCATGAATAGTTTGTGTTCAAAGCTAAAGCCCTTGAAGAAATACTTAAAAATGCAGGAAGCCTAGATTTCATTTTAGTACCTTCTAACACAACCAGATTTAATTCCCAAAGCCTTTAGTAGTTGGGCGAATTTTTGTTGGTCTTTAATTTTTCCTTTTTTCACAATAACCACACTATATAGATATACACAAAAAGATGTAGCTGTAAGTAAATGACAAAACGACATGCTAATGATACATAATGAATGAAAACAAAAACTGAGGAGACTTCAGCCCAACTTGTGGACTCGGAAAAGTGTCCTCTCCCTTCAGTTATTGCACCCAGAGGGTAAGGGCACTGGAATGTTTACACTGGCGAAGAGCTGATACTGAGAGACTCTCATTCCCTCACTCTCCTGCCAGGAAAACACACACCCACACAGCCCTCAGGCAGAAAAGTACAGGAGATAATAGCTGGAAGTATGCAAGACACATTAAGACTGAGGGGACCTGCATGGGGGGGTGGCATCTTCCTAACCATGAGGTTCACAAATACATGACTGTGTTTGAGCTATAATTGATATTGACTTGAGAAGATGAAACTCTTTTCATAGCTCTAAATCATACCAAATATATGTTTTATGATATTTATGCTTATTCAGTCTCATGAATTCATTTAAGAGGCAGCTGGAAGATTTCTGATCTGCAATTCATATACTGTCTGTGCCAAGTTGCTATAGATCGGTACAGCATTAACCCTATGATCATAGGATAAATAGATGCATTGCTTATTTTGATCCAACAACGTTTCAGAAGAATAGAAAGTGTTACATATGAGTGAATATGTTGTTGCTATTATTTATAGTAGCGGATTTCAGAATACAGAAAGTATACTTATAAATAAAACAAACTTTATTAAGAAATCAAACACATATTTAAAGGATAATGGAGTGACACTATGAACAATATTGGGTTAATAAATTTGACCACATAGAGGCAAAGAACAAACTAAATCTCACCCAGGAAGAAATATACATCTTAATAACCCCATATCTATTTACTAAAATTTGTTTAAAATTTCTCTCCACAAAGAAAACTCCAATATTAATTTACTACTAGAATGCCATAAAACAAAACATATAACCGATCCTACATAATCTCTTTCAGAAAAGGAAGAACTATACCCCAACTCGCTCCACTAGTTTTGTCCACATGAATTGCACAGTATATAAAATATGATTGCATAATGACCAAATGTGATTTATCCCAGGAATACAAAATTGGCTTACTATTTTTAAACTGATCAATGAAATATACCACATTAACAAATTAAAATTTGAAAAAAAATACGTTTATCTCTATAGCAACAAATATATCTTTGACAATTTTCAACACTGACAACATAAAAAAAAACTCACAGAAAGCTAGGATTACTATGAAACTTCCTCAACCTGCTAAAGCTATACAAACTAATTTGCAGCAACTATAATAATAGTGAAGGATTAATCATTTTCCTCTTATGATCAGGATCATGGCAAGGATATTGATTCTCACTTTTATGAAATGCTAAACTGGATATTGTAATTAGTGCAAAAATAAAAATGTAATAACCCATCAAATGTGCAGTGGATAGCATTCTATATATTTATCAACAACTAAGGAGACTTTAAAAATTAATTAAAAACACCAAAATATCTCAAGATATGTCTTCTGTTCATCTTTCCACTTAGACAACTGAATATACATGTCATAGTCCCTGTACTTCTCTCTTAATTAAAAACTAAAAATAAAACAAATAATTAGATGATGATAGACATATGGCTAATTGGATAAATACTTAACCAAGTAAATGAATGGTATCTAGGTTAGAAAGGAAGATATAAAACAGTCTCTATTTGCACAAGATGGATGTTTGCTTAATTGAGTGGTTGGTGTTTTCCACTTGTATCTTCTTGTCATCTTTTCTCTCTGCATGTATTTCTTTTCAGAGATCATCATCTTTTTAATAGGAGTCTAAAAGTGGAACCAATGATAATAAATCTTACAATTAAAAATTACTATTTTTCAATTTAAAAAGAAAAATCAGTGTTTATTGCTAAGACTGCCAAATGGCAAATAAATAAAACAAATCAAAATTAGTTTTGAAATGTTGACTAAAAGTATTTGAAATATACAGTTCAATCAAATTTATATCACAGAGTCATAAAAATGAACTCCTCTCTTGTTACTAAAGATGATCTAAAGGAAGTGGATACTTATTCATTGACTTTTATACATTGAAGATATTAACAGCAAATGAAAGTGTGATCATAATAAATTTTAAAAATACAAAAGAAAAATCAAGCCAAAAAAGCCATTTTAACTATTCACACAACCTAAAGCCAAAATGCAAACATTAAGTTGTTTATTTTTTATTAGAATTTTTGCTGCAAGGTTGATAACCCAAAAGTCCTCTAAGCCTTTCCCTAATGTTAAAATGATAATGATGAGAATGAAAAGACAACATTTATAATAGAATAAAGGTTTGCTGTTTCTCAACGCTATTTTTCAAGGTCAGTTAGCAACCTGTCTGGACCACGCATTTAACAGACAAAACCCTGGTTTGCAAAGTTGGTTTAGCTACATGCTTTATTCAGAGAGTCATAAATATGGATGGGCTCTCAAAGGAACGTGGCCTAAATTCTTATTGTCAGAGACAGACAAATTGCCGCCTGGAAGTAATGTATTTCCTAGTAAACGTACAGCCTAGGAAATAGTAAAGTTCCCATGGCTTTTCCACTGCCATTCAGCCATTTGTGAATGTAGCCAGGATTAAACCTCTGATCTCTTCATTTCTACTAGAATGTCCGTAGGCTATCATGTTGCCACTTAATCATCTTTGAGAGAGGTGATCAAGAAAGGCTCCATTATATTTTGCCACTCTACGAGGGTCCGTACAGAATTTATTTATTCCCATTAAGAAGATATTAAACCAACAGCTTTGACATTGACTTAATATTGCCCATTATGAATGACTGAAGAAACAACTGACATTTTTATAGACATTTTTGAATGCAAATAGTTAAGTTCTTCAGCCTGAAATTTAATGCTTAGGACCCTGGTAAGTTGGCTTATGGCTCCCTTGTGAATATAATCAGTAATATTTTTACCCCATGAATCCTAAATGTTTGATAAGATGGTATTGAGGAAAAAATGGAGTCTGAGAGACTTTAGCATTCGTTGTAATTAGCGCTGCTAAACAGAGTTAATGGGTGTGCGTAAATTATTACATTCTTAATGAAAAATGATCTCTAAGAATAGTGGGTAAGCTGATGATATATGAATTTATTATCCAACCTCAAATCTGGGGAAAATTTATCTAATTAAAGTGGCGGCTATTTGGTCCCAGAGAAAAGAAGGAAAGCATGATTTTGAAAATAAATGAATTTCTTTGTAAGTTTCCCTTAATTTTATAACTCATGAAATGGAAAATTAATTGGCTTTGTGTCAGCGTTTTAAGCCTTTTCCCCTCAACTTTAAAAAACACTTTATACTAATAAGCCGTGTCATCTGGAGGGGAAAAAATGCCTTTGTGGAACACTTGAAAAAAAGGATTTTTAAAAATCCCCAAACCAAGAACCTTAGACTATAAAAAGCTTGTCTCTTTAGTAGATACAGTCATATACTTATTAATGTGTCCATCCATTCATTCCTACAGTGTATTGGTATTTGGTTGCTGGCATAACTAATTATCAGACTTTGAGATACTAAAGACAACACAAAGTTATCGTGTCACAGTTCTGTAAGTTTAGGTGCTTGTTACTGAAGTTCTATTGGCTTGGCTGGTTTCGATGCTCTTGTTCACAAAAGACTGAAACCGAGTATTGGCTCAACCAGGGGAATCTGACCTCTGGTCGTGTCAGAATTCAGTCCCATGGCTCTGTGGGACGGAGGTCCTGGGTCCTGGCAGGCTGGCAGCTGGGGAGCATGCTCAGTTTCTAGAGCCTCCCTGCAGTCCCTGGCTGAGGGCCCCATCGTCTTCACAGGCAACAGCAGCAGATTTGGCTGGTCCCTGCTTTGAACCTCTCAGATCTGCCCTCCCGCTTTATCATCCCAACCTTCCTGCTATTCTCTGTGATTCCAGAGCAGAAAGTTCTTAGCTTTTTAAGGGCTATTATGAGATTGGGGCCACTGGGAGAATCCAAGATCATCCATTTATTTTAAGGTCTGTAATTTTAATTTCACCTGCAAAGTCCTTTATGCCCTGTAACATAACATTCACAGGTCCAAGGGATTAAGATCTGTAGTGGGGGAAGGATTCTGTATAGTACACATATAAGGGGAGTTTCCATTAGTCTAACTTTGCCCAAAGAATCTGGACTTGACCAACCAAAGAACTTTATTTCTAAACAACTTATTGCTAAACAACTTAATGGGAAACAGAAGTAAAAGAAGCAGCCTGATAGTACATACAATTTTTACTTATATATAAAAGATATGAGGGCACTAGTTTTGTCTGTTATATCAATATCAGACCGCAGTTTATTAAATTATTTGTACCTCTTCATGGTCCATCAATCCTTATACGCATTTTTCACCAGCACATATGTGAGCTTTCTGTTTATGTTACACATAAAAAATCTAACATGTGGTCTGACACAGAATAGTTCCTCAACAAATACCATTGTTCTTCCTTTGTTTAGTAAGTTATTTTATGTTCTTCCTGCCTCTCTTCTCAGATAGGTACAAAAAACCTACAGAAGCCTTAGTTCCTCAGCCAAGTCCTGTGTGATAATTCACGTTAACTCCTCTCTTCCCTGAAATACTACATTACTTCATAGTCTAAAATATTATAATTTGGTAATACGATATTGTCTTCTATTATTTGATACATTTATGTAGATGTTACTGGTGCTCTGGCAGCAAACACAGAAGGTTAATCTTCCAAGTAAAATTCAAAGCTTCAATCCCACTAATATAATTCTGAGCATAGAATACCTATTCAATAAAACTGTGGACCAGAGTCAATTATTATTCCCTGTGAAAAGATATACGGGGAACAGGGCTAGGGAGTCAAGGGGGAGGATAAGGGAGGCTCTTGCATCAGATGGAGAATGTGTGATCATCTAGTTCACACTGAAGCAGCCTCAGAGTTCGCATTTTCTCACTGTGGGATAAATGCAACAAGAAAACTTGGACCATCGAAGGCAACAATTTCATAATTCCTTATCTGAAATTCCAAAACCCTGGAAGTTCTGAAAATCAGAAATGTTTCATAAGTCATAAAGGAACAATACCTAGTGTGAAATAATTTAGCTCAAAAAGAAACCTATGTTCATTCGTTTGTTTGTTTAGTTAGTTTACTTAGTCTATTTATGCCACTTTGTACAACTATTTATACGTTTGGGAAAGAAATTATAGTGGGGTTGTTACAGGTGCTACAAAAACCTGTTAGGGTATACAGGATATGCAATGCAGTACCTTTCTAAAATCTAATTAAAAAAAAAAAAAGAAAAAGGAAAGAAAAGAAAAAGGAAAAAATGGAAAGGAAGGGAGGGACCCAAGCTATATGAAGCTTCAGGTGGGTAAGAATGATGAAATCTCAACTCTGTAGAGCAATAAGGGGCTCCAAGAACAAAATAACAAATCCCTACCTTTTTCTAGGAGGTTATAAATATGAGAAGGCATTTTAAAATATGCTAAAATTAAAGTTTTAAAATTCTATGTACTTATTAACTCTCTAGGTAATTTTTATTGAGGTGGTGGATAATTTTTTAATAATAAGAATAGGTCTGTGTACGTCAAATTTCCCAATTGTTGAACCTCCAAGTTGATCACACTAATAGAGTGTGGGTATATTTCATTGAATGCATATTATAATTCAATGCAGTCTAATTAAAAAAAAAAAAACATCAGTTATAACAATGACTGTCTACCTATTAAGCAACATAGCAACTCGTAGCATTGGGAAAGATTAAAGAGACTAGGGTGTCTAATAACTCAATTCCTAGAAGTCTATAGCTGGTTTTATTACCATTTCGACCAGATAAGTCTTAGAAAAATCTTTCCTTTGGTATTTCATAGGCAATAGCAGTTCATATTTATTAAATAGATATTAACATTTTGAGTGCTCACAAGAGCTTCATGAAGGCTGACTCTGTTATTGTCTCCATTTTATGAACGAAGAATCTGGGTTGGAGAGATTAAAAATTGAAAAGCTAGTAAGTAACAAACTCAACAAATCAACTCACATCTGTGTTTTATGTAAGTGTTAAGAGAGAATCTGAAAATGCTGTAATTAAGGAAAAGCTCGTTTTCTGCCTAAGTTGGACCATCTATCGATACAGAACAGATGTTAACTGTTTTAAAAAGAATGCTTGGCCCTGGCTGGTGTGGCTCAGTGGATTGAGCACCAGCCTGCAAACCCAAGTGTTGCTGGTTCGATTCCCAGTCAGAGCACATACCCAAGTTGCAAGCCAGGTCTCCAGCCTGGTCTCCAGCTGGAGGCAGGTGAAAGGCAACCATATATTGATGCTTCGCTCCCTTTCTTCCTCCCCCCTTTCCGTCGCTCTAAAAATAATGAATAAAATCTTTAAAAATAAATAAATAAATAAAAGAATGCTTGGTATTTAATCTTGACATCAGCTCAGGCATCATTAACAATAAAATAAATACCTAACATTTATAGATTGCTGCAGAGTGCCAGGCTCTATTCTAAAAGTTTTGCTTTATTAATTCATTTAAATCTCACAACATATGAGGAGGAGGCATTGCTATTATCCTCATTTTATAGAACAGTGTCCTAAGGGCATACAGCTAGGTAGTGAAGAGGATAGTATTGATATTGGGAGTATGGCTGCAGAATAGGTTCTTTTAATAACTGCAAAGCACTGCATTGATGGACTTTTCTGCATAGGCTAATCTTGTAAGGTCAGACATTTTTTTCTGATATACTAATACAACAATGTGTAAAATAGAGACTGACTATCTGTGCTGCTTAGGGAAAATTTAAATAAAGGTCACAATTTCAATACGATGCCAAACTGCTAATAGTAATCTGTAACATTAAATATCTTGTCGTATGTCATTAGGGAAGTAGTCCATTATAAAAAATGTTTTGACACTCCTATTTTTAGAAGTCATATATTGGTGCATATGTATTAGCCATTAAATAGGTTATTTATTCCTCAAATTACCTTATGCTTAGTAATTTAATAATTAATGCTCTTATATAAGTCTCAGAGTATTTGTGTAATAACAATTACATAAATTATACACAGTAGGGCAGAATCATCTACACTTAAAAAGTAGAGCTTTTGCAAGAGCTCTTTAGAAGAAAAAGATAATTCTATGCTAGAACATTCTCTTCTGGTCAGCTAGGACAATGGGCCACCCAAGAGATCATTTCCTATTGATTAAGTGAAATGTGGAAGCTACGTGTTATTAAAAGCATATAGACAAGCTCATGTGCATTAAGCACCTCTTGTACCTCTGAGGGAGAATCCAACACCTGAGGGCAACAGGGCTTCAAAAGATTAAGTCATCCAGTCAGGGTCGTCATGAGGAGGGGGAAGGATGGAGGTTTGAATCCAGATCCATCCCCAGAGCTCATTCTTCTTCTGGCAGGCCAACCTGCGTCAGCCAGGCCACTGACCTGGCTTGTTTTTTAATTGTGCTTTTCTAAATGTGTTTTGTGAAGATAAGATAAAGGTATTGGATTGATCTCCCGAATGTGTCAGCTGTTTAATCTGTAGCATGTATGTTAAAAACTAATTGAACAGCAGTTAACGAATGCTGTTTATTTGCCTCTCTACTACTGGAAAGAAGAAACAGTTGTTTAGAAGAAACAGTTGTTTTCATTCAGCTATAAAAACCTCTTCCTTCTTCAAGGGTACCTCAGGGCCTTCAATCTCCCCATCATAAATTAGTCCACCCATGCAATGTAAAATGCAACTTAGAAAAATAATGATTATAAGTGAAATGCATTTTGAAGTCGTATTGCAGAATTTATGTTTATTTCTTATTAGCTACATGATTCCTTAATTTAACCAACATTTTGAACAGTGTGCTACATTCTGAGCTGGGAATTAATGCTCTACCAAGGATGAAAGTGATATGACTGTTCCCAGCAGCTGATGTTCTAACAGGAGAAAATCAATTAATAAACAAGTAAACAAATATGTGAAATCAGAGTGGGAGAGTGCTATAGAAATGAACCTGTCAGCGTTAAGGAAAACAATATCAGAAGCATGCTCCTGACCTTTGTTTGGGAGATATTTATTGAGAGGTTTCAGAAAAGACCTCTATAATCAAATAAACTTGAACAGAAAAATTGAAGAGACTCAGTGAGAACATTTCAGGAGGAACAAACCCAAACTGGTAAAGGTCCTGGAGCTGAAGAAAGCAGTCCATGGTCAAGGTCCAGCGGGAGGGCCAGTGTGACCAGAATGTAAGGACAAGGGGAGATGTCAGGGGGTGAAATAGGTCAGGCAGCCAGAGCCAGGCCATGTAGGGCTTGGCAGATCGGATGGTTGGCACAGTCTGACCCACTCTTTGGGGCTACCATCTGGAGTAGGTTGGGGCAGGGGGAAGAGAGAGGAAGACAAGTTGGGTTGTTATTGCAATAGTCTGAGCAAGAAATCGTTCTAGTTTGGCTCTGGATGACACCGTGCTGGAGAGGGAGGAGATCAATGGTACTATTGTGATGCTTTACCTTTGTCAGGTTACTAGTCATCCAAGCAGAAAGAAGCTGGGTATTTCCATCAGGGCTTCAGGAGAGAGATACTGAGCAATTCAAAATATGAGAGGCTGAATGCGTCCCTGGACCGAGATGGAGGAGACGCAGGTAGAGGGAAGCTGCCAAGGAAGTGGAGAGGTGAGGATGAAGATCAACTCTTCAGAAGTCAGGGATATGCGGCGGATTCAGAAACAGAAAGAGAGCAAGTTGCTGAGTTGATGGCAGGAGATGCAGGAGGCGCAGGGGCCTGGATGCTCAAGGGAAGGTTGTGTTTTAAAGACAGGGTGAAACAAGGTTCCAAATGCTTCGGGAAGCAAATGAAGCCCATTCCAAAATCTGACTGCTGTCACCACGCAGGTCACCATGGCCTCGAAGAGAATTGCTGTTCCAGGTTAGAATGAAAGTATAATTGAAGTTCATTCAAGACTGAATGAGAGAAGAGGAATTGGATCGCTGACGAAATTTTGCTGCAAATGGAAGCAGAAAAATAGGGTGATAACCGGGGGAGGTTGTGGGGTCAAGATAGGTGTTAATCAGAAGTTTTGGAATTTAAGTGGAAGAAATATCATGTAATGGAACTTCTAGGAAAGTGATACATGGTGAAGAGAAATATCAAAACCAATGACCTGGAACTTAATAAAATAAATAGAAAAACAGAGAACTCCATTTCATTCATTTATACGTATTAGCGGTCATCGTGGTAAAATCTCCTCACTCCGTTGGCAAGTATATTCCTTTTTCCTTGTAACTGGACTGGAAAAATGAGGTCGTTTTTATCTTTATAATAGCATCAAAGTCTACATTACAAGACCATGGGATACAGTGTTGGGGACATTCACCAGAAAGTTCTGCAGAATGATTGTGTATATTAATCTTCATGCCAGAATTGGAGCATAATACTTTTATCATGTTTACCGTATGCTGCCTGGGAAAGGTGGTAACATAAATGTATAGAAGAGTAGCTAATTAGCATTGATAGCAACTCTGCACTCATCTCTGTGTTAAGGGACTATACGTCTTTTATATTTTAGTGCATTTAACTACAAAGCATCAGCATTAGTACCTGTATTCATTTTCTATAGTTGCATGACAAGTCACCACAGCTTAGTGACTTAACACAACACCCATTTACTATCTCACAGTTTCCCTGGGTCAGGAGTCTGGGTGTAGTTTAGCTAGATCTTCTGCCCAGAGTCTCAGAGAGGAAGTTAGGTACTGTCTGCACGGTTCTTCCCCCTCGTTCCCCTCATTTATTTTATTTTATCATTGTTTAATTATAGTTGTCCCAATTTTCCCCCATTGTTCTCCCCTGCCTGGCCTCTGCCCCAATACCACAGTCAGTCCCCATCCTGTTATCCATGTCCATGGATCCATTATAGTTTTCCTTGACTAGATGCTTCCCTTTCCTCATTATCCTCCTTCCCACTCCACTCTGGTCACTGTCAGTTTGTTCCTTATCTGCATGCCTCTGGTTCTATTTTGTTGGTTCATGTGTTTTATTCATTAGGCTCCAGTATGAGATGAGATCATACGGTATTTGTTTTTGCTACCTGGCTTATTTCACTTAGCATGATACTCTCCAGTTCCATACTTGCTGTCATAAGGGGTAGGAATTAGTTTTTTTCTTTCTGCTGTGTAGCATTCTATTGTATAAATGTACCGTGTACCACAGTTTTTTAATCTACTCCTTTACTGATGGGCACGTAGGCTGTTTCCAGCACTTGGCTATTGTGGATGGTGCTGCTATGAACATAGGGGTGCGTAGGTTCTTTTGAATTGGTGTTTCAGGATTCTTTAGATATAATTCCAGCCGTAGGATCACTGACTGGATCAAAAGGCAGTTTTGTTTTTAGTTTTTTTTGAAACTCCATACTGTTTTCCATAGTGGCTGCACCGGCCTGCATTCCCACAGTCCTCATCAGCACTTGTTGTTTATTGATTTGTTAATGATGGCCATTCTGATGTGTGTGAAGTAGTATCTCATTGTGGTTTTAATTTGTATCTCTCTGATGGCTAATAATGTTGAGCATCCTTTCATATGCTTTTGGGCCCTTTGTATACACTCCTGAGAGGAGTGTCTGTTCAGGCCCTTTGCCCATTTTTTAATTGGGTTGTTTGTCTTCCTGGTGTTGAGTCTGAGGCTCAGCCTGTTCCTTCAAGCTCATTCAGGTTGTTGGCAGATTTCTGTGCAATTATTGAGCTAATCCTCCTGTGTTGTTTGTTTTGTTATTATTATTATTATTTTGCTGGCAGGCAGTCAAGACTCACTTTCACTAGCTAGAGGGGCCAGAACCTTGGCTCCCTCCCTACCAATTCACACCCAAGCTGTTGTCTGTCTTTTAGTCCAGAAGGAGAGCCTGCCTATCTCACCTCAGTCTGACTTTATCTGCCTCCGACCCAGAGGTAAGGGCCTCAACGTGAGATTAGATCAGGGCTACTTTAAAGTTAACTAATTGGGACTTTAATTGCCTCTTCATCCTAGAGCATAACCTAATCATGTGAGTAAAATCCCATTATTTCTACAAATTCTGCCCTCCCTCAAGGGGAAGAGGTTATGCAGGGAGAGCGTACCAAGGGGTGGGAGTCTCAGGAACCCATTCAGAAGTCTGCCACCCACAGTGACACTAGCAGTGAACATTTATTGCTTTCTAGCATGGACTTTCATACGTGACTCTCTGAATTTTGCCATACGTGTACCTGCAGGGTTTCAGAAAGCATTGGCTTGATGCACTGTCAATACCCCTCCACTGACTTCTTTTTTAAACATTTTTCCTTATTTAATATTTGTAGGATAAAACCTTACTTACTTGTAATAAAGGTGACTTCTCCTTCCTTACATTTCACATGAGAGCAGCCATATTAGAGAAAAATGCCAGTTTTCTATTTTATGAGTCTAAATGATCAGTGTGGGGTCACATGTTTTAGAGTTGTGTGGATTTATATATTCTTATCATTTTTAAAAGGGGTTTGTCTAGAAGTTTCAGACATGACCTATTATTGTTAGCTACTGAAATAATTGCAGGTCATTAAAAAATAAAAAAATTAAAAAACCATAGCAGTACTGGGAATGAAGTTAGAAATCACCCTGAGGGACAGCATGCAGTATCTTTGGGGCTGACGGAGCTGACACCAAGAGTGGGAGAGTGATTCATAAACACTTTGCTCTTCCCTGAAAGGGCATGAGCACACCCACCTGTATGTACGTGTGGGTACAACGGTGACCCATCTCTGCTCAACAGCAGCTCATTGTTTCACCTTTGTTTCAGCAATGCGATTTTTTCCAAAGATGGGAACTATGTGACTATGGATTTTTGTGTCACCCACTGTCTTTATTCATTTTGTCAAAGTAGAAGGAAAAAAGCAAAAAGAGAGGGAAGGAGACGGGGTGACTGGGAGGGGAATAGAAGTGTGTGTAACGTGTGTGTATGTGTAGGAAGGTGGCAAGTTTTACCCTAGGAAAGTCCTTGGAGATAAAGCGTCATCAACTGTTAGGTGTAATGGAGCACAGATGCGCTCTGGTCTAACAAACAAAGCAAAAAAAATACAAAGCCATAAAATTATGGAGAACCAGATATCATATTCAGAGCCACACGGGGTTTAGAATCCCATCCTAGCATGACCGTGAAGAGTATTCTCACATCAGAACTCAGGTGCTTAGAGAATAGGGTCAAGGACAAAAATGCTCTTCTTTAAATAAATGGTAGGAAGGAAGTTATTTTCCATCATCTACATATTAGTAACCAGAAGCAAATCAACATGGAGTGTGTGAAAAGTTGTTCAGAAAAAAATTAAGTACCTTGGGGAAGTCATGCTGAAGATTTAGAAACATGGGAGCTTGGGGTGCAGGGAAGGGAGATAAACAGCTAGCAGGTATTAAAAAAAATCCATAGACAAACTAGAATTGGAAACATTTTTAACACATATCATAGAAAAAAGGTGAGTATTTATTGTATGAAATTCTTTAAAACTAATAAGAATGGGATAAAGAAAATGATTAGTGGATGTTGGGCCTTATCTAAATCCTCCATGCTTAGAAAGTGGCCCTGTGTTCAAATAACCTGTAGAGTTTATTTCTATTTTTGGTGGACATGATTAATGCACTACCCATATAAAATATGATAAAGGCTATCATATTTTAATGGTCCAGTAATTGCGCTGTGGCTCTATGGCCAATAATAACCCTTCCTGCCTTGGTAGCCTAGCTGGTCATGGCACATGAGGTGAGGTAGATGGGTCAGACCGAACATCCCCACAGATGTTTCAGACCTGAACAAATATCTTGTAAGAAAGAAAAAAAAAACAAAAAACCCAAAACAAGAACTGAAAACAGTATAGGCCAACTGTCAGAAGTGCAAATCCTACTAACAAATACATATAAAAAATGCTCATCACCTCATTTGTCAGAGGAATTCAAATCCAAATAACAACAAGCATGATTATTTGGGGGGGGCAGGGAATTCACAGAGTGGTCTTTATAAAAAAGAGAGCTATAAAAGCTATAGGAAATGTCAATAATATTTTAAAAGGAAAACATAAACTCTACAACTGTGTACACACATGCACACACAGAAATGAACAGAGTGTAGAACTAAGTAATTTGTTACGTGATCTGATTAGTACTGTAAACTGATGTGGAGAATTTAGAGTATGTTTGGTGTCACAGTTAGGAAAGCTAGGAAGGCACTATGGGGCTAGGAATAAGGCCCAGAGGCACTATTAACTAGCTGAGCTATGGTTTGGGTTTTCTATGTTTATTCTGTTTGGCTTTTCAATGACTGGCAATTAGTGAATTCTAATAGTTGTTTCTTTAGCTGCTTATCTAGGATGTTAGAGTAAATGGTGTTTTTTTTTTTTTCCTTATCATCTAGAATGCTCGAAGTCCATCATTTCCTGCTGAATTTCCTCAGGACAACTCCTTGTCTGAAATTTATCTTTTGCCGACTACAGCCAAATATTTTATTACAGAATTGATTTTATTTTCTCCTCTATGGACACATTCCATAGATACTACCCACCCAGCATGACATCTGTTAAACAGTCCTATAAATCATTCTCCTACTCACGTGCCTTGCCATCGCTCAAGAGAAACCTGGGGTAATTGATCCTGATACAGTCTTTCCAGAAGATCTATTTCACCAACCAAAAGGGACTTTTCAACTGTCCCACTAAACTCTCTCAACACTTTTCCAGTGACATATGGTAACATAGGCTTTTCCAAGGGGAAAGAGATTTTTGACAGTTTTCACTTCAGAAGAAAGTAATCTGTAGCAGAGTAGTGGAAGCTGCTTCTAAGCTATTCTTAAGTTCATCTTCAGCATCACTGATTTCTCTGCCTGCCCTTTGAAGTGGTTTTCATATCCTCTGGCCTGTTGCAAACCAATCATTGATGATCATTGGTGCTTTATTGGGCCACTAACTTATTTCCCTTAGGTCCGGCTTTCTGAGCCAACTCACAGTGGCAAGAACTTCATTTCATGGCTGTCTTAAAAACAAGTTTAGGTCCATTATCAATTTTTCTTTTTTTTTAATTTGAAAGCAAAATTGGTTTCACTGACCCAGTACCTGAATTTTGGATTTTTCAATGAGCTCTTACAGAGCTGACAGCCAGATTGAAGACCAAAATTACCATCCAGACGCTAAGAAAACTCTATTGTTACATCATCTACTCTAATACTTTGTTGGAAAATCATAGGGGCACTTGAGATTTTAGATCCCCAGAAAGGCAAATCCTTATTATTTAGCAAACAGCAGCATGACAGCAGTGTTTATTAGTCCACTTTTCCAGTATGTTAATTTTTATCTTCTCAATTGTGACTGAAACCCCAAATTACTAAGCATTCTGAAAGAAAAAACACCCCTGTCAGCATGCTAAATGAGAGGCAAATCTAAGTCAGGTCCTGGGGTTAAGAAAATAGTGTTAAAAGGCTTCTTAAGAATCTCTAATTGCATCATTGGCATCATAGTGCTCTTTTAAAACAATCAGCTTAAATTAAGGACAACGAACCTGAAACTTGAGCATTACATTTTCCAAACAAGAAATACATTAGAAGAAGGGCAAAGCTTCTCTTAAGGATGGATCCCAAATATTAGAATGTAATTCATTTGTTCTATGATGTAAACGTAACATATATTTGGGTTTTGGAGCCATGAATCTGAATTGCATACCCTTAAGGTTACAAAACCATTTTGCATGTATCAATCACTTTGGGGAGCAGAACTTCTGAGTCCTCATAATGGAAAACTTACTCAAGTACGTTTGAAATTAAACTTTTTGAATTAGATGATTTCTCTAGCCCCAGTTCCACAAATGTTTGAGTTATCTTCAGCTTTGAGTTTCTGGTATATTTTACAAGTGAATAAAAGACTCTTTGCTTTGAGTGCAATGTGAGTAGGGCTTACACATTATAATTTTGTATTATTAATAATGCAGGGGCTCAAACATGTAGCAAATACTGTGCAATGATGATTTGACCTCTAAAGGATAGTTCTCTGTGTGTAGATGGCAGGCTGAGTCAATTTCAGGGGCAGTGTATATGTACATGAGAAATACTCTTACTACAGCTGTAAGACAAGAGAATTGCTATTCCTTCAGCAGGTGTACACATCCAGACTCCATAAATTGGAGGTTTAATTCCCCTCCCATCTCTGGTAGCCACCAGTTTGTTTTCTGTATGTGGTTTTTTTTGTTTGTTTGTTTTTCTGTTTGATTGCACATATATATACACAATTATACGGTAATTGTCTTTCTTTGTCTGACTTATTTTGCTTTGCATAAATCCCTCTAGGACCAACCCTGTTGTCAAAAATGGCAAGATTTATGAGCAAGATTAATCATAGGCCCAAACTTTGGCCTTTTTTTTTTTTTTTTTAATGGGAGTACCCCCTATGCAGAAGTGTTAATAGTGTAAAACACTATTAAACACAGATGTCAGACCTCTTATTGATATTCATGGTTCATCCTTATTATACAAAGGATTTGCCCTAGGCAAGTTGCACTAGCTGCCTAGACTATGCGCCAATTCCGGAAATTGACCTACGAGAGATGATCTGCCTAGAAGCTTCTTGCTATGTTAGACACTGAGTCCTATGCCAATTTCTCATTCAAAAGTTATTATGCTCATATAGTCTTTATGGTGATGCTAATACATATGGTAATGATATTTCTTGGTTCAAGACAATTGCATCAATAGTGATAAAATATCTAGCTAGCTCCTTGTGAGAAAATAAAACATGCCAGAGCAAAGATAGATAAAGGTGAATCAAATTTAAAATGTCAAATTTCAATAATAAAGATGATGAATAAAAATGTAGGTACATATGTTCAAAATAGTTGAGTTTGAAAATAGTTGAGTTTGAGTCAGAAAAATTTTAGCAAGTTTTATAAGTAACTTGGAGGTCATAAATAAATCATATTTAGATTTGAATTCATAAACAAAACTTTTCCATATGACATGGCACTATAAAAATTAAAATAAAAACCAATAAAACTAAGAAAAAGATGATGCATTTTTCTGAGGCAAATGAAGCAAATAATATTTGCAACACAAGGGAATAATATTTTCATTACATAAAACTATTTACAAACAGAAAATTATATATCAATAGAAATATTAATAAAGCATGTGAACAAGCTGTTGTTAAAGAAATATATAAGCTGTTGATATTTAATTATCTAGTCTCCTGGATATGGATATTGCAGGTTAAAATAGAAATATTAATGATTTGCCTATTAGATTAGAAAAAATATTAAGGTATGATGATTAATAAGGTAGTTTTATAAAGCTCTTAATACAATATACTGTATAGATCATATATTAAAATTTAATTCATATTAGTTATGTATTATTAATAATACTGGCTGAGGATAGGGAAAAAATAGTACCCACATCCATGCTATTGAGGATGTGAATTTGTGTTATTTTTATGTTTTAAAAATATACTTTAACTATAACATAGACTAGATTGTTAAAATTAAACACAAAGTTGAATATACTGAGGACTTTCAGCAAACCAATTTTTATGTCACTCCAAATGGTAAAGAAATAGTTATGATTAGAAAATGAGTCCCTGGCTGGTGAGGTTCAGTGGACTGAGCACTGGCCTGTGTACTAAAGAGTCATGGGTTATTCACAGTCAGGGCACATGCCTGGGTTGCTGGCCAGGTCCAGTTGGATTGCATAAGAGGCAACCACACATTGATGTTTCTCTCCCTCTCTTCCTCCTTCCCTTCCCCTTTCTCTAAAAATAAATAAAATCTTTAAAAATGTGGATAAATTGTGTATCAAGGCAATGGGACACTACAAGCCATTATAAATGATACTATCAAAGAGCTCCCTTATACATTTTTAGTGCAAAACACTATTTACAAAAGAGCATGACTATAATATACCATGTAGATAGTAAATAATAGCTCAGCATAAAAATTAATATATATTTTATGTCATAAATTTTATATAACAATTTCTTTTAATACATGTGTATTTAAGTGTACTGTGCATGTGTGTGTGAGTGTGTGAGTGTGTATGTGTGTGTGTGTATCTCAATCACAGCCCATCAGATAATTTCAGGGCTCTGGAGGATATACTTGACAGATCACATATACATCAGTCCTGGTCACGTGAGGAAACAGATGGGACTCTGAACACTGAAATAAAAAGGAATTGAAGAAGGTGGTATACAACTGTAATAACAAAAGTAAGACCACTGGGAGAGCGGGTAAAACGCTCAGGGAGTCCCCACCACGGGCAGGACATGGTGCCAGACTCCACTCTACCTGGAGCCCAGGAGGCTGAGGACAAAAACCCTGGGGCTGCAGGAGCTGCTGCCTTGGTTGGATAGAAACTCAGACATGAGCCAGCCATGCCCAGTAAGGGAGACAAAGACCTTCATCCTCTGTCCTTCCTCTCTCTGATGTCCCATCACCACCCCCATTGGATGAACATTACAGAAGCTGAAGGTCTCCAGGGCCAGGGCAGGAAACAGCAAAGAATGTGCCAGAAGATGCAAGCTAGAATAACCATCATCACACAGCTTTGGGGTATTTTGTAGGCTATAAAATAGTTTCATCCTCTACTTGAAAAGCCAAGTCTAGCTTATTAAAAAAAAAAATGAATCTCACACTCAGTTTTAAACTACGTACCCCCCAGCCAGGGAGGCCATAGGTTTATTTTTCAGTCATATTGTATAAACTTTTTCTTTTCTCTTCCTTACCTGTTTTGTTACCTCGGTTTCATTAAAGGTTGGAACAGGTCCTCAGGGATATGAATGGAAGCAAAGAGGACATAGACATTTTAAAAAATCAGTTTGCTTCATGCCCTTGCTTCGTTGACAAATGCTTTCTGTCACCGCCAACATCCGGAATGATCATTCATTCAGGGGCTATTTGTGGGACGGTTGGGGACCTTCCTATCATGAACTAGTTCCATTTACGTGGACGGTGTACTTGTCTGGTGCTGTTTGGGGATGTCCTGCAGCTTTTGTCCTTTGCTGATATCAGGGTGTCAGTGGCTTTCTGTAGAGGTCACCCACCTGTATTACCTTTTCCTCTCTTTTACAACTGTGAGTTACAGAACATTGATAGCAATGCAAATAATTCATGTCCACGGAAATGCCACTGTGACCAGCACAATGCAACTGATTACGGTCCCATGGATTGTTACTAGTTTTACATCTATTAAGCAAATTCATTTTTAATGTCCTCATGGGGTTATTTATTTATTTATTTTTGGTGGGGGCGGGGGTGGCTCTTTTTTAAACCTGTGTGACAGCTTACGGATTCCCTCCTTAGCAAATGAGTGAAAACCTTTGATAAATGTGTCTTTTAGGAGTTACGATTTTACCTTTCTTTCTCTCATGTGATAACATTTTTTTCCCCAGCATCTACTCATGGCAGCAGGAAGCCTCCTGTGATGAGATCTTTTCCCAGGTGACTGAACTTAGCCACTATCTGACATCTTCCTTGAGGCCCATGGGAATTCATCCACCCTTGACTCACCAGAAGGCAAGTGACAGCCGGCTATCACTCCTGCTCTGTCTTCTTGTTCTGCTCTTCAGAACTGCTCCAGACAGGCATGGCCAGGGAGAGAAACCGACCCCTATGCTGTTCTTGAAAAGATTCATGATTTCCAAGCTCTTTTTTCAATTGTATTTTTTCCATTACCATGTAACCCCCTTATATGCCCCTCCTCCAGCAGTCACCACACTACTCTCTGTGTCCATGGGTCCTTTTTCCTTTTTGCTCAAACCCTCCCGCCCCCGACCCCTCCTCTCCAATAGTTATCTTCCCACGGTCTCTGAGTCTGTCTCTATTTTGTCAGTTCAGTTTGTTTATTCCCTTCCACGTGTAAGTGAAATCATATGGTATTTGTCTTTCTCTGACTGATTTACTTCCCTTAGCATTATGTTCTCCAGGTCCATCCATACTGCCACAAACCGTAAATTTTCCCTTTTTATAGCCCAGTAGCATTCCATTGTGTAAATGCCCCATAGTTGTGTTATCCACTCATCTACTGATGGACACGTGGGCTGCTTCCACATCTTCACAATTGTAAATTATGCTGCCAGGCTCTATTACATTTTATCTTTTCATCCAAGTTCTTTATCTTGGGTCCTTCTTTCATGGCGTAAGGATATTAGAAAAATGATGCTTCTCCCGTTTCTCATGGAGAGAAATACAGACAAACTGGGGTAGTGTTTACACTTTAGACATTCCTCCAATTCCACCCCCCCCCTCCCGCCCTCTGCCCCAATTTCTTGTCTACTCTTTGGTTTTCAGGAATGGGTTGCTGGTTGCTGCCCAGTGAATTCCCTGGAAAGTAGGCGTTGAAAGAAAGACTAGCATGCAGGGATTATTCACACTGCTTCCACTGTTCTGTGAAGAAAGCAGAGCATGGGATAGAGAGCGGTTCAGGGTGCAGCCGTCCCTGCAAAGGCCTCAGCGGACCCCTGGGAGCGCTCTGAACCTGCCCTACTGTGTAGGGCTGTTTCTGTCCAACCCAGCAGGCTGGCCCTTTCCAATCCTTCATCAGTGTTTTCCAGCGTGTACTATTGGATTGAATTTTTCTCCCTCCCAAATGTAACCAGAGGGACTCTACTGTATATTTATAACAATGTACAATTACAAAAGTGAAGAATAAACATTAATACTTTACGATGGTGTTGGGCTTTTCATAGTATTTGGGATTGAGGCTTTTTTTTTTTTGTTTTTCCTGTAGATTTTCCCTCAAGTAGTACTTCTTGGATGTCATCATGATGTAAATGAATGGTTTTTAAAAGTATAGGAATGTTTTCCTAAACAAAACTGATATGTGTACCCTTCTGAAAGGGTAGCAGGTGCTTCGATTAATTAGGTATGGTCTGCAGGTAATTTTTTTTTAATGTTTACAAATAATGAAAAGAAAAGGCACAGAGATTTGAATCAGTGAAGAACCGGTGATCTGACTACTGGCTTTCCTTATCTTTAAAACTGGGTTTATCTTCATTTACCTTTTAACAAGAGAATATATTTTACCAAAGACTGTGCATTTTTATTCTCGTATATCTTTCACAAAAACCTTTCAAGATCTAAATTTTAAAAATTCTCTGGGAAAATATTTTAACTACATAAGGAAATTATAGGATGAAATAACAGTGGAATGATAGCATTTCTAGATCCGTATGTTTTACTAAAATAAAAATGCCACACTTCTCTAGAGTTTTCAGCTCTAGTGACTTAGTCCCGAGGCAGGCGGAACTTTTATATCAGAGAAATGATGATCCAGTTTTAAAACAATTTTTAATGTAATACATAATTTATATACTTGTCATAAATAACATCTGTCAATTGTTTACAACAGACATAAAAGACTGTGACTATCAAAAAGTAAGATGAGTCAGAATTTAAACTAGCAGGGTAAATAAAATAAATGGAAAATTCTTAGGGTGAGTTAGAAAGTCTTTTATTTTAAAAAGTATTAAGTGATCTGAGTATGCTTGGACAGGTGACTTGAGAGCAGATTTTGCATGATAATGTGGGGGATTTATGCACACAACCTACAGCTAGAGTTGCTGAGATATCCTTTAGCATGATGTTTTCTGTGAGATGTTTCTCTGGTTCAATAACTAGGAGGCAATGCAAAATCTATCTTCATCTTGAAGTTGTTAAATACTTATTAAGGGCTTTAACATGTAAAGAAATGTATATGATTATTCTTACAATCTTTTCTGTGCTTTTTATTATTGTTCAATTTTGCTTTTTGCTTTTTGTCCACCTGACTTTTTTACACACTCTTGTTTATATTTTGTGTAGATAGTGTTTAATGAAACCTATATTTGGAAACACTGATTCAAGGTAATATAAATTTGCATTAAGAGATGTCCCAGTCTGGTGAGAAGTGAATAAATATCATTTTCTGCAGACTGGTTCCTTATAGAAAAATTAATGGATGAAAATGCATATTTGCAGAACATTGTCACTTATGAAAAATAAAAGGTATACTCTTATAGAAGAAATAAAGGACCAGTTCACCATCTGAGTGACAATTTCAATCGGCATTCACTTTGGCAGATATTTTGATGCTTTAAAATATAATTTATTTACCACTATTTTCCCAGGGAATATTTTTCTTCCTAAAATAAATGATGTTATTACAATGGTAAAAGCCATCTATGTAACATGAGGGACAAAGTTATCACATTTGACTGTAGTTTGTACTAAATATTTTTTATTTACATTTAGTTTAAAAATTTCAGTGTAACGTACATTAAAAAATTTTACAATATAGTACATGTATACATATTTTAATAGGCCCAACAAAACATATTTCTAAAAGAATATATACATTGTTTAGAAATGTTAATAGAATGCAACTTTTTTGTAACAATAATTGAACTTAAGTGATATTTTAAATTAGATTTTACATTATTATATTTTTAGAAGATATATACCTTAAAATTACATAGGGACATTAACTAAAGAGAGAAAAATTATGCTGTCTCAGGAAATTCAGTTATGTAGTCAAATTCTTTTATCATCCAAAATATATGACACTTCTTATTAAGTTTTTATTGAAATACAAAAATGCCAGTTTATTAAAATGTATTTTGTGTCTTGATACATTGAAAATGCAGCATACTTAAACATCTTGTAAAGTTTTGAAATAGGAGGCTAAAAAATGCAAAACAAAACAAAACCACTAACCAAGAAAATAAATATGGTGTGATGCCGGCACACACTTAATAAAGACAATGCGTTTTACTGCAAACCAGGCTGGTGAAAGTCACAGACTTTCATTGATCGTTGTAAAGAGTTAACATACTGCTTCTAAAGTTCCTGCAGGAGTCTAAGGGTACGTGTGGTAGGTAGCTCATGTAGGTTTTGGGGAAGCATAATTCTATTCTAAAGAGTTTCTTATATATTTTGGAATAGTCGCAAAGTAATTTCTGTGAAAAAAAAAAACCCATATATTTGAGCTCCTATCAGTGGCCCAATTGGCCCACTTTTCAAATGAAAATAGTAGAGTGCATCTTTATGAGTGTAGAATAAAAATAAGATGCAACTAATTGAATTTTCTATACTTAAGCAGTTACTAAAGGAATTTTATTCAAAATTATTGCACAATTATTCAGAAAAATCCAATATTTTATTTTGGAAAGCAGCTGTGTTTATTGTTGTTAGTATTGGCAAATAGTAAATTCAGGTGTTTTTGGTTAAGATCATTTTGTTGGATTCCCTGGGTAAAGAAAAGCATCCCAATTACGCCTTAATTAAGTGGGTAACTATTTGAGGAAAAATACAGAGAATTGAATTCAAACGTTTAGGTATCAGATTATTATTAGCTTAAATACATCAGATTCAGAAATGCCAACTCATTCACACAGTGGATGACTAAACCCTTAGCCATCTACTTTTCCTTCTGTTTGTTGGTTTTTGAGATGGAATGAAAAGGTAAGCTTGTGGAAATCGTATTACTTTGAAGCATCTCATCTGCCTCTTAGATATTACTCAATTTGTGGAGGGCATCATATTTGCAAATAATGACTTTGAGTCAGAAGCAAATGATGCATTTTTTTAAATGATGCATTTTAGTGAGAGTAATTGCCTTTAATCCTTGACATTTTTTTTGGGTAATTCATTTCTCTTTAATGTTTGAAATATCATATAGGTTCTACAATTCATTCCCTTCCTTGAACACTGACTGTGTTTTACAGGCAATGACTAATCATTTGAACTTCCTCTACCATTTGCAGATCATTACAGAACTTAAAGGTATAGCAGGACAAAAGCTAAACCCGTTTCTCTGTAACTCAGATCAAATCTTCGCCATTGCACAGAATAAATTAATTATAATCCTCACCTGAGCAGATTTAATTGCAATGATTTTGCAGATAAAATGTCAATATTCTTTACATTTTCATTGCAGCTTCTTATATTTGAAAATGTGTAGCTGAACTATATCAGAACCAAAAATTTCAAAGTAGCCACCATATTCCAATATTGCTCTAATTTATCTTGCATATCATCTTTTAGAGTTTATTCCAATAACTATTTTATAATAGGAAAAACTTTTAACTGTTTTTGCTATTATCACATAATTACATTAATCCAGTTAGATCAATTTTATTTCAACTCTTAGGAGTGTGAAAGGTGGAATACAACCATATATATATAGTATTTGCTAAATGAGACAGAACATTTCAAATATATGAAAGAAAGATAAAATGGGGAAAACAAGTTAAATTAGTTTTATTCCACTTCCTGATTTTTAAGGGGGTGAATGACCTTTCAACCTTGTGATTATGATCTGAATATAATTTGTGAAATATACTTACAGTTGAATATTGGAACTTCCAAATACTATACTGTATTTAAGCCCATCAGTATGTTTGACTGTGAAGACACTTACCAAACTGTAGTATTCTGGGTGACTCCAAAACACAAAACATTAGGATGCTCAACTTTAAAAGAACACATTATCCAAACTACTACCCCATTTATATGATTCTGCTTTTTCTTAAAGGCATATGACCAAGGTGAAGGTTCATAATTTAGTATGTTCACTAATAAATGATTTAAAAAAAATTAAATAAATGTTTTAAAAGTGCCTCAGAGCAATTCAAGATACAAAGATTAATCATTTATTATTCAACCATTATAGATTTGTAGGATGGAAAAAAAATCTGGTGTAGCTAACCAGGAGAATCTAGCAAATTTACAGTAGGATGACACCTAAAATATTCCAGAGTAATGTAGGAACACTGACTTACAAATTCATCCCATGGGCAAATAAACTGCTTTACTTTTTTGATTTTTAGATTTTATAAATCTTTCATGTAATACTCAGGTTAATTTTACAGCTAACTCATTCTAATAGACACATCAGAGGAAAAGCAACTAATAAGTCATTTGATAGAGCATGAATAACATTCATGAGGTTACTAGCATTTTGTAAGGATCAAAATCCAGAGTAAATATGGCTTCCTGGTAGAATGTGATTGCACAATGAATTAACATTCTTTTTTTTTCCCCAGAATATCAAGCTTCATATTTCTTATTACTAGAATACCATTCTGAGATTTATTTTTAGGAGTTATTTATAGTGAAAACTTTTTGTAGATGCTGAGTAATGTATCCCATTCACATTCAAACCAGCATAATTTCCCAGGGCAGCCAAAAATGGAAACTCGTCTACATTATGATTAAATTGTGATTTCAGTTTATCACTAAGAATTCAGCAATAGGGTGAACTGCAGTGAAGGTTTATGCTTGCTTTATGTTTAAGTTACAGCACTGTTTCTCTCATTGAAACCTAATACAATTTTCCTAGTCCCGGTGCCCATGGATAATTTCCTAACTGCCACGTCGGTATGGAAGTGTCTGGGCCCACCCGCAGACCACCGCAGACCATTTTCTTTCTAAAGTGTTTCTCACGAGGGACACTCACCCTGTCACATCTCATTGCTTATTTTCTTCAGAGAACTTTTCACATTATGACATGATCTTATTTACTTATTTTTGCATAATTAGTGGTCTGCATGCTCTAGGCTCACTAGGAAGCTCTCCAAGTCATGGCCTGCTCTGTCTCTAGTTGAACACTGCTTGTTTATCAGTGTGTGGAATAGTAAAATAGTGGCTGACATATAAAGATACTTGTTACCATTTATTAAATAAATGAACAAATGAATTCATTAAAACCTCCAAACACAGCTTTCTTGTTTATAAAACGGGCAAATGAACCCAAAAGAGAGTTGAGATTATAATTTAAAAAATAATATTGTCTTAATTCAGTACAGAATTAACAATATATGGTTAACCCCATGTTACTTCAGTTACCAGTAGACATCAAGTAAAATTGTTAATGAGAGCTCAGATAATTACATAAACCAGATAATTCTATTGTATTGTTAGTTACACAATGAACCATGGCTTTCCACCTTTATTCTTTATTCTTTCATTTTGGTAAATTACTCTATATGTTATACTTCCACATCAGAGTAAAAGTAAATTAGATATATCATGAAGTTAAACACTTAATTTTTTAAGGACAAAGTAACACTGATGCATTTTAGATTATTTTGTACTCAACCTTATTATCATGAAACTTAGGAAACTACAGCTCATCACTGAGTTGAAAGTTTCTGAGATGAACTCACCGCTAAAATAGAGCAGAGGCAGTGAAATGGGTCAACCGCTCCAGAGTCTTTACTGTAGCTAATGGCATGCCCCTCTTCCTGGGAAGCTTGAACTTAGCTCTAGAATCATTCCCAGAACAACGTTTCATATTGGTAGCCCTTTTCGATTGGTCAGAGTTGGCTTGCATGAAAAAACCCAGGTACAATCAAAGATAAAGCTTCCACATCTCCTTTGATTAGGTTTATGCAGATTATTAAATTACATTCAAAGCAATGCAGGAAATAGAACTCGATGTTTTGACTTCTAATTTACTGATAGTCCTTTCCAGAAATCAAATCCATTTTACTTAGGGGAGTTATTATACTTCAAAATAGATCATGGATCACAGTAAAAATAATTTATAGACATCAAAAACCAAAATGCAAAAGAAAATTTATATAAATTCTTTTAATATTTTGCTTCGAAGTTTTAATTATTATTTAATAAATTTACATTGTTATATCAGTGCTTTCCTTTGAGGCTATAACTTATTAAATTTATTTTTTATTTCTGAGCTTTAAGACAACCTCTAAACAGTGACTTCATATAATGTGCCATTTATTTAAAACATAGTGGAATGTCATTGTCAGTTATAAATTCATGATAAACTATAATATCTAATTGAATACTCAGATTGAAACAAAATAAAAGGTATTATATCTTTCTAGATTTTTTGCTAGGTCTTCTTTTGGCTTTATATTTCTTTAATTAATTTTGATAACAATACATAACTTCATGATGCTCCAATTCATTCAAAATCTTCTGTCAAGTTGTAAACAGAAAGAACACTGAGGTTGTTATTAAATTTTAAATGCTGTAGAGTTTTACCAAAATGTTTCATCTACAATATTTTAAAAATTATTACTCTCCTACACGACTTGCTAAATTCATCTATAAATACTGTTATATAAAACATAAAAGTTGCATAATAAGAAACTATGAATTATATACTAAGCATACTATATATTTGAAAAATATCTAGCAAATTCTCAAATGCTTATGTTTTAGATATTTTGAGTTAGATTATTTGTATGCTAATGGTTTATAATTATGGATCAATTAATTGTATATGTTGCAACATACTAAGAAATTCCAACATCTTATCTTCTATAATTATTTAATACATAAAAGTGTTTTTAAATAAAATTATTCTTTAAGGCACATTTTCCTCCTGATCCATAAATATTTAAGCAATAAGTACTTTAGACTTAACATAAAATATTTATATATTATGAAATGTTATATCATTTTTCTCAAATAGTATAGCCTATGCCATATTCTTTTGCATATTTGACTTTCAGGAAAAGTAATTGTACTTTTAATATTCAACATATTAACTAGTTTTGTTTAACTAATAAACCTTTTGTTTCCTTCTTTCTTCTCTAGGAACTTCCTGTAATGTAATTCCACTTTTTTGTTTTATAATACTCTGTATTGTAAGAAGTCTAATATTCTCTCTGGAAACAGTTGATATATTAAAAATAAATGATTAGTACCTAGAAAACCTGACTAGAGCAGCTAAAATTACTTCTGTAAATGTAATTTAATCTTATACTTAACTATAACATATAAGATACTAAGTATTCTTTCTGAACAAAGCCAATATATTCATTTTATTTTCAAAATTTATATCTATTACTGGAATAAAATGATTGAATTGGCTGGTTCTGAGAAAAAGTTTAACATATATTTGTAAGATTTACTTAAACCTTTTATTACAAAATCTTTCTCTTTCGAATATTAATGGTACTTCTTTGATGAAAAATCAAGGCAGCAATTTATATTTTCAATAATTTCAAGTAATTCCTTTCTTGAGTAAGAATTTTTTTACTAGCAGAGCATATATAATTTTGACAATCACTAGTGAATACTACACAGCAAAAAAGTTTCCATTACCATATATCTTACCTTCATGGCAAGTGTTGTTTCTTATTGAAGGAAATAAAAATGTAAGAAAAATGTATCTTCCTTATAAAATTTGTCATGAGACAAACAGAGGGTAATCTTCTCTCTTGATAATTAGAAGAAGCTACAGTGACATTTGAAGTTCACATAAGTGCCATTTTCTCTTCTACCATTGGTAAGCCAATGCTTTGAAAAAACTAATATAATGTCACATTGGAATTATCTGGCTTATACCCACCCCAATCTCCACTCTTTAATACCTGTGTTTAATAAGACAGAAGAGTTTACCAAAGGGCAGGCATCACTATGGTTGGTAAATGGTCTGAGGATTTGCTGGAAATATGTATGCATGTGTCTCTTTGCTTATTGGATCCATCCCAAACTTTGTTGTAGATGTAAGTCCTTATATATATATTTTCCCAAAATAAATACATCCATTTCTTTTCTTTTTAGAATTAACACTTAACATTAGATAGCTTTTGTGAGAGGTGTGTTTGATTCTGATTTTGTTTGTTTTTTTCCCCTTCCAAATATCTAGTTTAACATATTACTGATATTTGAGAGGTAAAGAAGGAAAACAATAATAGTGACTAAAAAGAAAAAACTTCTAATCAGTACTGTTGCTTTTCTTGAAACTCTGAAGAATACTGTCACTCTCAAAGTGTGTAAGATACTAGACTTGGAATTCTGTCTCCCAAAGGTAATAAAGTAGAAGTTATAGTCTTGAACTGTGCTGGTTCTTGATTATTGAAAGTAACAAAGAAATGAAAGAAAAACAACACATAAGAAAATGCCAATTAATTGATGGTTGAACAGGTATGTGTATTTATGTGTGAAGACATATGTCTGTGTAGAGGAGTGGGCTGAGCAAATGGCATTTGTCTAGTGCTATCCCCCAAATAAAGTCATAGTTAAATTAAACCATTAGCTAATTATCTGATAAAATGTAGTGACTGTGACTTTTAAATCAAGTTGAATCTCATAGTTTCACTGGTCATACGTGTAAAATGGACATATGTTCAGTTATTCATAAGAGAAGCATCTGTAGCAAGTATAAATTTATAAATTAAACTAAAATTTTAATGTATCCTAATAGAATGGACATTGGAAACATGTACTTGAAAAAGACCTCTACTTACTACCAATACTCTTTTCCCTCCTCTACCAATTATGTTCAATAAAAGAAATGAAATAATAGCATATGAGTTTTGATCCTCTTTGTTTTGACTATCACATTTAATCATGGTATCACAGTAGCACCAAAATTAGGACAAAATACAAGAATTACAGGAGAGATTGTAAATTATATGAACTCATTGCATGCTTCAAAGTTCTCATTTTCTGAGGATAAAAAAAAAGCTTCCAACTGCCAAATTTTGCTGCACATTCTCCCCTCAAAATATAACCCACACCACCCCAAGCTAAACAAAAGATACAATAGACTGATTTTTGAATAGATATGTTATCTACAGTTTATGGAACTGATAGTCCATTTAAATAGAAAAAGATAGATTTTACATAAATAAAGCAACATCGAGTACAAAAGCACAGCTTTTGTAATTTTGGTAATATTGCAATTTTTACAAACATATTGCATAGTATGTGTAAGAAAATAGTTCCATTTGTCATATCTATATACAAGAAAACGTTTACATGAGAATTATAAAACAAAATAAATGAGAAGTGGACCTGGTTTAAAGAATTGTATAAATAACGAGACACTCAAACTCAAACTTACACATCGCATTGTTAGTGAACATCCTTGCACATCATTAACCCTGTTTGGCTTTTATTTATAAATATTCAAACAAATGAGATATTAAGTGCAAAAAACACCAAAACAAAAAAGAATCACAGTTCATTATACCTCATTTCCTTTAGCGTTTTTCATCGACTTCTCAAAGATCGGAACCGCTTCAACCAACACATAAAATATAGCCCTGTGGTTCTAAAAGTATTTCAAATTCAGCATATTCTCCAAAAAATTTTTTAGCAAGCAATGAAAGTGTAAACTTAGCTGAGTAAATCCATCCTGGGCCCCTCTGGGAATATAGTCTACATACTGGTTTTGTGAATATCAAGGATTTTATCATGAAGGTGTAAGAATTAAGTGGACTATACTCGGAAAGATTTTCTTCTAACACAGAAGCATCAATTAATCATTTACTGCTCAGAACTCAGCAAGGAGGATGTTTACTACTTCATGTTTTAATTATAAGCCCTCCTATTCATTCAAATAAATGAGTAGAAGCAGCAGTGTTTTAGAGTTAAATATAATAGAAACCCCACTCTTTGGTCTCTGACACTTAAAAACAATGAACTGCCACATAGAACAATATGAATAAAATGTTCAACGAGGCCATTCATTAGTTTATGGTTGTTTTATCAGAATTAAATACAGTGTTATTTTACTTTATAATAATGATACTTTGCAATATTCATTACTATAATATACAAGAGTACATAGAGAAACTAATTTCTCCAAGTATCTTTAAAGATGGTCGCATGAGCATTTCTAACTAGACCAAAGCTACTGAAAAAATAAGCTGATAAGACCTCACGAATATGAAACTCAAATGTGAAATTTTGCTTTGATGGCTGTAGAGAGAATCTGGTCATTAGGTATCTTTAACTACAATATTTAATATTTTGATATTGATAAGATCTGCTATAAAATTTAGCCACCTAAATGCATTAAAGAGCCTCCAGTTCAGTACCCTACCTATTGCTGCCTCATATAGAGATATTTTAGCAATGGCATAATTTATTAAGAGTTTTATTGTATCAAATGACAATTTTATAAAGTGAGGCACTATCCAATTGAGAAATTCAGGTTCTAGCATACAAAGGAATTTTAAATGGTGTAACATATTATACAAAATTCATTAATTAACCTTTGTCATCAATTACCTTTTTTTAAAAAAATCAATGTTCTTTTTTTACTTGATGGAATAAATAATAGTAGAATGATCAACAGAGTACTGATATTTGGTAAATATTTCCATTAATTTCCTAAGTAGTCGTTTAAAATAACACCCAAAATACATTCTTTTTCTTTTTAATGTCAACCAAATTAATGAAGCTTGTCAACAAAGTATTATTTTCTAAAAGGGACATTAATGTTCAAATGGAAAGTGCAAGAAAAGAAGTACAGATAAAGGAGTAGGAAATGGGATGCTGGAAAAATGTGCATTTCAACATTTATAAGCAACATGTTAAGATATAGGAGATTAATAATGCTAGTTCAGGCTGGGCTACCTGACTCAGGACTGCTGAATCGTAAGTGAAGCAATGGAATGTAGAGATAAAAGTAACCAAAAATCTTCTAGTTTGATGCACACCTCTCAGAGATAAAGTAAGCTCTGGCCAAGGTAATTCGTTATCTGTCTTTTCTTCACACAAGTAAGTAGGGACAGCAGTAGAATGGAGCTCCTGGCTCCATTTTCAGAGATTTGGGCTACTGAACTCTAAGATTTTCTTGTTAATGTAAAATCTGAAGCATGATCTTAAACCCTTTGCTATGTAATTTTGTATCAGATTATAAAGTTTACAGTCCATAATAAAACAAGAAAAAAATAGGACAAAGAAGTACAGCCTAGACATTTTAGAGATAGCGAGGCAAAAAAAAAAAAAAAAAAAAAAAAAAAAAAAATCCATGAAATTCAAAAGTGTATATTTTTAAGAAGTATCTTATTGAAATATTCTGAAAGAGTCAAGTATTTGCCATCTTTGCTTCTCTCCTTTTAACCCTAAAAACTGAAGTCAAATACTTCTCAGTTTATTTATTCCTACCTAAAGATTTAAATGCTAGAACCGTCGGTTCTTTTTCTTTGGTCCTCCTTTCTTTCCTGCCTGCATTTTCCCCTTCCCCATTCCTGCCTTCTCCAACTAAACTGAAGGTAAAACTTAAGGTTCATGTACTACCCCTAAAGAATCTCTCTCCCTCATTTTTAAAAAAATTTGATTTAGGAGAAATGATAATTGCATCTAAATAAATCACACTATACTTATATATGTTGTGATATAAAAATGGTACTGTTAAAACAGATAATAAGCCCTGGCTGGTGGCACAGTGGCTAGGAGGTGGCCTGTGAACCCAAAGGCTGCTGGTTCGATTCCCAGGCAGGGCACATAACCAGGTTGCAAGCCGGGTCTCCAGTCAGGTCTGTAGCTGGAGGCAGGTGAAAGGCAACCAACCATACACTGATGTTTCTCTCTCTCCCTTACCCTCTCTCTAAAAATAATAAAAATCTTAAAAACAAACAAACAACCCAATAATAAATCTGTTTATTTATTTGCAGTCTGCAATGAAGGGACCTCTGTATTAAGAAAGAATCCAACCTTTTATAAGAAATGTAAAGACTTCTATGTCTTCATTAGAAGCCCAAACCCCAAGGCTGGGTCTATACCTAGATGCTAAGTATAGCTAAAGCAGCCAGTCAAGTAATTTATACCAATTATTTAGTATTGGAGAGGAATGCCATCTGTATCACAATTTCTTTTTCCTAAATTGAACCCCTATTTGTACATCATTTAGACATAGTCTCAATCTCTTAACATATATTTCTTTGAACTGTTCTTAAGACTTTTCAGAATATATTTGAATTCAAAATTTGACAGCCCTCACTAGATTTGGCTTTTATACTTTTTTTGTCTCCTCTTTTCATCTTTTCTCCTCTTGTGACGTATAATTTAAATTTTCAGTGATCCCTTTCACCTCTTAGAATATTTGCTTTCAGAATTAGAACATGTTTGAACTGAAAAAGACCATTTGATTCAATACTTTTGTTGTCAAGTAGAGTAAACTGAAGCTTGCCCAAGTCAGCCCACTGACTAGTAGAAGACAGAGCAGAGATTAGAAACACAGCTAATTAATACGAAAGAAATGTTCCCGTTTGATTAAGAAGTTTTCTAATTGTTTAAATTTAGAGATGCTTGAAACTTTACATATGACTCAAATAAATATGTTTTCCTGAAAAGTTCATAATGGCAATTAGCATCTATAATTTCTCAAAATTTCTTCTGTTACAGTTTGCATTAGTATTTTGCAAAAAAAAAAAAAAAGAGCAAGAATTACTCATATTAAGTCCTCATGTTTTAACTTAAAGTGAACTGTCGTGTTATATGACTTTAAGCAATTGCATATTTTAATTTTTACTCTAATATTGGCTTAAAGTTTTATATAATAAGCCCCAGCACAAGTCAAGTTCTATACTAAAAATAATAAGCCCTGGCTGTTGGCACAGTGGATAAAGTGTGGGCCTGCGAACCCAAAGGTTGCTGGTTCGATTCCCAGCCAGGGCACATAACCATTGCAGGCCAGGTCTCCAGCCAGGTCCATGGCTGGAGGCAGGTGAAAGGCAACCATACGTTGATGTTTCTCTCCCTCTCTGCCTCTCTCCTTTCCCCTCTCTCTGAAAATAATAAATAAAAAATCTTTAAAAAAATAAAAGTAATAAAACTGCACTAGCTTTCTGACTCCTTTGCTAAGTATAGGATTCATTTAAAGAAATGGAGCTTTCTCAATTTTTCCGTATGATGGGTTATCCAAACAATGTTGCGAGATAACTCAATTTTCCTACTTCCACTACCCAAGTAACTCAAACAGGTTCCAATCTCCCACTTCAATCTGTGCTGCAGGGGCCTGAACTTCCCAGTTTCCACAGTCATGACCCCTAGAACGAAGCTTCCAGGCACCTCTAACCGTGTGCATCAGAGGGCAGTGGAAGATTGGCTCATGTGTGAAAATTAAGGACTTACCTTAGAGTAATCAAGTCATTTTCCCACAATAGAAATTGTTTGAACAATTTTACACTCTTGGTTTCTGTAAGTTTCAAAAAAAAACTTTGAGTTAAGGAGTGCTGTGATAAAGAAATCTACAGTATTCTAGAGTTATTTATTAGAAGCTCATTTACAAAAATAAGCATTGGGGAATGGAAGGGACTCTGATTTCTGGTAGTAAGGTAGCTTAACAGTCTGAGAAAAGTAACTAAATATTAAGAATTGAAAGAAAATAGATTCCTTAAAACATGAACCTAGTGGCGTAAACACATTTTCAACATCTGTTAACATTTGTATTTTTCTTTTTATTTCGAGCAGGAATTTTTAATTTCTACTGTCCCTAAATCTTAATCTCCAATAAAAATACATAGATATGATTCTGAAGATGATATTCCAATGGAAAGTGAATCCATTCTCAGCATTATAAAATCACATTAGTATTTATTCTTGAGAGGATGTTTGCATTTTTGCAGTCAGAGTCAAGTATAAAGTGAATGAAGCAAACAAATTCGTACTATGAGAACCTAGGTGTGACTAATAGCGTGTGGATTCCACACCACCTGCATTCCCTCTTAATCCTACCTTATGATGTAATAAATTAGGTGTTTTGTTAAAAGTAAATATGCCACATGCAATAGCCAAGTAAATACTACATAAGGCCATTCAGATCTGACAAATGACAGTGTAATGGCATTTGTTAATTCTGTAGATTATATTGCTGAGTGCTTTCAAAATTACCTAACGTACAAAATTCTAGACTTCGTAGACAAAGAGTAACAACACATTGATTTTAAAGAAACAAAACTCAAAGTGGGATTCTAGCTTGTTCTGTTTTGCTTTGTTAAAAATCATGTATTGAATTAATTTCTTTAGTAAAGCAAGCATTACATAATGCTTTAAAATTGTAAAATTCGGGGGGTGGGGGAGAAAGAAAACGTTTACATCCAAAAAGATGAGTGGAAAATTGTGCTTTCGGACTGTCGTATGAGTTTTCTTACAGGGTTAATTAAGCATTTCACCGCCACCGGGCACTGGGAATATCATCTTATGTCATGGGTACATGTGCAGTTCGTATCCAGGTCCTGCAAAAATCTAAAACTGTGTGCTTCACTCCATGTAGCAAAGGCACCTATGTTATTCTCCCTTTTGAGCGCAAGCTATGATCCAGTTTTCCTGCGGAGGGCGAGCTTTCCACCGTTCCCTCACCCGCGCTCTCCGTGCAGAGAGTCACAAGCTGGGGTCCCCGCGCGCGGGAAGGTCGCTCTGCGCCCCGGCGGAGACGCCCCGGACTGATCGCCAGGGAAACCGAGCAGAACCGTGAAGCAGACAGACGGGAACCAAGGCTATCGCGGTGTGAGGAGAGACCGGTCCCTTCAGCTCCACAGGCAGACGCTGCTGCTGGCCTGGCAGGTGGACGCCACCCCGGCCGGGGAAACGTAGAGTTTGCCGTTGGCGCACACGCACAGCTCGAACACCGGCTGGCGCGCGCTGGAGGGGGAGCTGGGCGCGGACGCGAACGAGCCGGTCGGCAGATTTCCCAGCCGGATCGTGTCCGAGTTCAAAAATATCTGCAGGGGGAAATGGCATTTTAACCCACGTTAGCATTCTCCGTTCCGCCTGGCCTCCTAGGAAACGCAGCGCGACACACGCACTTCTACGGGGTTTGCTGCGTGCCCGGCGGAACCCCAGATGCCGTTCCCACCGCGGACCCCAAAACCCTGCAGCCTCCCCTCGGGGCCACGGTGAATTCTCATGCAAAGGCCTTGATCTGAAAGAGCAATAGTGCACCGCCTGCTTCAGGAGCCAGCCCAGTGACTCAACACCACGGGGCATTCATGATTTTGACAGAGTAGCTCATCTGAACGTCTTCATCATGCCTAGTTTACAGAATACACAAGGAACTTCCAACGTTTCTACAGCCATGGGCCCCCAAATGACGCTCCCGCACGCCCGTGATAGCGCGCATGGGGCCCAGGGAGGGTCTCCATGGAGCTGACCTTACTGAAGAGACGTGAAATTAATTTAAAAAATGACTCTAGCCTAGTTTTAAAAAATACTCATCAAAGCATGTTGACAGGCTGTCTAAAAGACAGACTGAGAGGTAACCCGGAGGGTTAAGGACAGATGATTGACATCATCAGGTTCAAAGTCTCCATGAAGCATATATATGACTTGCACTCAACACCTACTTGACTGTGTCTTCTAGTCTGCAAGATTGTTCACTTATTCCAAATCCTGGACTTAACACTTTTAGGGACAGCGATCACATGGTTTTCACATGCATGGAGAAAGATCCAAAAAAAAAAAAAAAGTGGATCAAGAACTTGATGAGAAAAAAAGTCACTTAAACAAACTCTAGCCATTCCTTTTTCCTGTTGTTATGTAGTAAATTACTGCCTAGAGACATCTTTAAACTGACAGCAGAATCAGAGAATACACCATGTTCTACATATTTTTCCTCATCCAAGTTTTATCCATTTCTTACTAGGACTCTTGAAACAGCTGCCTGGCTGGCCCACCCAGCTGCCATTCTTATTCTCTTAGAGTCTAGTGTACATATTGCTAGAGTAAACTTTGAAGAAATGCAAATCAAATCACATTAACCCCAGTGCTCAAAATTCCTTAATGCTACACTTACCATGAATCTTGATTCCTTTCCATGATCCGCAAGCCCTGCATAATCTGCTCTAACCCATTTCCTATCCCGTCCTTGCTCCAGTCTTACATTTCCTCACGTATACCAAAAGACCTCTGACCTTGGGGCATTTTCATGCCTTATTTCTTTAGCTGTAACACTTCTCTGCTGATGTATACAAATGAGACTAGTTATTAACTAGGTGTTAGGGAACAGGGGCAGAATGAGATTTCCACTGTTAGCCTCTTTCCTACTTCTAAAATTCTGAAACACAGTAACTAATTGCCTATCTAAATGAGCCAAAAAAGGGATTATATACTATGGGTCATGTATAATTGAGATTAATTTGGAAGCAAGCATATTTGTTCAAGTGTCTGCTATAGGGTCACCTTCGTAAAAGGACTTTCCTTCCTAGTCCTCTTACTAAAGTAACATTAATCCATTCATTAATTTCTCCTTGACAGTTTCACTTTTCTTTATAGTATTCCTTCTTAACATTTATTTGTTCATTTATTATGTGTCTCTTCCACAAAAGTAACACCTATGAGGGCAGAATCTGTCTTTGGTTCACAGTTATAGGCAGTTCAAAGAACTGCGACAGTGAAATGGTGTTCTTCCTTCACCTGGGACAGGTCTCCCCACTACTGGGTACAAACATTACCCTCCAGAGACCTTTCCCTGAAGCTCCAAGAAAAACTTTGTATTTGGTTCTTCTGTCGCACTTTATTGTTGTTAATATCATATTTAGCTAAAATTTTATATATTATTTTATAGTCATGTTTATATCTCATTTTTCCTTGAAGGTTGAATCACATCTAAATATTTTTATAATCCCCATGTTTGACCCTGCACATATGGCACCCACGTAATACACAGTTGTTGAATAAATGAATAGGTTACAAAATAAATGAACGATTATCTTTACCAACAGTATTCAAAGCTAAGAAAGCATCTTCACCCTTGGGTTAAGTGATAGGAAAATAAAGAGAAAAATGGCCTTCTGTTTTAATTATTTTAAGATTAAGGAAAAATTGATTGAAAAGTTCGAAGGGCACAAAACCAGCAAAAAGAAAACAACACTTTTGGGTACCGATGCTGGGCCTCCTTCCTTCCGGCTGTTTCCGTGTGGAGGGACGTCAAAGGCTGTAGTTCAAGGTCCCACACCCGCGTTCTTCGTCTCATCTCAGCCTCCCCCGGGGCAGGAGCGCTGGGGCGGGAGGGAGGACCTGGCGTGCAGAGCTGTGTCCTGTCCGCTCTGCTTGTGGAGCAGACATTCTCCAGTTCCAAAAACAGGACAGCGGCAAGTGCTGGGACTGTGGGTTTAGGTCTGCATATTTGGGGTGAGTTCTTTGAAGAAAGGTTAGTTAGGCTCTGGTGTTTTGCCCAAGGAACTGAGACACAGATCAGGGTGGGGCAGGGAAAGCCAGAAGCGCGGATACTGGGGCTCGCGGGGACTGACCGGTGCTGTGAATGGTTCCTTGTCAGGGAGCAGAAATAAATGTTGCTGGGTAGCCTGGCGGTTGGCATCACTGGTTTTTAGAGTTTGGCTCTAATCCGCTTGCTCCATCCCTGTGGCCTGAGGGAACAAATGCCGAGAGCGGCTGTTTCGACAGGGGGAGGGCGAGCTGGCGGCAGGTGTAGAGGCCTTGTCAGGGACATTTGCCTGGAACCTCTGCTGGGTGGCCTGCGACAGTTCAGCTCTGGCACTGCCCTCCCGCTCGCCCATGCGTTCAGGGGCCGCTTTCGCAATCTTCAGCTATAGGACATCCACACTGTAGCCTCAACCGCGTAAGGGAGGTGGATTTTATGAAGGGTTGGATTACGATGAACAGGGCCATGAAAAAGATAAAATGATATTTTCTTGGCTTGAGATAGAAAAGGAGGCGGAAAAGGGCCGATATATAGATAGATGCTTTCCAACCCAGTGTTGCCCAGCCTCTCCAGGCTCCTGCGGCTGGGTGGGCTTGCCCACCCCTCTTTCTGTCTGCTACAGCAGTGACCACAGCACGATTCACTTTCCAGCTTCTCAAGTGGATGGTTCTATTCGGTACTGTCCTATAAACCGCTTCACCCACTTGTTTTGAAACTCTTCTTGGTACTCAAAATTACACCCCTGAGGTTTTAACTCATGGCCCATTGTCTTCTTTCACCAGGAATTCCTACCTCCCAATCCCACCTGTTGAAATGAGATCTATGGCTATAGGAAAAAACCTTAATCCCTTTGCAAAACAAAAATTATTGACTCCCTCCTCTGCGGTCTTGCATATGTTACTAGTTATTGCTTTGCAGACTATTATACCACTCGCAGTGGTCTTCTTAACAGTTATGAATCCTGTTGTTTTCAGAGCTAAATTGAAATTTCTTGCAACATTTATGTCAAAAAAAAACCAGGATCTTCTGCAGTGCAGAATTTTGTGTGTAATTTCAGTTTTACATTTTGTTCATTATTTTGGTTACCTCAATGCTATGCCTGTTCTGATTTTAACTAGTTTAAAACCTATTTAAATGTAAACTTTACATCTTCCTATATTGTTTAGTAAATAATCAATCTGCCTTTCTGTGGCATAGTCAATGAAACTAAGATAAAGATTTTGTATCATTTCACATTGCTTTCTTGGAAAATTGCATGTTATTTGTTGTAATAAAAAGTGCTGTGCTTTTCTATATTATCTTTGTTTTATTTATTTTAAAAGATTTTATTTATTATTTCCAGAGAGAGGGAAAGGGAAGAGGCAGAGAGGGAGAGAAGCATCAATGATGGTTGCCTTTCACCTGCCTTATCTGTGTTTTATTAATATAAAAGTGACCACAGCTGAAAACCTCTAGATATGATTTATTTATAGCATAATCTTCAATTCACAATTAAATAACAACCTGTAATTGAAGCCAAAGAAATCTGCAGATACTCTGAATAAAAGAACATGAGTAAAGTGGTGCATAAATAGGCGCAGAACAGAGATTAATAAGCACCAATATTTATTATGGGATGGTTCACTATCAGTAATTTGAATGAACTGATTAGCATGACAAAAGCAACTCCTTAAAAAGGATGTGGGATATTTAGAAAGGTTTCTGTCGTGCTGGGGAAGACAATGTATTATAAGTAGTCTGTAATAGCCATGGAAAGAAACTCTAAAAGGTAATATGGATATGTTTTTTAAATATTCTAAAGCATATTTGTAGATCATTTAAGTTTTAATATCCACTAAGATGCTACTGTGGTCCTGAATATGACTTTATTTATAAAAATGAATCAAAAATATATACTTAAACTTTATCTTGAATCAACAACTGAGACAATGGCAAAAGAAAAAAGAATGTCTCTCTTCGATTCTATTAACTTATTCTCTCATCTTTACATCTGAAGAGAAAAAAAATGCTCCAGAAAAATCTCTTAAATTAGCCTTTCATTCTTTTTTCCTCAATTTAAATTTTGTAAGCTCATAATAAATAAGTAAGCACAGAAGGGAAGAAAACACTGAAGTAATTAATTAGTATAAACGAAATATAACAGATTAGAACTTTAAAGATTTTGATAATTAAAGTAAAAGAATAGAGTATTATTATGCATGACTTTGGAATAATTAAGGTAGAATTAAAAACAAACAAGCAAACATAGGAGCAACTACCAAGATGACCGGGCAGATCTGAAAAAATAACAGATCAGAGTCCTAGAAATGAACAACATAATGTCTAAAATTAAAAGCTCAATGTAGGCATTAAATATGACATTAGACGCTGAAGAGGAATTGGGCCTGTGAATCCGAAGAGGGAAGCAGAGAGAGGAGCTGGGAGACAAGAAACAGACATTAAGGACAGGTTAAGGGACCTGAAGGGCCAGACTGTGAAAAGTGCAGCGTTTCTCCAGAGTTCCAGAGAAAGGCCACAGAGAAGGCGGCGGGAGGTAATACGTGAAGACATCTGCTCAGTAATGATCAGAATTGATAAAAATGTGATGCTACAGACCCAACAATCTCAATGTAACAGCAGGAAAAGCAGATGAAACAAATGTGTGTCTATCGCACTAACAATCAAGAGAGGAAGACCAAACACAGAGGATTCTTGATTTTTAAAGGAATGACAACAGACCTAAAGGAGATTCTTGAGGGAAATAAAGTGAACGGAAGAAAACTATTATCAAGTATCTTTTTATCCAGGAAATAACAGTAAGGCTAAAAAGTAAAACAACCATTAAAAAAAAAAATCTAGGCATGATTTTTGCAGGAAAAAAAAATCCAAGGCAATGTTAGGAAGAATGTTTTGAAGAACAAACTAGAATTAAAAAAAAAAAAAAAAAAAAAGGATTAATTTATTCTTGATACTATCTTGGTATTTATGAAATGGTTCCACTCCTTTGTGAATATCTTTCAATAGAAAATAGAGCTTTGAGTTGTGAAAATAAAACTAGGTTTACTAAACTTCATATTCAAGAAGAAATGGTAATACATTCACATTTAAGTTCTCTAATGAAGCAGTTTCCTGTCTCCCTGGAACCGGATGTACACAATGATGCACTGGGAGAGGAAGGATTCTTACCGGTGCAGAGCCACATCCTACCCTGGGAACTAACTCACCTCCCCCTCTGTAGACTGCAAATGGAGCTCCTTCCGGCAGGTGGCCTTGAAGTCTCCTGCAGCAGCTCTTACCTGGACCCCTCGAGGAGCTTCCATTATCAAGGACCTGGTCGGTGATTCAAGCCTAAGGGAAAAATGAAAGAATCCTTAACAGTAAACATTTAAAAAAATATGATGAACTGAAAGATAACACCAGTCAACTAAAAACAAAGAAGCCGGTGGGAATAAATAAAAATCATTGCCATTTCAAAAAAAAAAAAAAAAGAGGGGGGCCAAATGATGTTTAAAATGACCTCTTTTTATTTATTTTTTGCTCTTTACAGAACTATCTGTTGGCAACAATTACTCTCATGTGTATAATGATTTACTAAGTTTCTCATGTTGTTTCCCTTCACAATGCACATGAAAAGTAGGCCATCATAAGTTTACTTGTTTAAAGATTTTATACATTTTCATATCAATGATGGAGTTTTAATAAATACATTCCCACACTGAGCATGTAAATATCTGTCAAGCATGCACAGTAAAAATTTTGTAAGCTTGAAAATTTTCAAAGTACTCTTTACACTTCCAGAAATTAATTAAAATAAAGAAATAAGATATTTCATCCATCAACTGACTTCTGCTTGAGGAAAACGTCTGCAGAATGAATGACATTAGTCTGAGGAAGAAAAATTAAATGAAGGCTGATACACAGCTACAAAAGTCAATAAAGGTTGACCAAATACATTTCGAAAGCAAACGTGTTTAAGACAATTGTATTTGCAAAATTAAAAAAAAAAAAAAAAAATGGAGCTGGGACACAGTTTGAGATTATCTTCAAATATAAAACTAGAGAGAAGAACCGAAGAAGGCAAAGGAAAGGAAACAGAATACAGTAGTAAAAAGCACTGATGTGGGAGGAGATTTCACGCCTGAATCCGTCATTTTGGTTAGTGCTCTGCTCTGGGGCTGCAGTGGCCTAGGTTCCCGTGGCCACAGGAATTCAGGACAAGAGTCCCCTCAGGATCTCATTCACCATCATTCGGAGCAGCTAGCTTACTTGGAGGCAATAGACCCAAAGCTGTTCTGCAGAGCCACACTCAACAGTTTGACCAGTGCCATCTCTCTCTCAGTCATGAGGCTGAAAGTGATAATATCGAAGGACTCAAACCAGCATTTAGAAAAAAGCGATTTCCACACGTTCAAATCACTTTTTCTTCATTCACAAAACCAACTTTGAAACTTGCATCTCTATGACATCTTCATAAACCCCCTAGTGGGAGTGAGGGGTGTAAGTTTTTGAACATAAATATTAAAGAAAGCTCTGTATCTTGTTTTTAAAACAAAAATATTTTTGCAGAAGAGTTAAAAACTTAAAAAGAAAAAATCATTCATAATGTTTTCATTCATAATCCTCGTACTTTGACACATTATCAAATTTCAAAATCCGAATGCTAAATGTATTTAAAAAATTAATTTCCCCAGATATACCTCCAAATCTCCACCATCTTGAATAAGTATATTTATGATCACTACTATATCTATTTGTTAGTTATCCATAACATAAATGTAATTTTTAAATTTGGATATAATTGAAGCATTTAAATAGAAGTCAGTTAAAAACAATGAAAGTGGATTAAAGTTCTAAAACAGGTTATGAATCTGACATGTATGGAAATGCAACTCAGTCATCTTATAAGTGTGAGGAGAAGCCCAGCTACTTTATCAAGTAATTGGTATGAGCTAGTTTGTTTCTGAGAATAAGGAGTTGTAGTGATTACTCATATATTTAATAGTAAAATAACAATATTCAATGTGCACATTATTTGTACCATATTTCTACCATGTTTGACAGCTGGGATTAGAGCATTAAAATATATAAAGGATTTCAGGGCTTTTGGGTTTCTCCATTCTCATCTGAATGAATTATTTAATCAGAAAATTTTCATTATATTGAGGAGGCCAAGGCCACTGTAGCCATGAAACAGAGTGCTTTGTCAACTGGCTTAGAGGATTCTTGTCAAAGACAAAGAGCTGACTGGCTCTGGGTTCAGGAAAGTCAGCTAGCAGCAGGAAGCCTGGGTTTTAGCATCTCTAGACTGACAATTACAGTGTTTTCTTATAGGATTTGTAAGAAATTGCTTAAAAGAATTTGGGAAATAAGAATGTGGTTGAACAGCATTTTGAAACACGAATGGAATTTTTCTCTCCTGTCCCATTTCTTTGCTCACCCTCTATTTTCCACTCACTACACTGTATCCTTCGGCACAAATGGTAGATGATGGAACCGTGAAGCTGATAAAGATCTTGAGTTTTCTAACCTTACCGATATAGCCATTTAATGTGTTGAAAATTATTCAGCACATAAAAATGTCAACAGAAAACCATAAAGAATATTAATGGCATGCAGAGATACTTAAAAACATGATTTTATTTATTTTATTTTATAGAGAGGGGAAGGGAGAGACAGAGAGAGAGAGAAACATCTATGCGAAAGAAAAACATCATTGGTTGCCTTTCTAAGGCGCCCAGAACTGGGATAGAACTTGCAACCCTGGCATGTGCCCTGACCGGGAATCAAACTGGCTACCTTTCACTTTGTGGGATAATGTTCAACCAAATGTGCCACCCTGGTCAGGACAAAGGATACTTTCAAAATGTATAATTCCTGTTGCTAAATTATTATATTAATATGAATGTATTATTTAATGTCTGTATTTTACAATTATTTCAGGGAGAAGGACATATGAAAAAGACATATGATATTTTTGACCTGAAAATTCAAAACTTTGAGATATTCTTGGATAAAAATAAATTCATACGTACATCATGTCACAAAACTTCCAGTAGTTCAAAAAGTAATAAAAATATGTAATAAAACTCCAATAAGAACCTCAGTAGAATGTCTTGAAAATTAAAACTTTATGTCAAAATATTTTGGGGGAGAAAAGTATGTATAGCAATGAACAGATTTAAAAAATAAAGGTAAAGTGGGAGTTTTACTTTTAAAATTTGAACTTAATATAAAGTTATTTTAATTAAAATGATACTAAAATTAGAAATTAAAATTGGGTCAGTGGAACACAATAGACTCTAAAAAATCTACAGGAAACTTTGGTTTCATCTACCTAAAATATAAAAATTAATAAAGAAATCACAGACTCTAATGTTCAACAGAAAATTAGAAGACAATTCAGAACGTAATTTCTCATTTTACTTATTCACAGTGTAAAACTATAAAATATAAAAACGTTCACTTTGAAAGCATTAACTGCACAGCAATGAATTTCAGGTGACTTTTTGTAATGAGTACCCAAAGATTATACAGCAACCAACAATTACTGTGGAACTCCAGTCACCCTGCCTGTTTTCTCCGTGATCCTGCTTTTCTGGTGTTTACTCAGCAAAGACTCCACACAATTTTGTTCTGAAGGTGCTGTGCACACCTCCAACTTGAAAATGAGAGGCCTAGGTCTTAGTGGAATTCTCAATGTTCTGAGAAAAGAATTCAGACTTCTTTTAAAGTAAGTCCCAAGATGCAATTTCTGAACAGAAGCTTAAGTACAATTTCAGCATCAAACATCTTGTTCTTGCTAAATACTCAACACAGAGCCAGAGAAATAGTAGGTGCTCATGAAATATTTGAGGCTTCAATGATGGCATGAATGGGGAATTAACAGAAAAGTGTGTTAAGAAAAAAAAATCAATGCAAACTGACTTGAACATATTAAGGAAGCAAACTGTCATCACTTAAGGTTACAATGAGCTTTCTTTAGATGCAAATGACATTGTTTCTTGTTTCCTCCATTTTTATTGGTGTTTGCTTACCAGCATATGCCTTACTGGTTTCTTCAAATTAACAAGAGCAAACAGATCTCCAGGTCAGTTGTTTTACTGTGTTCCTAAATTTGCAAGCTGAAACAAGCCTTTCAAAATGCCCATTTCTTACTAACTTTAGGTAAATATACTATACGAGGATTGTACCAAAAGTATCGAGTCAATGTCAATATAATTTAAAGTTGGTGTGGCCCATGCTTTCAGGACAGACCTCGTAAAAACATACATAGAATGAAAGGAAAGAAAGAAGAAAGCGGAAGGTAAAAAGGGAGATGAAAGGGGATGGATTGGAGGGGAGGAGAGAAACAAATTCTACTTTATTATTATTTTTCCCTCAGGTAGAAAAATACCAGCAAAGGATCTTACCCCTTGATTGACAAAATGTCTCAAGGAATAATCCTTAATTACTTAATCAATGGCAGCTTTTCCTTGAACACAGAAATGATGTGAATTAGCTCCATGTGTCCCAGTGAGTAATTTGAAGCTTGCAAACCCCAACATTGCAGTTTTATATTCACACAAGAAAGGAAATGATGAGAAGATGCTAATTACATCATTAAATATTAACTCATTTACTGATTCCAAGTCAACATTCTTGCTTCATTCTTGGAAGAGTTAAGGAACTTGCATAAAAAGAATCTTTGGGCAATGGGCATTATATAAAGCACTTGATCACTTCTCAGCATGGAGTGCAGAAACCTTATCAAGCTGAAATAATTTATTTATGAATTAACTGAAGAAATGAAAAAGGAAGAACGTTCATGTATGAGTTACTTCAAATATGCCATTATCTTCTTATTGGCCATTCAGCACTCATTTTTTTTGCCTTTTAAAATATATGTGTTCCTCTTGAACAACAGGATCACCTTATACAAAAGAAATAAAAAATCATCTACATGTTTAGGTTGGAAATGAACATGGAAACTAGCACAGAACTTGGCACATATTAAGCACTCATCAAACATCTGTTGAATAAATAATCTACTATATTTCCACCAAACTATTACCTATACTCTACAGTGTACTTTCAGGATGCTCCTTTCTAAAGCCTTTAATTTTTGACAAAAACAAAATGGAAGACAACATGGCTACTTACTTCCCAAATCACCGTTCTATTTACGTGGCTCATCATTTCACCTTGTTGATGAGAATTAGGTGTCAGCTAAGAGTACAACTTACTGCTCTGAAAGGAAAATTGTCAGCAAAACTTGTAAAAATCTCAGCTACTCTGATTTTAACCTTCAGTGAACAAACAAGTAATTGAATAACCCCATCGACACTGTGCTTTGCTTCTGTTTCAGTTTTGGAATCTGGATCAGTGACACCCATCTGTGGGTGGCCAGTCTGCTTTTAGCAGCAGCAGCCTCATTTCCCTCAATATTTAAATTATTGATGAATAATTAGAAAATCAAAATACTAACTACTAACTATAATTTTATCCACATTCACCCTTACAAATTTTGATAGAGGTAGGTTCTTATTCCTCTTTTGGCAATATATTTTTCCTAATGAAAAATCATAAAATGAATACATAATTACTCAAATGCTAGAAGGATGCTTCTTTTAGATCTTACTAATTTAGTTTTTTTTAATGGAGTGAATCACTAATCTCTGATATCTGTATTAAAACACAATTCAACAACTATTAGAATCAGTGTTGGGCACATGTGCCTTAACAATATGACAAGTGCTGCCATAGTCTTTATATTATTATTCTCATTTAGCAGTAGCCTTATTATTCAGTTTTTCTAAATTTCAGTAATTCAAATGAAAAAAACCTTATGAGACACTACTCTATGTGAGATAAGGTACTGGCTGTTACAGCACTAAAGATAAGCAAGGAAGATGTCAATCCTATTCTAATAGAGTACACAACCTTTTTTTTTTAAATATTATTTTATTTTAAGAATTTTTACTTATTATTTTTAGAGAGAGGGGGAGGCAGAGAGGAAGACAGACATCAATGCATGGTTGCCTTTCACCTGCCTCCAGCTACAGACCTGGCTGGAGACCTGGTTTGCAACCTGGTTATGTGCCCTGGCTGGGGAATCGAACCTGCGACCCTTGGGTTCGCTGGCCGGCACCCTATCCACTGTGCTACCAGCCAGGGCAGTAAAATACCTTTTATTCCTAAAGCTTAACATTTATTTTTAGAATAAGAACACATGTTTGTCTTCATCTAATACTTGACTCTCTACCACGTAGCAGAAAATGCCAATTCTTTATACAGGTGTGTAGCCGATTTTCTACTTTAGTTCTTTATATACCGAAGATGACCAACCGTCACGAAAACAATGACACAGGTGTAAGAGCCTGGGCTTACCTGAGGTCTTGGGAAGGTTCTGCTCTGATATGAGGTGTCTCGACAGAGTGCCCGAATACTGCCCCTTCAGTGCCTGGGGGTAACATGAATCCATGTCAGTATAAGTGGACAGATACGCTGATATTCATTTATATTTGTATGGGTCAAATATGCTTCCAAAAATGGGACAACTGAAAACAAGACTCCAGAAAGTAAGGGGAGTACTGACAAAGAATTTAAGGTGGTGTAGGGCCAAGGAGGTCAAATCTAAATGTCACAATGGTGATCGTTCTAAAGGTGATCTTATTTATGAAAGTTCAGACTGAGTTAGAATTTTTACCTTTTTATTAAAGAACAAGACCCATCTCCTTTCCCTTTTTTATTTCCCAAGTGAATTTGAGGGAAGACTAGGTCACAAACACACAGTTCTGCATTTCTAGCAACAGCAGACATGGATGAAAATGAGCAGAGTGCGCTTGAGTGCAGTCTAGTTCTTACTGAGCATCTAGTGTTTCTCCCACAGAAAACTCCCACCTTTCATGAGACAGTATTGAACAGGAGAGAACCGGGCATCTTCCTTTGACCTCGCTGGAAATAAGGCTCCATCTAAGACCATGAACTGCTTGACTCCATTTCGTTAGAGTTGACTTCATATGGCGCTTATAGGTATCTGATGAGGTCAGGCACCCTAACATTTCCCTCAGGAAACTGAAACTTTTAGTTATTGACTCCATTTGGCTTTCTACGTTCCCAGAGCTTTCCCATAATTTAACCAAGCAAGATAAAATGACTTTCCCTTTTCAACAATTGAATGCAACACAGAGTTTCAAAAAGTAGATAATGAAGACAAACCTTTTTTTTTTTTTTTTTTTTTTAACATTTTACATAAATGTTGCACATCATTTCTTTAAGAATAAACTTCATTTTCTTTTGGTTTAATCTTCTTCAAATACCTTGGTGTAAGAATGTTATACCTGGTCCGCCAATGACCTCAACATTAGCTTAATAATACAATGCAATCAAAAAGTACAAATTTTAAACATACCAAACAAAGCGGCTTCTCCTTATTGTTAAGAACAATATAAACATACTGTTCGATAAGCAATGAAGAAATTGCCATAGGAAATTAAAGATAATGTTTAAAGACTTGAAAATAAATGGTTTTATAAGGAAATATACTAAAATCACCAGGTGACCATTCTACATGGGACAGCAATGCAGATCTTGATTTTGAAGCACAAAAGAAAGGTTTCTTTCAAAGACTGTAATATAGTTTCTTTTCTATTATGATTCAAAGGGTAAATTTATAGGGGCTACTACAGTTGATTTCTAAGGATACAGGATTATATTTATGAGTTAAAAAATTGGCATTTTTTGCCTTCTCACTGGCTTTTCAGAGGTTTCTTTCTTTATCTTTCCCCCTCAAAAGAGGCTCTGTAGGGTATATATTGTTATATAGGCAACTACTACAAAAACTGATGTAATAGTTTATTCTTTTGATATTTTTAATGATATTTATTTTTGTGAGTGAAAAATTCTTAGAGGTAGGTCTTTGATAGTAAAGTGACAGTCTTATATAAAACTTTAATTTCATGATTGTGCTGGGGGGGAACATTTGAAATGATATTTCAAGATATAAAGTTTCATATCTCAAGGACAGGCATTAAAAAACTAATATAACTTCCAAAAGGGATAGTATCCATGTCTAAATTTTAAATATTAATTTCCACTGTTCTATGATTTTGAAAACATCTAAGAAAGGATAGCAGAAATATAATTAAAGAGCGGAAGCAATATTTATTTTCAAATATAACATGACACACATAGTAAGTCAGCACAGAACAGATCACTGAAAGTAGTAGTGCAATGCTATCAAAAGTTTAATTTAACAAGGAAGGTTAAAAAGTAATAAAGTCTCAATTCTAACTATCAATATTGAAAATTGATGATTTAAAATTTTGATTCTTGAGGAAATAAATGTATAATCACACCACTTAAGGGGTTAAGTTGAAAAGTGAATAAAATAACAAATATTTAGCTAAGTGTAGGCCTCCAGATAATGAGAAAATTATTCTCATCTGTTCTATTTTTGTCCCAGAATGAGCCACAGGGGCAAAAATGATAATATCGAAATGAATCAGCAAAGGAGGAAAAAACCCATCTGAGCCAAGCACATAAAAATCAAAAGTAAAAAGATATACATCAGAGTCCTTGCTGATGGCACAGTGGATAAGGTGCCGGCCTGAGAACTCAAAGGTCACTGGTTGGATTCCCAGCCAGGGCACATAACCAGGTTGCAAGCCAGGTCTCCGAAGCCGGAGGCAGGTGAAAGGCAACCATACATTTATGTTTCTCTCCCTCTCTGCCTCCCTCCCTTTCCCTCTCTCTAAAATAATAAATAAATTAAAAAAATGATGTACATCACATGGATTGGGAAATGTCAAACTATTCATAGGGCACAGACTTGGCAGTTATAAATATAGGACACTCAATTTTTAATCTCAGGTAAACATTAAATAATTTTAGTATAAATATCCAATATTTGAAGGGAACATTTTTATGCTAAAAATTATTTTTTTATCTGAAACTCAAAATTAACTTAGTCATTAGTCAACATTTATTTTGTACAGAGTACCTATCTGACATTCTCACTTTAGGAAAAGAAAAATTATGTGATGCATCTCATATTGTAAGTTATAGAAACCATGGAAACCATAAAGAGAATAAAAAGGACAAAAAAGGAGCACAATACAGACATTTATTAATATGTGTATTTTAGCTTATGAACACTTGTTTTTATTAACATTGTAAGAGTTTGTTCCAAAGGATAAATGTACAATTATATGACCAATTGTATAGTTGCTAAAGGATATTTCAGATATCTTAAAGTGATGGTTATATTATAAAACTTAGAGAAAACATAAGACTGTTACTTTTTGTAATAGTTGTGAAAAATAAGCAAAGCAAACTTCAGGGTCAAAACGTATTGTATCCCAATCATGCAATAATTGCTGGTTTGGAAACAAAAGAATAGGGATGATATAGTTTGCTTTGCTGGAGAGGAGAAAGGACATATACTTAATACATTTCTGTTTTATATTTAAAGATAATTTAAGACAAAAGCTATTATTCTTTTTTTTTTTTTTTTAGATTTTATTATTTCTAGAGAGAGGGAAAGGGAGAGATGCAGAGAGGGACACAGACATCAGTGTATGGTTGCCTTTCACCTGCCTCCGGCTACAGACCTGGCTGGCTTGCAACCTGGTTTTGTGCCCTGGCTGGGAATCGAACCAGCGACCTTTGGTTCTCAGGCTGGCGCCTATCCACTGAGCCACCAGCCATGGCTTAAGCTATTATTCTTTACAAATGCTTAACAAAAATGCCTCTCCACAAGATGTTAAAAAAAATAATTAAAATTAAGTATACTAGGGAAATCTCCCTCAAATCACAATTATTTTCTTGAGGACGGGCCCCTTGTAGCTAGCACAGGCTTCCCCACTGGGTAAGTGTTCTAGGAACCCATCTGTATCCATGTACCAGCTGGTGGTGTTGTGAGAGGCTGTGTCTGGCCTCATTGAATTTGTTTTGAATTGAGATTGCCTATTTCACGATGGGTGATTTATGAGCACACCTGCCCACACCTCGATGAGTGTTCAGCAGTTTTTGACCAAAAACAGCAAGGTTTCCCCATGCCTCACCCTTCCTATTTACTTGATCTTGCCCCAAGGACCTATTTTTGTTTTCTCAGATGAAAAATGTCCTTAAGGGAACATTTTGTTTTGTTGATGTGAAAGAGGTGAAACAAAAAATGGCTAAAGCACTAAAAGGCATCAAAATGGATAAGTTCAAAAACTGTTTTGAGCAGTGGAAAAAATGTTTCAGTAGGTGCACTGCATCAAATGGAGAGCACTTTGAAGGTGACTGAAGCTGTAAGAATAACTATACAAATTTTTACTAAAAAATTCTGGGCTTGCCCTGGCTGGTGGCACAGTGGATAAGGCACCAGCCTGCGAACCCAGAGGTCGCTGGTTCGATTCCCAGCCAGGGCACATAACCAGGTCTCCAGCCATCTCTGTGGCTGGAGGCAGGTGAAAGGCAACCATACATTTGTGTCTCTCTCCCTTTCTGCCTCTTTCCCTTCCTCTCTCTCTAAAAATAATAAATAAACTCTTTTAAAAAAAATGCTGGGCTTTTTGTCTCCCCTCATACATATTCTTTCTAATACGTACTGTAAGATACTCCTTATGAACCTGTTGGCATCCGTATGTCCTTAGGAAAGTCATTTGCCTCAGAACAGTCAGCATAAGAAACGGATACTAAGAAAACACTGGGTATTGCAGGGTTTTTTTTTGATTTCTTGTAACTGAAAAAGAAAAAAATTCTGTGAAATGTAGCATCTCTCCAGCCACAAGCTTCATGAACGCTACTGCAATTAACTTCAAATAAAACTTTATGAAATTATTGGCTTTGTGTGGAAGAACTCGAGATCAGCGATACACCCACAGAAGCTACGCTAAGATAGCCCTGTGCTTCTTGCTGTCTGGGGGTGTCGTCCTGCCCAACTCCAGGCGCAGAGGGGCCTGCCGGCCGGCTGCTAAAGGAAGAACGGAGCAGAAGGGGAGTCTGCCGGCAGGGAAGGGGTTTGCCCGTCGGTCAGCCGGGCGCTGCCCCAGGGGACAGAGGACCGGGACAGGCGGGTATCCCTGCGTTCAGGGGCCCCAGCTCCTCGGCTCATCGGGGCGTCGGAGGGAGTCAGCCTCTTCCCCGGGGCGCCGGGCAGGAAAGTATCCGAGCACTTTGGCCTGGGAGCCGGAGGGGTGGCCTGACTTGACTCCTGCGGGTGGTGGCCCTGTGTTCCCTGTCCTGTCTCCCTCTGTCCCTCCACGGAGCACATCCAGCCCCTCCTCAGCAAGGCCAAACCAAGAGACGGGGCCCAGCTGATCAGAGAAACTGCATACCTCACTGACGAGGCCCGCCCTTGGGCCTCCAGCTCAGTGAGGAGGTGGAGAAAGCCACCCCGGCTTCTCCATTCCTGCCTTAGGCGCCGTGAGAAGTTCCTTAACCACTCCAGCTGCCCCTTGCTTTAGCTACTCATGGAAACCGTAATGCCCACCTTACCGTTCAAGTGAGATTTTGCTTAAATAAAATACAAACGTATCCTGGTTCATTGGAAGAACTCAGTGTTTCTCAATTCCCCCTTCTCTATCAGTTTTCTCGATGAAAACCAGCCACAGAAGTTGTACGTGTGTGTGTGTGTGTGTGTGTGTGTGTGTGTAGTTACGGCCTGACATGGGTTCATTCATTAATACATGAACGCTCCGCTGCCCAAAGGTCACAGGCTCGTCCTCAATCTTGAAATCTGAAATTTAGACACTGTAAAGAGATTCTTCAATGTCAAATAGTAAATGCATTTTATTAAATAAGCCTCTATTCAGTAAATCAAGGAATGCCCCAATATGGCTGCTCAGGTGTCAGAGAAGAGAAATCAAATCCCGAAAAAGCTCTGTGAAAAAAGATTTTTTTGTGCCCAGTATGATCTTACTTTCAATTGATCTTTATCCTAATGTTTAAACAATACCGAGAAAACATGAACAGAAAAAAGCTCTGTGTTTTATACTGCTTTGTTCTCTGTGCAGGATGGAGTAGAAATGCATCAATCAAATAACTGGAGCCTGGGAAACAGTCCTTAACTCTACCCAGGTTTTACCTTCCTTTTAAAAATCGAGGGAAGAGTTAAGGAATAGAGCAAGATACCATTCTTTGAACTATTTCTCTTTCCAATGTGAAATCTTATTGATTCAATTGGTAAAATTGCAATACAGCAATTTGCTCTATGAACTTAAGGGGACAAATCTGAGGAATTGTTAGCCACACCACACCTGATGTCCAATCCATGGGATGGTCACAAAACTTAAATAATCACAATTCAATTGATCTTAGATAGCATTTTTAAATTCCTACACTGAGTCCAGGGAACATTCATCTCGATCTCAGAGTAAAAAAAATATTTCTATTTATGTATTATCTTCAAGTTTGACCCTGTGCTATACACAAAAATCCTATGGTTGATTAACTTAAAAGTCACTTTGTAAATTATAAATCTTCATGTATTACTCTTTTTGAGATCAAGAATCTTTTTCACTGTGTATCTGCATTTCCTACAGTGTTATCTAGTGTAATATAGGCATTCATTAATACGTCTATCGGATATTGTCGAACAAATGACTGTTTTTATTGCCTGGAAATGAGATGAAGAACATAGCAGCAGAACGCTGCCCAGGAAGGGAGCTGTTTTCTGTCTTCACCAGGCCCTCAGCATTTGCTGTCATAACGCTCCAAAGCTGAGGACTGGGGCCTGGCACAGAAAGCTTGCTGGGGCGGAGAGCCAGAAAGGAGAAGAAAGAGAGACAAGTGGGATGGAAGTGAATAAAGAAACCAAGAAAGGCTGGGACACCTGCCCCTGTGGGAGAGGGAGTTGGAGAAGAAAGGAATGATCAAGTTCTATTTTTAAGTTCTGTGTTTTGAGGTTTGCTAAATGAAATCTCCTGCTGCCCTCAGTTTTTCAATAAAAGTCTGCCACCATCATTTATCTTTTGGAGGATTTTTGTTTGTTTGAGGGGGACAAAGAAGGAAATGAACCTTACACCCAGATCAATAAAGAACAAAAGAGATAACAGAATAATTCAAGCCCAGGAGGCAATGGCCACCAACAGAACTTGAACTTTTATCCCCCCCACCTCCACCCCTCCCCGCTCCCCCCCCCACTCCCACCCTGGGCCCTGGCAGTTCAGGGGAGCCTTCCGCAGCATTTGAAATTCCTACAGTCTCAGACAGGTGAGGGCCAAGGACAAATCCATCTAGATCTCAAGAGCCAGAAGGAGTCCTGCGTGTTCCTTATTTTCATATTGTAGCCTTTGCTACTGAGAATTTCACATTCTTTGCAAGGCTTCATGCCCTGCTCTTCCCCCTTTGTTTGCACCTTCTTTCTCCAAAAACTGAAATTGGTCAAGTCAAAGATTGGATAGGGAATATTTTCATTCTGTTCACAGATCTTCTTCTAATTCATTCTTTGATCTTTGACAAGTATTTAAAGTCCTTTGGATGTTATTTGTAAAATTAAGCTCTGAATAATATGATCTCTAAGGTACCTTAAACATTTAACTGTCATAGTTTTATGATTTTTTTCAACAATGTCAAAACATGTACGCTATAACTCTTCTCAATTCTCTTTAAATACAAGTGGAAATGAGATTGCTCCTACCTATCTATTGAAAAAAGTATCTGGGGAAAGAAATGAAGTAACAATATCAGCAAAAGTACATTATTAATTGTTATTTCTTTTAGTCCATTAAAATGAGTTCCTCTGAATCCTGAAAGAAAAGCCTCCTTGTGTTATTTTAATAATCTAAATGGTGTTTCTGCTTCCAGCTAACTCCACAAAATACAACCTACACATTCCTAGGTTAATTTTACGGAGCCTATTGACATCTCTTATCTGGACAAAAAGCTGTCATTATTCTTGGATCTTGCTTTTGCCCAGCGTTCAAGGTTTCTATAACAGGACCCCATCCAATGACTCAGACTCATTTTCCTTTTCTCATTTATGAAATCTTGACTCATTTCCCTGCCTGTGAAAATGAATGTAATCTGTTCATTCTCTGATCATATTTAGGGCTTCCAACCTGTAACACTCATTTGGAACCTATCCTGTCTATTCTGAAATTTCACATTTAAAATTATGTGTGACTCCCCACTGGGCTAAAAGAGAAAAAAATGTCAAAGACATATCCCTAGTATCCTACCGTATTCCTGTGCACAGCATGGTGTCTTAAATAGATGAGATATTCATACATATTGATAAAGATCAATATTTAAAGGACCTTCTCTTTGAAAACTTTTTTTCCTCCTGTTTCTGATCCTTGTTTGATTAATGATACATTCAAGGCCCAAACGCTCAAGTCAGAAACTGGGATGCTCTCTTGTTCAATTTCTTTATTCGTTTACTCCTCTCCTCATCTTCAGTATTGCTTTCCCCCCCCTCTAATTATTCTTCCACACCACTGCCAAATAATGTTCCAAACACAAGGCTGACTGTGTAATTCTCACTTCAAATACTTCAAGTGTCTAATTGTCTATTCAAGTCAAGCCTAAATTCCTCAGTAGGATTTAACCTCTTAGCAGTTCTATGCATTTTGTGCTTAAGTGACTATAAAAATCTTACAGGCTGAGCTGTTTAAGGATTGTCTTGAGTCGTCCGTCCACCCCACTTCCTGGGAATCTCTATTCATTCTTTAGGGTCTGATTCTGGAATATTTTCTCTGTGAAACATATTATGTACGTGTCCTTACTGCAATTCCTCCCTTGGTTCAGCTTTCACAGCTGGGTAAAAATGGCTGGCACAGCATTTAACACGATATGATATGACATGATATGATAAAGTAAATATGAGTTAGTTCCTTGAACCTGAGGATCTTGTCTTAACCAATTTGCATATTTAGTACTACTCTTGGATTCTGATCATTGAGGATCAGTAAATTAAAAAAAAAAAGAATGAGAATGAAAGAGTTAAAGCAGAATATATTTAAAATCATTTTGTTTTACAACTTATATGTAACACATTTTGTTTCTGTTTCCTAGTATATTTGTTTGTTTAATACTTGAACATAAATCAACTTACTAATACCTTAAAGTGATGATGTGAATTTATTGAAACTTTTATTATAAACCTAGCCAATGTTATTTTTTTAGTAAAATAGGAAAACAATGTAAGATGCCAAGATTTTTGAAAAAAATATTTCAAAATCTGTTTTTACTTTTTCTTCAACATTTTTCATAATTATAAGCATATCTCAAGGAATTCACTCTCAGATGCCAAATCATGTTCTCTCCTCCACTTGTGGAGGTTTCAGAAGATAAAAGGAGACCATGAAAAAGATACTTGGTGATCATATGGAACATGCATTAGAATAAAGTTATTTTTTCAAGATGAAGATTATTTCAAAAATAAATCATTTTAACTAATAAAGAAAATGAGACATAAATTTATCAGTATTAAGAGTTATGCAGAGTCCCTTCTTGCTTATTATATTTGTTAACTTTCAAGTAGTTGTATTTTACTAACATTTATGTCTCAGATTTTAAGGGGCAAAAACCTCTTCTTTTGTTCATTTTTATGTCTTTTTAGTAAATCAGAAATAAGTGAACATAAGTTATTTTCAAGCAGAATAAATATGTGGCTTGATAAAAACTATATCTAGGAAAGATACATAAATAACCCCTTTCCAATTCCCACCTCCAAAAAAATTATATTGCTTAAGCAGAACTTTCTTCACTCTGAGGATATGTATTTTCAGGAAATAATGAGTAAATCTAAGGTCTATCACCAAGGTTGTTATTTTCTTCATGGCTTTCATGATTACTGAAGGAATAAGAAGAAATACACCCCTGAGACCTTCAGTAAACACTAATGAAAAAGTGCCACCAAGAACATATCTTAGGCATACATACTCATACAATTCTATTGTTATGTGTTTATTAAAAGGCAGGGATATTTGAGTTGATTTATTATTATATTGCAAACATTCTAACAGAAATTGATATATAAAGTATGAAATAACTTAATAAGTGAACTATATGCTATTAATGTTTTACATATTTTATGAGATTAATGCATGATGAAACTTATAAAGTTAGTAAGACCAGATTCCTAGATGAGTTATCCTTTTACCACATTTAAGTTGTTTTTAATGCTTTGAGACACTGAAGCTAGTAGTATATTTTGTTTTGACGTTTGGACATTGTACCTAATATATGGGACTTGTTTTGCTTCCTTAAGGGTGTGTTCCTTGTTACGCATATTTTCTGTATAACCCTTTCCTTTATAAACTCCATATGCAGTATAAGCTTTTCTAATCCTTGGGGAAATTCAGTTCTAAAAATCTGACAGTTTTAACTGTTAGTACATGAAAATCTGATAGCACATAAACTCAGATTTCTTTGGGAAAATAAATGAATACTTTAATTTTTCCTTTTTTTGTTTGGTCTTATTTTATTCTGTGATTCTTCATGCCTCTTTAGATTTCTGAAGAGCAGTATGATGGGCTTTCTTCAGCCGTTAATCATAGGTGGGAAGATTATTTTCACTACCAGAAGGGAAGCGCAAGGAAAGGAACTCATCTCAGCAATACTTTTATTTCTTAATTATTTTTGCCGTTAAGACTTTTGATACATTGCCATCAAAATTAGCAAGGTGGCATTGGATATGCCATTTGACTTTTTGAAATCTTTATTTTCTTATATGTAGAATTAAAACCTATGTGTTCTGCTCCTTTCATGAGGTGGTGTAAGATCAAAAACAGATTACTATCTATATCATCTGCATCTCCATACATCTACACATTACACTATAATGGTGCTATGATTGCTTAGCATCACTGGTATGCTGTCAAGTCAATTTAAAGACAATGATCTGTGGTGTTTCAACAATATGGAAATTTTCATTCACTTCTGATGAGAGAGCAAAATAATGAGTATTTCTGGGGTCCTATACTTTGAACGATCAAATCAATGTCTGGGAAATTATCCTAAGGGGTTGTTATTTATGTGGGCAAAGATGTAGTTGCTACAAAGGTATAAAGGAGTCGATGACAGCTCTATTCAGGTTTATCAGCAGTAACCCAAATTTCCTACAATAGAGAATTCATGAATAAACTACTGTGATTCAACAAAATAGAATGCTTTTAGCCATTTAAAATCTTATAAATGGCATAAACTAAAACACAACATCCGGTACCATTAAGATATGCATACATAGCTGTGTTGTTAAAGAGTCTCATAACCCCCTCGCTGGTCACATGCCATTTGGCAGCCTTCCTCCAGTTGCAGTCACCTTCAGTTCCTCTCTCCTTGTTTCCTGGCCCTGTTCTTTCCCCTTCATCCCCATGACAAACTCAAACTTACTGCTTACTATGCAGAAGTACTCAAGAAACATGCTCTTATCCTAAAGGTTTCCATTTTAACATATGAAAGAACTTTCACTAAAAAGTGAGCCATGTACTTGAACAAAGCATACAATTCTTCTTAAAAAGTATCAATATCCCAATGATCTGTCATATTAAAAGTATTTTATCCCCTTTAGAAATCAATGACTTTTTAAGGTAATATTATCTAAAGATAAATCAGACTGTCTTGAGAGGTTATGAGATTTCAGCCACCAAATGTTGCAAGGGAGAATGACCACATTGCAAAGGTAAAACGGAGATGATTCAAATGTAGTTGGAAAGTAGAATAATTAAAATTTAAGCTTTTAAACCTGAGATTCCATAAGATAATTATTTCATACAGGGTGGGCAAAAGTAGGTCTACTGTTGTAATATAAATAAATAATACAACAATTAATAAATAGTAATACAAGAATACATTGTGTTTACTCACGCCTATAAATCTACTTTTCTCCCACCCCTGTATACTAAAGAGTGATGAATAAACAGACTGGCTACTGAAAGGCTATTCTAATCCACTTGTTTATAGACCAAACCAAATAGGATAATTATCAATAATTACCAAAAGATAATTCATTAGTTTTCTCAGTTACAAACTTTAAAGAGGCCATGCAGTGAAACATAAATGATTCACCAAGTCTGTATGGGTTTTGTATTTGTATATGAGGAAAGTAGTGATGTTAAAAGACTTGTAGGGTAAATAAGAAACTGATCATATAAATAAGTATTATACTTAATAAAGAAGGATTGGCAACATTTATATTGTAACTGCATTATCCTGAAATGCCTTCCTTCCCAAGTTTCTATTCATGTCACTGGATTAATAGCTTATGTCCAGAATCATGATCAAAATCAATATATTTTATTTTCTGAATACAATGGGCACATTTTTTGGCTCACTTCTGAATTCAGCCACTGATGTGGTGGGCAGCTGCCAGGCCCTTCAGACTAATTTGTACTACATCCCACCTTAAGCATGTGCTGAGCCCTCTCTCTGCTTCCTGGAGCCCCAGGAAGCATGCTCAGCCCAAGCAGCAGCCAAGATTCACCCCAAAATGCCTTGCCAGGAAGTTGACACCTCCAGGAAGATTACCTTGAACCAGTGGGGCAAAGAGCTGATGAATAAATGCACCAGTTTCACGCCTTTCAGCTGGACAATAATGAGAAGCACTTTCGAAACCCTTTTTTTGGGGGTGGGGGGTAGCCCCATTTTGAAGAGGAAAGTATTTTGCCCTAATTTTAAGTCATTTGTATAGTCTTCTCTCATACATAATATCACTGAGTGTTAGATTAACCTGTGAGGAGATCTGAAACTAACAGATGAAGGGACTGATTACACTACTTCTTCTACCCCCTTCCTAGAGATAATGATAATCATGGCTAAGGTGTATCGAACACTTACTACTTCAATCATGTTATTAAGCACTGTAAAACAATATCAACTCATATGATTCTCACAATAAAACTCTAAGAGCAATTTAAAAAATCATATTCCCATTTCGTAGATGATGAAATGGCTTGTCCAAAGGTATTTAGATGTCCCAGAATCAGAAAAAGCATAAATTAATTATGCCCTGAGTATAAATATGCTCAATCCTATCAGTGATCAATTAGTGTTGTACTAGAATAATCTTCTTCCAGTCTTGCCTCCCAACTTCAAAATCCACATCCTAGTCGCTGAAATCTATAAATATGTTGCCCTAAAGCAAAGGAGAATTTAGATGACATAGAAGATTCCTACTCTGGTTACTTGAACATAAGGAATTTATCCCAGATTATCCAGGAGGGTCCAAAATAATCATAGGGATCATTAAAAATAAATGAGGGAGGCAAAGAGGGGGAACCAGAGACTTGGCCTGCTATTGCCGGCTCCAGAGACAAAGTTAAGGGAGCAGAAGCCAACGGATGTCAAGCGTCAGTAGAAGGTGAAAAGGGCAAGAAAATGGATTCTCTCTGGAAAGAACACAGCCTAGTAAACAACTTGATTTCAGCCCAAGTGAGAACCTTCTCAGGATTCCAATTTCCAGAACTACAGATGATAAATTTGTGTGGTCTTAACCCACCAAATTTGTGGGAATTGTCATAACAATAGAAATGAACACAACGGGTCAGTAATTAGAAAATGTAGGAAACCCATTCAAACTTATAATATCTTTTTCCTTTCTCCTCTGTGTCTCTCTTCTTCCTACCCTAGTGGGAAGAAAGACAGTGAGATGAAAAAGTGCCCTACTGATTGTTTATGTGAACACAGACTCTACCCACTTATGCTAAGCACACTCACAGAAAACTCCACAGGTAAAATGAGAAATAAAATTTATTTTGACATGCTCTAGTAAGATCCTTTGGAAGACAAAGGTCAGCCTGATGAATTAAGTTAAAACTAAAATTTGCTCTTCTTTAAATTTTAGTAGACCTTTAAAATTGCCGACTAAGATTATATTACTGTTTTTCCCGAAGTGATTATGACAGCAATCATTTATTTCAGTCTTTCCCTTGACATCATTTGGCCTAGCAGAAGCTTTCAATTTACCTAGCTACATGAAGACAGAGAGGTTACTCTAGGGGTTCTCTATGATGCAGTTGAGAAGATCAGATAAATAGCCTTTAAGTACATTCATTCCTCTTCACCTCTAACTTTTTCCAATCTACTAAATAAATCTGCTTGAAATAATGACTAGCTGGTAAATAAATCAGATCCCAGGAGCTCAACTTTGTGTTACAGAAATTCTTATTCAGGATCTTAGTGTGTTATATATACATGGATGTACTGACACAAATAAAGTAGAAATGAGACTGGTCTATAGTGAGGAGATACAGATTTACTTCCTGGAAGGAGGGAAGGAAGGAAGGAAGGAAGGGAGGGAGGGAGGGGAAGTACTTTTCTGTTTATCTATCATTAGCCTCTTAGGTCATCCTTCTGCATCTATAATTATAGTCCTTGACCCATGAATGAAGACACTAATATTCAACTGGTTTCTACACTCAATGGACTTAATGATTTGTTTTTCACTTAGTTTCACACAGCCTTTTATCTACTCAGCTCTGAAATATTGCCTCTATCTCCAAATTCACCTCAACCTTTAATCTGCTGGACTTGATGTTTGTTTGTTACTTCCTTGGTATTTCAATATCAGAATTCCTCTACTGATTTTGACTTGACTCCTTTTATTCAGCTCTAGACATTCTGAGCTGCCTAAAAGTAATTTTCCACTTTAATTCTTTAGAACTCAATTTTTGACATCAATATTCAGAACTACAAAGGATGCAAAAATTAGTGAGTTGAGTTGATTGATCTAACTACGGTGTGTATGTTAAAAAGAAATAAAAAAGTGCCATGTTAAACTTTTAAGAATCCTGATATTGGAAGTGAGGTTTCAGTTTGATGAAGATGACAATAGGGAGTGAGGATACTGTCTTGATTTCTTGAATGACATGACAGCAATAGTTTTCAGAATATAAATATGTCAAAATTCACTGCATAGGGATCTTCTGCAATAGGTACCTGCCTCTGTCTGAACTCTGTTATGAGATTATGCTACATGACAAAAGGGATTTCACAGATGTAGTTAGGGTTACTAATCAGTTAACCTTAAAACAGGGAGATTATCCTGGATTACCCAAATATCTGGATAAGGTAATAAGGCAATGTAATCATGAGCTATTAAAAGTAGATAACCTCTTTTTAGCTGTTGGCAGAAAAGGAAGAAAAAAATGCAACAGTAGAGGATATTGGAGAGATGTGAATAATGGGAGTGACTCAACCTAATGTTCCTGGAAGCAGGACACTTGGGAGTGAGAGAAACAGCATGAATAGCCTCCAGGAGCAAATGTCAGCTCCTGGCTGATAGCCAGCAAGCAGACAAAAAAAAAAACAAAAACAAAAAAAAACACTGCATGTGACTTCAGTGCACCATATTCTATAAGTACTGCATTTTGGGAACTTCATCATGATATATAAGAAATTAGACAACTCATTTACATAGGATAAATATCTTTGAGACAGATTAGGAATTTAAGTCCCATAGTTATTAAAAAAAATGTAAACATCAATGAAAAAAATTAAAACTATTGCACAGAGATGCTATTTCAACATTCCACACTCTGTTTTAAGTGGGCTGTGCTCCTTCAAGACATTTTTTTACATTTTTATTATACAATTGTACTTTCCAGTTTTGCTTTACAAAACTAGGAAACATTTAAATGATAGCTTCGAAAAGTAAATCATGGAGAGGATGGTCAGTAAGGCCTAGTTCATTATTTGTATACCTCAGCACCTGTAATCAATTTTTACCTGGGGAGTTGCAGGGAAGATAGAGTGCCACTAATCTTTAGTATCTCCAAAATTTTTATCCTCAGTAAGCAAGCAGAAAACTAGTTGAGGGAGCTGAGTGATTTACTCCAGTCTATGAACTTGAAATGCCAGGGTAAATTAATGATTGCACAGTACTTTCCTCAGCACTTGATCTAATCCCATTTCTTCAAGGGCTGTTTGGACCAAGGAGCTCCAGACTGCTGGCTGAGCGTACTGCATTCTTGGCATTGGAACTGGTGGGGGAAACAATGATCCTATGTATGTAATAGAAAGCTTGATTCCAAAGCCGACCCGTTCACAGGGTGCCACTTGAACGAACAAGAACAAGGATGTGGAAGACTAATAAAAACAAACCAGAAAATATTGATTTAAACCCAGGAACATGGTGTTTAATTTAAAAGACAGATCTTCTGAAAAATCCTCTTTTCTGTTGTCAAACATGCGGTAGAACTTGTCTCTCTTTCCAGTCACTCAGTTGGAACAGTGACAATGGAGTGACACTCTTGGTTTTCGAGCAAGCACACTGCTCAGGGTGGATGTTTGCAGGGGTCATTGCTCTTCCTGATTGCCAGTTTAATTTCCAACGCCTCACAAAAAGCAGATACAGCCTTTCCCTCATGCATTTAGCTCTTTTTTCCTTTCCTCTCAAAGGCAAAACAGAGAGGTTTAAGTCCAACCAATAGGTTCTAATTTAATGTTAAACTATCCTACAGGGCTAACATCTTTCACTTTATCAAGTCAAAGGACTTATAATATATGCATTTTGTTTTCTAAGTGAATACAGTAGTTTGAATACAAATGAAAGTGCAAATTGCAATTGATTGATCTGTCTGAAAACACTAAATTTTAGAGTCTTCGGAGTGTAAACGTTTCTATCTCTTATTTGTTTACCAAGTCTCGAAAGATGATATCCTTAAGTGACATCCTTGGCCAATAGTAGAGCATACAAAATGTAAATAAAGTTTTCAAGTATGCGTATGCGTGCCAACCTGTAAAACTTCCATCTATCCAATAATACGGAGAAGGCTGTGGTAAAGTGAAATCAGTATATTCAGATTAAGACTTAAGTAATTAACCATTGAGCAAGTCAAGTAACATCAAGGGTGAAAAACATACAAAATTTAAGCATCTGATTGCCCACCACGGTGATGGGGTCTGTTGGGGGTGAAGGGGGGGGGGGGGTCCAGCAACCAGTGGCCATCTTACTTCTACCTCTCTGAACACCAGGGGTATTTAAATGTATTGGGTAAATTCCTGCTACTTTTTAGGTAGGTAAATGTTAAGTACCCCGAGCGATACTGAGTCAGTGAATAATTTTAAGTCCTGAAGGATTTTGTCTCAGTGTGGGGACACACTTCACCTAAATTCGTCCACTTCCGTCGTCCTGAAAGGGCAGTCCGTGCACAGAACTCCGCAGTTCATCAAGTATAACGCTAGGAAGAACCTGTTTTAGCTCCTATGAGTATTCCTTACATAGAAATATTTTGTGTCGCAAATGTAAAATTCTAGAATACACCTCCCGCAGACCTCTTGTCCCAGGCACCTTTGAAGTCTTGTCAGCACGTCAGCACAGCTAACTCATCATTCATGGATGTGCGTTTGGGTCGGTGAGAAACGGAGATGTGATTGGACCCTGGCAGGGTGAGGACGCTAGTCGGTTACCACCGGCCCTGACTCCGCGAGCGTTTGTCAACAGTGTGGCGCCACTTGCACACCGACCCTGTCGCAGCGGGTGGGTGGTCACAGGTGCTCTCATGCTTCCATCCCAAGTGCTATGCTTCAACCCATTACAAACAGGCTTGACCTCAGCAACTGTGGCCCCCAAATTCTATTATTTTATTATTTTAGATCTCCTGGAATCATATGGTACATGAATCTATTGTAAAAGAGATGGATTTACTGGGGTATTGGAAAATATAGATCAATCAAGAGTATATGAAGAATGATCCCGGAGTTATATGTATATTTTTGAGATGGAGAAACAAATGGAAAAAGAGAGCCAGAGATTAAGAGATGGATTTTCGTCCATCTCTACATACATGTCTACATATATACCATGCATATGTCACACAAATTCATGCATACAAAGAGGGGGAGAGAGGAAAAACCAAATAAGATAGCAGAAATAACTACCCTAAGGCAATTAATTGAAAAGCAGAAAAACTTAAGATTTTTCAAGGGGCATGGTCTCCCCTGACCTAATAGCCCAAATCAGCAGCCAAACAAAGTTGGGTATCTACCTAACTCAAAGAAAAAAAAAAAAAAAATTAACCAATTAACATGTCTCACTGTGAGGACAGCACTTCACTGAAATTGCTATAAATCAAGATGATATGAAGATCAGAGAAAGTTAAAATTCCATGAATCCTAAAAGCCGCCAAGAGCTCTAGTGAATGAAAAGTACCCCATGGGGATATTTGAATAATAATAAAACAATCTGGGGGTAATTGTGTAATCTCCTAAATGCTATCTCAGGATTATGTTGATAGCAAAGCTGATAACCAGTAGGTATTACCAAGGTTCAAAGACGGTTAAATATTGAACTCACTTCTGCCCAGCCCTCCTGAGTGTGTTTCCAACCTAATCTCCCACTTTTCCACCAACCAGCAACTCAACTGTTAGCACACGGTGCTCCAAAGTCAACATCCTTTCTGATTTGTCTATATTCTGTGACAACCACGATCCTCATGCTTCTTTTTTTTTTTTTTATTCCCCTAATCTCAGGATTTAGAAAAGTCAATTTGGTACATTTTTGCCTCACACGATGCCTCCTTTCTTGACCTTTCCAAGGTATTTTAAAAAGAAAGGGAAATGAGCTGGTCAGCAGTCATACGGTCCTCCCCCAGACACCAGTCCCATGTCAGGCTCCAGCTGGTCAGCAGGACTCTTACAGGGGATAGGAGGAGGCAGTGGGCAGTAGCGCTGGTGGTGGTGGGTGTGACCACATCCGGGGATGCCCGTGAGGGTCCCCTGGCTCTCAGGTCCCCATTCAGCAATTCTTGTTGAATCTGATCTCTGTTTAATAGTACATCATTTTTGAAATCCACTCAGGCACTCATGTCTGGATCACTGACAACATTAATTTTACCTTTATTTATAAGAACAAAGACCTAATTAACCTTTACAATGTCTTCATTATATGTGGTAAACATTCTAAACATACACATGCATACATAGGTGTGCAGGTATGTACATACACGTGAATGTAACTGAGCACTAAGTTCATCATTATCCTTTAGATGAAGGCAAGAAAATTAGAGGTAAAGAGAACTCATTTAAAATTTGGAATAGTAGAAGCAGGATTTGTAGGGAGCAAGGCCAATTATTATGCTAACTCTCCTGTCACAATGCAGAGAACTAGTTGGACCTAATTAGAAATGATAGATATCCCATGAGCTGTTCCCAAACTCAGACATGCAAAACATGAAGTCAAGCATACTTCATCTTTTCTCTTTTTAAAATAGGGTAGGCCCTTTTGACTGCTTTAAAAATATTTCAATAAAAAAAATGTACTATTGTCATGAATCAAATAATTCAACAGAAATTATGCTTAAAACTGTCTTTATAAAATTCTTCACCACTCCCACTCATGCCTTCTGTTTTGTTTTGTTTTTATTCTTGCTTTTTATTTTCAGCTGTTGATTGACTTATGACCCTAATATTAGAATAATGACTTTAATAACTTTTAAGTAATATATGATTAGCACTTTTTTTGATTATATACTTTGAAGATACAAATTATGAATCCTAAGAACAATAGTTTATTTATAACCTTTCTCCTTACTTCATTTTACAGTTGATATTCACATTTTAGTTTTTCTTTTGCCTATCTTTTATTTTATTTTTAAACAATAGTTCTTTATCTATCACCTTTAGATAGCTTTGCTTCGTGTTTGACCTACTGTACTTTATCTTCTGCCACTTTTCTGCCCCCTACTCTCCCTGAGACTCACACCTTTACTTATACATAAGGCTAATGTTCACACTCACTTCCACAACCAGTGCCTTTTCCCTGAAGACTGTTGGATGATCAAATGCTGCAATATCATGATGTTGTGCGAGACTCAATTTTAGACATGGGCATCACACATCTCATAAGGTAGCTTTTCCCCCCACTCGTATGTTTCTTCAAGAAGTGAACAATGTTCCGAGACCTCAATCCCCAGTACCTGTAACTTTCAGCTTTTCAGCCCCAATGGTAATTTCATCTTCGTCTGCAGAAAACAGCACCCTGCCGTCTTCACTGGCTCTCACTTCAAATCTTTTACACTGAGCCTCCACAGCATCAGCGCCTGTGGTCAGAGGGAAGTTTGAAAATGAAACTGGTATGCAGGAAACCATTAATAGGTATTTTTTTAGAAAGAGAAGAGAAATGCATATGTTATTTAGTTTATCTCTGCAGTGCATTTTATACCTGAATTAATATTTTTAATTGGTAGATTTTTCAGCAGGCTAATTGGGTGGAATGTGGCGAGGCTAGGATGGCTGGGCATACACCTGACATCTAATTGTCTGACGTAGTAAGAATGTTTATGGGTTTATCCAGCTTAGAACTCTGTGTACACACAAGGAGAGACGACATCTCTTTTGTTCTTGGTTGTAGCCCAAAGATGGGCATTCAACCTAGCACCTGCTGCATCTTCATAAATACTCTTGAACTGAATGACTTCAGGTTTTCCCTCTACAAGCAGATAATAGTGCCCATATCCGCCACACCACCAGGTACTTACAAGCCATTACTCAGGTATGAACCTTCAGTTACTCTACATTCAGAGTAACTCAAGAGTCTAACACTGAAATTGCTCACCCTTTACTGTCACTGAACATGAATCCACATTACAATCTTGCAAATGTATATGTATAGATTTGCATTTAGTGCTCCCCAATTTATCTTCTAATCAATAATTTTATTGATTAAAATACAATATTAAATTAATATAAATACAATATAGAATTGAAATCCATTTCCAATTTATTAGATAATTTTGTATATTCATACATTCATAAATTACAAAGCCAGCTCCATACTTGGAAAACATAATTAATTTGAGAGTTTGGAGAACTTCAGTAAAAAGATCAAATAGGTTAGGGGGTGAGGAATTGTCCTTTCCATTACATTTATTTATTTTCACAGATGGATCTATATCTTTCCCTCTTGTTCATATTTGTAACATCCTTTCTCTGCTATCTACGTACACCAGAAACTCTTGTAAGGTACCTAGGTATATCAGGAACCTGGGCATCTCACACTCTATGCATACTTCTTTTCCTTTCTTTTTGCACATGCTATAAACTTGATGTTTGTGTCTGCTCAAATTGCATATGTTACATTTTAAGCCTCAATATGATGATGTTAGAAATAATTAGGTCATGAGGGTGGAGCCCTCATGAAGGGGATTAGTGCCCTTACAAAAGGACACAAGTAAGCACTCTTTTTGTCTCTGTCTGTCTCTGCCATCCACCAAGTGAGCACACAATGATAAATTAGCTGTCTGTGAACAGTAAGGGGCCCCTATCACCAGCCACTGGATCTGTTGGCACCTTGATGTTGGACTTCCCAGATTCCAGAACTGTGAGAAACACATTTATGTTGTTTAAGCCACCAAGCCTATGGTATTGTGTTACAGCATCCTTAACTGACTGAGAGATGTACTGTCATTATTTGTTAAATATACAACCCTCTGGAATTCAAACCATGAGGTTATCTTTGTATTCCAAAATATGCCCCAAATTTAAAATTGTGTCTAGTTTCTAATGAGCACTTAGTAGAAGAAATAGAAGAGTGTAAGATGATTAAATTCTGGACTCAAGCTTTCTTTCCTTTCTTCTTAGTCCTTATCCTCACCTCAGCCCTGCTGCCAAACCTAACCCACTAGCTTTGTGGCTTCAGTAACTTACACGTTGCCATCACCAGAACTTCTGAGGAACACTTAACACGAGGAAAAAGTTAATTCCAAACCTTGATAATGTGGGATAATTCTCTGTAAGTAAGATGTATATTTTTCTTATATTTTGTAACTACACACATGTTTTTAGGTCAACAAAGAAAATTTGAAAAGCTGCTATGACAATGTTAAGTAAGATAAAACTGATGTTAACCTCATAGGTTGTCATGTATAAAACAGTATGGGTTACATTTTAAAATTAACTTTTTTAAAAGAAAAAGAACTTTCCTTACGGAATTTAATGACAATATTGGAAAGACAATGAAAAGCCTAATAGTCATTGCATTTAGTCTTGCAGAAATTATTTCAGCAGCCTGCAATCAGTTGAGTGTTTTCTTCTAATTAGGTTCTAATTATGCTATGTTGTTCTTTTAATTTTTGAACATAGTAATACAATTGGATGATATTCAAAAAACTGTTTGAGGCTGATGTGTTGATAAAAGTGAATTCTGAGTTTTGAGGCCTCAAAGAGCTCAGGCATAAATTATTCTGAATTGCCTGAAAGATATTATACACATAAAACCTTAACATATGTCTTATGTTGCTTCCTTAAAATATATTTAATTATTGTGTGAATGTTTCTGCATAATATACCAATGACTTTAATGATATTAAGGTGAATTAGATCATTACACATTACATACTCGTTACGTACACATTACACATACCAGGTCTTTCTGGGAGAAGTCCAACCATTGTTGATATAATGAGAATGGTTTGCGTGACACTGATGCAACCTGGCAGCCAAGGAGAGTGGACTAGAATGTGCATGTGTGAACAATGACAACCTCACTGTACTAGTCAGTGGGAGTGGTAGACATTATTGAGTGAGAATGTATATTCAGACGAGATTGGGTGCGTTCAGGGTGGTATGGCCGTAGGTGAGAATGTATATTCAAAATGACTAACTAGAGCAGAAACAAACCTGCATCCCATTTTGCATTAAGCTTGAACATTCCTCCATGGAAACTATGCTGATAACTATGAAGGCCACAGCTATGGGCAACTGGTGATTGGCAGCTTAATCACTATAACGCTTCCACATGCATCATGTCTCCTGAAGAGTTTTTTTGGCAAAACATTAAATCACCCAGGTGAGTAGGCCCCCTGCAGCCCAGATTTGGTGCCCTGTGACTTCCAACTTTTCTCCAAACTGAAATCTTTGAAAAGGAAGAGATTTCAGACCTTTGATGAGTTTCAGGAAGATTCAACAGGCAGCTGATGGCAATTGGGAGAACTGTGTGAGGTCCCAAGGGGACCGCTATGGAGGGGACTGAGGTGTCACTGTCCTATGTACAATGTTTCTTGTGTCTTCTTCAATAAATGCTTCCAGTTTTCATAGTCTGTGGCTGGATACTTTCTGGACAGACCTCCTACACATGCAGTAGCAAATCTTTTCTAGGGATAATACTTAATATCATTATATAGGAGATAATTTATTAACATAAAAATGCTATATTGTGTGTCATAAACGATTAATGTCGGGGTATGAAAAGGTGAGGTTGGAATCTTAATTCATTAAATTTAAATAAGCAAAGCAAATGAGAAAATGCACTTGCACTAGTAGAGATGCATCCAGGTCATAAATAAATGCATGTCAAATCATCTAATTATATGTAAATTATTACTGCAGACTACGCTTTATTCAACATATTAGTTTAATTACAGAAGGCAAAGTTGCATGCAATTAGCAATACCTTGATAGTAACTAAAGATTTTAAATCAGAAAATAATTCTGGATATATTGTGCTTCTGTACATAGCTTTTTTGATCCCTAAATGAAAAAAGAGTAAGTATATGCAATTGGGCATATACTGCAGTGTTGTCAATATTTACATCTAAAGTTAGTATACGAAGCTGTATGAGACTGGAGTCATTGGGCCCTAACATGACTTGTGTTGCTATTCTGTTTTGCATGCTCCTGGCATGACGTGCTCTCTAGGCCAGGGCAACTCAGGGTCCTGTCGCACAGAGGGGAGATTTAACCACCTCAGCCAATGAGGCCCCCGGCGTGGCCCAGGATCAGTACCCCGGAAGAGTCTGGACAAGTGCTGTATGTTATTAGTGATCCTAAACACCAACCTGCTTACTGAAATAGCAAAACTAAATGCTTCCTTAGGTGCATCTCGGAGGAAATTTATGTCAACACCTTCAAAATCAAACAAAGAGCGGTGAGGGATGGTACAAGTGAGAACTGTCAGGAGAAAAAGAGAAAATGTGCAAGTGAGATAAAAGAGTGGAATACATACCCACATATTTTCTCTGGTTCATTTAATGATCTATAAATTCTTCAAAAGGGAGCACATCAAAATCACATCTAAATAATTCCTTCTTCTGCTCAGAGACTGTCCCATTGCCTTTGAAAGCCACCCACATTTCTATAGGTCACATTCAGCATCTAAAGGCCGGTTTTGATGGCAAGTTGAGAGGCTCTAATAACGTATCTACTGCCTTCTCATTTTCTACGTGCATTAAGTCAGTCAAACACACGAATTGGAACGTTTTCTTTCATAAAGATCCGCAGCCCTAGCTGGTGTGGCTCAGTGGACTGAATGGCAGCTTGTGATTCTACAGTTTCGGGTTTAATTCCCAGTGGAGCACACGCCTGGGTTACAGGACAGGCCCACCGTTGGGGGCAGGTGAGAGGCAACCATGCATTGATGTTTCTCTCCCTTTCTTTCTCTCTCCCTTCCCCTCTCTCTCTAAAAACAAATAAATAAATAAAGCCTTTAAAAACAAAAACAAAAATCTCCAAAGGAGCTAATACAATATATTACTATGGGCCTTTTGGTATTGATTTAAAAAAATGCAAAGATCAAAATGAGTATGTCTGATTGTCCCTAGTGTGTTTTCCTCAAGCATACCATGATGCATTTTTTTGTCTGTATAACTAATTTTTCTTTTAGATTTATTTATTTATTTATTATTTTTAGAGAGAGGGGAAGTGAGAGAGGCAAAGAGGGAGAGAGACATCAGTGTGTGGTTGCCTTTCACCTGCCTCCAGCTACGGACCTGGCTGGAGACCTGGCTTGCAACCTGGTTATGTGCCCTGGCTGGGGAATCGAACCAGCGACCTTTGGGTTCGCAGGCCGGTGCCTTATCTACTGAGCCACCAGCCAGGGCTGTATAACTAATTTTATATGTCTGCCAATACTTTCTAGGTCTTGAAAAAGATGATTAGAAATTCCTATGAGAAAAACAAAAACAAGATTCAATACACTCTAGCAAATTCAGTGTGCTGAAATTCCAGATTTAGGATTATCATGGGCCAGAAAACAAAACAAAGTTTGAAACAAGAAAGAAGCTACCTTTATGGAATATAGATATTAATAAGCACTGTATTTTTTCACACAATATGCATCTTTAAAAGTTCACACGTGATGTATACTCTGGTTGTACTCTGGGGGAAGAGACGCAGAATGAGTGGGAGGTCACCTGGACCAGGCTGGAATTAGCAATTCTCAGAGGGTGCTACTAGAGGTCATTTTACCCCCACCCCACAAAGCTCACGCACACACACACACACACACACACACATGAACATGGGCACACACACACATGCGTGTGCACACACGCACAGAAACTGTTTTATGCTTTCAGATGGGAGGAGGAGCCATTCTTCTTCCAGCAAGTAAGGCAGCTACAGGAACTCTGAGGTTATATTCTCCACTGCATTCCTTCCTGAGGTTCCATCCCATGTCTAGACTCATGCAGAATAATTCCTCAGTATAATTCTGTTTTTTAACTGAAATGAATTCCACTGCTTTTTATCATTTGTACTTTTGTGCCTTATTTATCACACTCTTACCCATCTATACGACCCCTATGATGACATGCTATTGGTCTCCATCATCCTTTTCTAGAAGTTATGAAAAACTTACACATATAAAGATGATACAGTGTTACCAGCCACTCAGAAAAATTAATAGTAATTATTACCAACATAGATGTGATCTTCAGCATAACCTTTCCTTAATCACGTTCTTTCTCACTTGGGAAAGCTCCAAATGTCAACATTATTTGGAATAATAATATGTTTGTATCACTCCCATTTTATAGCTTTGCTACTTATGTATGTATCTGTACGTATCCTTAAAACATTTTTTAAGTTTGGCATGTTTTGAATTGCATATATGTATACAAACACACACATATACATACCCTCTCTACTGTGTATTACTTGTAATTTTTAGTGGCTAGGTTTCTTTCACATAGTATTGAATTTGTTAGATTCAACTCTTTCAATACATGTAGCTGTGGTTTATTCATCCTCATTGTTTTACTCCATCATGTGGATATATCACAAGTCAGCTGCCCATGTTCCACTGATAATCTTTTAGGTTGTTTCTGGAATATCAGAATCAATAACAATGGTGCTGGAAAAGTTTTTGTGGAAGATCCTTTCTATACTTGGGCAAAACTTTCCTAGCGTTTATACTTAGGTGCAAGATAGTATAGAATGTACTTCAAATTTAGTAGATAATAAGAACTGCTTTGCAAACTGGCTGTATCAGTACCAGGAAATGGGAGTTCCTCTAGCTACTCATCTTAACAAACACTCAGTGTTACCAGACTTTCTCGTTTTTTCCAATGTGAGTGCATAAGAGCTTTGCCACTGTAGTTTCAGTTACAATCCCTTGATTAGGGTTGGAATAAACACCTTCTTTATGCCACTGCTCTTCAGTCTTACTGATAATGTGCTGTTCACAGTCATTCCATGGGGTCAGTGGGGCTGGCTCGCTCTCTAGAAGCAGTTCCTTTCTTATCAACCAAACCAACGAACTCAGGCGTAAACACATGACAAACTCCTGATTTTTGCTTTTAGTTGTGAAAGAAGCACAATCTTCTTTTCAGATCACGGACACTGACCATGATATAAACTTGTGCTTTCTAAGGCTAGCTCTCACTTGGAAAAAGTCTGTCTGAGAATTCAGCCAATCAGCAAGAAAGGAGCAGAAGAGACAAAGAACAAACACTCATGAATAATTGCTTAACCAGCTGGACGCAGACAGAGACAAACTAATCTACCACCAGACTTTCTAATTATATGAATCAATAAATTACTCACCACACCATATTGAATGGTTCATAAAATTAGATTTGGCTTTCTTTTAGTTGCATTTTTTACCCTTTCTTCTCTTCTTTATATTTTTATGCATTCTTTCATTCTACTATAGTTTATGCACATTTTCTCTAAATAATATGTAATACAACTTGTTTAGTTGTGGTAGTATAAAACTAATAATGCAATCTTATGACTACCAATTAATTGTAAGTTCCCTGCCACATATCACTATTTTCTTCTCTGTTTTCAAAAACATGCTACTTTGACAATTTATCATTTAAAGATCGCACTGAAAGTCATCTTCATAGCACATGTATTTGCTTTTGCAATGTAAGAGAACTTACATTCTAGAGAACCGCATTCTTGACAACATTATCAGAAAGTCACTACCTCTGTATAGAGTAACTCAATATTTTTACTTACACTACCTTTTGCTTTGTAACAATATTATTTAAGGTGTTCTTATTAACATTTAGATTTTACATAGAAGTTGTTTCCTATTTCCTCTTAATAACTGTCAGTCTTATTGTCTTGTCTATGAACTTGAGCTAGATGGTATTTTGAACTGGAATGATATCAATAATGGCATTTTAAATATAAATGGGCAAACACTAAGTACTACAGTAAAGTTTACACAATATTGCTCACGGTCTATCACAGTGTAGATTCCAATCATAAGTGGGAGTAGCAATCCTCAAAGAGCCTTAGAAGACTAAAGCCACCTAATAAGAACCTTCTTTAGAGACAACTCCAATGAGATGGTATTTAGATTAATATTTAGATATTAGTATTCAGTTTTGTTTATGGGAGTATTGACTAGCAGAAGAATTTTAACTTTCATGCATGCAAATCAATAGGTCTTTTCTGCACTTTTTTATGTGCAGCATACTCTGGGAGCCTCTACACAAGATCAGATAGCTCTTCTAATATATACACTTACATTCATTATTTGTTTCAAATTTTCAATAAAACTGTTATATTACTCCATGGCCAATTGATTGTTTTATTGTAAAAAGATGTAGCGATTTAACTCTTGCTGTCAAATTGTTAAAAAATTAAGTCACTCTCATTTATTTAATAATTCCCCCTCTCTTGTCCCCATTGATTTGAAAGGATGTATTTACCTTATATTGAATTATTGTAGCTACATGATTAACTTTCTTAGTTTTCTGTCTTGTTCTTTATATTGCTTTTGGTTTTGTAAAATCCCAAATTGTATTAGTTCTTGTGCCTGTAATGCTTGGTGTTACACATATTAAAATTCTCTTGGATTTTCATTAAATTACATTATTTTGAAAATATTTTACCATGTTGTAAAATACCCATTAGTATTTTCATTTGAATTGCTTTACATTTGTAAGTTAATTTGGGGGGAAATTGGTAACTTTAATAAGATGTATATTCTAGAGTTTCATTTTTTTGTGTCTTTTCAATAAATAACAATATAAAGCAATACAATTAATAGAAGGCAATATTCACTATTCATTTTTATGTGCACATAAAACATTCACATCATGACTATATTATTGCTACCAGAATTAATGAGCTGCTGGAATGTCAGAAAACTAAGAGAGAACAAATATAAAGTCTTCCTGGCCTGTCAGGGGCTGGTTAAAGGGCCAGGTGTTCCAGGCAATTTAATTGTGCTGCAGTCCAGCTGCATTTCTGCGAATGTCCTGACACGTGGAAGCACCTGCCCCCGTCGATAAATCAAGTAACAACACCTAATAACCTTAAGATGCGAGAACTAAATGTTACCTTGGGTGATGACCATCCAATAAAAATTATGGTATGTCTGAATAAATCTTTTCTGGTGGTTTCCCTATTAAAGACAATAATACTTCAATTGCTAATCACCATAGCGCCTCGCGCATCTGTGATGTTGAGTATGTGCTAAGAACGTCACTTACAGTTAACTTCCTTCATGATCAAAATCCAACAAGGCAAGCATTACCGTCACGCCCACTTTACAGTTCAGGACCTCAGGCACAGGGAGGTTAGCCTGGTTGCCCGCACCACAGAGCTAGTGAGGGCTCCACGAGAATCAACTCCTGTTCATCGTCCAGAGGCCCTGCCCTTCACTCAGCTCTTCTGCTTTCCCGACACTGGGTCCCTGAGATCCTCCTAGCGGGACAAACTGAGGCTCCGTGTCAGGGCATGAAGGGTCAGTTCCTTCCCCTCCCCGGTCTTGATGTCTGCATTCTCCTCCCTGTGCCCCTCAAAAGACCTGTTCTGCTCCCTGTGGTGAATCGCTTCCATGAACCTCAAAGGAGGACATGTTTACACTTTCATCCTCTAGACTCACTCTACTAGTTGTACACATGCATTGGTTCATTTGTCATTTACATCACAAAGCATATCTTTAATAGCCTAGTGCCACTCTGAGTTCCGACTTTAAAAGTGACTTCGTAACAACCAACCTCCAAAGTGTTTGGATTTACGTTAAAAATAATATAATACGGCTCCAACTAGTTTTCCAAGTTTAAACCTAGTTCCTCCATATGCAAACGATCTGTCCTAACAAAGTAATCATTAAATTGAATAAAGTAGATGTTGCTTTAATACATCCAGAAATATATTTGCAAGGGGATGGAAAAACCCAGGACGAAAGAGACTCGAGGTCATACTCTGGTAAGTGTCAGTGTTCCTGTCAGCTGATGAGACAGCGCTGGGGACTATGTGGGTCTAAACCTGGTGTCAGGTGCAGAGGAAGACAGTTCCAGTTCTGTACCTGGAGGGATGCAGAAATAGTGAGCTGGAAAAGAGTTCATACCATCCAATCGTGCCTTCCACGGCTCTGTACCAAAACTCACGGTCACTATTACGTGTATGTTATATGGTTTTGTGTTTCTTGAAACATATCCGTATGCAAAAGCTCAATGAGGCGAAAAATATTTCTTTACACAGAAATGAAACAAAACATAAATTCAGATCTCCTGATGTTCTGACATGGAAAAGCTTTTATTATGCTACCATAAAAATTAAAAACAGGGAGAAAGAGGCACAATAAAACGAGAAAATGGAGGTGAGCCAGAGAACCCATTTAAGATCATGATCATTATTAAATCACTTTGACTATTACATGATGTTCTTGCTTTGAAACCCTTATTAAATCTCTTTCAAAACTGTTTATTCTTGTTATTCGCACCGTGGCTCTACCAACACTTTCCCTAATCTGTTACATTTTTGATGTATCAGAAAATTCTTGGGGTATTCTGAAAAGGCACATTTAGTGTTCATCATTTTCTTGCTTAGCACGTGGCTTCATGGCTTCTCCTTGGGACCGAATCAGCCTTGCAGGATACGAAAATATCCTAAACAAGCTCTCCTTTGAAGCGCCTCACCCCTGAGAACCTTGAACTTTGTACAAAAAGGAGTCTGTTTCATTTTCAGTAGTTCTACATTGCTTGCATTCATCTTGGTCCCTTTGCTATCCATGTGATTTTGACAAACGAATACCAAAGTTAATTTCTATTTTCACTGAGCTTTAAGGAGGTTGTTCAGAAGCAGAGGTGACCTATTTCACATGGCACTCAATGGGCTCTTCTAAATGATCAGTTGATTATGGGCGAGAAACCAGAAACAGGGGCTGTATTTTGAAGGGAAACTGATTAGCTTCATTATGTTTTTCTTTAGGTCTCTGTGTGATCGTGTTAACTTGACAGGAAACAAACTTTTTCAGAGTGGTTTTTGCATTTTATATTCCCAGTAACAGCGTGCATGAGAGTTGCAGGAGCTCTTATCCGTTCTAGCACTAGCTGCTGTCAGTACCTTTTATTTCAGTAATTGCAATTATTGTTGTTTGTGACTGCTCAAAGCTTTTAATGTGAAAACATGTATAATTGATGTCTTAGTGTATGCTATTGAAGGCTTTATTCCCCGCATATAACATTGAAGGATTTGTTTCCCACAATGCTCCAGTGTGACTGAAGTTGTTGATGTATTTAATGATTCAGGGGAAAGTAAAACTTGAGGGAGGAATGAATGAGGCTGCAGGTGAAGGAAAAAGGAGACCCAAGCATGAGGGCTCAGGAAGAAAGACTATGGGGAAAGCAAGCTTATATTTCAGAGCCGCACACCCCTTAGTCTCCTGAAATAACTTGCATCACAACTGGTCTATAAGTTATTTTCAGAAATCTTTGTAGAATAATACAAAATGGGAAAAAAATGTGAAATTAAATATGAGAGATTTTTTCCCTAAATATTGTAACATGAGAGAATATGGGTTTTAAATATTATGAGATATTAATGTGTGTTAATTTCTTGGAGGGTGACAGGAGGATAGAACAGGAACTCAACATTGATGTGTTTGTGAGCATTTAGGAAAGAAAGCAGCAGACACATGACATCAGGTGGAAGATTTAAAACAGGACATGCCAAAGGTGGATCAATGTATGAGGGAAGGTACAGGGTTCAATACACTTGATTTCAGGCAAATACATGACGAAATATTTAGGTAAAATATTGTGGGAAAAGGTGGCAAATAAATTCAGAGTTGATTAAATATTTTTATCAAAGAATTCATAGGAAAGGACTGACAGTAACTTTAAGGTGGTTTCCAGAGATTTGGTCATACCGTCAGGGAGTATGTTGTGAGGAGTCCAGCAAACACTTGGTATCAAGAATTATATTGTTCATTTTTCACTACCTATTCTCAATTTTTTATTTCCACTGTGCTTTATTTTTCCAATGTACGCCTAATCTGACTTGGAATTTCTCCCAAACTATGCACGAGCACAGACACACAGTCCAAAGTGAAATGGGAGAAGAAAGCTCATGTAGTTAATGGAACTAGACTGTCGTAAGTAATGGCCCCCACAGTTTCTCTCTCCGGCACCCAACGACCAGGCCAGTATTACGGTTCTACAGTCGAATGACCCCTAACACTGAGGTACATAGTTTTCCGTGTGCATATGGACCTCTAAGTTGTATTTAGCTTTCTACCACCAGATGCTTTCAGATAATTAGTCCTACAACCTTACATTTGTGAACAGTATGCCCCATTAAGCAAATTTCCAAAGACAAGTTTTTTATTAAGGCCAACAAAAATGTGCACGTTCAATAAGTCAATTATATAGGAAACTTAAATGCACCCACAATTCTGAGGTCCCACCAATGGAGCCTCATTAAAAACAAAGCTTGGTTCAGTGTAAAAACTATAAACTCATTAATTTCGTACAGCTATAGTGCTAACTAAATATCTAAAGTATAAAGTGAAAAAACCCTTGGTGCTATTTTTTACTTTATTTTTATACTCTGTAATTTATCATTTTTATTTCATTACAATCTTCTTAGCATTAAAATTTAAACACTGAGCTATTACCATAGCAGATTTATAATATTTTATGTGATCACAGAATTAACAAAATAGTTATTTGTCTCTTTAGTGCGTTCCTTAGTATTATGTTAGAAATATGTAGTAAGTTCTTGTATCACATTCGTTGAGAAAACTGTGTTATCTCCCTTCATCACCATATAAAGAGATGGAATCGCCTAGGTAATGCTCAGATGGTAGAGTAAGGCACCTTTACAATGTGTCATGACAGAATCGCCACTTCTCATTAGCCTACATCTTCATTCCTAAATACTCACGACTAGATTTATTCCTTTGACAGCAGGAGGTGTCATTACCAAAGACATATTTGAAGTAGATATTTTGCGGGGAAGAAAGGGCAGTCAGAGATGCTTCCCTATCAGGCAAAGTCTTAGTATTTCTGGAGATTTTAGCTGTCTGTGGTGCTGAGATACAGGTTCCAACACCTACGGGATGGTCTTTGGGGCCACACACTGATGCACTGCTAAGTGACTGGCCTTGCAGAACTTCCACAACTGGTCCCCAAGAGGGACGCGGCTCCTGGTCACAGCAGGAGGACAGAAGCCACAAAAGGGCTGGAACTGACTCAGCCAAACCATCTACTTCTGAGTTTGGTCCAGGCGCACCAGGAAGAAAGCTCATCAGCATCCTCACTCTACACATATTTCAGAATTCAGTTACTTGAGAGAAAGCATTTGTTCTGGTTTTAAAGTAATAACAAACAGTAACTAATACCAAAAAGGCAGTGTAATGACTCAGGGTGCTATGACAATGACATTAAAAAAAAAAACACCTGTCAAAAAACTTTTCAAAACATGCATATTATTGGTTTTTCTTCAGACACTGTAATTTTCATTATACCTGGTTACGCCAATTTAGGGTCCTAATTTCTAAGAACGCCATCCTCCTGGTTTCCTAAACTGATTAATTAGTATTAAATTAATTAATAGAAGCTTAACTAATATGAATAAATAAATTAATTGATATTAACAATGAACCCTTAAAATTAACACTGTATTTATTTCATCATTTAAGATGTATGTATAAATTAAACCTAAGTGTTTTGTTGATCCACTCTCCAAGATTTACATTGGCCCTTTTGCATAAATTATTCATTCTTATTGAGTTGTGCCAGACCATGACAGCATTCTCTAAGTTAAAAAAAGTGAGTCTATGATAAAAATCATAAATTTTTGGTACGTGAGAATAGTCTGTAACCTTCTATTTTTTATATGATCAACACCATCTGTAGTCAATTAAGCGGCTCCCAGTATTCACAGCAGTAATTGCTTTAATGCAAGACTGCATGTCACTTTAGGGGTCTTTAAATATTTATTATAAAATCCTCATCTACATTTTCTCCATTTATTTAGGGACAAAACATGCTGACGTTTCGTATTTACAAAAATAAGCTGGTTGGGCTTGCTGAATTATGTTATGTATAAAATTTCATTATCAAACCTTTATTCAAGGTGGCTAAGAGATGTTGAAGTGCAATCATTTTTTAATTAATATATTGCTATTCTCTTACCGCTGTCCCATTTTCTACCCATTGCTCTCCCCTGCCCCACCAACCCCATCCCCTCTCCCACAGCCAATCCCCACATGTTGGTCATGTCCATGGGTTGTTTATACTAGTTCCTTGACTACACCCTTCCCCTTCTTTCACCTCTTCTCCTCTGCCCTCCTCCTCTCTGGTCACTGTCAGTCTGTTCCTTGTTTCCCAGCCTCCGGTTCTATGTGAAGGGCAAACATTTTGATGAGATTAACATTTATATTTTTTAAAACTACTCATAATACTTTGTCTTTTCTATTACAGATCAATGTGATGTTATTGGCAAATAAAGATAATTATCCCAACGATATTGCGGGACAGGTCACCATAAATTTAGCAACTCAAATTACTACAGATTTAATTATTAGTGTTATTAGTTTTATGAAAAAAGTCTATGTCAAAACTACACAATATTTCATATGCACAGCTCTAAAGAAGTGATTTTTATTCTGTATGTCACATTGCAGCAGCTTCCTAAGAGAACATGATAAGCTTCACACAAATGGTATGCAATTGACATTTACCCATGTTATTTGATAAAAATGACCTGAAAAATATGATATGCTATCAACACATATGAACACATAACACCTAAAATCACACACCATTTTGTCACTTACTCATATATAAAAAAGGAATGACTTGCTAACACAGTCATTATTAATTAAAAATAGAAATTTTTTATTTTCTATATTTTATGTATTTTATGTCAATGCAACTCCAGTAAAAGTTTTTAAAATACATTGCTTGAATTCATCCTATTATCTTTTCAACTTCTACCTGAAGAAATATCTACCATGATATAGTTCAAAAATTTTCTATACACCAGATACCCTTACTGTGATGTGCAAGAATATTGTAATCCAACATATTTTCTTCCAATATGACAGAGATACATCTGGATAGAAAATCATTGTAAGATTCCTAGGTAATAGCAACATATTTCTAATGAAAGTAACATAATTACTATAATCACCATATTCAAAAATAATAACAGATTTGATATATAATTGTCTGCTATTTGAGATACTGAAATTACCCTGATTTTTATAAATATTATTGTACATAAGTGTCCTTATTTCTGTTTTAGACATGAAAAAACTGACTCTCCAAGAGCTAAATTACTTTTTGGTGTCTCAGATGATTTGACTCCAAATATGAACACTTTGTTCTGTCCATACCCCCCTTTTCCTACAACTTTCTTTGTTCTCTGTATGTTTATTGAAAAATACAAAGCAATGAAAAGATGGAGGTAACTAACAGTAGACCCCAATAAGTAGGACATTAAATAGGTTTTAATTTAAGCATCAAAGGATTGAGTATATTTCCATCCACAGATAAAAGCTGCTTCATCATCAGCTTATTGATTTGCTTCCATTAAAACTAAGCATAATCTTTCTCCTTCAACCCACCCTTTCTCTCTGCTTCTTCATTCTTCTATTTCTCCCTCAATGGGCAAATATTGATACTCTATTAAAATTAGTTTAAAGCAGTGGTTGAAAATCAAATCATGAGACTATTATTCTTTATATTTCCTCCTGGAAAGCGTATAACAAAATGCAAATGGTATTTGATTATGCCCCATATAATTGAACAGATGCTTTGCTCTACTAGCAATAGTCATGTAACTATTGTGGTACACTGGAAACCGGTATATGTTTTTTTTGTGTGTTTAATTTACACTTAGGCATTTCCACTAGGACCTTTTCATTTTTTAATCAGGAACAGAATGTAAAAGAATGTTTTATCTATTAGAGGTCTTGTCAACATTAAGAAAATTACTACATGAAAAATTTTCCTGTTCCTGCAGTTCCAACATAACAATAATGAAATGGGTTGGTCATTTAAATTTTGTGCTTGGTGCTTCTGAAGCAGTTCTGTATCTACTAAAATACATCTTTTGTCTAATTTTAACACATTTGCATATCACTCTCCTTCATAATTGACATATTTCTATGTATCACAGAATACTTTACAGATATAGTAATAATGGATATCTACTGACAAACTCTTACACTTCACAGATGTAAAATGAAAATTATTTAAAATAAAACACAATTATATTTTTGGAAATATATGCTAAAATATAAGTTCCACTTTTGGGTTCATTAAATGATTAGCATATCAAACAACTATTTGATATACTTATAAAGGAACTAGACAGAATCAAACATGTTTATAAATCTCACTCTTTAACTGTCCTTTTTGGCAGTTTAATGAGAAACATTGGAAATATCATCCACATTAAAATGATAAACTTATTAAGATGAGGGTAATTCAGGCCTAAAAATTATAATTTATAATTTGTACTATACTTTCATACACACACATACACAAACACAAAATACCCACAAAGTTTTAGGCAATTTTCCCACAAAAAATGTACTCATTTTTAGAATTTTAGCAATTATATACAAAGTAAAATCTTTGTATTACCTGACATAATTACAATAGACTTTAATTTGCCTTTCTTCTCACAAAAATTTAGTCAAACAATAATGCCATCTAATAAGAATTTCTAGATTAAAAATTTTGACAATATGATAAAATGCTAATACTTTATTATCAATTTATATTTATTTACTTTTAAAGCCTATAAGCCTTAAATTTTAGATAATTTAACATTACATTTATAAGTAATTACAAATTTTAAGATTTATTATATTCCACTATTATGTTATTTGATTTATGCATATAAGCTGACATTAATATTTATTGGTAAATTATTTGCTTAACTTTGGGATAGACAGCAAAATACCAATTCAGTCTCATAATAACACAATGACAATAGGAATCACTACCAAAGGAAACTTTAACTAGCTTTATGACAAATCAAATCATATGCAAGATAATTGGTCTGCCTGGGGTATCTAGTTATTATATACTAGAAAAATTATATATATTTGCATTTCCCAATTTAAACGACTGCAGAGTGTTACATGAAGTAAGATGGTACAAGCAATTTTATCCCAAAACACTCACCTACTGTCAGCTGTCCAGTTAACTGCCCCATGTGATTTCTTGCATTCACTGTTACATTCCTGTCAGACTGTAAGACCAGTGGACTATCCTGGGAAACATGTATAAAATAAAGAAATCAAATAAAATAGAAATATAGTCAAAGCTTCATATATAATATTATACTCCATTTGTTTGGGTCTTATAAAAATTCTATGACTCGGTTTTATATTGGTTGAACAATATAAAAAACATGGGTGCTTCATAGTAAGTACTATACAGAACAGGAATGTAGCTACATTGGTCAGTGGGCCTTAACTATTGGATGCAATCATTTTCAACTCTACTAATTACTACATATCGTAGGTGTAATAGCCTCTTCCCTTCTTTCTTCCCAAGGGTGTGCCTGCCTGCCTTTGGAGCTATATGAGACCTTATCCAACACAGAAAATCTCTTTCTAAGTCAGACATGCAACTTAGAGATCTCAGCTTAAATGTTACCTCCTCAAAATTGCCCCTCCTGAGAACTGTAAGTGTAGATTCGTTCAACTCCCAAACTCCCAGTCTCCATTTATTTCCTTCGAAGCTCTTATCATGAAACACACTTATTTTGCACATTTAAGTGTTTAATTGATTTCTTCTAAATTTCTTTCTGTCTCAAGAAAAACTGTCTATGGGACAGGGACCATGACAGTCCTGGGTGCACAACTTTATCCCTGCTTCTTAGCATACTGCTGAAGGAAAGCATTTATTGTTTACTGAATGGATAAATAAATCCCAATTAGTGATTAACTGTCCATTCCCTTATTCATTCAACGAATATTGACTGAGCCTCACTAGGTATGATATAGTTAGTCCTAGAAGCTTGAAACATTTTGGTCTGCAAAACAGGACACTACCTGCCCTTACGTAGCTTGTAGTCAAGCTACTGAAATTCTAAAAATATTTCCCACCATTTTTCTCACCATCAAGATGGGGTATCACTTCTACATCAATGTAAATACACAAGTGCTTTCATAAATAAGCCATATAAAAACTCTTTTGAGATTAGGATCTGAAATTTGTGATTTCAACATATGTAGAAAGATTTATAAGCTTGTTTTTAAAGTTTTGTGCCCCTTTTGGCTAGATATGCAGATGTTTTTCTCTTAAAAGTGTGCTTTGTTAATATATCTAAATGAAGATTTTATTTTTAAAACTAACTTTCCACACTTTGAAGATTCTGTTTATTTTGTAAATGAGGCGTATTTGTACAAACACCACTATGTAAAATCTCCTTCCCTATCTGTCTTTCATCACAACTCATTTCTTTTTGCAACACATCAAGTTATATCTGCAGTTTAAAAATATATATATATATTTAAAACATTTTATTCATTGCTTTTAGAGAGAAAGGCAGGGACAGAGGAAGAAAGGGAGGAAAACATCAATGTATAGTTGCCTTTCACCTGCCTCCAGCTACGGACCTGACTGGAGACCTGGCCTGCAACCTGGTTATGTCCCCTGGCTGGGAATCGAACCAGCGACCTTTGGGTTTGCAGGCCAGCAGTTTATGCCACCAGCCAGGGCAATCTGAAGTATTTTAAATTAATTTCATTTTGAGTAATATGTTCAAATTCTGTTTACAATTTGTAATAAAATATGTGATAAAAATGATCGCAACTCTTTCAATCATGTAAAGAAGATACAATCCTAAACTATTTATAGCAAAGACATTTTTAGGTAAAACATAGTGCCAAGAAAATACCTCTTACCAAAAAAGATTGACATTTAAGGTTTCATATCTTCTTTCTTGTGTTCATTTATCCAAAGGTCTTTATATAGGAAAATCACTTCCACTCACAAATCATAGGTTTCTACTCTCTACTTTATATTCTCTCTTCATGTTCCTTTATATTATATTTCTGTTAGGAAACTTGAAAAGCTAATCTAGTTTCAGAGAGTAAAACAGACGTAACACTACTCCCTTCTACTTATTTTTGCTGAGAATATAATGGGGAGAAAATTACTTGGTGGTATTATCTCCAGGAGTAGGAATAAAACATATATTTTCTGTAAAGGTGAGTAGGTGGCATCTTATTATCCACAATGTAGTCGTATAAATGTGCTTTTTTCCCTTTGGAGAAAGAAAAACTTCATGTCTACAACTCAAGGATCCCTCCTCCAAACCAGGAAATCCTCCATGAGCAGGTATTTTAGTTTCCTGGAGCTGACATGCATCTTGGCTGTAACTCCAGGGACTACAGGAAACACTGTGTTTTCCTGCTACTCTTGAGACAAAGCAGGTAGGAGATCCAGGGAGAGAGGCAATGGCACCATTCCACGTGCCTGAACAGCTCCCTTGTATTTCCTTCATGCTCGCATTCATTAGCTGAGGATTGGCCCTAACTTTGCTAATGGTTACAGCAAAACAACGCCAAGTGTTCTCACTGCAACGCCTTTGTGTTAGGCTGTGCGACTGACTAAGGAGGGAAAATGATTCTTCTCTTTGTATTTCTATTGTGTTCACCTTTGTTTATCATAAATACTGACTGAGTCACTATACTGTGTTCAGCTCCTTGCCAGTCAGTGGGTGTAGAGCAACCACTGACCAAGGAGACAGGCTTTCTTCTCTAATGGAGTTCATAAACTAGAAAGCCAGACAGACAGGAAGCCAGATACATGACAAAGCAAAACAGAGAGCGGTACGGTACAAAGCTGCTGCGATAGACACTCCTCTACAAGAGCGTCAGTTATACCGATGGGAAGGTGCGTATGTAAGTACATAGACACTTCGGGTTCCTACACTCATGTTCTCAAGGTGAGCTGCTAACTTGTCGTGGAGAAAGCCGGAGTAGACGCAGTGGCTGGCATTTGATGACACTTGATCAGTACCAGCCCTTGTTCTAAATACTTTTCACGGGTGAGCTCATCTCTTGGTGACGCTTTTCGTAAAATTGCCCGTGATTAAAATCAAGAAACGAAGTTGTCGTAGGGCAGGCAGGGGACCCTGACTGACCTCAGGGAACCTGTCAAATGCTGGCAGCCTGCCTCAGTAAGCCACACTCCTCTGGGCAGCGATTTCTTCATCTGCAAACAGGAGGTTATATATGATTTGCAGGGGTATTTTAAATGAAGTAATAACACATATAAAATGTTCAGATGAGGGCCTTGTTTTTGCTAAGGACATTGTTACCATTTGCTTGTATTATTTACTCCTTAATGTATTTCTAGTACTCTAATAATGACAGTACTGGCTACTATCCTTTCTCTTCTCCAGTGAAGAAACTTCAGCAAAGAAAGTCTAAGACAGTTGCTACAACTCACACAGCTAATAAATCACAATGGATATACTCAAAACCAGAAATTTGGGTCTAGAATCTCCCATCAAATATTCTAAGACACTGTCTCTGTAATTGGTGATTAATTTCTGGGCTTTCTAAAATGGCAAATCAAAATCGGAAAAATAAATAAAACATATTGAAACAAAATCCAATTTAAAATTGCCGGAAGCATTCCAACCTCTAAGAAATGTCGGATACATGCACCGCCTTGCCCTGTAAGAGGACCCATGTCACCCCCATGCACCTTGCAGTCATTCTTGTTCATCCCGCTTCCCTGGGTGCCAGGGGAAGGGCGCAGCTTCTGAAATGCCCTCAGCACACCCACCGCAGGACACAGCGCATCTGAGTTTCCCTAATTGCCATCCCGGAAGAGGCCATGAATTAGCCATCCGGTTCAGTGCAGGTAGTATAAAGTTATTTCTGAAATGTATACAATTTTACCCAAGTTTACCAGGTAAGTTTTCTTATTCCCACTGAGAGTAATTATACAACTTTGCAGTAAATCTACTTTATCTCCAAATTTTCTGGCTTCTTTTTCCTCAATGTTGAATCGGCTATGTCAGAAAGGTTTCTTCAATATACCTTTTTCTGTCTTCCCTGTGACTCCTATAATAGACTGATGGCTCACGTCAAAATAACCACTTCGCCCTTAAATTAAAAAAAATGTACTTGGCGTGCTTAAATTATAGCAAAACAGAAGAAAATATTTATTGAGTCTTCATTTCCTGTATGAAAAATCATATTAACATATAAGGAACTTAATAATATAATGCCACCCTTCTTGCACAGCTCTGCTTCGTATTCCTCACCATGCAAGAGCTGACCACGTTTACATGTTTCTGACATTGGGCCACTTCTGTGTATTCTCACCTCTGTCCCCTGCCCCTGAAATTATCTACTTCTCCAACTGGCAAAACTAGAGGTGTTTTAAAAGTCTCAGGTCACAGTTACATCCACCGTGACGCTCTCTTGCTTCTCCCAAGTCAGAATTCACCGCCCACCCCTCTTTCCTGTGCCTCAGTTGGGGTAAATGACAATCTGTGTCACAGGGTTTTTGCCTTGTTTTGTTTTGTTTATGCCCCTCACTAAATAGACTGTCCCAGAATCAGAGCGTGTTGTCATTTTCTTTTACACATACCTACTGCCCGGCACCTAGTTCATGTTCAGTAAGTGTCTGTCCAGTAAGTGAACTGAACTGCCCGCATGGGTAACTCGGCACTCGGCCACATGTTCACCTGGATTCATGTTCGGGGCACGCAGAACTTAGCAAGCTCTTGCTACATCTTTTTCCCCAGAGTAAGGTTAATATAAAAAATGTTTTAAGTGGAACAAACGACATCGCGTTATGATTTATGTTCATCCTCTCCTGCTGCTCTGGGCAGACACCTCATTTCTTTCCTCAATGCCTGACCAGCTTAAAGGAGCTGCAAAGGACGTAATTTAAAAAAGTTCTTTGGTGGATAAAACGATGACTTGAAATTCTGTTTCCTGCAGAATGCAAATTATTTAACTGTGGAAAGATGTATTTGAAAGGGTGTCGGTACTGATCACGAAGAGGAACGTATCCAGAGCTTTTCAACTGACTTTGCCACATTGGTGGTGTCCACATTTGAACTGGGAGGTGAAGGAGAGCAGGAGAAAGAGCACTTACGTATCAATCAGCTTTTCTCCCTTTCCACTTCCAACACTTTTTAGAAATAATTTCCTCCCTTTGTTTGATTTTCTGTTACTAATTATCCTTTAGTGGAAGTCACTGCGAGGAATAGATTCCGAGAACATTCTGACTTCTGATTTCCCTTTGGCTTTTCCCTGATTCTTTCAAGCTCTGTAGTAAAACGGTTGTCTGGACAGATTCCTCCCGAGACCCTCATCCCAGTTAGTATCCACGAATGTGTCTTCAGAACAATGCTGGGGTGGGGGATGGTGTACAGGTGGCACCTATTTCCAGGGAATCTGTGGCTATCTGCTACCTCCCAGAGCAGTCACAGTACTTCAGCTCAACCTTTAGCCATGGGTAGGCTTAGGGAACTAATGCTCTTGAACGGATATTTGAAAAGGGAAAAGTATCATCTCTACTTAAAGTAACACAGATCCAGATCAATAAAAGACCACTATTGTTTTTACCAGGTGACATCAAATTCCCATAATTGTCCCTTGTTCTTTCAGATTGACATCTGCAGCATCTGGGACACTGTCTCCCCTTGGCACCCTGTCATTGGATGTTTCTGTCCCTTCCAGCAACCCCCTCAGACTGTCTTCAGCCCCCAGCCTAGTGGAGGTTGCTCCACTGCTCACAAAGGCTGGGGCTCAGCTCAACTGGAATGCCCATTAGGGGCGTCTGGCTGAGGTGCGCCCCAACTAATGTGGTAGAGGAGCCCAGATGGTGCCTTAGAGAGAATGCAGACATCACATCTTCCACTGGTGGGTGGAAAGAAATGCTTTATAGCTTATGTAAATATCTCTGGTTGACCCAATTTGTATGCCCTGAAAAAAAAACAAATGAAAAAAATCTCTTAAATGATTCATTTCTGTGGAACAGGGAACTAACCGTCTTCCAGAAATGGAAGTATCTAATAGGGAGTTGGTAAATATTCCAGACCAAACACAGTAGAAAGCCTTTTCCTTTATTTTGTAATAAAATGCTAGAGTATGCCAGGTATGTGTCTGTGTATGAAACAGACTTTATGTTACATGACTGCAAGGGGTGAGGATGAATAGAAAGTTAATAAAGCAGCTAAGCCTCAAATAAATTATTTTTCTTTTATGTTCCCTGAAATTGATAGTGGGGAAAGGCTATGAAGCCTGTGGACTCTAAAATATAAAATTGCAACATATTTTTTACATCATCTTTCTCAAAGACGATGTATTGGAATGTCTATGTTGAGGTAGGGAAAAGGGACAAGGGCACTTAAAAGAAAAATCCTTTACTGAATTATTTTTCATAGAAGTACTTTCATTTATAATTTTCTACTAGTTGAAAAAATCTCCTTTTTGTTTCTCTTATAACCTGGTTGGTTTATGAAGTGCTTAAAATTTCTGAAAATATTAGGATCAAAGTTTTTAGCATAGGATATTTGTAGGCCTAGAGTATAAAAACCTGCAAGGTGCTGTCTTCAGTCAGGGGCCAAAGGGTGTCCTCGAACCACCTATGGAGAGAACCAGGCTCTCTACCTACCTGCAGAGACCTGAGGTGTCCGCACCACCAGAATTTGAAGTGAGAGAAAGATTATTTCTGTATTTGAGTTCACCCCTAAGATATCAGAACTGTTGGCCCAGAAGTTTGCCTAGTCTGAGGGAATATGCTTCCTTCTTCTCTATAAGGAGCTGAATGTCCAGTGTTTCTGGCCACCTAAGTCCACCTCGTGAAAAACCCTGTATTAATCTCTCACCCAGTCTTAGGTTTTCTTCATACTTCTCTTCTGTCAATAATCGTGTTGACATTTCTCATAACACTGTTCTACTTTCTTGAAGGTCATTGTTAAATTAGAGATTGAGCTGTTGAATGATATATTAAAGGTGATGATATTCAACAGCTTTTATTCTCTCAGGAATGTTCATTAGATAAACACAGGTCAGCTGACTTTATCTTCAGGAGACAAAGGACAAATACTTTAGGCTTTATTGGCCATGCAGTCTTGGTCGCAGCTATTCAACCCTGCTTTTGAAGCTCATGAGCAGACACTAGAAAGACTTTGTATTACAATAAAAGTTTATTTTTAAAAAGGCAGCCAGCTACAAACATGGTTTGCTGACTTTGATCTAGAGCATGAATCTCTAAAGGATTTCAAATATCAAAATCATTGCAATTATGCACCCAATAACTTTCAACCTAATGCTGCTATAATTTTGAAAATAATTTTTAAATAAATACATATATAGTGTTAACTTCATATACATTTTATTACAAGAATTCATGTAAGAAAGAATATTATAATAAATCTAGGTATGATTTTCACTTTGTAAAGTTCTGCCTAGGCTCTGTTATAATTCCAGAATTTGATGAGTCCTGTCTTTGGTCAATTTTGGGAAAACGACCATTTATTCAGCAAAGCCTCCACTTTATACTTTTCTTCCCATATGGAATTTACATTAGATATGTGATATAGCCTCTTTTGTTCTATCTCTATGTACCCTTAACTCACATGTTTGCCATCTCCCCGCGTCTCTGCTGTGTGCTGGTTTAGAGCTCAGCTCTCATGCACATAATTCTCTCCAGCTCAGTTATCTGTTAAACTCTCCATTGAGTTATCAACTCATTGTGGTAATTTTTATTACAAAATGTTTTTGGTTATTTTTCATATTTGACTAGTCAAACATATCAGAATTATTGCTATTTTGCATGTTCCTTTGGTATTCCACTCTTTACTTCTCATCCATTATATGAGGTCTGTCCCGAAAGTATCGGACGGGCAAAATGTTTTAATTACATTGACATTGGATCAATACTTCCAGGACAGACCTTCCTATGGTCTAGTATATTTCAATAGTCTGTATCTGAAGATTTCAATCAGTGACGTTATTAGAAGGTTTCAGAAAGTGAATCCTTGACTAGCTTGTATTTTGCTTGTGTTGGCCCATTTTTTGCTCTTTCTTTTTGTTGTTTAGTTCAGAGTAAACATGCAGGAATTTCCAGGAGATAAACTTAAAAAGAGTGACTTTGCTTTTGCTCCTGCTAGGCACTGGAGGACAGTGCAAATCTGGGAAGATAATATGAACACAAAGGGCAGGCCCAGGCTCACAAATTCTCGAAGGGTACAGAATGTTAACAGAAACCTTGCTGTTCGGCTTACCATGAATTTCCATGGCTTCAGATCGTAGATACTGTTCATTGTCACTACAGGCATTCTGATTTCAATGTACACATCCTACTCTTTTTTGAACTCATTGTTTTTTTTTTTTTATTTTGGACTTATGGTTTATCCCATATCTTCCATAAAGTTAATGTATCATTATATACACCTTTTGATAATTTATGGCACATCTAAGTCTTCAGTGGGATTTTATTTCAGATTAAAGAAATTGAAAGAGTGTAGAAACTTACTAAAAGCCAGCCATCATTAATATACCATTTTCCCATGAAAATGAACTTATTATTCTGCATAAATCTATAAAGAAAGATTAAAGTATAGATATAAAGGTTGAGAAGAAATAAATGTAAAATAAACTATGATCATTTTAAAATGAAAACTTAGAGAACAAATTGGTACCTAGAAACATATGATCAGATCCTTCTAAAAAGTGTGTGTTTGAGTGTGTGCACACTATAAATTGCTAGAGCAGAGATGCATTCATAAACAACTATGTCATATTGTTATGTGATAACTGCAAAGCACTTGTTCTGTTCGGTTACTGTTCCGTGTCATCCTTAAAAATGGATTTAATTACTAAAATTTTCAGAAAGACTAGTGGATTTCATACATGAAGAAAGTCATCTTTATATGTGTCCAAAGCTGATCAAGTGTTTTCATAAAAAGCTCTTCTCACAGAGAAAAAGATAAGTTGTTTTACAAAACAAGTTATCTATATTAAAACTGTAGAAATGGGGATTTCCAAGTGTAATAAATGAACCAATTTAATATAAGTAAATGTTGGGTATAAGCACAGAATTTCTGTGAAAGCAGAGAATTCGTAATGTATGAGAAATCAGTGAACACTTTCCTAGTTGATAAATTATCATAGGATTTAAAAATTTTGTCTTATGCATGAAAAGTATTACAGCATTTCTCAGTTTTTCTATTTTCTATAAAAAATAAAAGATAGATGGCCATCCAAAGAGCAAGTACGTAGAAGAAAAAAATAAAATATTTATGTTTTTATTAAAATGGTGCTTCTTCCAAAAAGACATTATAAACTTAAACTCATTGTTACATTGGGCACTGATCTATACAAAGAACCAAAAGCCTTTTCGACTATAAGAAATAAATGTTTTTCAACATCTAAACTGTTGTCATTGCAGCAAGCTTGTGGCTGGAGTCGAATCCCAGATTTTACTTTGACATTCCTGGCAGGTAAGGCAAATTAAAAATGTTATGCTATAAAATTTTCATTGCCTGATAAAAGCAAGCAAAGAAATTTACAGGGAGAAATATTTTCTCCGATTACTAGCATTTACGCTTCTCTCTCTCAGAAGTTCCAATGTGTTCACTCACAGCATTTGTTTCCAAATTCAGGCAGACACTGCACTGTCTGCCCTGAAGCCTGCCTGACCCAGGGAGCCAAATGTGGAATAAATACTGAGGAAGGAGTCAGAATTCCTGCTTGTGTTAAAAAGTAGGTGAAGCTGGAGAAATGCATGAATGAATCAATGAACAATGTTAAAAATATTTTAAAAATCAAATACAGCTGGTCAATTTTATTTTATCTCCTCCTATTTGTATATAAGGTGATTCCCATGAACGATTTATATGAATAACATACAAAAGACCTTTGTATATTTAATCTATTCTGCTAAACATATTTAGAAGTAGAATGATTATGAATACTTACTTTTTTATCTGTAAGAGAATTTGTAATTCCTGGTAGTAACTCAAGTGGTACATTCTCAATTTTGCAATAAACTAGTCAGAAACCAAATAACTCACAAAATATCTCTACTCAGCCATTAGAGTTATTATGTTTTGCTCACTTGCTGGGGAGCATGCCTAAAAGGCTTTCTAAAGCAAATTAAATGATTGTTTATTATATCTGTTATTCTCTCTCTAAAAGGTACTTTGTGCAACCCAATATTCTTTGAAATGTGTTGAAGAGGTTGGTAGATAGTTGAAGGATGTGGGATTTGTAAGATGCTTTTATTTGTCCTAAATATATCTTATCATGGCTCTCTTTGCTTTTCTATTATATGATTCACATTAAATAGATACATTCAGTCTAGATGGGGCTGAAAAAACTGAAATCTCTAAATGGAACTTGTCTTAGCCATTGTACAAGATACCTGAACTCAGAAAATCTCTGCTCTCAATATGATTTGCTTCATGCTTAGCATAACATCCCATAAATAATCATTTGCACATTTGGAGATAAACTTAAACAAAATATTATTTTTCCACATATTGAGATGATAATGGACATAATTAAAAAACAGGTGTATTCTTGTGTGAAAGAAGATAAAAGTTTTTCTTTCAATTCAGAGTTTCTCCGTACACCAAAATTATACCATAAATCACTAGGCTGGAATATTTTATTTAAGATATGGAGCAGTGTGTTAGTCCTCTGTACTCATACTCTATATGAGGTCTGTTCAGAAGATGTCCAGCTGTATGAGATGAAAAATAGAGACATTTATCGAAGAAAATACAAGATGCAAGAAATGTCATACATAGAACAATGACATCTCAGTCCCCTTCAAAGTAGGCACCTTGGAACCTCACACAGTTCTCCCATTTGCCATTAGCTGCCCCATCATATTTTCCTGAATCTCATCAGCAGTCTGAAATTTCTTCCCTTTCAAAGTTGATTCTAGTTTTGGGAAAAATCCAAAGCTCTAGGGCATCAAATCTGGGGCATAGGGGGCCTGAGTCACTTGGGTGATTTGATGTTTCACCTAAAAACTACATGAGATACGATGCATGAGTGGGCAGGTTGTCACATCAAGCTGTCATTCACCAGTTTCCATAGCTGGGGCCTTCTGAATCATCCAATGGTTTCTGTGGAGGAATTTTTGCCTATTGCAAAGTTTGATGCAGATTCACTGCTCTACTTGCTCAGTCATTTTGAATGTGACAGCCACACAGTACACATGCTCACTCAATAGTGTCTACCACCCCCACTGACTAGTACAGTGAAGTCATCATTGTTCACACACGTACATTCCAGTCCACCCTCTTGGGTTGCCAGGTTACATCAATGTTGTGGAAACTGTTGTTATTATATTAACAATGGCTGGACTCTTTCCAGACACCCCCAATCTGCTGGAATCATCTGATTGATTATGAATTAGAAAAAAGTAAAAATCACACTAAAAATACAACTCAGATCCTGACCGTAGCTCCAGAAATCCACTTGATATTGTGAATGAGCTGTTTAACAGGTTACAGGTCAACACTAGGTTCACTGGTTACAGGTACTGCAAGTTAATGGCTAGGATGAAAAGAAGACTTTTGCAAATAAAATACATGCTAAACTTATATCAACTAGTAAAACCCGCATTCAGAATTTATTTTCATACTATGTTAGTGAGCCTTGTAAAGTGCATTTGATATCATATGATAAAAATTTTCGTTGGGTTAATGTGAGATTCTTATGATTGGTTTCCCTGCAGACAGGGAATACAGGCATTAAAGTACAGTTTAAACATGTTAAGAGAGTTGGGGAAAACTTTTATGACCTTCAAGTGTGAGAATTATGTGCAGCCTGGTATAAATAAACAAGAAATAAGAAGGTTCATAGAAATTGTTGCAATATGTCCTTGCCTTCTTCATGGTGGCAACAGAACTTCCGAAAGTCAATGGACATTCTAAATTTTGGCATAATGCAAAGACAGTGCAGCTTTCTAATCTAGGAAAATGCTCAATAAGCAGTTTACTCATCATCATTACATCTACTTGGCCAAGTCTTTGTGTTTGACTTCAGAATATCCTAAAACTTTACCTCCTATACTTTAGTCATTTATCTCATGAAAAGATATTTAGCCTATATAACCTCTAATATATACTTTGAAATACTATATTTTACAGTGAAAATGCAATTTTGAATTTGTGATAGGCTGTTCCAATTATACTATCAATAAATTACTGAATACTTAATGGATTTATTAAAAAGGACACACAAATAGAAGTGGCACCAGAGAAACATTGAAGAAAAAGGCACATTACGGTCCTCTTCAAATAACCACCACATTTTTGCACTATGAACTTATTTCACTACATTCTTAAGCCATCAGAAATTATGCTCAAGCAAAACGATATTGTCTTGCTTCTCTTGAACATGTAGGCAATTGAGCTGGAGCCTGAAACTAGTAGAATTATACTTAATAAACTTAAAACAGAAGGTCCTTCTCTAAACACCTAGATTCAATAAAGGCAAGTAAATACTTCGTGTTTTTTACTAAAGGTTTGTAATAAGTTTACTTCCTTAACAATTTTTACTGACACCATTTTATTAACTTCCACAGCACAATGCAAAGCTAATTTGCTCTTTTGGATCAATGTCAAGTATAAACTGACTATTTGGGCTAACTGGATGTTTTATAGATGTTTTAAAATTTATTTCTTGATATACTGACTGAACTGCGATGCTGAGAATACCAATCTAGCATGTAAAGCTGAAAGAAAAGAGTGATCAAACCATTTTCATGTTGAGTATTCACATTAGGCTAGAGTTAACAGTTTCCAGTAATTGTCCAGTGAATTAATTGTTCTGTTTTAGAGGGGTACACACTCTCTCTTAAAGGTAAAAAAAGAATCTATTAGAAGTCAACTGAGAATTTTAAGACCATCAGAGGATCTAAACTCAAAAGAAAAGTAAAAGTGGTATAAAATCACTAAACTTTCAAGGTAAAAATATTCCTAGAAGATTTGATATTGTTAAACACACTGAAAAATAAAGGAGGAAATTAATTATGACCTATCCCTTCCCTAATCAATTTAAACATGACAAAAGAGGCACTGTTTTTTTAGAGAGTTTAATTTGTAACTGCATTAATCCTTGGATGATCATATGGTTATCATATTCACTGAATAGCATTAATTCAGCCTTGTATTAAAGAAACATTAATTCTGTAGATAAAATCATTAGTAATTAAAAAATAGTAATAGGCTAAAAATAAGAACCTTATTAATAAGTTCAAATGTTATGAAAAGAAATATGGTTTAAAAGGTAAACTGTTCTTTGCCTCACAGTTGTTTTTGCTTCTCTACACCTTTCAATCAGCACGGCCAGCTACAGCTTTCTGTAATAATGGGAATGGATTGTATTGTTCACTGGAGTATCCATCAGTCACTGATATCTCTTTAGCACTTGAAATTATAAACTAATTTAAAATTTTATTTATTATTAATGAATTTAAAATCTACTATCCGCATTTGGCTAGTAATAACTGTATTGGAAAACACAGAAATATAGATCTACCCAATCTCATTGAAGTATCCTCTATAAAAATGCATTCCATCTTATTTCTGTATCAATTTTCAAAACATCTGTATCAATATACAGAACATTGTTTTGTATATTGCTCTAAGTAATTTCTTACATTTAGCCTTTTGCCTTTTTATTCTATTCAAATTTTAAAGCTTCATATGCCTTGAATAAATAATACATATATCATTGCCATAATCAAAGGTACATCACAATATGTGAAACTAAACCTATAATTTTTAAAAACCATGTAAAACTTAGACAAAAGAAGTTTCAAACAATGATTCAGAAAAAAGCTACACACACACAAAGCTTTCTATAAAATATAATTAAGACGTGAGTAGAATCCTATATCCTTAAGTACCATGTCACAATAGCTAAATAAACCAAACAAAAATTAAGAAGTCCTTTATCATCTTCTTTTATATTATCACTTATACGCATTTGTGTTTTTTAACATGAAATTTTTTTCTTAAATTTTAAATTAAGTAAGCATTTTAGGAAGAATGAGAAGATAATTACTTTTGGAATTGCTTCATAATAAAACATGATTTTTTTGCTTTAGTTTTCATTTCACTTCTATGTTTTCGTGTATAATGAAAATAGAGGTATTTGTAAGTACTATATAGTAAAAAAAATATTTTAAAACTTGCCTTAAACCAATTTTAGAATGCAAATGAAAGTATAGTAGTTTATGAGAAGTTAAAAAAACTCAGAGTTTGGTACTATGTTTGTTTCACTTCTATGAAACAACTTCAAACTCATTAAAAATACCATTGTGAAGATTTGTATTTTGATAAGTCTGTGTCCAATTTCTGACAATATCTCCAAGGCATGAAAAAGATACTTCTTTTCAACTCCACTTCTCAGTGCTAGGAATTTAAAATAGCCCAATTATTTCTTCTTTATTCAAAATCATAAAAACTGTAGTTTTAAAAATTTAGTCTATAAAAATTGTCTCATTCAGAGTAGCACTCTTTAAAAAATGTTTTTCTATTTCATCTCCTTTCTCCCCCTTCCCCAGGGATCACCACCTCTTGTTGAGTCCGGGGATCCCTTTCCCTTTTTGCCCATCTCTCCATACCCCTAGTGCCCACCCCTGCAACTAGCTGTCATCTAGGAGTCTGTCTCTGCTTGCTTGTTCAGTTTGTTCACATATTCCACATATTAATGAAATCATATGGTATTCGTCTTTCTCTGAATGGCTTATTCCACTTAGCATAATGTTCTCCAGGCCCATCATGTTGTCACAAAGGGTAAGATTTTCTTCCTTCCTTCCTTTCTTCCTTCCCTCCCTTCCCTTCTTCCTTCCTTCCTCTCTTTCTCTCACCCTTTCTTCCTTTCTTCATTTCTCTCTCTCTCTCTCTTTCTTTCTTTCTCTTCCTACAGCAATACGAATATAAAAGGCACAGCCCTTGTCTTTAAGGTGTCTTATATTTTGGTGAGTGAAGCATGACTGGAAAAAATATATGTTTTACAGAGTTTTATAGAAGTACCAAAAGGCTCACTTAACACACATGGGCGTAGTTAGGGAAGGTTTGCTTCAAGACATGAGGTTTGCACAAACCATCCAATGTATAGCCAGGGGAAGGTAGGGACCCAAGAAGAAATTAAGGACATTTCTGGCAGTGGAAAGAGACCAAACATAGGGAAATAAAGAGAGAAAGAGAAAAAGAGAGAGGGGGAGAGAGGGAGAGAGGGAGAGAAGCAGGGAACTAAAATAAATTTGGCCTCACAGAAATTATTATAAAGAATTTATAATAATTTTAGGTAAAGCTGCGATAAAGAGCAGGAAATCATGATGTGGGGGTGGGATACACTGGCTGATAAACCACTTTAATAAGGTTGAATCTTCTCAGAAAAGATAATGAATCACTGAACGCCTTCCAGCTGTCTATGGTCAAAGCAATTGAGAGTAAAATACCTGATATCAGAGTAGATGCAGAAACATCAAAAAGACCCATGTGGCCAAGACTGGTATTCACCAGGGAGCCTGGGATCTGCTTCTGCAGCCACCCAAAGGAAGGGGGCTCGTGCAGGACCCTGCATACGAAGATGCAGACCAGGCTTCTTCCCCTGACAATTTATGTGGGTTGTGAAAAGGGGCTTAGAAAAGAAAAACACAGAATTGAACTGGGCTTTAAAGTTGACAGGCTAGTGAAGCTGGTCACTTCACGTCAGTGGTTCTGCTTTCTCTTACAACACTTTTATTTTCTCGATTAATTTGGGATTTAATAAGTGTGTTGGAAAATAGCCTCTTTAGCTTTTTCCACTGACAAGGTAACTTCCGTAATTTTTGATAGATCACGAGTCAAGGAAATATCCTTGAGAATACGCATCCTTGAGTTCCGTGTGTTTAGGAAGTGACAATCCCGCAACTGAGCAGTACTGAGACAGCACGGTATGCCACAGATGACAAAAGACCTCAAAATAAAGATCAATAGGCAATAAGTCCATGGGGAAAGATCACTGAAGTATAGCAGTGGTATTTATATTTTATTCATCCGATGTGTCTAATGGAGCTACTCTTGTGCATCAGGGGACGATGCTGTGAGATTTTAATAGGAAAAGTAAATACTGAACTGGAAACAGATGAGGTGGTGCCGGCAGCTTCAAGTATAAGCCATTTCCATTGTTTATGGCTTAGAGCTGATCCATCGTTGGTACCATCTAGTCTCCTGATGCTGTTCGACACAATAGAGTTAATTTTTCAGTATTCGGTATTTACTGTAATGACTTGTTTGTCTGTTGTCACAGTTTTAGTTCTGCTGCTTCACTTTGGAGTGATGAGATTATAAAGCTGACACATTTGGGGAAAATGTCATTCCTCTGTACGGTAAGAAGATTGGGTTCATTGACCTAAAATGCTTCCATTTTAATTCTTGTATACATTTAAGAGGCCTCATAGCTTGTATTTACATACTCAATTTGTACTTATATCGTATTCTCTGCAAAAACTATAGTTCTTGATTCATTGTTCTTATACCTGTTATTAGGATAATCAAACTTAGTCTATTCAAAATTGATCAAATCTACCATTAAAAAATTAACATACAATGGTGTATGCATATAAAATAAAATTACAGTTTAATTTAACTCCATTAGGAAGTTTCTGGAAAATATATGTATGGTTCATATTTTCGCAGATTTACTAAATTCCAGTGGTAGTATTTACTATGGTCCTTTGAAGTTTTTAGCAATGACATATGATAACAAAAATGAAACCATAACAATACAGTACTGGGTTTGGCATGGCCTATGCATTGTATAAAGATATCTCTCACATACACATGCATGCACACACATATCTGTACTGTCTTTAACTTTGCTATGAATAATTTTTGCATATGACTGTCCAGATTTCAAGTTAAGTCTGACTGACTTTGAAATAGATAATACTCATTAGATTTACTATAATCCAGTAGAAAGCAATTGCATTCACTAATAACTTGTAGGTAGTTTTTCATAAGACATTTTTTGGCCTAGAATCAAAGTTAGTAATTGTATTTTAACAAGTATTGGCCTTACCATATTTCTTAACCCTAAATTGTATAATTGCCTTCTCAATTATTATAACAAAAATAAATATATTTTTATTTATGGTGATATATGTACATTTTAGAATATGGGGAAGTTATCAGAACAAAGATTATTAAAGTAATATTGTATGCACATTTTCATGTTAGTTTTGTATTGCTCATTTGTTAAACAGTAGTTATATAATTAAATGCTCTTGGGTATTAAATTCTCATATAAATGCTTGAAGCATATTAAATTATGTATTAGAACTCAACATTTGAGTATAACATATTGGGAAGAATGTTTATAATGAACTCAAACGTATCTTTTTGTTTCAAATCTTAATTATGCATCTTAAATTTAGTTACAATAACATACACAGTGAATAGAAAATAAATAGAATATAATAAAAAAGAATATTAAAAATAACAACCACACATAATCTAATGCTATAAATACAGTGCTAATCATTTCATGTTTACATATTTTCCATGAATGTAAAATCATAGAATTTATAATTTTTCATAAATATGGATTTAATCTACATTAGAAATCAGTTTAAGATTTTACCATAGAATTATAAGCACTTTCACATTTAGCTCAACTATATTTTATGACAATATGTTTATTTATTCAATAATTCTGTTGTTGGATATTAAGGGGTTTCTGATTTTGCTGTTAAAAGTATTTCTAGTTCAAATATTCTTACTGTAACCATTGTGTAAATATTTCTTTAGGATAAATTTCCAGAATTAAATAAGATTAGTTTACTTACTTTCATGCTATTTTCTTTATATTTTTCTATTTAAACAATTTTTCTCAATTACAGTTTACATTTAATATCATTTTGTATTAGCTTCAGGAGCATAGCATTGTGGTTAGACAATGATATACTTTGCAAAGTGTTTCCTCTGATATTTTCAGTGCCTAGCTGGCCCCATGCATAGTTACTACAACGTATTCACATGTTTCCTATACTGTACTTTACATCTCCATGACTATTTTTTAAGGACCAATCTGTACTTTTCAATCCCTTCACCTTTTTAAACCCAGTCTCCTAATCCCCCTGGCCTCTGACAACCATTTCTAAACAAGGCATCCCATCGGAAATCTCTGCAGACCTCAAAAGGCAATGCCAGGCTATGATATATTCACAGTGTCCACAAGGTAATTCTGATGCACCGTCCCTGGCAGAACTACACCTTCAGTTTTCAGCGACTTTCAGTTTATCTCCTGGACTCACATTCCCTTTGAATCACTGATCTCTCTGACACAGACAATTCTTTCTTTGTTTTCCAAAGCGGTCCTACCATTTTACATTCTCAAAGACAACATCTGAGAGTTACAGTAGCTCCACATTCCTATAAATACTTGGTATGGTTAATCTTTTTTTTTATTTTAGCCATTATAATAGGTATATAGGGTTATTTTACTGTGGTTTTAATTTTAATTTCCTTAATGTCTAATGATACTGAGCCATTTTTTTTTTTCTTTTTCTTTTTTAATGAAGAGAAGTTTCTGGTGATATTGTAGAAAGTTATTTAAGTCAAAAATCCTGGAGACAGGTGCTATGCCATGTGAACCTGGCCATCCCCAGTGAGTGTGCAGGTCAGGTCAAATGAATAGGAGGTCATCTAACTGGGGACAGTCCCCTCTTGTCAGTAGGGGTCTAACCAGGTCAACAGTCTTCAAACATTTTTCCTTGGTTATACCCTGAACTAATTGTGAAAAATAATATAATCTCTCATGTACATTTAGTTGACATTTAACGATCAGAAAAATAAGCATAGTAAACATTTTATAAGGTAAAATAAAATAAACAATGGCTATAGGTGGAATAAATATTTGATGAATATTTAGTGACATGATTTTATAAAGTCTATTTTTTATTGAAATAAAAACTAAATTTGAAAAATGTCATGTAAAATTTTTGCTTGTGGATGTATGTATTCACAGTATTTTGGAAAAAATGTGATAAACTTGAGAATTTTCTTCTTCTTCTTATATATATTTTAAAGATTTTATTATTTTTAGAGAGAAGGGCAGGGAGGAAGGAAGAAAGGAAGAGAAACATCAATGTATGGTTGCCTTTCACCTGCCTCCAGCTACGGACCTGGCTGGAGACCTGGCTTGCAACCTGGTTATGTGCCCTGGCTGGGGAATTGAACCAGTGACCTTTGGGTTCATGGCCTGGTGCCAATCCACCGAGCCACACCAGCCAGGGCCCCAAACCTATGAATTATCTAGCTATCTCCTAAAGCGAACCTATATTGATTCCAGTTTTCTGAATCTGGAACATCCCAACAGAAACCAAGACTCAGGCTAAAAAAAAAAAAAAAAGTAAGTATAACAAAGGAAAAGAGAGGAAGCCAAATAAGTTTATCTATCTTTCTTTCTTTCTCTCTTTTAAAGATTTTATTCATTATTTTCAAAGAGAAGGGCAAAGGGGGAGGGAGAAAGGGAGAGAAGCATTGATGTATGGTTGCCTTTCACCTGCCTCCACCTACAGACCTGGCTGGAGACCTGGCTTGCAACCTGCTTATGTTGCCGTGGCTGGGAATTGAACCAGCAACCTTTGGGTTCATAGGTCAGCATCAATCTACTGAGCCACACCAGCCAAGGTAAGTTAAGGTTTCTGATCAATCAATTTAAACTGCTTCCCTAGAACAGCATTTCAAAGTACCCCTTCGGTTCCTGTGGGAGAGGGGCAGCATTCCTGAGCATTGTGTCAGCTAAGGTTGGGTGTGTGAGGGCCATGATGATCTACTGTAAAATGGGAAGAAAAGGCAACTGTGAATCTAGGCTTTGTATGGTGGTTTCATGAGAAATCACATATGTAAGTCAACTATTCAATAATTCAAAATCTTCTTTGCATATTCCCAGAATTATGTATATTTAAGTTTATTTGAGTAATATGAAGTGCTCAACCTGAACTTTAACGTATGATAATAAAGGTTTCTCCATGAAGACACATAGAAAATTTCATATCCAGCAAGTTCAGAAAAACTATACTTTGAGCAAGATGCCTCATTTAACCAACACAAAATAGTACTGTCCTCCACCAGAGGAAAGTTCTGGAATCACAATTTTCAATTAAGTATTGGAGCAAACTGGAGACTAGTGTTCCTTTTACAGCGCAGCTACTCCTCTATCTTCCTGCACGTTGGCCGGACCTGTGGACTGTGAATTAGTTCCGTTTTCTGCCGAGGATGAAGCACGCAGGCCAGCCTGCTTCTCTGGGTTAGACCTCCTGCCTCACTGTTTGCAGCACTTCTTTCCCTCCCAGAACCTCAGCTGTCCAAGTGATGGTCCGGAGTCTCATTGGCTGGAAGGTGTTTGTGCTGCCTGGCAACACACGCAAAACCACGACTACCAGCATCCGTCCTAGTATGCAATTCTTTAGATCTGACATTGAAAAGGAAAAGTTAATGCTTTTCCATGTCCATTTTTCTTAAGTGTTGATGTGATTCCCATGGGCCAGTGGAGAACTTTTGATGTTTTGCATGATTTAATTTGCTTACGTAAGGTTTAAATGTGAAAATAGGAGTCCAGTTTCATTCTCTGGCATGCAGATATGCAGTTTCCTCCATACCATTTATAGATGATACTACTACTTTTCATTGTGTGTTATTGGCTCCCTTGTCAAGTATCAGTTGATTGTATAGGCTGGCTAGGTGGGCCACCCTTTCAAATTTTAACATGTGCTGGTATGGAGAAAAATTATATTCAACCAATTTTAAACTACTGGATGTTTCTGAGGCACTAGGTAAGAGTAAATTCATTTCAAAATATTAATGCTTCATTCATAATATTGGTGAAGCGCTTGCTGTAATCTTAGCTTTTGACTCATGTTACACCAAAGAAAATAAGGTAGAGATCAAATTTCACAAATGAATAGTTAGATCTTGATATGCAACCTAAAGTGATATGTAACAATTTAAGTTACAGAAATAAGTTGGATTAACACTTAAATGAAAAGCATGATAACAATCTTTTTTCTCTACACATCAATTTAAACTTGTCAGTATGAAAGTCAAATTAAAGATAAATAAAATTTATATATAAGAAAAATGAGTGATATAACATTTTACCATTTTATTCATGGAAATTTTTTTCATCTAAGTCTCAAAGTGAAAATCTTTTCCTCAATTATAATTCATTAAGGCTATTTTTGAATAGGTACAATATATTTTAAAGACATAATAAAACTAATAGACAATCTTTCCTTCTCTGTTATTTTTCTTAGTTGCTTAGTCCTAGGTTTAGTGTTTATATTTTAATGACAACAAATTACTGCACCTTGAAAATAACTTAATATTTCCTTCCTTTATATTCCCTTAAACTGTCTCTGGTTTTGAACTAAAGAAGTGCTCTCTCTTACTTTTTCTGAAACGACACTCACGCCACCCATATCTTTCACATGAAGAGCTCTGAGATGGGCATCGCATGCACTCCTTGTGCTCCCCCAGGGCATTCCAAGAAATGAGTGCTCACAAAATTTCCTGGTGAGCGTTCCCAATTCACATAATGACATTTAAGTGTGAATTTTAAATATTATCCATCATAATGTTGAACTATACTATCATACTTCCCCCAATCTTTATGTTTAAAGATTTAAAATATTTAGATATTCTACCTTGAATCCTCAAACAAGAAATTCCAAAGGTGTAACATACATTATAACTTACTATCGTGTGTTGGTAAACTCTTTCAGTATTTGTCTTTAACAAAGAAAAGAAACACAGACAATACTGAATGCTATCTGAATACCAAACATAAAAACTAATGAACATTGTAATAACCTCTCAAGGGATACATAACAAAACATTATATTTAATATTTTATCTCAGCTCACAACCCTATATCTTAGAAATTTGGAAGTTGTCACATTCTTTTGTTATTTTACATGAAAGATGGATGACTGTTAGTAAACATGCCTGCATATTTCTAACAAGCAAACTCTGAGACAGATGGCCTTATGTCCTGATGGCATCTGTCAGAAACAGGTGTCGAGGGATGATTCTTCAGAGTATCTATCTTTCTTTTGTCAACTTTGCTTTCAAAGAGACCCCAATGTTTTAATAGTTAGTTGTTTTTTATGAGGTTTTATTTGCATATGTTGTATAGAATTTTAAGCACAGAATTTCTTAAACTATTGCTGTCTTAAATTGTAGTAAAATAAATCTTATTTCAAATACTTGACAGAAAAAAGTATTAAACATAATAGAAAAAAAGAGTTCACTAGAAATTTTAAGTGAGTTCAACATTGATTATCTTTCAGCACTTCAGTTTGTGATTAATTTTGCATATGAGAAACAGTTGGTTTATATAAATATTTCATCTTACTGAGTTATGCACAAGCTGTTTGTTCCCACTTTGGATGGACTTTAGAAACAGTTGATGAGACCAAACAGAATTTTTTTTTAGAGTACATGCTTAAGTTATAAAAAACTCAAAAAATCTCTGTACACTAATGTTCTTTTTTTCTCCAATGTTATCAAGACTTACAGTCTTCTCTAAGTTTCAAATGTGTTATTATATATGATAATTTTTTTCAAAATATATTCCATATATATATATTTTTACTTTTACTGATGTTCATCTAGAGATCTACCAAACATTTATTTCAGCCACCTCTAACACGTTCTTTATGCTTTTTATTTTTTATAAAAATTTACTGTGTGTATTTTTCTACTTATGCTTCTCAGTCATTCACATAACACAAATATTATTACATAAACAGCAGTGAGGCAATAATAATAATAATAATCAGCATTGCATGAAGTAAAAACTAAGGCCCCAAATTCATCTGCTTCCTAGACTTTTGGCAGCTCATACTGTCATTCCAGATTTATATATTCCCTGGCATTTAATAAACAAATGAAACATATCAAAGTCATATTACTCATTTTCTGAACTCAGAAGTTTAGAATTGAATGTGAGACATCACAGAGATCATCAGTCTTTGACTCTTTAGTGCACACATGAGAACACAGAGAAAATGGGGTGGGGTGGCCACGGCCGTTAGTAACACAGGGTCCGGCTAACATCTAGGTCTCCTGGCTCACAAATTTCAGTTACCTTACTAAGGTCAAATATTGAACATTTTTAAACTCCAATATTTCCAATCATTAGGAAAACCAAATGCAAACCCATTGAGTTTACATTCTAATCTACTCTGTAAAACAACCTCTTCTCTGTCCTATGGGATGAAATCTAGTCACAGCCCAGTGCATTCTCCAGGATACTCTCAGAAAGGTAAAGGTTCTCCTTGTAACAATGAATGCATTTATTCTGCTGCACTATTCTAAAGTGTCAGCCCCTCCCCCTTCCTCACCTGGGGCCTGCTGATACTCACTACTTTCACCTGAAGGGGAGATGCATTTCCGTCCTCTTTGCTCAGAACTTCTGCTCTTCCTATTCCTTCTCCACAGTGGCAGAACATGGCGGAGAACAACACAAAAATAAATAAAGAGGGAACACTGTTACTTCACTAATACCGCCCTAGGCTGGAGTTTACCTTCAGGCCCATGGCAGGTGCTTAGATCATCTTCTTTGCACTTTAGGGGAGCACTTACTTCTTTGATTCAATGGAGACACCTCCCAACTGCTACGGATCCCTTCCCTGAAGAACCCTTTATGAGGTAGAATGCTCCCCCTTCAGGTGACAATTTAAGACAGCTTGCTTACAGCTGGGATCCATCTCTGTCCAGGTTACTTTATCCTGTTGATGATGTAGCTCTCACTCACTGAGGACTAACGTATGGTTTAGGGTGAACAGTTAGCATTCTTTGTCTGCCAAACTCTGGGGGTGAAAACCATTTCAACATGACCAACCTATCACCTTCAACACCCCACAGGCCTGAGTGAAACACGGGTCCACTACGCACCCCAAGTTCTATAGTCATATATCCTGTCCTGCAATGGGAACCACCCCTGGGCTAGAGGGGAATGCTTCTCCCTGAGGGACAGCAGGGCATCATCTACATGACCAGCTCTCTAAAATGTCTCTTCTTTATACAAAATCCTGTACTTCTGTATCCTCGGCTTGGTGGATATGATGGGAAGTATAAATTATTTTTCTATGCTTCTTTCACAAGTCTTTTGTGACAGTCCATTCATTACTTTGGAATGGGTGTGCACTTTCTTGGGGTCTCAACTGAGACTGATTAAAACACTCCATTTAGTCATCTTGTCACAGATTTTTAGAGAACACACACCACTCATTGTGTTTTTTTTTTTCCTTTTCTTTCTTTCTTTCTTTTTGCATTTCCAGTGCTTATTACAGTGACTGAAACAAAGCAGGTATAAAATTCTCCAAAATGACACAACGTGACATCTGCCTAACCCCCTACTGCTGACTTGCATCATTCGCCACTTCTACCCTCTTGAATTTCAACAATACTCAGCTACAAAGAGGTTACAGATTGGGCCATGTTCTTTCCTAATTTCCAACTTTCGCAAATATATTTACTATCTTTGCAATAAATACCTTCCTCTTCTATTTATCTGGTGAACTTCAAGTTCCAGTGCAAATAATATTTTATAGCTCCATTCAGAAATGCTCACTTCCTCATTTCTGCTAAATCCAGATCGTATGCTATTGATGCATATTTCATTGTATACTTTTAAACTCTACTGAAAAGTAGTTCTTTATTATAATTAATCAACAAATAAATGATTGCAAAAAGCAATAAATTGAAAGTTGTTATATTGCTAGTGTGTTATGGGACAAAAAAGCATAAAGAACATCACATCTGAATGCAAATGGGAAGAATGTGACAGACAGATTAACTGTGTAAATTATATACTATTCACTAGATCCACTTATTTTCAAATAGTTTAATACTGACTAGAATGTTATAATATCTAACTCGCCTGATTCTCCCTACTCAGATCTCCAAACTAAGGCCTCAATGAGCAAAGCGGCCTCAATGGTAAAGGTGAGCACAGAATCAGTATGTGGCATGTGTTAAGATTCTCCTGATCAACTACTCCTAATTATTGGGCAATCCAGGTCAAGTTGAAAAGGTCTTAAAAGAGAATGAAAGACAATAAAATAATGATAAACTCACAGAGGTTACTGTGTTTTTCAGACTGCTATTTTTGAAGCAGCATGTATTCTGCAAATGAATTACATAGGTATCTGTTGCTATAATCTTTCCAGTATGACAATGAATCTCCTCCTAAATATAGTATGATTATTAGGTTACGAACAGAAGTCAATTCCTATTAAGACATCATAATAAAGAGGCTGGTGTTCTGCTGTGATCTATTTCTATATGAGACTTTATGTTTGTGATATACTCAAAATATGCACAAGCCTCTGAGAAATATCTTTAATAATCCACAAGGTACTGTAAATCCTCCGCCCACAAAAATATGGGAATTGCTATAATAAACTTTTAGAATGCCATGGATCTCCCCTGATAATTTAATGTTTAAAGAAAATGGCTCTAATTCTCCGTCTAGACATTTAATGGAGGCATGTCTCTTTAAAATGAAATAATAGGAATATATTACTTCACTTTTGTTCTTAGTGTGTAATTTAATCTTAATTACTTATCTTAGCTTGAATTCCCTAAATCGGAGTGTGAGGTAAAATTACGTGCTAACACTTTATGAAGGAGTTTAATCAGTCCTTGGAGATTGAGAGGGATGAAAAAATATCGAGGTTTAGAATAAAGAAGAACATATATAATGAGAAGCGTTACCTAGATAACCACTGATAACTACCATCATCAGAGAAGCTTTATGAATAATGCCATCTGAGGACAGTCATCTGTCGGGGGCAGTTCCTATTTGGTTTCCTATCCCCTCCTGATCAAAGGTTGTGCCATAGTTACTAACCCTATCCCCTATCCCTCACCTGGACACACACACACACAAGGTTTGTGATACCTGGTCCCTTTAGACAGCTGCTAAGGAAGCCAGAGTTCCAATGGAACCTGGTCAGTCAAGTTCACAGTGATCTTTTGCTGGTAAATATCAAGCATGGGGCTTCATGATGTCATTTAAGAACAGTTGCTGCAGAGACTTGACCATGTAACTGCAAACAAACTCAACCAATTGCTAGGTCTGTCCAGCGGTAAGGTAGGCAAATGCATGGAGACACGGAGAAACATGAACAGAATCCTTTACCTACATCTCATGCCTTTTCATGACACCAGCATACAAAAGCCAGTGTTGCCTCAGATCTATCCAACCAACTCAGATGGCTGGTTTCTTTGTTTATATTTGCTTGCTTGCTTCAAAGGAAGCAACTGTACATCATTTCTGAGTCGACCAATTAAAAGTAAACAGGTTTTCGGCTTCCAGGTTCACAAAAATCACCCTTGAACTGTTTCAGACAAAGAAACAAGCAACATGAGCCACTGGAGTTGGAGAGCCCATCTCAGTGTCACCTCGTTATCAGAGCACTGGCCAGGCTCAAGTCAGGGACAGTTAATAGACCAAAGATAATGGTCATGAAAGAGTGATGTAAAGCAGATTATACAAATCTGATGGATGGCTTCAAAAGCAGAGCAGGCTACTCTATGTTTATGGTTTTTGTCTGTTACAAGCACCTATTGAGTCAAAATAATAAAATTAATTCTCTTCGTGACAAATGGTTGCTGTGACGAGTAATTGTTCACTTTGGGGGAAATAATCAGCGTCAGTGTGAGTAGGGATCATGTGCCATTTGGGGAATATGGACATTCGCACTATTCCGAGGTTTTAATCTGAAGAGGTGCTTGGCCCACTAACTAAGCAGTAACATAATAGGATTTTCCTTTAGCTTCTGGTCATCCAACCACAGCTGCCTAATTTATTTTTGAAAATACAAATTCAAGGACCTGTTTGTTTGGACAGTATGGCTTTAGAAAAAAAGAAAGAAAACAGATATTAGTATGTTTTCTTCTTTTATTTTCAAGACAAACTCAAAAAACAAAACAAAACAGGAAACAGGGAGGGGTAAAGGTTGCTTTTTAACTTACAAAGAAAAATTCAGAATGTTTCATTCTAAATGCTAGTACTTAAGGTAAATATAGATTCAAGCATATTTACTTGTTTTAATTTTATTTTTATTCTTTTAAAATATATTATCCATGAGCGCTATTTTATCCAGACATTTTCTAACTATGGCTAATTTTGAGATGCATTATTCTGAAACTTTATGTTCTGCTCCTCATTCAAACTCTGTTAAAAGACTGGTGGCTGCCTGATAGACATTAGAACAAACGGGGAAAAAACAGGTATTAAATAATTTAGAGTTCAGATTTGTTTTCCTCAATATTTAAATTGTCCTATTTTCTCAATAAGAAAAATATAACATGTCTATCATAGAAATTTTAGAAAAAAGAACAACAATTGTAAAATATCTAAATAGCATCCTAAATTCCTACCCCTGGAAAAAATATCAGTGTATAAATTGAGAACATATATACATTGATATAAATACATAGTTAAGTAGCCAGATCACATGACATTTTCTTTTTACAACATGTCTTGACTTTTTCTAATTCTTTTTTCTTTTTCAGTCATTCCTGGTGACTTTTGGAAGACTTTGCAGACATGGCCTTTTTCCTTTCAGCTTAGGGATCAACTACTACAGCTCATGTGACAAATTCTGCTTGCTGCTGGTTTTACTATAGTGCACAAATAAATATAAGGGTTTTTTTTGTTTGTTTGTTTGTTTTTCTGATTTTTAAAAATCAAGGGAACTGTTTTTTGACCCAGTGACCTCACTTCTGGGATATATCCTGAGAATCGAAAATCACAAATTAGAATGCTCTTTACAAGAGACAGGGTCTGCAAACAGTCTAAGTGCCCATCAGTAGATGAGTAGAAAGCTTTGGCACATTTACACAATGGAACACTTTAAGGCTGTGAGAAAGAAGGAATTCTTACCTTCTGCAACAGTATGGATGAACCTGGATATTATTATGCTAAGTGAAATAAGCCAGTCAAAGAAAGACAAATACCATACAACTTCACTTATATGTGGAATCTAATGAGCAAAATAAAATGATAAACAAAATAGGATATTGATACATGGAACAAACTGATGTACGTTAAGAGGTGAGGCATGAGAGAAGGTCTGATAAAAGAGGGTGTAGAGGTTAGTCAAAGAATATATATGCATGACCAAAGGACATAGATAACCGTGCAGGGAAGGCCAGGGGAGGGGGCTGGGGGCTGGGGATAGTGGGTAAAGAGGGAGAAAATAGGGGACATAGGTAACCATGTCAACAATAAAAAATACAGAGTAATATTTCATGACACATGAAAATTATAAATTCAAATTTATATTTCCTCAGATGAAGACTTACTGGAACACAACCACGCTCATTTGATAACTGTATTATCGTGTTTTCTCAGTTACAAGATTCATAAACCTATCTTATTTCTGGAACCTACATTTATAAATGTTAGAAAATAGTAAGCGATTTTGGATTCATCTATATATGGTTTTTATTAACCTCAACTGTAGACAATAGCTGTTTAAAAGCTACAGGTTCCAACAATATGCATCCAAATTTTGAATTGTGCAGAAAATGTTTTTTCTAGATTCAACTTCTTTTTAATCCATTGTATACTAAAAAGAACAAAAAAATGAGATGATTTCATAAATCTCTTCAATTTCTACATAATGAAAATAAATTTTGAATCTGCTTCATTAACAAAAAAGAGAGTAAGAATACATGAAAAAATTTTAACTATGGCCTGTATCATCATACCACAGTATTAGATAAAGCTCCCTTCACTGTGTAACTTTTGGCAACATATGTTATCCCACACAGATGACAGAAGATATAAAATTCACAACCTAAGTAACACTCATTGTGATATTTAATAACTGAAATTTCAGAAAATTAACAAGTCAGTCAGAGAAAGACAAACATCATATGATTTCACCTATATGGGAAATCTACTGAACAAACTGAACTAACAGGGAAAACCAAGACTCATAGATAGAAAGCAGGATGATAGTCAAGGGGAAGGGTAGGGAGTGAAGGGATTGAGCAAAAAGGAAAAAGGACTCATGGACACAGACAACAGTGTGGTGATTGCAGGAGGGAGAGGGGTATAAGGAGACTAAATGGTAACGGAAAAATATGATAAAAATAATAAAAAAACAAATAAAAGAAAAACTTCTGGGAAGGAAGCCAGGATTCAAACCAAGGATTCAAACCATAAGTAAGAGATAAATATTTAATCAGAACAAAAAGGAGAAAAAAGAATTCAAAAGCAAAACAAAACAAACAAAAAATGATACAAGAATAGGCTTAGGAACCTCTGGGCCATCTCCAAAAATGCCAACATACAAATCATGGCAATGCCACAGGAGGAGAGAAACAGCAAGAAATTGAGAACTTATTTGAAAAAAATAATGAAAGAAAACTTCCCTAATTTGACAAAGGAAATGGACATACAAGTCCAGGGAGCACAGAGTCCCAAACAAGTTGGACCTAAAGAGGAATACACCAAGACACATCAAAATTAAAATTCCAAGGTTAAAGAGAGAATCTTACAAGGAGCAAAAGAAAAGCACAGTTAACTACAAAGTTACCTACAAAGAAGTTCTCATAAGACTATCAGCTGATTTCTCAAAAGAAACTTTGCAGGCAAGAAAGGGTTGGCGAGAAGTATTCAAAGTGATGAAAAGCAAGGACCTACAACCTAGGTTACTCTATCCAGAAAAACCATCATTTAGAATGCAAGGGCAGATAAGATGCTTCCCAGACAAGGTAAAGCTAAAGGAGTTCATGACCATCTAGCCATTATTACAGAAAAATGTTAAAGGCACTTATTTAAGAAAAAGAAGGTTAAAACCATGAACATTAAAAAGGCAACACATTCACAATTATCAATAACTGAATCTAAAAACAAACAAACAACCAGAACAGGCACAGAATTATAGGAACAGAGATCATCTGGAGGGCTATCAGCTGGGAGGAAGGAGGGAAAAATGAGGAAATGGGATTAAGAAGCAAACTTGGGACCCTGGCTGATGGCACAGTGGATAAGGGGCCAGCCTGCAAACCCAAAGGTCGCTGGTTCGATTCCCAGTCAGGGCACATAACCAGGTTGCAAGCCAGGTCTCCTCCAGCCAGGTCTGTAGCTGGAGGCAGGTGAAGGGCAACCATACACTGATGTTTCTTTCTTTCTTCCCCTCTCTCTAAAAATAAGAAATAAAATCTTAAAAAAAAAAAAAACAAAGAAGCATACTTGGTAGGAACAAAATAAGACAAGGGGAAGTTAAGAAAAGCACAGGAAATGACGGAGCCAAAGAACTTACATGCAGGACCCATGGACATGAATTAAGGAGGGTGATTGCTAGAGGAAAGTGGGTATCAAGCAGAGGAACTCCCAAAACTGGTATTTATTTATAAAAAAAATTGTGTATTTATTCTTGCATATTTAAACTTCAGTCACCTTCAAAGTACTCTCTATTTGATGCAATATATCTATGCAGATGGTTTTTCCACTCCTCAAAACAATTTTTGATGCTTTTTAGTGCTTCTGCCATTTTTTGTTTCACCTCTTCCACATCAGCAAAACAATTTCCTCTGAGGACATTTTTCATCCAGAGAAATACACAAAAAATATCACTTGGGGGAGACTGAGTGAATAGGGAGGGGGGCATGGGGTTCATGCCATTTGTATCAAAAACTGCTGAACACTCAGTGTAGTGTGGGCAGGTGCACATGTAAATCACCCATCATGAAACGGACAAACACACTGAAAGTCTTCAAAAAATCCACTGAGACCAAAGGTAGTCTCTCAACGCCAGCTGATGCGCAGATACAGAGGGGCTCCTAGAACGCTCACCTAGCAGGGGAGGCCTGTGCTCCAAGGGGTCCGCCTCCAGAAGAGAATTCTGTTGTTTCGGGGTCTCTCCCAGATTCAACTTAGTCTACAGTAAACCATAAAGTAAACCAGTCTTCAAGCCATATTGGTTCTGGTTAAAGGGAGTCAACAGTCTTTTTATCCCTTTCCAACTGTCAAAACAAGGAATTCAATAAATGTTGACTTTTACATGGATTATGTGAAGGATCAAAACAAACTCTCTTCAGAATACTGTTCTCTGCCTTTGCTAGTCCCCCAGAATCACTCTCTGTAAAAGCTGTCAATTCTCAGATACCATGTAGCTCAGGTTCAGAAAGTACGTTATGTATCTGCTTTATATTCACACTATCAGTTCTTTTTTCTCCTAAAACTTTCATATATTTTTGAGAATAATGCCATTAATTATTTCATTTCCTTCTTGGCCTTGTTCATGTCATTATAACCATGTCTTGGTCATTCCTCCTATGATTCCTTTCCCTCCTCCTCCTCCTCCTCCTCCTCCTCCTCCTCTTGCTCCTCCTACCCGCACACAAACAAAATCACACATACTCACCTTCAGGAATATTTTATATATAGCTCACTCCCCTCTGCTGTATCCCTGTGAGCATTCTCGGTGTTTCAAGCACCTAGTGTCTCATTTATTTTATTTCCTCACTTACAATTACTTTTCCTCAACTCTTCCTCTGCCACCAACCTCTGTGACCATGTAATAAACCACCTTCAAAATGATAAATGAAAGCCCCCATTCTCTGTTCATCACCATCTCCCTGGGTCCAGCCCCGCTACTGCAATATTTCGTTTCACCTTATCAAGACTTCCAGTCCTCTGGATGGTCCTTCTTGCCCAGACCAGTCATCATTTCTGACTATGCTTCCTTTCTTTTCAAACCCTATTTCCCTAGATCATCATTATAATTCACTCTCAAAACTGACTCCTGCTTTTGTTGATACAGGCTTAGAAATGCCAACCTTGAAATGAATATCTAGCTCATATTTCTCTATGCCTTTTTCCACGTAATGAGAACTGCTGTAAACAGCTATGCAAACAAGAAGACTGGTATCAGTCCACAATTACTCAGTCTCAAGCAGAACCTCAATATTACTGTAATCCTACTAAGTGTCCTCAAAAAGCCCCATTTCCCATTCTGCTTAATTAATTTTTAACCTATTTTTACTTTTCAGAAACCATCTCTTTTCCTCTATCTTAACTCTCTTAGCATGTAAATTCTCTTTAAGGGAATTCAAGAGATAGGACTACTTAGCTTTTCCTTGTTCAGCAGATTGTCTTCCTACTCACGTGTCAACCACGTGTGCTTCCCTCTGACCTTCTCAATCTTCTACCTATTTAATGGAACATCACTGCCCTGAAATCCATTTGACTAAATATTAGAAAAGTAAGAATGAACATTGAGGTGAATAATTTAAAAGTTCAGAAGAAAGAAACTGATTTCAATATTTAAAAAATTTACTTTTCATGTGTCCTTCACACATTGTTTTTAAGTCATACATTATTTTGTTGTTCACATATGTATCTACCAGAATCCCATTCCTAAATTAAATATGAAATCACTTAAAGGCTTGAAAAATATCCAATGACTCTCTATTTTTGAGTGTGTAAAATCTAAATTCTTGGTTCAGGTTTATGAGGGTAACCAACGTGACCCCAAACTTTTTAGTTTCATTCATGTTTGAACTTCTTGCTCTCACTACTTGCTCAAGCTTACCTTCTGACTAGCACGCCCCTTTTATCTATCTATATATCTATCTCTATCATCTATTTTCATCATCATCATCATCATCATCATCATTATCATTATTGTACAAGACCCACAACAAAGGCAATTAATCTCATAAGATATTCAGTGGCCACTTTTGGCTAAGACAGTGAGGGAAATAAAAATATATTCTTAATTCTTAAGCATAAAAATAAAGCAACCTATTTAAAATTTCCAAATATATTTTGGAACCAGATTATACAAGGGAAAATATATTTCAATGTATTCTTTGCTAAGGAGCAAAGTCATAATTTCAAAAATTATGCAAGGGAAACTAATTATACCTAGCTAAAACATCTATGAATATGTAAATACAGAGGGCAGAATTAATTTAAAAATAAAGTATAACTTCTTACATATCCCTCAAAAATGAAATATCAAGATAAAGTTTTATATA